>CM032636.1:25245203-25984371 GCA_019097785.1 Fraxinus excelsior | reverse complement strand
AAAAGTAAAAAATAAATTGTAATCTGCTCCTAGACTTTTTTAAAATTGCAATATGTGGTCATCAGACGGTTGAGGTTATGGAGGGAAGTGGAGGAGAAGAGAGTGTGTTTTTGTTATTTTTAATATTTTCATAAGTTTTGGATTAATTTACATTTTCAAAAATGTTTAGGAGCAGATTGTAATTTATTCTTTATTTTTATTTTTTTGTTTTATTTATATAGGAGGGTATATTGGTCATTTTATGTTAAAAATTGGTAAAAATAACATTCAACGCAAAGAATGTAAAAGATAGGAACGTTCTGCGCCAAAAAACGAAAGGTGTGGACGTTTTCCACAAAAACCTTTAAAGGTAGGGACGTTTTACGCCAATTACCCAATTAGACTAGTATTATGATGGTTATTCTTGAGATCGACGAACAATCTTTGACTTATTAAAAGTACTTTATAAAATCACTTTTCAAAAAGCTATCATTCAAGAAAACATAAATAAAAAGTCGAACCATCACAAAAGGCCCTCAATTAAACTTTGTCCTGTGCAATCCGATTTACAAAAGAGTGGTTAATTTCAACATTTGTCATTGCTTTAAATTATTTGAAAATATAACGTCCACCCACTCATTTATGACGCAACGTTGACGCCATGAGCTGACTCACAATTTACTAGCTGTAACCCCATTGACGGTTTTTCTATTTCCCTATAAATTCCTCCTTTCTGCCCCCATCTAGTAGAGTACAACCAGAACAAAACACGCACACAGGGCGTATCAACATGGAATGCAGGGAAAATCTCATCATCACCACCACCGGAGCCACCGCTGCAGTGGAAGCAGCAACTCCTCCCTCCTTACTCTCTCCTATATCATCACCGAGTGGATCTTTTGCATCTTTTCCGCCACGAGCTGTTTTAGTTAGTCCTTGTGCTGCATGCAAAATCCTCCGCCGGAGATGTGTCGATAAATGTGTGTTGGCGCCTTATTTTCCGCCGTCGGAGCCGTTCAAATTCACCATTGCTCACAGAGTTTTCGGCGCCAGCAACATAATTAAGTTGTTGCAGGTATTTTTAAGTGGGTATTTATTTATTATGAGTCAAAACGATAGATTCAAGCCATGTTCGGTTTGGATTGAAATTCAATTAAAATTTCATCAATATTTAATTTTAACCACACGTTTCATGAGATCCACAACTTTTCTACCATACATTTTATCAAAATCTACTAAAAATTCGATTTTAATGGAGCTCAATAAGTTCTTACCATTATTCACGTTGTTTAAATAAAAAAGTAATAAAGAGTATTGTGGATACAATAGTGTATCTGAAGATGACTAGAAGACGACTACACTATCAACCAAAGAATGGGAGTGCTGCATCACTTTTTTTTCCACTTAGTGATTGCTTTGACCTTAGCGTACAATCGAAGTGGTTTTCCACTAGACTTTGGATCTTGTCATCCAAAAAGTCCAAAAGTCTGTCTGTACAAATAATGTCAAGATTTGCATTAAGAGCAGATGCCAATGTCTTTCTTTCTAATCCACTAATTCTTCTATTTATGTTCATTAGTACATGAGATGTATATATTGCGCGCAGGAACTTCCTGAAGCTCAAAGAGCAGATGCTGTGAATACTATGGTTTATGAAGCCAACGCCAGGCTTAGGGATCCGGTTTACGGTTGTGCCGGCGCAATTTGCCAACTTCAGAAGCAAATCAGTGAGCTGCAAGCAGAACTGGCAAAATCACAGGCTGAAATTTTAAACATGCAATACCAAAATGCCAATTTGGTGGAATTCATCAGCCAAGAGCTGTTACAGAATCAAGAAAACTCCTCCCATGACCAACAAGACGAGAATTCACGATTCCTTTTCGATGAAAACATCTTCAGCATGGGTTCGGAACCCCTCTGGACATGAACAATATTTGAAGTGAGAAACTAAGAGTTTGCTACATCTAATTTTTACATAGCTGATCCTAGCTAGCTGTTTACCAAAAATATATTACATCATGGGATTCACATCCTGAACTAAAATTCGGCGAGATGTTTATCCTACTTAATTAGCTCATTTTCTTGTATTATTACTTTTCCTAAGGAAAAGAAATGTCATGGAAAAATATATGTTGGAAAGATGTTCACTGGGCAAAGGACTGGAACTACTGGTAATGGAAACTTTTGATCGAACTAATGTTGTCAATATAATTTTAACTCTTTTTTTTTTTTCCATGAATTTCCTTGTCAAACTTGCACTTGACCTGTTCACTGAAGTGCAATTATTATTTTGCTTTCAGTCTTGCACCATGTGAGATCTGGCATTTGTATCCTGGAATTCACATAAACTCATGTCAAACTCATGTCAAATAAATTTGTTGAAAATCATGGAACAACCTATTTTGGCTGTCCAAGAATTCATCTGCCTTTGACATAAATTTTACCATATATCGTGAACTTGTTGTGGAGTTGCTACAAGTAACACATTCTCTCCTCTTTTATAATGACTTATTGGTAACGATCAGCGACGGATTCAGGACTCGCCAATATGTAGAAAAAAAATAAATTTTCACATTAGAAAAATTTTTTACAAGAAAAATATATATTTTTTTACACTAAAAAAATTAACAGGGTGAGGAATAAACCAGCTGGAGTAACTAACGACTAAGCTGGATGAACTAACTAACTAATTAACTAAATTAAATAACAAACAAACAGAAAAGAAAAATGATGTTGTGAACGAATTGGCAACAACTTAATAACACCAGCTGCAATTTTGTCCCGAATAAAGTGAAAATCGATCTCGATGTGCTTCGTCCGTTCATGAAATGTGGGATTGTTGTCTATCTGGATTGCAGACTGATTGTCACAAAAAAAATAACGGCTGGAGAGGCTGCACATATCTGAAAATCATTTAGTAATTGTTTGATCCAAATGACTTCACAAACAGTGGCAGCAAGTGCCCTGTATTCTGCTTCAGTTGAGGAACTAGAAATGGTAGACTGCCGTTTTGCTTTCCATGAGACCAATGATTCCCCAAGAAAAATGCAAAAACCAATTGTGGATTTCCGTGTGTCAAGGTAAGATCCCCAATCAACATTAGAAAAAAGCTCGAAGTTTGATGTGTGATTGAGGATCAAAAAAAGCAGAAAAGAGCAAGCCTTGTCCTGGACTACCTTTCAAATAACGAAGAAGGTGGTGTAAAGCTTTAAGATGAGGCATCCTAGGTTGAGATAGATATTGGCTGAGCTTGTGGACTGCAAATGTGATATCTGGACGCGATAAGGTCAAGTCTCTCCCAATCAAACAGCGATAATGAGAAGCATCTGGCAACAGATCTCCATCATGACTGCTCAACGAGGCTTTGGGATGCATAAGAGTACTGGTAATCCAAATTTTCGGAATCTTCAAGCAATTGGAGAACATAATTTCGTTGTGAGATGACAATTGCAGAATGAGAACGTACAATTTCGATGCCTAAGAAGTATTTCAAACTTCCTAGGTCTCTAAGCTTGAATTGAGAGTGCAAGAACGTCTTCAATAGGTCAACGGTTTGAGTATTTGGTCCAGTGATGACAATGTCATCAACATATACAAGTAAGGCAATAAAATCACTTCCAGAGCCTTTGGTAAACAAAGAATAATCAGCTCTTGATTGCCTAAAGCCATATTGAAGAAGGGTCTGGGTAAAATTTGAATTCCACTGCCTTGATGCTTGTTTGAGACCCTAAATGGATTTATGTAAATCTGCAAACAAGTCTCTTCCCGTGCCTGGCATTATTGGGAACATTATAACCTAGTGGAAGGTCCATGTAAACCTCTTCAAATAAGTCACCATTCAAAAAGGCATTATTGACATCAAGTTGATCTAAATTCCATTTATAAAAAGCTGCAAGAGCCAATAACACTTTGACAGCAACAGTTTTTGCCACTGGTGAAAAGGTGTCAAAAGGCCTTCCTGTTGTGTATATCCCTTAGCTATCAAACGTGCTTTGTGCCATTCAATTGATCCATCAGACTTGTATTTTTTTTTGAAAACCCATCGACATCTAACAGAATGTTTACCCACTGTAAAGAAACCACTGACCAAGTATGGTTGAGTTCCATAGCTTCTAACACCGTTTTCATGACTTTTGGCCATTGTGGATATTTAACTGCTTAATGAAAGAATTGCGGCTCAAACTGAGATGAAATATTAAAAACAAACTGTAGCGCCCCGAGTTCTGTTAACCCGGATTGCCACGTCATCTTCTTTTGCCCTAATTTCAAAATCAATTTTCGCGGAAATAACCTAATTTTGAAATCACATTTGTAATTGAAGAACTGTATCGACAATAAACTCATAGAAATTTAAAATTTAAATATCATATTTTAGAAATAGCGGAAAACGTCAAAATGTTATCAATATTCGAATACAAAAATTTCAAAGAGATAATAATTTTGATAGTCAAATTTTCTATGCCACCACTGCCGGATCAATCACGATCGCCTCCGAAATCTGCAAATATTGTTAAAAAATAGCAGAGTGAGTATTTCGAAGAAATACTCAGTAGACTCATCGCCGATAATTAATTTACAGAATAATTGAATACACACTTATGCAATATACATTGTGATATCATCTTTGGTTCATTTTCTTGAAAATCATAGGCTCTTTGAAAACATGGGATGTGGGTACTCTTTCTTTCTTGTGCTGATGAGGCACATAAGTTATGCATAACATTCTCTTATCCCATAAGGGATTCTCTTCTTATCCCATAAGGGATTCTCTTCTTTCTCATGCAATTAAGCATATAAGTTATGGCAAGCATAACAATATCATATATCTCATATGATAGATTCTCATCTTATGCATTAAAGCATATAAATCACGTAATTCACATAAAGCATGCAATTAAATTTAAACTAATTAATGGTGGCGAGTCTACCTCAATATATCGAGTTTGTGAAAATAGTGCGAGAAGTAGCTTCAATCTCTTAGTGGTCCGTACGTTTCGTCTAGCCAATAGAAAAAATAAGTTTGAATTAGTATTTCGAACTTTAAAGTTTTAAAGTGTTGAAATTAAGTTTAAGGACTTAATTGAAAATTATTGGAATTGTAATAAATGGCTAAAAATGATAAAATAAAGTTTATGGGCTAAATTGAAATTTATTAAATATGAAAATAAAACTTTAAGGGCTAAAATAATAACTTTCATAAGTTTAGGGACTAAACTATAATTTTAATAAAGCTGAAAATAGTAGTTAAAAACTGAAATAATAACTTTTAATAGCTTAAGGGCTAAACTGTAAATATATTAAAGCTGTAAATAAAACTTAAATGACTGAAATAATAACTTATATAAACTAGGGACTAAATTACATAACTTTTAAACTAAAAATAAGAAATGTAAGGGCTGAAATTAAAACATAAACAATTAAAGGACTGAAATAAATAAACTTAAAACTTTGGAACTTAAATAAATCAATCAACTAAAATTAAAATAACTAAATATATATACTATCCTAACTAAACTAAATAAAACAAAACCAAACAAAACTTAAATCAAACAAAAGGAAAGAACCCTCTCGAGAGAGAGGAGTCGAGGGCAGGGGCTTCGCCCCTCCCTTCTTTTTCTTGCTGCCACCACCGACCGGCGGTGGTGGCAGTGCCGGTGGGGGCGCCGGCACAAGGTAGGGGTAGGGGTTCGATTTTGGGACTTTGGGTGCGTGAAATGGAGGTTCAAATCCGAGATGGAAAACGAGGCTAGGGTTCGGGTTTGTGAGTTTCTTGGCTTGACAGTGGTTTGGAGGATGAGGTAAGTAAGTTTCTGATTTTATTTCTTGGTTTTGGTGGTCGATTGGTGGTGATTTTGGGTGATTGAGGTCTCGGTTTGGGCTTGATTTGGGGGTTCTCATTTCTTGTTTTGGGTTTCGGTCTTTGGGGTGTAGTGGCTGCTTGGTGTTGGGGAGATGGTGGTTCGTGGGTGATGCTCTTGGTGGTGGTTGGGGTTGAGCTTTCTAGGTTGATGGTTTTGGGTGTTTGGTGCAGTCGGTTTTTGGGTTCGATTTTGGTGGCTTTGCAGTGGAGGTGCAGTGCATGGTAGTTCGCCATGGTGGTGCTTGGTGTGGATTTTGGCTTGGTGGAAGTCACGGTTTTGAGGTTGCTGTGACCTTGCAGTGGAGGGAGGTGGTGATAGTGTTTGGGTCGTGAGTTTTGGCAGTGTGTGTGACATGTTGGTGGTGTTGCAGTGAGTTTGAAAATGGTGTTGTTGGTTTGAGCTTGGCAGTGTTGGTCTCGGCTGCAGTGAGTGCAGTGTTGGTGGTGTTGTGGTGCAGTGACATTGCAGTGGATTGGTGGTCTCGGTTTGGAGGGGTTGCAGTAGACTTGGGTTTGGTGGTGTTGCTGGAGGTTGGTCAGCTGGAAATGTGAGTGTTAGTTGATGGTGAAATGTGAACTGCATTGTTTGCAGCTTGGGGAGCTCACTGTTGATGCTAGAAATGGTTGTTCTAGTATCAATGGTGACCCAAAATGGAGTTGAAAGTGTGAGGGGGAAATGGTGTTGATGCTAGAAATTGATGTTCTAGCATCCACATTAATCTCCAAGAATTGAGGAAAAAGGGAGAGAGCTTACCAAGATGGTTGTTGTGTGAGTGTGAGGAGGGAGGGAATGAGTGTCCTCTATGAATAGTGGAAAAATAGGGCACAAATCCCTAGGGAAAACTAATTGGGCCAAAAGGATTGGGCTATAAGAGATTTTCTAGTTGGGTTTGAGTATAATTGGGCTACATGAATATAATATTCGGTTTTGGGCTCATTTAATTGGACTATAATAATTGAATTGGGCTAAATGAATTAAAATTCAAGGTATTGGACCATAAATATTGGACTTTAAATAATTGGATTTGATTAAAATTGGGCTAAGACAAATAGAATTAGACTAATAAAATTGGACCTTAAAGTATAAAGTATTGGACTTATATTAAATTGAACTTTAAATAATTGGGCTTGAATAATTGGGCTTTCGTAATTGGACTTGAAATTAATAAAATTGGATTTAAATAAAATAATTCGAAATTGATAATAAAATTATTATTCGGGATCGGATTCGATCGAATACATTTGAATTCAATATAATAACGGCTAGACGAACGCGTTTCTCTAAAAATTAGGGTTAATGTTTTAGCGACACGTTTTTCGAGAAAACTAATTTATAATAATTAAAAGTTCGCGGTCGCTACACAAACTGTCTACGTTTTGGAGATAAATTGCTATAGGAAATGCAATGCTCAAGATGATGGGGTGAGTTAACAACAGGAATGGATTTTTGAGAAATGAGATTACAATGATAATCCCTTAGATACTTTGGAGGTCTAGAGGCTCTTTGAGAGTGGCGTGTATAAACTGAAGAAATAAGTTCAGATGTGGATATAATTTCAGCATGTAAGTTGTTACTCTGATCAAGGTGATTGGTATCTAAAGTTGCATCAATAGATGGTGATGCAGGATGTGAAGGCTCAACTTGAGGTGAAATGTGAGTTTCAATAGATGGATCACAAGATGGTGATACAGGAGGTGAAGACTCAACTTGAGGTGAAATGTGAGTTTCAATAGATGGATTAGATGGTGACCTATATTGAGTTGATGATGTGGATGAATCTTGATGAAAAACCAGAGAAGGTACAGGCAAGACTAAGGAAATGGATCCAACAATTGGTCAGTTGCTAAGACTGTGAAAAGGAAAAATACTTTCATGGAACTCAACATCTCATGACAAGAAAATCTGTTTGGACTTCACGTCATAGAGTTTGTAACCTTTCACCCCAAAGGGCTACCGTAGAAACACACATACTCGAGCTCGTGGCTGGAATTTGTTTTGTGTGCAGTTAATGTTGATGCAAATGCTAAGCACCCAAATACTCTAAGGACAGAGTAATCGGCAGCTTTTCCATACAATATCTCATATGGTGTCTGATGCTTCAAAATAGGGGAATCCTGACTTGTGAGAAGGAATCTTGTAACCCCATGAGAAATCACATTATGGACTCCATTCGATAATGTTTATCCAGCTCTTTTACTTCTCCATGATTACATTTCCCACAAGTGCAGGTAGGCCAATAATTACTCAACTCCTCCCATACAGTTTTGTGTTTAGTAAAATATGTACTGACAGTGCTTTGATTTTGAGCTAGATTCATCAAATCTCTTCTCAATTGAAAATCCATGATATAACCATATTGTTGTTTTGAATCCATGAGTTGGCCACTAGTCAGTGCCTCAGTGGGTTATAGGCTGTGGCTAGACAGAATGTGACTCCATTTCTATCTAGAAGAGCCAGATGCATGCAATGCAGAAGTACTTTGCACCATCACTAATAATAGCCACATTTGTACCGAACCTAGTGAAATGTTCTTTTTTAGAAACTGACAACAACTTGAGCATCATTGGTAGGCAAAGCAACTGCCTCAATCCCCTTCGAAACATAGTTCACCGCTATGAGTAAATGAACCCATGTAGTAAATGCCCCGAACATTAAAAAGTTGGACCTCTAGGATATTGTTTTAAGGACATTTCATTCCTTCTTGAGATGTTTCCAATGCGGCAACATCGGACATACTCCTTTCACAGGGTTATAAGGATCCTTGAACATAGTTGGCCAATAGAAGCCCAATTGCTACACCTTTGTAGTTGTTTTATTATTCCCCAAATCATCACCATAAGCTGAAAAAGGCACAACTCGAGTATCATATTAAGCTAGCATATACGATGCATGAAGACAAAGAGTTGTTGCTTAATGATCTAGGAGTTGTACAGAGATACAATTGGTAATAGTATCAACACATATGTTCTATTAAGTCGTATTGAGTACACTCAAGATCTTAATACTACAAATGAGATCTTAGATCACTGGAATCAAGTACGAATTCTATAACTTTGAATTAAATAGTGGTAGTAATGCATTTTTTTGACACCTGTTAATTCTTTACTTTTAATCATTTACAACTTTTAAATCATAGTAATCATATGAATTTGAGAGGCATACTAGATGTCAAAAAACTAATTGGGCAAATTTTTTTGATTAGCCACGCAATTTGAGAATTGTTCTCAAGCAAGAGAAAATTGTTTATATCCTTAAGTTGCTCTTTTCAGAGACACCCATCGAGGACTCGACTGAGGAAGGGATGGTTGCTAATAATAAATACGGTGACGAAGATAATATTGCAGCATATGTGATGATTGTAGCTATGCCACTTGAGTTACAAAAACAACATAAGGGTATGGTGAACAATCACATGTAAAAAGATATAATACTTCTAAGCAACTATACCTGTATAAAATGGCAAAAGGGTTTTTAGTCAGTGTTCATGTATTGGAGATCATTGGCTACATTGAGAAGTTGTCTCAACTGAGTTTAATCATGGACCATGAACTAAGTATTGACTTGTTTATGCAATCTCTACCAAAGAGCTATTTGCTTTATCATGAATTTAACACGAATAAGATAGAGTGCAAAATCACTGAGTTGCTGAACATGCTTAAGACTTTTGAGCTCAACATCAAAGTTAGTAGTGGGCAAGTCGTGGTTATTGACTCCTCTAAGGGCACTAAGAGGACTCTAAAGGAGTTTTTGGGAAAGCATTCAAGATGACTAGACAGTCAAGGTAAATAAGGACAATACCAAACTTTATGACCTTTGCTATCATTGTGGAATAAAAGGTCATTGGAGGAGGACATGCAAGGCTTACCTCAAGAGCTTCAAGTAAAAGAAGTCTTCTAAATCTTCTAATTCATGCATCTTTGTTATTAAAGTTAATATGTCTACTTTATTAGCTTCTTAGGTGTTAACTATTGGATATGAATCTCATAAATCTATAAATATGTAGAAACTAAATAGCAGTAGACCACTACAAAAGCGAGAAGTTGACCTGCCCGTTGAAAATGGGTAAATGTTGCTATATTACCTACATGAACATACTTATTACTAGTGCTTTTAAACTTTGTATTAGAATTAGAAAAATGTTATTTTGTTGTCACCATTACTAAGAACATTATTTCAATTTTATATTTGGGCATGAATATTTTTTAATTAATGTCAAGGGCAATTGTTGTTTCTTTTATTTTGATAAGATCTTAACGGTTATGGTAAATAATAAAATTACATATATATTCTAGATACAAAGTATTCTATAATGAGTATAGATATTAAAAGCATAAAGTGATAATCTAAATATTACACATTTGACATTGCAAACTTGGTCATATAAATAAATAAATAAAAACTCAATTTTGAATTACATAGAGATGGATATTTAGGATTAACTAATTTTGAATCATTAGACAAACGTGAATACATAGTGATGTATGTAGACCCATGTCAGCTAGATGATGTCTCTTTTATTTTATCACATTTGATGATGACTATTTCAGAAAAGGTTATGTATACCTAATAAAATTCATGCACGAAGCTCTTAAAGAGTTCAAGAAAATCAAATTAAAAGTAGAGAAATAATTTGGTAAAGATATTCTCAAATTAAGATCTGATTGAGGTGGAGAATATCTTAAAGATGAGTTTTTAGATTATCTAAAAGAGAATAGATTCTCTCGCAGTGGACTCCACCACATACACCGTAACATAATGGTGTATCTGAAAGGATATTGAATCGTACACTATTAGATATGGTACAATCTATGATGAGTCAAGCAAGCTTCCTAAAATCGTTTTGGGAGTCATGCACTAATTGTCGCGTGCTACAAACTAAATCGTGTCCTATTTAAATTGGTTGACAAATCTCCATGCAAGTTATGGAAAGGTAAAAAACCCAACTTGTCTTATATAAAAGTTTAGGGCTGTGACACTTATTTGAAATGTACTAAATTGGATAAGCTGGAGTCTAAGTTTTGATGAATACAATTTGTGGGATATCCAAAAGAAACATTTGGATATCAATTCTATAATTCCATTAAGAAGAAAGTTTTGTCTCAAGACATGCCATCTTCCTTGAGACAGAGTTCATTCTAGGAGAGGATAGTGGAAAAATTAGAAATTGAAGGCTTTCAAAAATCCACATATATAATTGACCAAATAGATAAACCTGAGTTTGATCCTACACTTACTATGGGATAAATTCTTGATCAAGATGTAGATATTCTTGAGGACATGTCAGCTCTACATAAGTCTAGTACGATCATTCGAACATTTAAAAGGTACGAATTCACGATTACTAATTGAGGATGATGAGCTTACTAATTACGTAGAAGTAAAGTTGAATGTTTACTAAAAAAGATAGCAAGAATTTATAGAATTCGAGATGAACTTGATGTATGTAAATAATGTTTGACTTTGGTTGAGCAACCTGATGGGATAAACCCCAAATGACAACAAATGAGTTTACAAGAAAAGAAGGCAACATGAATGGAAACATCTATACATACAAAGCAAGACTAGTAGCAAAAGATTACATACAAAGACAAAGTTGACTTTGATAAAACATTCTCACATGTAGCCATGCTTAAGTCCATTTGGATTTACCTCACAATAGCTGCATACCATAATTATAAGATGTGATAAATGGTTGTCAAAACTGAATTTCTTAACGCAAACTTGCAAATAGAAGTGTACATGACACTGCCCAAAGGTTTTGAATCCAAAGATGCTAACAAGGTATGCAAACTTGATCGATCTATATATGGATTGAAACAAACCTCTAAGAGCTGTAATCTTCGATTTGATGAGAAAATAAAAATGTCTGATTCTATAAAAATGAAAATGAACCATGTGTTTACAAGAAGACAAGGGGAAGCGCAGTCATATTTCTAATATTATATGTATATGAAATATTGTTAATGGGAAACAACGTCCTTACACTTCAATTGGTAAAATTGTAATTATCAAAGAATTTAACCCTGAAAGATATGGGAGAATCATCTTATATCTTAAGAATCAAGATCTATAAAGATAGATCTAAAAGATTGCTTGACTTGATGAGTCTATATAGATAAAATCTAAAGAAAATTTTATATGGTGAAAATGAATTGAGAGTTCATTGAAACATTGATTTTAACTTCTAGTTAGACTATGATGATAGCAAGTCTTGATCACGATATTGGTTTACTCTTAATAATAGAGTGGTTAGTTGGAAGGTTCCAAATAGAAAATAATTGCCGATTCAATAACAAATTCCTAATACATCATTCTTTTGGAAGCACCAAGAGTTGTGATCTAGATCAAGAAGTTTATTAATGAACTTGGAGTAGTTCCTAATATTATTGGTTCCATACCTCTATATTGTGATAACAATGGAGCCATCGTGCACGCGAATGAACTAAGATATCATCAATGACTCAAATATGTGTTAATGAGGTATCATCTCAACGAAGAGATAATACAAAGAAATGACATAAAGAAAGAACGAGTTCAAAATTGATAATATTGCCGATTCATTGATAAAAAGCTGTCGCAACATAAACATGAATGTTATGCAAACTCGTATAGTATTAGATACATAAGTGATTGGATTTAGTGCAAGTGGCAGTTTGAAAGTCTTATGCCTAAGATTCAATCGATTTTTATGGTAACACTTTTAATATGATTAAATTTATTATTTACGACAGATCTATTACTAATTTGAATTATATTCTAACAAATTAAATAAATACAATTTGTAGATTCAAGTTTTGATAACTTCTCGATTACAAGAAATTGTGATTGTCAAAAAGAAATCATGTAAATCTTAAATTATCCATTGTCGTAAGAAATAACGAGATACGAATATCATTATTATGGATAGATTAGAAGATGTGACATTTCTTACTTATGAAGTAAGTAGTTGAACTTGAAAGCTAAAATTATTGACATTTAAATCGACACGTAGATGTTTTGTTATAAGAACAAAATATCGGAGACCCACTAGAGAGATTCCTCATGGATAAATATCTAGCCGTTAATAGTTAATCTCTAACGTTCGATAGTGGAATTAACCCTTCGATTTGAGGTCATCATATTGCCTAATGGAGGACAGTCATACTTTCGTGATTTTGGATGTTGTTTTGTCGAGAGTCACTACCATAGCATTGTTCATATATGTCAAGAATTATATAAAGTGTGAATGATCAATAGAGGATTCACTACTCTTAGATAGTAAGAGATTATGACATGTTTCAATCAGTTAAATTGATAACGAAATCCTTAGCTTTCGACTAATTTTGATTTTAAAATGGGATGAAAGATATAATTGGTAATCAAGATTGATACATATTCATATATCATAATTGATTGGATCATATTGATGAAGAGATTTAGTTTCATGGTAAATGAAGAAGTTTGGTTATGTCATACCATGTGATACTTTCCATCACATGTATTGTCATGATACATTGCTAGATGTTAATGTGGGACGATGAACATAAATTAATTAATCTAGCTAGGTGAATTAATGATAAATTAAAAATGGTATTTTAATTTTTCGTATTTTGATTAGATTAAAATAATAGTTCACGTCACCGATATCGTGAACTAAAATCTAATGGGTTATACACAAAACAAGAACTAGAAGAACGCTATTACTAATTACTTAATTGGCAAGTGTTGAACATTCGTATAATTAATTAGTTGGATTGCTTTTTAATTGACCCAATCTTAATTAACTTATGGGCCAAGCTTAATTAATTAAATTAACAAAATATTGGTCCGACATGTTTAATGGGTGGGTCAATCCCGCTTAAACTTGTATTAATAAGTTGTTAAGGTTTGAGAAAAATATAAACATTCATAATATTGTTAGCACAAGAAGAGAAAATCATAATCTATCATTCTTGTTCCCTTCTGTGGATTACCATTAGAAACTGGACAATGTGACAATTATTGTGTGCGAGATCATGATTATTCATGTTACAAGATTATCAAAGAAGTTTGCAAAATTTATTAAAGGTATAATTCTAATCACAGTTTCTATCTTAAAAAAAAAAAAATTTCTTGATGTTAATTGAAATTATTTCAAATTTCGTTGTACATGTATTAAGTGAATTCGCAACAAGTCGACTTTTGTTGAAGCAATAAATTCATCACCACCATACCTCTTAGCTTCAGCATACGTGCAAATTGATTCCAACCTAGCATATGCTATCATGCACCTGTAGTCCTACTATTTGTTGTAACAGATTTTGATTCTTGGTTATATAGCACATGTAATTAGTTTCTTTTGATTCCTTTCTTGCTCTCCACTCTAGAGAGCTTATTTATACACCAATGTAATATGTAATGTATTGTGAAGAATTTAAGCTTCAATATAGAATTCTCGTTTACAACAATATCAGTTCTTAGCCTACAGTTCTACTCTTAAATTCAGTCTTAACTAGCTACAAAATTTGACTTGGTATCAGAGCATCTAAAGCTAACACCAGATCCAATGATGACACCCAATACACATAGCCAACATCAAGCACTCTGTTGCCTCCATTGTTGGGAGGAAACCAGGTGTCATCACATGGAATTAGCCTTACACAGGTTCCACCAGTTAAACTAGACAAGAATAACTTCTTGCTGTGGAAAAATATGGTGATGCCTGTTGTGATTTGTGCCTCCAATAACACCAAGAACCGGGCTCAGTTAATCACAATCAACACCACAATCAACCAAATCAATCCCAAACCAAACACTTCCCAACCCGAACTCGGTTGCTCTAGATTTCAGCCCACAAAGGACTGGATGAAAAGATTATAGCCACAAGAAGAGCCACTAAGGCTGGTAGAGAAGAAGAACAAAAGGATCTCTCAAGCACAAAGCAAGAATTGCACAAAGCAATAGGCAAAATCGGTTTTTGTCTTAATTCTCAATGCAGGGACGGCTCCAACTCTTTTCACCACTCTAATTGCAATTAACAACTAACTTAAATAGGTTAAGAGTAGGTTTAGAGGTTTAGGCTTTTAGGTCAAACAAATAGGGCCCAATAACAAATGGAATAAGTGGGCTAACCTTGAAAGCCATCCAAAACGTTCGGGTCGGGCCATGAGCAGCACTAATACAATTAGGCTACTTCGAATGGTCCAAGTGGGTTACGTGATTCGATTGGTTCGATTGTGGTGTCAACATATCATTTCAATCATCGGCCGAGGCCTATGAAATATTATCCAACTAAATATACCGATTTAACATCATAGCCTGGATTTATTGGGTATCAAAAACCCAACAAATCTCCACCTCGATCCCAATAAATCTACAAGTAGACAAAACACACAGTTTACACTTGTACAATCAAGGTAATCTAATAAAATTGGCATCACAGACCTTACCTCGTGTCTCTACCTGAAACACATATCATACCTGTTCCATATACTCACCAGGGCTAAGGTCAAGAACACCCAAGTAGAAACAGATAAGCACAACAATCAATCAAGAGCAAATAAAACATGCGACAGATATATCATATAGGATAACACAGAGGTCTTATCACACACGTTCACACATAACAAGAAATTAACAAGTTAATCAACAGACCAACACATACGCAACAAATGCATAAATGACCTCACAAAGATCTCACCATACTTATCCTATCCCATTCTGTATGACTCACTCCTCGAGAGCACATATCTCACCTCATCGCCCACTATGCTCACTCAAACAAACAAACATGTCTAACGGTAAGTCTCTATAGATCCTAAGCTCTCGGGATAATCCTCTATCAACACATCACTTCTCCAACCTACATGGATAATAGGTCTCCACCTAACAGAAGTGATAGAAGTGTCTCATTTGCACTTCACCTGATCAGGGTCTCTTCACAGATAAAGGATTCCAACATTTGATCACCTCTCCACCGTGATCCAAATGTCACACTCCACATCCCCCGGTACAAACAACAATGTACCCCTAGGTCTCTATACTCCACCTTACAGAAAGACACACAACATACTGCAAATGCATCACAAAAAACCCACAATTCATGCAAACAATTACACACAGTAATAAGATCACTTAAAACATGCCAATACACATATCAAATATTTTGAAACTGTAACATATAACCACGCAACAGAATTAAGTAATGTCACACATGCAGAAAAGGATTACACATGGAAGCACATGCAGTAACTAGGGTTATACTCAGTAAACCTCACTAGGGTCATCAATCGACCCTATAGCCAGATTCGCATCACCTCTCATCTTACCATTCTGCCTATCCTTCTTCTTGGGACAGTCTCTAATGAAGTGTCCAGACTTACAACAAATGTAACACCGTCTACCACCAGACTTGTCCCACTTCTTGCTCTTCTTCTTACCACCCTCATCACTCAAGTCACTACTCGAATAACTACAGTCTTGAGCTCTCCCCAAATTTATTTGCTTAAATCTCATTCTACTCCTCATCATATGCAACTCATCGCTTTCCTTATCATGTTTTTCAGCTCTCATCTCCATCTCCTTACTTCTAAGGGAGTCAATGACAATTTCAGGCGTCAAGGTGTCTCTACCATACTTAATAGCATTTTTTACTTCACGATAAGTATCAGGTATAGCATTTAGCAAAATGATAGGTTTGTAAGTTTCAGACATCGGCTCACCACAGTTAACACTATCTTGAACAAGTTTGTTAAACACATCGAAATTGTCATCCAAATCTTTTGAAAAATCCATTTTGAAACTGAAAAATCTTTCAATCAAGTACAATTTATTAGGAGTAGATTTGAGTAAATATAAATCCTCTAACTTTTTCCAAAGTTCTTTTGTAGAATCAAGTTTTCCAACCTTTCTCAAGACAGTATCAGGCAGGTGTAAAATAATAGAGGTGTAAGCAAGCTCATCAGCCTCTTCATTTTGTTCTTTTGAAAAAATAGCAGGAAAACTCCGATCAATAGCTTTTGAGACCTTTTGTTGAACCAAAATACCTCCCATTTTCTATTGCCAAATAGAAAAATCACCTTTTCCATTAAAAATTCCCAAATCAAATTTGTGCGTTGTCATTTTTCAAACAAGAAACACAAAGTCACAATTAAGCCACACAAAGCAGAACTAGGTTCACAAATATACACCGTTTTAGATTCTTAGGATTTCGTAAGATTTTCGATCTTAGGTCAAGGGATTTTTCAAAACGGGTAAAGTCTAGATATTCTAGGGAATAGTCAATGCAACCAAAGAGATATCAACAAAACAGTTTCACACACAAAACGATAATATGCTGTAGTTAATCAAAAGAGCAAACTTCAATCACGTAACAGCTACGAGCAATTAATTCCTAATTTCTAGCACAAGCAATGGTTACCCCTTCACGGTAACCCCAATCCTATTGTCACCCCACACGATGACGCGCTAGTGCTAAAATTAAAAAAGGAGAATCGGCCAATTTACCAGAGCGGACCTATCTGGATCTGCAAATTACGAGAAATATAATTTTAACACTTTAGGGCCACCACTATTCGCCCTAAAGTTTGCAGCAACCGATAGAATGCAAAGTTGAATCCCGAACGAACAGGGGCAAAATCGTCCAACTTTTTCTGCGTAACCTGAAACACTAAACGAAAAATATCAATACGTTCACAAAATCAAGTAGAACAAACTGCCTGAAGAAACTATCGCCTGAATCTTCCCCACGCGCCCGCACACGCCCTCGTCGGAGTCCCCACGCGACGGCGGCTATCAACCCCACGCGCTAGAGGTGGCAATTGAGCAAAGCGGCTCGTTGGCTCGCCCGCTCAGCTCGTACTGTTCACGCCCACGAGCCGCTCAGCTCGTAAAAAAACGAGCTCGAGCTCGAGCACGAGCCGAGCCTGCTGGCTCGTCACTATAGACGAGTCGGCTCGTGGGTAATTAAAAAATAATAATAAATAAATAAATAACGAGCCACGAGCCAGCGGCTCGTGGCTCGTCCATTAATTTAAAAAAAAATTCAGTGACCAGTACGGTCACTGAAATCAGTGACCGTTTTGGTCCTCGAATTTTATTTTTATTTTTTTTGTTTCTATAAATACCCACCTAAATCAAACTTTTTTTCCACCAATATCAATCTCTATTCTCTCATTATCTACTCTATACAATTTACATTCTCCAATCTCCATTTATTTATCAACAATATCATTCATTCATTCTATAATCATCTTCTACATTTCTATATTCAATTTCTATTATTCTTAACAAATGGATTCACGATCATTTGTTGAAAACTTGTTCAGTATGGAAAACGAAACACAAACACCTGCCCAAAATCAATTTGGGAATGAATTCTCCGGTCTCAATGAATTACCAATTCTCGAAAATATTGAAGAGTACGACGTTCATGAAGGTAGTCGTCCAATTGATTTGGATGACGTTGATGTTGATCCTAGTGTTCCAATTGATTTGGAACAAGATGAAGAGCCTACGTCAAATATTCTCGATGCAAGAGGGAAAAGAAATGGGAAGAATAAGGCAAAATATTGGGACCATTTTAAATTGGTTCAAACCGGTCATTTGGTCGATGGAATCCCCGAAACCAAAGCAGTATGTAAATACTGCCAACAACGACTGGCATGGCAAAGAGGTATTGGAACTACCCACCTCAATCGTCACTACAAATCATGTGTGACCAAACATGGGTTTCTTCCAGCTGGTCAAACTCAACTACAGTTTGGTTCTCCAAGCGCCAGTGGTACTACCACTTTCTACATGGATGTATTCAGAGGAGGAAGCTCGAACGGGAATGGTGAAGTTTGTTGCCGCGTCTGAGTTGCCACTAGCAATAGCGGACAACCAACATTTCGTGAACTATGTCAAAACATATCTTCAGCCGAGGTACGTTGGGGTAAGTCGAAATATTCTCCGTGCTGATACAATTAAATATTTTCTTCATGCAAGCAACTATTGATAAATGATTTAGAGAAATATGGGGGTGTGATATCTTTAACTTCTGATATGTGGGAAGAGATTAATAAGAGAGGTTACATTGCTGCAACTACACACTATATAGACCCACTTTGGGTTATGCATAAAAGAATTATTGCTTTTAAAATTGTTGAGTACCCGCACAACGCCCAAACTATATTTAATGCTATCATAAATATAGTTAAAGAGTATAAATGCGAGAGCAAAATTCGTTCTTTTACGTTCGACAATCCTACCGTAAATAAAGTTGTTATCGATAAATTGCATAGAGTACTTCAACCCGATTTTGGTGGTTATTTATTTCATATTCGATGTGTATGTCATATTTTTAATTTAGTAGTACAAGACGGTTTAAAACATGTTAAAGATGAAATTGACCGAATTAGGATTGCACTTATATATATCACGATTACACCTAGTTGAAAACAAGGATTTGAATAATTTTGTTCAGAAAATGGAATAACAAATACAAAAACATTTATTACTGACATAGGCCATAGATGAAATTCCACTTACTTATTATTAAAATCATGTGAAGGTTTCGAACATTTAATTACTGAATTTTATAACAATAGGCATGTTAGAGAAGAAGACGAAACTATTTTGAATGAAACCGATTGGAATATAGTTTTTAAAATAAAAAAAATTTTGTCCACATTTTATGATTCTACAAATATATTGTCTGGCGTTTATTATTCTACAAGTTGTATGGTTCTTGAATGTCTTTATGCAATTGCTAGGACTTTTAAAAGATTTCAAAATGACCCCGATTTTCATGCAGTTATATATTCCATGGAATTAAAATTCAAAAAATATTGGGAAGAATTACCTATATTATTTCCTTTAGCATGCGTCATGGACCCCCGATATAATTTATCAGGTACTAAATTTGTAATTGATAAAATTTCAAATTCTTTAACTTTTAGTATACCTATTACTTATAGGAATTTAGAAGAAACATTACGTGAAATGTACGAATTATATGCTTTACGAATGGGTACACATATTACTCGTGTACCTACATCTACTCCTCCCACTAATCCAACGGATGAAGACGATGTAATTTTAGATTTATTCGAAAGCATGAACTCATATAGATTTAATTCATTTGTATATGCATGTGGTTCATCTGGTGGTGGTGGTAGTAGTTTGTCATCCACTGCATGTACTCAAACTTCGAGTAATAGTCCAAATGCGTTGCCATCTGAATTAATCGATTACCTTCGTCATACTTTGCCTACTAACAAAGAAGTTAAGAAAAATTCAGAAGAGGTAATTAAATTTTGGCGAGATAATGAACGTCGATGGCCAGTAGTTTCTGCAATGGCAAAAGATCTACTAACACCTCATGTTAGCACTGTAGCTTCGGAGTCTGCTTTTAGTGTAGGGAAGAGGGTTCTCTCTGAGGTCAGGAGTCGACTCAAAGAAGATATTTTGAAAGCGTTAATGTGCGTGAAAGATTGGGAAGACGCTAGTTATCGAATTTAAGATAAATATGCCGAAATTGTCTGTAACCAAGTAAGTGATATTTAATTTCACCATAATCATCACAAAATTTAATTTTCATACATTTATAATATTTTTTAAAAAATTGTACACGTAACAAGTTGTTTGTATACAATTTTTAACTCCGCCTACTAAAAATTGAAGTAGCCGGTCCCAAGCCCGGATAAAGGAGGAGGGTCTATCTTTATTTTTTTATTTATAAAAAATAAAAATGTTTTAAAAAATGTATATTTAAAAAATATGTTTATACTTTACATATATATTATTTTTTAAATTTAAGTATAAAATGGTAAACAAAAAACATATTACATTATTACTCAAGTAACTGAACAAAACAATTTTTGTTCTTATTTTTTAAAAAATTATAAATTTTTTTGAAAATATATATTTAGAAATTAATCACAAAATGTATATATTATCTTTTACAATTAAACTAGTGTGTTATGTGTATTTAAATAAAATAAAAATTAAATGAGCCGAGCGCTCGGCTCGTTTGGGCGAGCTCGGGCACGAGCCGAGCTCGCCCAAAATCCCACGAGCCGAAGCTCGGCTCGTGGGTAACGAGCCACGCACGAGCCGAGCTCGTCTTGGCATGGGCCGGCTCGGCTCGGCTCGGCCCATTGCCACCACTACCACGCGCCGGAGGCCCAGAAGCTCCTCGACCTGCATGTTCTACCGTGGTCTTGGATTTTTCAAAAGGTCACTAGTTTGGTCGGAAAAATGGGTTTTCAAGTCCGGTTTTTGTGCAAAAACGGGACAGATTTTTCCTTCTGGTTTTTGCTCTATTTTTGCCTAGGTAGAGAAGTAGAACAAAAGGATCTCTCAAGCACAAAGCAATAGGCAAAACCGATTTTTGTCTTAATTCTCAATGCAGGGACAGCTCCAACTCTTTTCACCACTCTAATTGCAATTAACAACTAACTTAAATAGGTTAAGAGTAAGTTTAGGGTTTAGGCTTTTAGGTCAAACAAACAGGGCCCAATAACAAATGGAATAAGTGGGCTAACCCTGAAAGCCATCCAAAACGTTCTGGTCGGGCCATGATCAGCACTAATACAATTAGGCTACTTCGAATGGTTCAAGTGGGTTACGTGATTCGATTGGTTCGATTGTGGTGTCAACATATCATTTCAATCATCGGCCGAGGCCTATGAAATATTATCCAACTAAATATACCGATTTAATATCATAGCCCGGATTTATTGGGTATCAAAAACCCAACAATGCCAATCATCGAGGGGCACAATCTTGAAGGCTTTATCACAGGAACCAAAGCCTGTCCACCTGAGTTCCTAGCAACAAAAGTCACAGAAGCTGCTGGAGTAACCATTGAAATGGTCTCTAATGCTAAATATGGAAGATGGATGTCAACTGATCAACTTCTGATGGGGTGGCTCTATTCTCCCATGACTGCTGAAATTTCTATGAGAGTAATGGGATCCACAAGTTCATCGAGTTTGTGGAATGCGGTTCAAGACAGCTTTGGTATAATGAACAAGTCTAGAGTCATCTTCCTCATCAGCGAACTTCAGAAAACCTAGAAGGGTTCTATGAGCATTGATCAATATTTAAACACAATCAAACAACTGGCTAATAATCTTGAAATTGCAGGTAAAAGCATTTCACACAATGATCTTGTCACACAAGTATTAGCTGGACTTAATGAGGAATATACTCCGAAAGTTGTACAAATTAATAGTAGAGAATTCATTTCTTGGCCTGGGTTGGAATCTATCCTAATGACCTTTGAAAGTCGAATTGAGCATCTAAATTCTATGAAAAATAGCCTAGCTATTGTTAACTTGAATCATACATCAGCAAATTATGTGCATAGATCCAGCTTCAATAGAGGTGGTAGATATAATCATGGAGGAAGAAATTATAAGAATAGAGGAGGCAAGAGCAGAGAAAGAACTAGAAGAGCCACTGAAGTTAAAGGACCTTGCCAAATTTGTGGTTTAAGCAACCACTCAGCAGATAAATGCTGTAATCGATGTGATGACAGATATATGGGATCCAAGCCAGATCAACATCATCACAGCAACTCCTCAAAACCAGTAGACTTCATAGCTTCACCAAACACTATAACAGATCCTGACTGGTTTGCTGACTCAGGACCAATCAATCATGTTACAGCTTCCTATCTCTCACATTGGCTCTAATAACATGAACACTTTGAACAACAAGTCACTGCTACTTAGTAATGTGTTGCTAGTACCTTCAATTAAAAAGAACTTGTTAAGTGTTTCTTAGTTAACAACTGAAAATGGTGTGTTTATGGAACTTCACCTTAATTTTTGTGTTGTTAAGGATCAACAAACAAAGGAGGTGCTGTTGGAAGGGAAGCTTAAAGATGGACTTTATCAGCTTGAGAATCTGAGTCAAGCCAAGGGACCTCTCTGTCAAGAATCAATTCATTTAAACTAGTTACACCTTTACACTTTTACTGCAAAATTAAATATTCCTAAAATCACTAGTGAAAATGTAGACAAACTGAAACAATGGCATATGAGACTTGGTCATCCCACGACATCTGTCATGTCTCAAGTCTTTCAGTATTGTAATGAAAACTTTGATGTTGATAAAATCAGCCACTTGTGTGATGCTTGTCAACTTGGCAAGTCACATTCATTGCCATTCAAATTGTCCTCTTCTCACACATCAGCTCCTCTTGATTTAGTTCGTACAGACGTCTGGGACCTGCACCCATTGTTTCAACTTCTGGATTCAAGTACTACATCATATTTGTTGATGACTTTAGTAGGTTTACTTGAATCTATCCTATGAAATAGAAATCTGAAGCTAGGTCTATTTATTTAGTTCAAAAATCTTGTTGAAAACAAGTTTGAAAAGAAATTAAAAACTCTCCAATCTTACTGGGGAGAAGAATTCAGAGCATTCACTACCTTAGCCAAAAATCAGGCATTGAAATGCGTTTTTCCTGCCCTTACACTTCAGCCCAAAATGGTAGAGCTGAGAGGAAACATAGGCACATAACAGAAACTGGCTTAACCTTACTTGCTCAAGCTAGTATGCCTTTACACTACTGGTGGGAGTCATTTCACACAACTACCTATCTTATCAACATGTTACCTACCCTAGTTCTCAAAATGAAAGCACCCTGTCAGGTTCTAAACAATGAAGAAACTGACTACAAGTCACTAAAAATCTTTGGTTGTGCCTGTTTTCCTTGCCTAAGTCATTACCAAGAACATAAACTAAGTTTTCATTCCATTAAATGTGTGTTTCTTGGCTTTAGCAATTCTCACAAAGGGTATAAGTGTCTCAGTCCTACAGGCAAAATTTATATTTCCAGGCACGTAATGTTTAATGAAAATGAGTTTCCATTCAAGTCTGGTTTCCTAAATAAAATAATCAACTCTCAAACTACTGATACTATCATTCAACATCTGCATTTCCTTGCTCCTCCAAATCACAATCAAACCTGCTCAACTGATGAAGCACATCCTAATGCAACTCCGATAGCATCACCCTTTGAGTTTGATCAATAACAAATGGCTGAGAACTTGATATCTGAGGTAAATGGAAATGAAAACTCAGAAGCAAATGATGAAGGCACACAAGTGACAGATCATGAAGAGATTGTAAACACTCAAGTGGAACAAACTGGAACTTGCAATGAACCAAATATCAGTGAAGAAACACAAGGGAATCACTATGATCACCAGGAGCAAAGCTGGCATTTTCAAACCTAAAGTTTATTCAATTCAGTGTTAAGAGTACAGCAAACTGGACCCAATGATATGCCAGAAGCTCTGTCAAATAAAGATTGGAAGAAAGCAATGGAAGAAGAGTACCAAGCCTTGATGAGAAATGAAACTTGGGAATTAGTACCACCTCTGACTAATCAAAAGGTGATTGGAAATAAATGGGTGTTTAGACTTAAACGTGATACTGAACGGAGAACACTAAAACATAAAGCAAAGCTGGTGGCCAAAGGATTCTTGCAAACATCAGGGATTGACTAACATGAGACTTTCAGCCCAGTCATCAAAGCTTCCACCCTAAGAATTATCCTTACTCCTGCAGTCTCCAAAGGATGGAGTATCAGGAAAATTGATATAAACAATGCATTTCTGAATGGAAAACTGAATGAAGAAGTGTTTATAAAGCAGCCATAAGGTTTTATTGATAAAACAAATCCTACTTTTGTTTGCAGACTGAAAAGAGCTCTTTATGGACTCAAACAAGCTCCTAGAGCTTGGCATTAAAATCTGAAAAGAACTCTTCTTGATTGGAATTTTTTGAACTCAAAGGCAGACAGTTCCCTGTTCTTTCATATGGACCAAAGCCAAGTCATTTTTGCTTTAGTCTATGTGGATGATATTGTGGTTACAGGAAATGATCAGAAGTCTTTGCAGCAATTCATTGATAATCTGAATGCTCAGTTTGCCTTGAAGGATATGGGATAACTTTATCATTTTTTTGGGAATTGAAGTTAAAAGAAATGATTTAGGCCTTCACCTCACTCAGATCAAGTACACAAAAGACATGCTGAAAAAATTCAATCTTGAAAATCTAAAACTGTGTGCTATTCCTATGACAGTAGGTATTAGGTAAAATGATCTCCAAGGATGAAGGTGAAAAAATGGCAGATCCTTCCCTTTATTGAAGTGCTATTGGAGGACTACAATACTTAGTGCATACACGTCCTGATATCACTTTTGATGTTAACAAATTGAGCCAGTTCTTACAATTACATTCAGATGTTCACTGGAGAGGTGTAAAGAGAATTTTCAGGTACCTAAAAGGGACCATTGAGGAAGGATTGTGTATTCAAAGGAGTGACAGATTATATATCACAGGTTTTGCTAATGCAGATTGGGCATCATGCCCTGATGATAAGAGATCAACAGCCGGCTATTGTGTGTATTTGGGAGATACCTTGGTTGCATGGTCTTCAAAGAAACAACATGTTGTGGCTAGATCAAGTACAAAATCTGAATATAAGGCCCTTGCACATGCATCTGCTGAGATTGACTGGGTTGAATCTCTATACTGTAGTGTGACAACCTTAGTGCAAATGCCTTGGCTTCCAATCCTGTTTACCATGCCAGAACTAAACACATCGAATTAGATATGCACTTGTGAGAGACAATGTTCTTGGAGGAAAACTTAAAATTCTATTTATTCCTTGAACGGATCAAATTGCAGACCTGCTAACCAAACCACTTTCACAAACTTGATTCCTCACTCTTAAGGACAAGCTTGAAGTTAAAAGATAAACTCCAGCATGAGAGGGGATGTTAAAGCAAGAAATTCATCACTCCCATACCTCTCAGCTTCAGCACACGTGCAGATTGATTCCAGCCTGGCATATGCTATCGTGCACCTGTGGTCCTGCTATTTGTTGTAACAGATTTTGATTCTTGGTTGTATAGCACATGTAATTAGTTTCTTTTGATTCCTTTCTTGCTCCCCACTCTAGAGAGCTTATTTATACACCAATGTAATATGTAATGTGTAAGTGTTATGCCCTAGGTCCAATCAACTCTGAACATAAGCACTTTTGATGTATATATAACCGATGCATATTTATGGCAAGATATATTATTTAATTCAATTAATATTCTAATTAATTAAATAATAGAATCCGTAGATTCAAGTCTTGATTATTTGTTAATCACAAGGAATTGTGATTGTGAGATACAAATTACATATGACTGAATCTTAAATCGTCCGTGGTCATATGTAATAACGAGATACGGATATCGTTATTATGGATAGACCATCACGTGTGGCATTTCTTACTTATGAAGTAAGTAGTTGATCTTACAAGCTAGAGTGTGGAGACACTTGAATGAACACGTGAATGTTTTGTTATAGAACAAAACATTGGAGACCCGCTGAGAGATTCCACATGGAAAACTATCTGAGTGTCAGTGGTTAATCTCTAACGTTCGGTAGTGGAATTGGTCATTTGACTTGAGGTCATCATAGTACCTCATATGAGGACAGTCATACTTTGGTGATGTCGGATGTTGCTCTGTCAAGGGTCACTAATACGGCATCATTCGGGTATGTCAAGAATCATATGAAAGTTGTGAATGATCAATAGAGGATTCGTCACTCTTAGATAGTAAGAGATTATGATCTACATTTCATCCAGTTAAGTTGATAATGAAATCCTTGGCCAAGGTGAACTCATAAGTCGAAAAGAGTTTTCGACTTACATTGACTTAACAGTAGGATAAAAGATATGATCGATAATTGAGATTGACACACGTCCATATCTCGTAATTGATCGGATCATATTGACGAATGGATTATAGTTTCACGATAAACGAACAAGTTTGGTTTTGTCATGCCACGTGACATTTCTCGTCACATGTATTGCCCTGACACATTGCTAGATGTCAATCTGGGACGACGAATGTGAATTGATGATAAATTAAAATGGATATTTTAATTTATCAATTGTGATTAGATCAAAGTAATAATTCACGTCGTTAGGCATCGTGATCGGGAACCTAATGGGTCACACACAAAAGAGAACCAGAAAAATGAGATTTACTAATTAATTAATTGACAAGTGTTGGTTAATTAATTAATTGGATTGCTTATTAATAGGCCCGAATTAATTAATTCATGGACCGAATTTAATTAATTTGATTACTTAAATGTTGGACCGGGTTAAGTTAAGAGATGAGCCAGCCCGTTTGGACTTGTATTAATAGGCTGTTAGAGTTTCAAATCAGAAAAGAATTATTCATTATTCTTGCTAGCACAAGAAAAGAAAACCCTGGCCGTCATTCTTGTTCTCTGTGTGGATCACCATTGGAGGCTGGACAATTGGACAGCTTGTATTGTAGATCGTGATCATTAGAGTTCGTGAATCAGCAAAAGAGTTTGCAGAATTCATCAAAGGTATTATTTCTATCACAGTTTCTATCTAAACATAAAGCATATCCTGTTTGGAAATCGAAATTTGTTTTAATTCCGCTGTGCATGTCTAAGTAGATTCCCAACAGTGGTATCATAGCCTACTTTATGTCTGTTAGAAATTGTTCTTACATGTTAAGACAATCAAAAGTTGATTGTTATTAGTTTTCTTGTTTCTAGCAATTTTTGAAAAATTGTTTTTCATCTGTAAAATCTATTATGAGAATTAAAAAAAAAACTGGGCAGGATCGAAGCCGGTAACCCCCACAGTGGCATTGGACGTCGCTGCCAAGGTGCAGCAGCCCCAGGCGCCGGTGCGGCTGCTATATTGCAGTAGACGGCGTTGGCTTCTGTAACCCCGCAGCGGCGTTGGACGCCGCTGCTAGGGTGAAGCAGCGCTGGCGCTGCTACTACTATATTAGCAGCAGTGTGAGCAGCGGCGCCGGCTGCTAATTGCCGGTGATAGCCAATGGAAAAAGAAAAAAAAATTTGGGTGATTTTAGGGTTCTCAGAAACGGGTGAGAGATTGAAGGCGGGGGCCTCAGTTGCAATTTGAGAAATTGTAAGCCCTTTCCTACAATTTTGATTTGGGGTCAATTTGCAATTTATCTACCTAGGGCCCGTTCTATAATTTATGAAATTCGGAGGCTCGGTTTGTAATTTTAAACCAGGGGTCAATTTTGCAAATTTCAAAATGAATTTTGAATTAAAAATTACAAAATGGTTTTAGATTTGAATTTAAAAGGATTTTGACTTTTATTATCAATTTTGACCCGTTTAAAATTATTTATTTAAAATTGACGACTTTTATATTTTGTTAAAATTGGATTTTAACTTAAATATTAAATTTTGACCCTAAATTAAAATTTTATTATTTAGGAGTTTTATCCTAAATTAAAATGTCAATTCAATTAAATTAGAGTTTGACTCTAATCTAATGCTTGATTAAAATTTGATTTCAATTAAATTATCTCACCCTAATACATTCTTGGAATTGGAGTTGGACTCGAATTTGACATTTAATTGAAATTTTATTTTAATTAAATTGTCACGCCTTAGAATTTTTCTTAGAATTAGAGTTGGACTCTAATTTTGTATTTAATTAAAATTTGATTTTAATTAAATAAGTTCACCCTAATATTTTGGAATTGGAGTTTGACTCTAATTTTATATTTAATTAAAATTTGATTTTAAATTAAATTTAATCGCCTTAAGTTTTGAAATTAGAGTTGGACTCTTATTTGATATTTAATTAGAATTCGATTTTAATTAAATTATGTTATTTTAAAACTTGGAAATTATAGTTGGACTCTAATTTGATATTTAATTAAAATTTGATTTTAATTAAATAGTTCCGCCCTTTAATAGTGGAATTAGAATGAGATTCTAATTTGGTATATAAAAATTAAAATTTGATTTTAATCAAATATACCCGCTAATTAAATTAATTGATTAATTTGATTAATTAATTATTCCGATTCATTTGTCTAAATTAGTTTAGACGACTTTATTGCTAGAAACTTGAAACATGTTTGCATATAATATTAGATATTATATAGGTTCGTATTTATATGATGAATGTTTTATTAGTGGATGATTATGGACTCGACCATGTGGATGTGTTGAATGGTTAGTTTTATTCTTGTTGTTTTATGGACCTGGGAGCTCTAATTTATTTTGGACCTGCGAGTCCGTTATTATTATGGGCCTGCGCGTCCAATGTTATTTAGGCTTACGTGCCAACTAGTATAGGATACAAGTTGCAGCTGGACTAATTGAAGATACAAGAAGAGGAGGAAACCATAGAGATGGAGCATTGTATGAATCAATGCTATACCCCCTAGGAACTGACCAACTAGTCTTCCTTATGGCTCGGGAGGACTAGATAGTATAAGTCCATAATCGTCCACACTATTATATGTATGTTTATTTGCATGCTAGATGTATAATAAAATATATATATATAGTTATTACGATGAAACCTTTGTATGCAAAACCCCTCGTCAAAAATATTAAGTCAGTTCCTTATTTGCCTTCCATCATTATAGTGAAAAACGAGAGTCCTAAATCGATCTTAGCTTGTTGAGTACACTCAAGGCTGATCTATTACGGATATGTTTGACACTATGAAATATTAGATATTTCTGAATGATGAGTTTGACTTAACTAAAACTTATCTTTTGTTGAGTACACTCAAGGAGATGAATTTTAGAGGCATGTTAAAATATTAAGTCATATTTATATTAGCCTTCCATCATTATAGTGAAAAACGAGAGCCCTAAATCGATCTCAGCTTGTTGAGTACACTCAAGGCTGGTCTATTAGGGATATGTTTGACACTATGAAATATTAGATATTTCTGAATGATGAGTTTGACTTAACTAAAACTTATCTTTTGTTGAGTACACTCAATGAGATAAATTTTAGAGGCATGTTAAGCTAACACGTATGATGTGTGAAGACAAAGAGTTGTCAGCTTAATGATTTGGGAGTTGTATGGAGATACAATTGATAATAGTATCTACCTAAATGTTTTATTAAGGCTTGTTGAGTACACTCAATGTTTTGATATAACAAATGGGATCCCAGCCCACTGGGAATCAAGTATGGATTCCATAACTTTATGTGAGAGGGTCATAAATTTGAGTTAAACAGTGGGAGCGAAATTAATTTAATAAAAGACCATGTTAAATTAATCGATACATTTTATATATTATTCTTTTATTTTTTGTCATTTACATTTATTGAATCTTGAGTAACCATATGTATTTGAGTGGCATACTGTATGCCAACAACGAAACCAAATTTTCTTAATTGGCACCGCAATCTGAGAATTGTTCTCATGCATGATAATTGATTATGTCCTTGAGTAGCCCTTTCCAGAGACACTCGTTGATGACTCAATAAAGGAAGAGGTGGCTGCTATAATAAACACAGTGATGACGATAGTACTGCAACATGTGTGATGTTTGCGACTATGTCACCTGAGTTACAAAAGCAACATAAGAGTATAGATGCTAACACATGATTTTCATCTCAAAGTGTTGAATGATAAATAATCACGTGTGGAAAGATATGAGATTTCCTAGCAATTATACTGTGCATAATGGCAGAAGAGTCTCCGGCCAGTTCTGGTGTGTTGAAGACGTTGACTACTTTGAGAAGTTGTCTTAATCGAGTTCAGTCATGAACAAAGAACTAAGTATGACTTGGTTTTGCAATCTTTGCCGAAGAGTTATTCATAACTAATTATGAATTTAACATGAATAAATTCGAATACACACTTATTGAGTTGCTGAACATGCTTAAGACTGTTAAGCCCGATATCTATGTTTATAATGCGCAAATTTTAGTCATAGATTCCTCCAGGGAAGTCTAAAGGATGTTTTAAGAAAACAACCAAGATGACTAAGACAGTTAAAGCAAATAAGGACAATACCAAATCTAATGACCGTTATTATCATTTTGGAATGATAGGTCATTCGAAAAGAAATTGCAATGCTTATATCTACTTCATTAGTTTCATGGGTATTGGATACTAGATATGGATATCATATTTGTATAAATATGTAGAAACTAAACAGAAGTAGATCACTGCAAAAAGGGAGAAGTTGACCTGTACGTTGAAAATGAGCAAAAGTTGCCGCATTGCCTGTAGGAGCTGCTTCTTGCCTTTGCCTTAGGCTCAATATTAGAATTAGAGAAATATTGTTTTGTTCTTTCCATTACCAAGAGCATTAAATAAATTTCATGTTTGGACATGAATTATTTTAACGTTAAGGACAATTGTTGTTCATTTTATCTTGATAAAATCTTAGTGGTTATGGTAAATTATAAAATGACATTTATATTCTAAATATTGAGTATTCTATAATGAGTATAGATAATGAAAGGCATAAAAAAAATGATAATCTGAATAACACCTATATCTGACATTGCAGATTTGGTCATATAAATGAAAATGTAATTCCAAACTTACATAGAGATGTACATTTGGGTCAAATGATTTTGAATCATTCGACAAATGCAAAACATGTCTATTAGACATAATGACCATATCTCCTTTTACTTGAAAAGGAGAAAGATCTGCATAATTGCTGAGTCTAATATATAGTGATGTATGTGGACACATATCAATCAATGCTAGATAAAGTTTCTCTTATCTCATGACATTTACTAGACGGTTATTTCAGAAATGGTCATGTATATTTGATGAAATTCAAGTATGAAACTTTTGAAATGTTCAAGGGATTCAAACTAGAAATTGAGAAACAAATAAGTAAATAAATTCTCACAATAAGATTTGATCGAAGTGGAGAATATCTAAAATGTAGAATTTTAGATTATCTAAAAGAGAATGTGATTCTCTCGCAGTGGATCCCTCTATATGCATTGTAACATAATGATGTATTTGCAATGAGGAATCATGTACTATTAGATATAGTGCAATAAGGACAAGCCATGCAAATGCTTCAAAATCGTTTTGAAATCACGCACTGATTGCCACGTGCCACGCACTAATCGTGTCCCATCTAAATCGGTTAACAAAACTCCATACGAGTTATGGAAAGACAGAATGCCCCACTTTTCTCATATGAAAGATTGAGGCTGTGACGCTTATGTGAAGCGCACCGAATCGGATAAGTTTGAAACTAAATTCGATAAATATATATATTTGTGGGATATTCAAGAGACAATTGAATATCAATTCTATAATCTCATTGAGAAGAAGAAGTTCATCTCAAGACATGTCTACTCCTAGAGAAAATGTTTGTTCTAGGAGAAGACAGTGAGAGTAGAGTAAATCTTGAAAGAGTTCAAGGATTTACAGATATAGTTAACCAAGTAGATAACCTGAGTCTGATCCCAAACTTGTTGAGAGACATACTCTTGTTCAGGGAGTTGAGACTCCTGAGGACACGACAGCTCCATGTAAATCTTGTAGGATCATTCGACCTTCTGGAAGATAAGAATCCATGATTACTAATCTAGCATTATTAATCGAGGATGATGAACCTACAAATTATGCATAAGCAAAGTCAAGTGTTGACTCGCTGACATGGCATAAGGCTATGATATCCGATATGAACTTAATGTTACCAAGATTTGGACCTTGGTCAACCCACCTAATGGATTAGAACCCATAGGTTGTAAATGAGTTTACAAGAAAAGTTCAATATGGATTAAAATAAGCCTTTTGGAGCTGAAATATTCGATTTGATATAAAAGTCAAAATGTTTGATTTTATTAAAAATGAATTGTGTGTTTAAAAGAAAATAGCGGGAGCAATGTCGTATTCCTAATATTATATGTATGAGACATATTAACAGGAAACGACGTCTTTATATTTCAATTGTTAAAATTATGGTTATTAAATAATTTCTTCATAATAGATATGTGAGAAATAGCTTGATCTATAGAGATAGATCTATAAGATTGATTAACTCATCCAGATCTATATAGATAAAATCTACATTTCATCCAGTTAAGTTGATAATGAAATCCTTGGCCAAGGTGAACTCATAAGTCGAAAACGAGTTTTCGACTTACATTGACTTAACAGTAGGATAAAAAATATGATCGATAATTGAGATTGACACACGTTCATATCTCGTAATTGATCGGATCATATTGACGAAGGGATTATAGTTTCATGATAAACGAACAAGTTTGGTTTTGTCATGCCACGTGACATTTCTCGTCACATGTATTGCCCTGACACATTGCTAGATGTCAATCTGGGACGACGAATGTGAATTGATGATAAATTAAAAGGGGTATTTTAATTTATCAATTGTGATTAGATCAAAATAATAATTCACGTAGTTAGGCATCGTGATCGGGAACCTAATGGGTTACACACAAAAGAGAACTAGAAGAATGAGATTTACTAATTAATTAATTGACAAGTGTTGGATAATTAATTAATTGGATTGCTTATTAATAGGCCCGAATTAATTAATTGGATTAATTAATTCATGGACCGAATTTAATTAATTTGATTACTTAAATGTTGGACCGGGTTAAGTTAAGAGATGAGCCAGCCCGTTTGGACTTGTATTGATAGGCTGTTAGGGTTTCAAATCAGAAAAGAATTATTCATTATTCTTGCTAGCACAAGAAAAGAAAATCATGGCCGTCATTCTTGTTCTCTGTGTGGATCACCATTGGAGGCTGGACAATTGGACAACTTATATTGTAGATCGTGATCATTGGAGTTCGTGAATCAGCAAAAGAGTTTGCAGAATTCATCAAAAGTATTATTTCTATCACAGTTTCTATTTAAACATAAAGCAGATCCTGTTTGGGAATCGAAATTTGTTTTAATTCCGCTGTGCATGTCTAAGTAGATTCCCAACATAATGTACTGTGAAGAATTTAAGCTTCAATACAGAATTCTCGTTTATAGCAATATCAGTACTTAGCCTACAGTTCTACTCTTAAATTCAGTCTTAACTTAGCTACAAAATTTAACTACCTTCACCAAGATGCTCGAAATACTGTTTTCTTTTTGAAAAACTAGTTTGAGACCTCCAATGCAAATTCCTCAATCTTTTGATTTTCTAACTTGGTTGAATTAGAATGCACAGCGAAAAATTCAAGTGGTTAATTTGGATGCTGAAGTATAAATGTGTGCCACTATTACCTAAAAGCAATTATATAACACAAGTATCGAATAAAATATCTGATTGCCTTGAACACATTTAAAGTGACATGTTCATCCTAAACCTTAAAAATCAACTATCGTCGTTGAATTTCAATAGAAGTACGGATAGTACCCAAAACAACTATCGTCGTAGAATGTCTCGATCTTCTTTCATGTCCAACACAATTTAATTAATTGAAACAATAAATTTGTCCACTTTAACGATAACGTCTTCTATAATTCTTCGAGGGTTTTTAATTGATTTGAGAGGTGCTACCTGCTTTAATGTGGATAGAAGAAATAGTAGTGAGATGCGGCCTAAATAGTTATTGCAAGTTAGATGCAAAATAATAATAATAATAATAATATTAATATGTACTTTTTTTATATGTGAGTATGTAAGTAGTGACAATATTGAAAAGCGCTGCATTTTCTGGCTTAATTTGGGGATCTAGATTTCTAGTGAGGTTGATTATCCTAGTTGAAGCTTGTACATTGAGAAATTCAAAATCACATCAAATAGTGACTTTCATTGGTTAGACTTGATCAAAAATTGAGAGGAAAATAAACGAGTGCAATGCAAAAGCAACTTAAGTATAAGCACCATGAAGGAGAGATTGAATAATAAGTTTGGGGTATACATCTAGTGCGAGAGAAAGAAAATGACTGACCATTGAAGGTCGGGGTATAACCAATCTAAAATTTTATAGTGATTGAATTGATTATTCTCACACACATCGATCAAGCATTGGATAAGTAAAAAATATTTTGATAAGGTTATTTAGAAGAGCTTGATCAATTTTTCATGATATTTCAAAAATGTGAGACAAAATGGATGTTATCCAGGGCATTGATTTTTATTTTACTTTGGACGAACGGGACTTTAAATTTGGAGGTAATTTGTAAAATTGCGAAACTTGCAGAGGACCAATATCAAAACTTTTGAAAGTTGTGGCATCAAAGTTGAAGATTTGGACGAAAAGGCCCAAATCCGGACAAAAAACTTAAGAGAAGGATCGAACCCATATGAATATCTGAAAATTGGGGCCAAATCACAACAGTATGAAAGTTGAGGCATGTAGCTTGGACATGTTCATGTTGAAGAGGAAATCTTATATGCATCACTAATCAACAAGAAAAAAAGTGCCGTATTTAAGGGACGTAAGCAGGGTGTTACGACCGCACAAATGCGTGTTTAATCCCAAAATTTTCAGAACACAACTTATACCCAAGGACTACCTAATTCCATTCTCCAACAAATTTCAAGAAAACAAGAAATACACCAAAATATGAAAAAAAAAAAAAAATTAAGTTAGCAATTTTACCTTGATTTCAATAAATTAGATGGATGAAAATATTATAATCTTGTTGTTTGATGTTTATTGATGCTTAATCTTCAAAGCCCAAGAATATTTTGGAGTCAATTTGGTGAAATTCGGGGTTTCTGGGGTCAAAAAGCATAGTTGTTAGACTCAACCAGGACAATGTAGCGGGTCAATGGATTAGTGGTTCAACCGGTGACCTGGTGGTTCAACCGACGGGTCGTTGCATAAAAACCTACAAAGAAATATGTAGAGTATAAAAAATTTTATGGGCAAAATTAAAATTTTTAATTTATTTTTCACTAATTATTTAGGTCAATAAAATGAAGTAAAATGTTGGACCAAAGTTTTTTAAAAGAATATTTTTATAAAAACTATAAATGATTCATTAGTTAAATATAAGTTATTGCACACAAGTAATACTAAAAGTACTTTGTGTTTAAGTAGTGAGGAACCCATTATTTTTCTTAGAGGTCCAAGGTTCAATTCCCTTGGACTCAAAAACTTTGTAAAATGATTTTAAACCCAATCAAACCGGTCAATTGGGCCGGGTAAATCGCCGGTTAACTCGGTCAAAACCCGATTTTTGATCGAGTCAAGTGCATTTCTATCAAATTAATGTGCCCGAACCGATCAAGGGTTCGGCCTGCCGATTTTTTAGGCGGATCGGCTGAGCCGGTTTTTGTAACTATTCCAAAAAAGTATGCGATCATGGGACCCTTGTCATGCGATCACATGGAATAAGCATGTTTCGTTAATTTGGTGCATTGTGCACACAAGGGAATATTTGATCTAATGGCATCCCTCGATCACTCTCAAGCTTCACTTTTTGTGTAAAATTATTCAAATGGTCAAGATCTGATATAAAACACGAGTCATTATAAATTCAACCCTGCTCTCGACAATTAAATTTTTGGTCTATTTTAGCTCACAAACCCCTCTTTTATCTCAACAATCACAATCTTCACACCAAGACACTTTTGTACTCTTTTAAAACCTTGAATGTCATGCAAAACCCATAAAAAACTTATAACAATGCACTTATAACCTTTATCACCAAATTACTGGATGAAGATGCCCAAACTAAATCTAAACACACGAACCATAGTGTTTCCTAGTCTAATGCATAGAAAGCATAATAAATAAAAAAGAAAAAAATTGGGTTGCTTCCAATAATCATATGTTTATAGTCATAACTCGAATTTATTGTTTAGGCTATTTTGAAATTTCAAGAAGCACGGTCGTCTTCTCATTGGAGTAATCACCTCTCCAATAAACCTTGAATCTTCGTAAATGATCTTGAGGCACCAACTCAACTTCTCCATATGTAGATTCAGCCACAATTGTGAATAAGCCCAACCACCTTGACCTCCACTTGTTTGGAAAGAGTTTGAGACGACTTAAATTGAGAACTTGTTAACCAACCTCAAACTCCTTTTCCTTGATGTGCCTATTATGCCATCTTTTTGTTTTTTCTTTATGTAACTTGGTATTCTCATATGCTCTAACTGAAACTCATCAAACTCATTGAGTTGAAGCATTATCTTTTTCCTAGCTGGTTTCATATCAAAATTTAATATGTGCGCAACCCAATATGATTTGTGCTCAAGCTCAGCAAACAAATAATATGCTTTTCAAAATAGTAACCAATATGGAGACATGTCGATGTTTGTCTTGAAAGATGTATAGTAATCACATAATGCATCATCTAGCTTCCTTGACCAATTTGTGCACAATGCATTTATTGCCTCCTCAAGAATCTTCTTCAACTCCTTGTGGAGATTTTCACTTGCTTACTTGTATCTGGATAATAAGGTGTTGAGATACGATGCTTAACTCGGCACTTAGCCAACAACGTTGAAAATTGATGGTTGGAAAAACGCTTTCCACAATCACTTTTTAATAGCCCCAAGAGTGTCATATCTTGAGAAGATGTTCTTCCTTAGATTTGAGTCACAACTCGATCATCGTTTATTGGAAAAGCTATAGCCTCCTCCATTTAAACACATAATCCATTGCTACTAGGATGTATTGGTGACCATATGACAAGTGAAATGGTCATACGAAGTCAATGTCCCAAAACTTAAATATTTCCACTTCTAGAATGTTGTTTAGAGGCATCTCGTTGTTCTTCGAGATGTTTCCCGTTCGTTAACACTAATCACACTTCTTAACCACGTCATAAGCATCTTGTAACAGTGTTGGCCAATATGACCCACACTATTGAGCTTTACGGGACTCAATAGGACCTATAAGTATAACAAAATAATTTTATAATGAACTCCTCTCTTGATACATGATAAAAATGAATTAAAAGCATGTTCGACAACCATAACTGTAGAAAAAAAAGTTTTGGATAGTTTTAGGAGAATGTGTCGTTAAAAAGTAAGGAAAATTTTTTGATATATGTGTGGAATATTTTATTGTGCGAATGTGGTTGAAAATGGTTATGAAGCAAATCTTAAAATAAATTATTGGGTGTTGAACAGGCACTAAGTACTGAGAGATGTTAACACTTCAATGAATAGTAAAAAATGATAACTCAAGTGTTAGATGAAAACTTTGATGAATATGACAATTAAAAGTTTAATTCAATCAATCAAAACTTTTTCAATGAGAAGATAAAGATGAATAAGTGCGATGTATGTTCGAAATTATCTCAAAATATCTCTCTTTTTTAATGAATAATGGTAATAAATTAAGTACCAAAAGAGAGATGAGAGATTTTGATGAATATTATGATTTTGCAAGTTTTATTCAATTAATCAAATTTTCGATATAGAAAAATAAAAGAAATAAATGCAATGTAAGTTCAAAACTTTTGTTCAAAATATCTCTTTTATGAATGTTAGAAATAAGTTAAGTACAAAAAGAGAGATGAAATTTTTTGATGAAGATGATGAAAAGAGTTTGAATCGATAAAAGGTTTTGCTATGAAAGAAATAAATGAAATAAGTGCAATGTAGCCTCAAAGAATTCTCTCAAAATATATATAACCCTTAATGCTCTTAAAAAACTTTTTAAAGAATGAAAATAGCGAGTGTATATATAGAGCTCAAAAATTAAAACACTATCGAACCAGACAACCAACCAAATGTCCGCCATTGGATCCGAATCACCAAAATAGCTGTTATGTATTTGAAATCATAACAACCAAAAATCTGATTGTTGTATCAATCAGACATCCTCATAGATCAACCGAATGTCCGCCAAAACTCTCTAGGATTTCAAATAATTAATCAGGACGTCCACCACCTCTGGTTAGAAGACGGTCCAGACATTCACCTCATCCGATCGATTGCAGCTACTTTAGCTAGTTTTTCCGTTTTTACCTTGTTTGATCTGATTTGTATATTTTGACAAATGTAGACTTTTGTAAGGAGTTTTTAAAAAAATTTCAAGGCAAATGATATTTTAAAAATATGATCTAAGTTCAAATATAATTTAGAAAATCAATTTACTTTGATCAAAATATTTATGCAAGTGATAATCAAAATAGCTTTTAGTGCACAAAATGATTTTTGAGCTTTCATCGTTCATTGCTAAAGATGAAGATGTTAGTACGTTACATTTGATATAAGAAAGACTAGTTTTTGACATTTCTTTGAAGCTTAGCTCTTAGGTTCTCATCTTGATCTTTATTTTTCTTTGATGTTTGTCTTTCAAGCTATTGTCTTGAATGCTGGGTGACTTGATGACTTCTATTTTGACCTTTATTTTGAGTTCGATTTGATAGTTTTGATATTGATCTTTTGACGATGATTAATCAATTTATCATTGAATGCTTTAAAGACTATAATTACTCAAATTCAATTGATAGAAAATAAGATTACCATTTTTGTTATAATAAAAAATTTAAGATTACAATCAAACATAGGTCAACATGACAATGATCTAAACGTTTTTTATATTCTTCCAATGAACTAGTTGATATGGACCCTACCTATATAGAAATGGATAATCTTATAAGTAGAGTTTGAGGTCACTAAAGGATTTCTTCTTCTAATGGCTACAATATTCTGGTTGAATAACAAAACTAAGTAGATAATTCACGTAATAGCATACCAAGGTATTGTCCCAATTTGTAGAAGTGTGTCATCTAGGAATACTTCATTGATTTCATTTATATGATATGTGACTTCATGCGAGATAGATGATCTACCACTAGATTTTCATTCCCCTTTTTATCGTTCATCTTTAAGTAAAACTCATGCAATAGAAGTATACATTTGATGAGTGTTGGCATCACGTCTTATATTATTCAGTAAGTATTTCAACACCGAATGATCTATGTACACTACAACTCTCGACCCACGAAAGACTTGAACTTATCAAAAGCAAACACCACCTCTAAAGCTTATTTTCTAGTGTAGCGTAGTTCAACTGAACTCCAAAAAGAATCTTGGTAGCATAGTGAATCACATGCCATATTTTATTCCTGCGCTGACCAAAAATTTCTATAACTTCGTAGTCACTTGTATCACACATTAGTTCACATGACAAATCCTAATTAGGTACAACAAGTACATGAGCCGAGGTCAGATTTTCCTTTAGAGTGTTAAAAGCAGCCAAATACTTTTAGAAAATTGAAAATGAGTCTCATTTTCCAATAAGTTACAAAGATGTTTCGCAATTTTTGAGAATTCTTTGATAAAACGTCGATAGAAACCTACATGTCTCAAAAAATTTCCGATCCCTTTCACTGAAATTGGTAGAGGTAGCTTCTCTATTACATGTATCTTAGCCATGTTGACTTCAATATCCTTAGCTGGAATAAAGTGTCCTAAGATAATCCATTTTTGAGCTATGAAGTGAGTATTTGTGCATTCGTAAGTATTATATAATGCTAGAATCTTACTATAAGATGGAATAGACATAGCTCTAGATGAAATTAAAAGGTTAAGAATGGCTTAAGAGGGAATGATCTAGTAATGGAGAAGGCAAAGAGTTCACTGAAGTTAGATTGGGTATAGGTCATTCATAGATTCAATATTTCACACAACCTTGTACAAACATGCATTCATGAGGTAATTTTACACCTGAAATGAAAATGGATTAATATAACAATAACATTGTGAATAGAATATAATTTGTAAATTTAAATTAAGTTTGCTGCAAGAACACACATAACATTAGATAGTTTAAAAAGGAGATATGTAGAGAATGGTCAGTCGTCATGGAGTTGGAACCATTGTACGATTTATGAGGCAATAGTATATGAATATTTATAATGATACAATGGATAGTACCAAAGTCCAAAAGCTCACTGTTTTACAAATGAACAACCATTGATGTACATTTGGCACTAGTGTTGAAATTGATTTGTCACTTTGGTTGTTACGTTTTTTGGAGCAAAAAATGGTTGCTGAATTTTGTATATAAAGTCATGTGAATTAAGTACAAATAGTTGATAGTTTAATTTTTATAAGTTATCTAAGTATGTTCTTGTATTTTGTTGACAACTTGATAGATTGGAGTAGGTAAAAAGTTGTTGAAAATCATGTGTTTTGTAAGGTTATATATTCAGTAAAAAATGAAGTGTTGGTGTGGTTCTTTTCTCCATTTTCTTCTTCTTAAAAAGAGAGTTTTCTCTGTAAAATTGGTAAGTTTATATACCATCTAGTAAGTGTTGAACAAATATGGTAAGGAACTTACAAATATTGTAAGCATTATAAAATCGGTAAGTTAGTGTTAAATCCGGCAAGTAATGTTAAAATCGGTAAGCATTGTGTAAATTCGGTAACTTACTGGTTTCTCTTTCATTCTCTTTGAATCAATATTCTTTCATGGTATTAGAGTTGTATTGATCTTAGAAATGGGACTGTATGAAGGGAAGAATAATAAGAACATGTGTAGCAAACAAAAGAAACCATCAGCAAATTTGTGTTCAAAAGACATGAAAGAAAATGGCTTCAATTGGTTTTTCAGCACCATTGCTCTCTACCTTCATTGGAGAAAATTACAACTTCTAGGCTATAAAGATGAAGGCTTACCTTAAAGTTTATGATTTGTGGGAGATAAATGATATTGGAGTTGAGCCTCATCCTTTGAGAGCAAATCCAACATTGACTCAGATTAAGTAGCATAGTGAAGACGTGGCCAAAAAGTTTAAAGCACTCTCTTGCATTCAGTCAGCCATTTAAGATGTTATCTTCACACGAATCATGACTTGTGAGACTGCAAAGGAAGCCTGAGATATTCTGAAAGAAGAATATCATGGCAATGAAAGAACGAGGTAGATGCAAGTACTCGACCTTTGAAGAGAGTTTGAGACTATGAAGATGAAAGACATTAAGGCTGTGAAGGATTTTTCAGATAGGATGATGAAGATTGTAAATCAAATCAGACTTCTAGGAGATGACTTACCAAATAAGTGAGTGGTGGAGAAGGATTTAATAAGCCTACCTGAAAAGTTTGAAGCCAAAATATTATCATTGGAGGATTCTAGAGACCTGTCATCTGTAACCTTGACTGAACTAGTGAATGCACTATAGGCAACTAAACAAAGAAGGCTAATGAGACAGGATAAACAAACAGAAGGTGACCTGTTTGCAAAAGGAAAATACAAAAGCGCAAATGAGCTTCGGTGTGAAGAAAACTCATGCTGAAAAGAAAGAATCTAAAGGCAGCAGAACTGGAAATAAAAAGGATAAGTTTGTACTTTGTCCTCGTTGTAAAAGAAAGGGTCATTCTCCAAAATGGTGTTGGTATAGGCCTGGAGTTCAGTGTAAAAGCTGCAAACAATTTGGTCATGTTGAAAAAGTGTGCAAAACTAAAAGAATGAAACAACCACAGTAGTAGGAAAAAATGGCAGAAAATCAAGATGAAGTGATTGAAGAGCATCTGTTCTCTGCTATTAAGGCTTGCAGCAAGCTTGAAACCTAGCTATTGGATAGTAGTTGCACTCACCATATGATTGCAGACTTCAGCATTTTCATGGAACTGAATAAGTCTACAAATCCAGAGTTAAAGTGGGAAATGATGACTTTGTGGAAGTGAAAGGCATATGAGTGATTGCTGTTCAGATTTCAACATGTATTAAACATATTCCTGATGTTTTATATGTGCTTGAGATAGATCAAAATATAATAAGTGTAGGGGAACTGTTAGAGAAAAATCATGCCTTAATGTTTAAAGAAAAGGTCTGACTATATTAGATGAAAATGGAAAAGAGTTAATAACAATTCAAATGAAAAACGGAAGCTTCCCTATAGATTGGAAAAATGTCACTACTCAAGCATGTTTAGCTGAAGAAAGTAAGACTTCTTTATGGCATAGACGATTTGGTCATACTAGCCATACATCACTTAGGCAAGTGTATGACCTTAATCTTATTGAAAATCTGCCTAAAGTCATTGATGGTATCTATGTCTATGATGTCTATCAACTGGGAAAATAAACGAGATTGCCTTTTCCTAAGAATCAATTAAGAAGGCTGTTGATAAACTTGAGTTAGTACACTTAAATGTCTGTGGTCCAATAAAAGTTACTACATTGAATGGCAGCAAATATTTAATCCTCTTCATTGATAACTTAACTAGAATGTGTTGGGTCTATTTTTTGAAAGCAAAATTAGAAGTTGCAGATGTGTTTCAAACTTTCAAGAAAATGGTGGAGAATGAAAGTAGCTGCAAAATAAAGACAATTAGAACTTGATGGAATTGAGTATAGTTGTGGACAATTTGACAATTTTTGCAAAGTTGAAGGTGTTAAGCATTAGTTAACCATTCCCTATTCTCCTCAATAGAATGGAGTTAGTGAGAGGAAACATAGGATTGTAATGGAAATGGCTAGATGCTTATTGATTGAGAAAAAAAATACCTAAGGAGTTCTGGGCTGAGGCAGTTAACACTGCTGTCTATCTTCTCAACTGTTTGCCAACAAAAGCATTGGAGAAGAAGAATCCATATGAGACCTGGTATGATGTCAAACTAGATATCTCACACTTCAAAGTATTTGGGAGTGTTTGTTATACTCATATTCCTTATGCAAAAAGGGATAAATTGAGTGAAAAGGCTAAGGTTGGAATATTGGTTGGTTATTGTAGCAATGCCAAAGGATATAAAGTGTTCAATCCTCAAACAAAAAGGATAATTTCCAGTAGAGATCTTAGGGTGGATGAAGAAATCGTATGGAGTTGGGAAGCTAGTTTTGTTGAAAAAATGAAACCAAGTGGAATGATTCCTCAAAACAGAGAATGATGAATCATTGAAGATGAGGTAGAATTAGATGGTGATTTAGACATAGAAATGTTGGGAACCTACTTAATCATGCGCAGCGGAAGTAAAGTAATTTCGATTCCCAAACAAGGATCTACATTGTGTTTAGATAGAAACTGTGTTTAGAATAATACCTTGATGAATTCTGCAAACTCTTTTGCTGATTCACGAACTCCAATGATCACGATCTAAATCCAAGCTGTCCAATTGTCCAGCCTCCAATGGTGATCCACACAGAGAATAAGAATGACGGCTAGGGTTTTCTTTTCTCGTGCTAGCAAGAATAATGAATAATCCATCAGGTTTTTCAAACCCTAGCAGCCTATTAATATAAGTCCAAATGGGCTGGCCCATCTCTTAACTTAACCCAGTCCAATATTTAATTAATCAAATTAATTAAATCCAGTCTATGAATTAATTAATCCAATTATTAAGTTCGGGCCTATTAATAAGCCACTCAAATTAATTAATTTATCCAACATCTTGTCAAGTAATTAATTGGTAAATATCATTCTTCTGGAATTCTCTTTTGTTGTGTGACCATTAGGTTACGATACACGATGAGCTAAACGACGTGAATTATTATTATGATCTAATCAAAATGAGTTAAATTAAAATTCCACCTTTTAATTTATCATCAATTCACATTCGTGTCCCAGATTGACATCTGCAATGTGTCAGGGCAATAATACATGTGACGGGAAATGTTCACGTGGACATGACAAAACCTAACTGTTCGTTTACCGTGGATGAAACCTATAATCCCTTCGTCAATTTGATACTAGATCAATTACGAGATATGGACCGTGATGAGTTCTATCTCAATTATCGATCATATCTTTTATCCTACTGCTAAGTCAATGTAAGTCGAAAAGTCCTTTTCGACTTATGAGTTCACCTTGACCAATGATTTCATTATCAACTTAACTGGTTGAAATGTAGATCATAATCTCTTACTATCTAAGAGTGACGAATCCTCTATTGATCATTCACAACCTTCATATGATTCTTGACATACCCGAACGACGTCGTATTAGCGACCCCTTGACAGAGCAACATCCGACATCACCAAAGCATGACTGTCCTCACATAAGGCACTATGATGACCTCAAGTCAAAAGACCAATTCCACTACTGAACGTTAGAGATTAACCACTGACACTCAGATAGTTTTCCATGTGGAATCTCTCAGCGGGTCTCCAATGTTTTGTTCTATAACAAAACATTCACGTGTTCATTCAAGTGTCTCACACAATTTAATTTGTAAAGATCAACTACTTACTTCATAAGGTAAGATATGCACACGTGATGGTCTATCCGTATAACGATATCCGCTATCCGGTATTACCTACGACCACGGCACGATTTAAGATTCAGTCATATGTAATTCGTATCTCACAATCACAACTCCTTGTGATTAACAAATCATCAATACTTGAATCTACATATTCTATTATTTAATTAATTAGAATATTAATTGACATAAATAATAGATATTGCCATAAATATGCATCGGTTATATATACATTAAAAGTGCTTATGTCCAAAGTTGATTGGACCTAGGGCATAACACTTACAAACTCCCACTTGCACTAGATCCAATCCCTTATATATCTTATGTTATAAGAGTCTACATGACAATCATGTTTATACTGCGACAACTCTTTGTCAATGGATCTGCAATTTAATAACTCGTGGGAATTCATTCTTTCTTTACGTCATTTCATTGTATTATCTTTCCAATGAGATAATATTACCTTAACACATGTTTGGATCAGTGATGAGACCTTAGTTCCCTCGTTTGCAAGATGGCTCCACTATTATCACAATACAGAAGCATGTGATCAACAATGTTAGGAACTACTCCAAGTTCATTAATGAACACTTTGACCCAGACAACAACTTTTGTTGCTTTCTAAAGCAGTGATGTATAAGGCTTCTATCATTGAATCAACGATGATTTTCGATTTGGAACCTTTCCAACATATCGCTTAAGAGTAAACCAATATCCTAATTGAAATATGCTATCATTCTAGTCTGACTAGAAGTTAGCATCAATGTATCCATGAACTCCCAGTTCATTTTCTCCATATAAAATCTTCTTAAGATTTTATCTATATAGATATGGATGAGTTAAGCAATCTTATAAATATATCTCTATAGATCAAGCTATTTCTCACATATCTATTATGAAGAAATTATTTAATAACCATAATTTTAACAATTGAAATATAAAGACGTCGTTTCCTGTTAATATGTCTCATACATATAATATTAGGAATACGACATTGCTCCCGCTATTTTCTTTTAAACACACAATTCATTTTTAATAAAATCAAACATTTTGACTTTTATATCAAATCGAATATTTCAGCTCCAAAAGGCTTATTTTAATCCATATTGAACTTTTCTTGTAAACTCATTTACAACCTATGGGTTCTAATCCATTAGGTGGGTTGACCAAGGTCCAAACCTTGGTAACATTAAGTTCATATCGGATATCATAGCCTTATGCCATGTCAGCGAGTCAACACTTGACTTTGCTTATGCATAATTTGTAGGTTCATCATCCTCGATTAATAATGCTAGATTAGTAATCATGGATTCTTATCTTCCAGAAGGTCGAATGATCCTACAAGATTTACATGGAGCTGTCGTGTCCTCAGGAGTCTCAACTCCCTGAACAAGAGTATGTCTCTCAACAAGTTTGGGATCAGACTCAGGTTATCTACTTGGTTAACTATATCTGTAAATCCTTGAACTCTTTCAAGATTTACTCTACTCTCACTGTCTTCTCCTAGAACAAACATTTTCTCTAGGAGTAGACATGTCTTGAGATGAACTTCTTCTTCTCAATGAGATTATAGAATTGATATTCAATTGTCTCTTGAATATCCCACAAATATATATATTTATCGAATTTAGTTTCAAACTTATCCGATTCGGTGCGCTTCACATAAGCGTCACAGCCTCAATCTTTCATATGAGAAAAGTGGGGCATTCTGTCTTTCCATAACTCGTATGGAGTTTTGTTAACCGATTTAGATGGGACACGATTAGTGCGTGGCACGTGGCAATCAGTGCATGATCTCAAAACGATTTTGAAGTATTTGCATGGCTTGTCCTTATTGCACTATATTTAATAGTACATGATTCCTCATTGCAAATACACCATTACGTTGCAATGCATGTAGAGGAATTCACTGCGAGAGAATCACATTCTCTTTTAGATGATCTAAAATTCTACATTTTAGATATTCTCCACATCGATCAAATCTTAGTGTGAGAATTTATTTACCTATTTGTTTCTCAATTTCTAGTTTGAATCCCTTGAACATTTCAAAAGTTTCATACTTGAATTTCATCAAATATACATGACCATTTCTGAAATAGCCGTCTAGTAAATGTGATGAGATAAGAGAAACTTTATCTAGCATTGATTGATATGTGTCCACATACATCACTATGTATTAGACTCAGTAATTATACAGATCTTTCTCCTTTTCAAGTAAAAGGAGATATGGTCATTATGCCTAACAGACATATTTTGCATTTGTCAAATGATTCCAAATCATTTGACCCAAGTGTACATCTCCATGTAAGTTTGGAATTGCATTTTCATTCATATGACCAAATCTGCAAGCCAGATATAGGTGTTATTCAGATTATCATTTTCATACCTTTTGGTATCTATACTCATTATAGAATACTCAATGTCTAGAATATAAATGTCATTTTGTAATTTACCATGACCATTAAGATCTTATCAAGATAAAAGGAACAACAATTGTCCTTAACGTTAAAATAATTCATGTCCAAACATGAAATTTATTTAATGCTCTTGGTAATGGAAAGAACAAAACAATATTTCTCTAATTCTAATATTAAGCCTAAAGGCAAAGGTAAAATGTAGCTCCTATAGGCAATGCAACAACATTTGCTCATATTCAACGTACAGGTCAACTTCTTCCCTTTTTGCAGTGATCTGCTTATGTTTAGTTTTTGCATATTTATTTAAATATGAGATCCATATCTGGTATCCAATACCCATGAAACTAATGAAGTAGATATAAGCCTTGCAATTTTCTTTCCAATGACATATCATTCCAAAATGATAATAATGGTCATTAGATTTAGTATTGTCCTTGTTTGCTTTAACTGTCTTAGCCATCTTGGTTGTTTTCCCAAAACATCCTTTAGACTTCCCTACAGGAATCTATGACTAAGATTTGCCCACTACAAACATAGATATTGGGCTTAACAGTCTTAAGCATGTTCAGCAACTCAATAAGTGTGCATTCGAATTTATCCATGTTAAATTCATAATTAGTCATGAATAACCTACTGGCAAAGATTGTAGAACCAAGTCATACTTAGTTCATTGTTCATGATTGAACTCAATTGAGATAACTTCTCAAAGTGGTCAACGTCTTCAGCACACCAGAACTGGCCGGAGACTCTTCTGCCATTATACACTGGTATAGTTGCTAGGAAATCTCATATCTTTCCACACGTGATTATTTATCATTCAACACTTTGAGATGAAAATCATGTGTTAGCATCTATACTCTTATGTTGCTTTTGTAACTCAGGTGACATAGTCGCAAACATCACACATGTTGCAGTACTATCGTCATCACTGTGTTTATTATAGCAGCCACCTCTTCCTTTATTGAGTCATCAACGAGTGTCTCTGGAAAGGGCTACTCAAGGACATAATCAATTATCATGCATGAGAACAATTCTCAGATTGCGGTGCCAATTAAGAAAATTTGGTTTCGTTGTTGGCATACAGTATGCCACTCAAATACATATGGTTACTCAAGATTCAATAAATGTAAATGACAAAAAATAAAAGAATAATATATAAAATGTATCGATTAATTTAACATGGTCTTTTATTAAATTAATTTCGCTCCCACTGTTTAACTCAAATTTATGACCCTCTTACATAAATTTATGGAATCCATACTTGATTCCCAGTGGGCTGGGATCCCATTTATTATATTAAAACCTTGAGTGTACTCAACAAATCTTAATAAAACATTTGGGTAGATACTATTATCAATTGTATCTCCATACAACTCCCAGATCATTAAGCTGACAACTCTTTGTCTTCACACATCTTATGTGTTAGCTTAACATGCCTCCAAAATTCATCTCCTTGAGTGTACTCAACAAAAGATAAATTTTAGTTAAGTCAAACCCATCATTCAGAAATATCTAATATTTCATAGTGTCAAACATATCCCCAATAGACCAGCCTTGAGTGTACTCAACAAGCTGAGATCGATTTCGGACTCTCGTTTTTCACTATAATGATGGAAGGCTAATATAAATATGACTTAATATTTTAACATGCCTCTAAAATTTATCTCCTTGAGTGTACTCAACAAGATAAATTTTAGTTAAGTCAAAACACATCATTCAGAAATATCTAATATTTCATAGTGCTAAACATATCCATAATAGACCAGCCTTGAGTGTACTCAACAAGCTGAGATCGATTTAGGATTCTAGTTTTTCACTATAATGATGGAAGGCGAATAAGAAAATGACTTAAATATTTTCAACGAGGGGTTTTGCATGCAAAGGTCTCATCGTAATAATTATATATATTTTATTATACATTTAACATGCAAATAAACATACATATAATAGTGTGGACGATTATGGACTTATACTATCTAGTCTTCCCGAGCCATAAGGAAGACTAGTTGGTCAGCTCCTAGGGGGTATAGCATTTATTCATACAATGCTCCATCTCTATGGTCTCCTCCTCTTCTTGTATCTTCAATTAGTCCAGCTGCAACTTGTATCCTATACTAGTTGGCACGCAGACCTAAATAATATTGGACGCGCAGGCCCATAATAATAACGGACTCGCAGGTCCAAAATAAATTAGAGCTCGCAGGCCCATAAAACAACAAGAATAAAACTAACCATTCAACACATCCACATGGTCGAGTCCATAATCATCCACTAGTAAAACATTCATCATATAAATACATTCCTATATAATATCTAATATTATATGCAAACATGTTTCAAGTTTCTAGCAATTAAATCCATCTAAACTAATTTAGACAAATGGATCGGAACAATTAAATAATCAATTAATCAAATTAATCAATTAATTTAATTAGCGGGTATATTTAATTAAAATCAAATTTTAACTTTATATACCAAATTAGAATCTCATTCTAATTCCACTATTATAGGGCGGAACTATTTAATTAAAATCAAATTTTAATTAAATATCAAATTAGAGTCCAATTCTAATTTCAAAGTTTTAAAATAAGATAATTTAATTAAAATCGAATTCTAATTAAATATCAAATAAGAGTCCAACTCTAATTTCAAAACTTAAGGCGATTAAATTTAATTTAAAATCAAATTTTAATTAAATATAAAATTAGAGTCAAACTCCAATTCCAAGATATTAGGGCGAACTTATTTAATTAAAATCAAATTTTAATTAAATACAAAATTAGAGTCCAACTCTTATTCTAAGAAAATTTTTAGGGCGAGACAATTTAATTAAAATCAAATTTCAATTGAAATGTCAAATTAGAGTCCAACTCTAATTTCAAGAATATATTAGGGTGATATAATTTAATTAAAATCAAATTTTAATTAAATATTAGATTAGAGTCCAACTCTAATTTAATTGAATTAATATTTTAATTTAGGATAAAACTCCTAAATAAAATAAAAATCAATTTAGGGTCAAAATTTAATATTTAAGTTAAAATCCAATTTTAACGAAAATATAAAAAGTCGCCAATTTTAAATAAAATTTTAAACGGGTCAAAATTGATAATATGGGTCAAAACCCATTTAAAATAAAATTAAAAACCATTTTAATATTTAAATTCAAAACCATTTTTGAAAATTGCAAACTGACCCAAATTTGAAATTAAAAGCGAGCCCTTCAATTAACTAAATTGCATGACAGACTCCTTTTCTAATAATTGCACATTGACCCCTTTTATCATTATTGCGGACGGGTCCCCGAAATTACAGAAATTGCAGAGGAGGCCCCCGTCCCCAAATCTAATCCACCCGATCTGAAACCCTAGAAATTCTCCAACAGCGCCCGACGCCGCATCAGCACCGGGCTGGCCGGTGCTCACTGCAGCAGCGTCGCACGCTGCTGCAATATGCAGCCGGCGGCGCTGCTGCTACAATAGCAGCAGCGCCGAACGCTGCTTGGCATTGCAGCAGCGTCGCACGCTGCTGCAACAAGCAGCCGGCGGCGCTGCTGCTATTGTAGCAGCAGCGCCGAACGCTGCTTGGCACTGCAGCAGCGTCGCACGCTGCTGCAATAAGCAGCCGGCGCTGCTGCTACAATAGCAGCAGCGCACCGGCGCTCCCGCCCGTGTCCGCGGCTTCTACCCGATCCGTCCAGTTTCCGACCCCTTTTTTTTTTTTTTTTTGATCCAATATATTTTATCATCATTCAAAAACAGATTTCTAAAAGATGAAAAATATAATATTAAATTGCTAGATTCAAGAAAAATTAAACAATCAACTTTTGATTGTTCAAACATGCAAAAAACAATTTCTAACAAACACAAAGTAGGCTCTGATACCACTGTTGGGAACATACTTAGTCATGCGCAGCGGAAGTAAAAACAATTTTCGATTCCCAAACAAGGATCTGCTTTATGTTTAGATAGAAACTGTGTTTAGAATAATACCTTGATGAATTCTGCAAACTCTTTTGCTGATTCACGAACTCCAATGATCACGATCTACAATACAAGCTGTCCAATTGTCCAGCCTCCAATGGTGATCCACACAGAGAACAAGAATGACGGCCAGGGTTTTCTTTTCTTGTGCTAGCAAGAATAATGAATAATTCTTTTCTGATTTGAAACCCTAACAGCCTATCAATACAAGTCCAAACGGGCTGGCTCATCTCTTAACTTAACCCGGTCCAACATTTAAGTAATCAAATTAATTAAATTCGGTCCATGAATTAATTAATCCAATTAATTAATTCGGGCCTATTAATAAGCAACCCAATTAATTAATTATCCAACACTTGTCAATTAATTAATTGGTAAATCTCATTCTTCTGATTCTCTTTTGTGTGTGACCCATTAGGTTCCCGATCACGATGTCTAACGACGTGAATTATTATTTTGATCTAATCAAAATTGATAAATTAAAATACCCCTTTTAATTTATCATCAATTCACATTCGTCGTCCCAGATTGACATCTAGCAATGTGTCAGGGCAATACATGTGACGGGAAATGTCACGTGACATGACAAAACCAAACTTGTTCGTTTACCGTGAAACTATAATCCATTCGTCAATATGATCGATCAATTACGAGATATGGACGTGTGTCAATCTCAATTATCGATCATATCTTTTATCCTACTGTTAAGTCAATGTAAGTCGAAAACTCTTTTCCGACTTATGAGTTCACCTTGGCCAAGGATTTCATTATCAACTTAACTGGATGAAATGTAGATCATAATCTCTTACTATCTAAGAGTGACGAATCCTCTATTGATCATTCACAACCTTCATATGATTCTTGACATACCCGAACGATGTCGTATTAGCGACCCTTGACAGAGCAACATCCGACATCACCAAAGCATGACCGTCCTCACATAAGGCACTATGATGACCTCAAGTCAAAGGACCAATTCCACTACCGAACGTTAGAGATTAACCACTGACACTCAGATAGTTTTCCATGTGGAATCTCTCAGCGGGTCTCCAATGTTTTGTTCTATAACAAAACATTCACGTGTTCATTCAAGTGTCTCACTTTAGCTTGTAAGATCAACTACTTACTTCATAAGTAAGAAATGACACACGTGATGGTCTATCCATAATAACGATATCCGTATCTCGTTATTACATACGACCACGGACGATTTAAGATTTAGTCATATGTAATTTGTATCTCACAATCACAACTCTTTGTGATTAACAAATCACCAAAACTTGAATCTACGGATTCTATTATTTAATTAATTAGAATATTAATTCAATAATAAATCTTGCCATAAATATGCATCGGTTATATATACATTAAAAGTGCTTATGTCCAAAGTTGATTGGACCTAGGGCATAACACTTACAGACAATACACGAGATTCTAGTCCAATGCGGTCTAGTTCAGCATACCAAATGGACTGGTATTGTTTCTATGGCCGTGGTGAGTCCTGCTATTCAATCAACCATCAAATTCTCCGGCTTATGGTTTCTCAATCATACATTCCCTCCTGCTCCCAAATGTCAGCCAGAAAATCCACCATTTCCTGCCAGTTTTAAAGTACAGATAATGAGATAGATGGAGAATTACTCGTATAAAGCAAAATATTATTTGGGAACCGACTTACACCAAGCGGAACAGGCTTGGAGAATCGTTTGTCACTTCCAAGCAAACTATCATAGGTTGCATTCCAACTGCAAAGCCAAAACTTTTAGCAATGCAGAGACACACAGCGGACAAAAAAAATACCAAGAGAGGAACTATGAACCAGTGTTCAACTTCAATAGAAAATTAAGTTAATACAAGGGTAATTTTCAGAAAATTATCAGCGTTCAGCTTATATTAGGATGCTTCCCGTTTAACCAACATGGCATGAAATAGTTGCAAAAAGATTAGCCTAGGATCAAAGACTAGTGAAAAAGAATTTATGTATCCATCAACCAACTTTAAGTTTATCTAGAATAAGTTTATTATTGTTTCTCTCATCCTCTAAGGGACATGGTAACTAACAAAATATCAAAAATGAAATCAACTCACTGTATTCGGGGTTCAAGCAGTTGCTGCAGATGTTTCACGAGCTTTTTATTCTCTATCCATTTCTGTCTAATCTGGTACCAGAGAAGAAGACCTACAGCCAAAGCCATTCCACTTAAGATTAACCTGATCCATAAACCGCACACTTAAGGGATTAGAGATTAAGCTTATTAAGCAAGGATCAAGTGTAAGAACACCTAATGGAGTACTTATCCATCATCGGTTGGTTCCTAGAGTTGGGCAAGTGTACCTTAGACCTGAGTCATCATCACTGTCTTGTGCATAATTGCTAGACATTGAAAATGCAATCTAATGATGTTATAATGAACGATATGCACATATAATTTTGCATTAACAGGGAGAATATTCTATGTGATCCTCGAAGATAAAACTTAGGAAACATTTAGTTAAGGTCCAGAGAGACAATGGAGTTTCTAGTTTCCCCATTTGAGTCGGAATTGGGAAGTACTAAGTACATCCTAACCCCCACCCCTGCCCCCACCACACAAAAAAGATAGGAAAAGAATCCCACTGTGCAATTTAGTTGAACTGTAATACAACAATGAAAACATTCACTGTCAACTTGCCATGATTTATGAAATCAGACGGTTTGCTCAAACAGCCAGCACCAGGAGCATCATGTATCTGAGTTAATTTACTAATTGGGGAGATGCTTCCTCGTGATTCCACTTTATTGTCTTCCATCTCATAAGTGCTGGTGGTCAAAAAATCCTCAGATGCGCCGGCTGCTTTTGAAGAGTGGGGATTTTTCCCTTTCAATGGCTTTTCAAGTGAGGAAGTGAGTTTGTGGTTAGTTTGACATCCAAGACAAACCACTGCTCTGTTCCAAATGAATACGAGGCATAAGAAATCAACTTAAACCCGTCTCATACAACATACTACACAAGTTAACTTCTCTAATGCACATAAACCACAGAAAAGAAAAAACTAATTCCTGCCTTTGACAGTCATGAATTCGAGCAATCTAAAAATTGTGTTTGGCTGTTTTTTTTAGTTGGGTTGCTATAAATTTCGCCAATCTCCATAATGAGCTCAAAGTATGTATTCCACTTTCTAGTAAGCCTATGTTTGGCTAACCAATATCCTAAGTTGAAACTAATAAGTATGATAAAAAATTAATCAAGAACACAAGATAAATCCAAGAATATTTTTCTTTATTATGTTTAAAATAAGTCTCATATGCAAAATCCATCATTTCTCCAGACTAAAAGAGACACAACTGGCTAGCTAAATTATAAACATTGTTCCAATAAATTTGGATTAAGGTGTTGAAACTTCTCTTTTAGGCTAACAAGTAGAAAACGAGCCCTGGAATTGCACCAATCAAAGAGGTATGCTCCATTTGCCATCATTCTTATTATCTTAAGACAACCCCATTCTATATTAAATACAGAGAAATTAACCAAATCCCATCCAAAAAATAACAGTTCTTCATTTATTCCAGACGAAACAAAAAAAAAGCTTTAAAAGTTACAACTTATCAATATTATCCGAAATTCAGATAATGAACCAAGAGGATAAAACTGGCAAAAATGTAAAGGATCCCCGTATCAAAATGTCTTGATAGAATCCAAAATTCATACACACCCCATGCATGCAGTGATATATCTGCTATCAATTCGAAGCCCAAAACGTTCCCACCATAAACAGCGATTCCAAGAAGGTACAGTTTTCCACAATGCCCTGAAATTTGACATATCTGATATCATTATCCCATCATATGTAAATTATATATTGATTATAGATAGATATTTACCTGAGAGAGGAAAGAATTTGCAATTCTTTCTCCCTCTTTGGTTTTCCCTTCCGGCAATCGATTCACAATGAGATAACACAGCATTTTTCTTCCCTTCGATTTTTATATATGAGGAGGAAAGCAGTTTGCTAAAAGCTAAAATCAAGGACATAATTTTGAAACTGGAAATTCTAGTTTAATTACAATTTGCCACATCAGGTTTTATAGATTGACAAATTAATATTTATTTGCTACAATGATTTTTAGTAACCTTTTTAATGAATAATATTGATGAAAAAATTAAAAACACAAACAGAAACCATATATTCAAGAGTCAAAATTAACACTTGTGGTATTTACAATGAAGTATAAACAGTAGGGAACCGAATAATTCTCATTCTTTTTTCTTTACAAATTCAAAGGCAAACAAATTACAGCCCAGCACCCGATGAATTGATTATCAAATCAATCAATAAGAATACCCAATCCTCTGCACGCGACCCTTGAGAATCCCATTGTACAAAGCCACTCGATTTGCAGGCATTAGTCCATTGTATCCAAGAATTTCATTTCCACAGCAAGTGGCATCAGCTTTACTGGACTTTTTGTGTAATTTTCTGTACAATTCACTGTTTCCTCTTGAATCTTTCACATCATCTGCAAATTTAACTCTCTTCTTCTTCTTATTCTTTTTCTCCATCTTCTGGCTACCTACAGCATAAACAATTGGTGGGTTATGGGCCCGACTAAAGAAAATTAGATAAAGAAAAATGAGGTTTCTAACGTACTTGAAGATAAACAAGATTTGAGAAGTTGTTTTGCAGGAGGGGAATCTTGAAATTGGGTGGGAGGAAAATATTTCTCCCGCAGCAAATCAAACAGAATTACAGTGCCTGCAGAGACGGCTATGGATGTGGCCAAGACAAGACCCTTTGAGCTCAACACGGAAGACATAATAATGGGTTGAATACAGAGAATTGATCCAGCTCAAACTTCAAAGTGAAACAAGTTGCATCAAATTAGTTGAAAATGTAATATTTATACACAGAAATTTAATGGGGGTAGGGTAGTCCAACAGTTGATGTGACGAACAGTGCAGTGCACCGAACGGCGAAGGAAACAGGGAGCACAGAAAAAGATTAGCGGTGGAGTGGAAACGAAAGATTAGCGGTGGAGTGGAAACGAAAGATTAGCGGTGGAGTGGAAACGAAGGGTCAAATTTTGGTTCCACCCCACTTGGCCAGTCTATGTAATATGAAGATGAATGAACAAGACTGTGTGACTGGGGTCCGCATAAAAAATCCGATAAGACAACCCTCTGTCTCTGTTGGTGTGATTTTCGAGGTTCTGTCTGAGATATTATTGGCCATTCAGCAGAATTCTGACCCCAATTTTGTTGGGTTGAACATGATGATGACCTCAATATGAAAAATAAGTGCGTGGTTGCTATTTGTTTTTCTTTTTCCCCACTTGTTGCGGTCGACTTATCTGAACAAAATTTGTTAATCGGTCCCAATTATATAGATTGGGTTTCATTTTTCGTGTGTCTCAAATATATAAACATGTTTTTAAATGTAGAATATTTTTTTGTGTTTCTTAACCAATATACTCTTATTAAATTTTCTCCATTTAATATATTAACTTCTTGAAATAATTCAAATACACACATTTCCCACTTCTTGGAAACATAGAACAATTCTCATTTCTTCTTCATCTTCAAATTCTTAATTAATTACAACAATAATTTATTTTTACATACTGAAAATTAAATAGAGGTAAATTAGGAAAGATCTTGGTAAAAATTAATTTTCCAATGACATTAAATAAGTTTTCTTAATCCGTGTGAAAAACGAAACAAGTTTATATAATTGGGACGGATAGAGTATTATCTATACTACTAGGTTTAAGCAACGTGCAATGCACGTTTGCTTAGTTATATGTAATTTTTTTGGTTCATTAAATAATTAATGATGTAATGTTTATGTAATTGATAAATAATTACACATTGTGATATATTAATTTTAATTTTAATAGTGTTAAATTCTAAATTAAAATGTATAAGTTTGTGTTTCGTACTATTATATTATATTAAATTTTGTATTTAATCATGAACTTTTTATACATAATAAAATAATAGATAACATTATAATACAAAACTAAATAAATAAATATTTTTTGTTCATTGAGTTCAATGTACCTTACCAAATAAACTATTAGCATTTTTTAATTGATAATATCAACATCCATTTTGTTTTTTTAGTTTCATTTTTTCCTAATGACTAAAATGTAGTAGTACAAAGTTTTTTGCATTTTCCATTCATTTATTAATAATGTTCTAAAAGGCGTAATGCGTTGCGAGACGTCGATGTTGAGAATCAAGAATCACAAGTTTAGGCGTGTCAATACGAAGAATAAGCGTCATAATACGTTTCATATTTTTAATATTATTTTAATTATTTTTAAGACATTAAATATATTTTTATTTTAAAAATAGTTTTTTTTCTATATTATAAAAAAAAATAGATTTTTTACTGTATCATAAAATCATCTAATATTTAAAAATAATACTTACTAAACATTTAATATAATACTATAATATTGTTAAATAGTGTTAGGAGATTTTTAATTTTTTTTATTAATTAAGGAACTAAACATGAGCATTAATCATAAGATTTATACGAAAAGTTTGTGGATTTGATAATTCCGATATCTGAAAATGGAGATGAAGGATTTTGATTCACAATCGAGAATGATTCCGACGTGAAGTTTGTGGGAATTCAATTGGGGTCGAACCGAATGCAATAAATACATAAAAATAATTTAAAGTAAATCTATCTTTAGTAATTAGATTCATTATACATCCTACAATTAGTCCCAACACTAAAAATTAAAAATAAATATGTTAAAATAGTTTACTTTGTTAAATTAAAATATTTTAAACTTATAGAAAATAATATCTAACATTAATATATTAATAATCAAGTGCAATTTAAATTAAATTTGAAAATTAAATAAATGAAAGAATGAAGGTGAATATTACAATTTAATTAGTTGTAATTCAAAATCAAATTAGTCAATTAGACATACATTTTAAAATGATTTTGATGAGCATTTTAACATTTTTTTTGTCACTATCCCACATTGGAAATTTATAAAACTATTGTAGTTAAGAACATATATAAAATGCACAATCCCACATTGGAAGTTTATGAAACTTTTGGAGAGAAGTGTATCTATAAAATGAGCATGACATCCAATACTTCTACATGGGCTTTAGAATTGTAAATTTTGAAGCCCAATTATGAAGTTAAAAGATTTTTAAATTAAAAAAATTCCGTTAGTTTTTCCGTTAAATCAAGAAATTCCGTTAGTTTTTCCGTTAAACCAACAAATTCCGTTAAATAGACACTTTTTATATATAGAAAGATATTGAGGCTAATTATATTACGTTTTCAATATTTGCACCCATATGTAAATTGCAATGGAGGTCTTCAATTTTTTATCACTTATTTTGTCGAACTTTTATTTTGTTATTTGTTTTAATTATTTTAAAATATGAAAAACAAATAAGTCTCTTAACAAATTTTATGGACAAAAATCTTCATTACGTGCAATATGTGAAAATTAAGAGAATGTTAGAGGATAAGACTGTAACTGAAAAAAGTTAGAGATATAAGTTTGAAAATGAGTAATAATTGAGGAAATTCAACACAACTAAATGTAGTGTACTTAACAAACATTGTAGTGTGAATATAAAGACCCATATATTAAATATCGTGAGAATCATTTTTTTGGATGATTCAATTATATGGATAGTGACAACCGCCAAGGAACTTTTTGTGATCGAGATTGTATAACCGCCAAATAAGTTGAGTCACCCTCCAATTCTAACCTTCTCAATCCATAATCTTATCCATAATAAATGACATGAATTGTGGTCGCAAGTTGAGCCAAATGCACTACTGCACTAAAAGCATCGTCAAGTCAAATCCACTTTCTAACTTAAAAATTAGAGTATGATTTTAATAGTTGACTCTTTAAAATAGACAACGTCTTATATTTAAATCTCGATGTGCATTAGGTGGTCGATCAGAGAGATGAAATTCCAAGAAAAATCAACGATGTCTCATCAACTTGAATGAATAAAGTCCACATTTTTAATAGTTTGAAAATTAGCGGAAGCTCCATAACAAAAGTAAGCTTTTAATCTCGAGACATCCTTCACCTTTAAAAAATCATGTTAATCTTTCATATTTCTATTTTGAGTATCGCATACACATCATTCACTTTACGAGTCATACTTCATCACAACGGTATTTTAAGTAAAATAATGTTATTTATTCACACTGAGGTTATAACCAAAGTCATTGTGTCGCTAATATGACATTAAATGATAAGTACAATTAAATGAGTTATTTAACCTCCCTTTCATTTAGCTCGTTACTTAACTTCACATAGACTGATGTTTAACCACAGTATGACTAAATAACATTATTCTTTTAAATATATCAAACATATGAGATATGGCTAAAAAATGGTCATGAGTATACGTGATGCTCAAAACTAGAAATAGTGGGGGAGGCTAATGTGATTTTTAAAAGTAAGGGCGTCTCTCAAATATTTTCATAAAGTTCACGGTGTCCCTAATAGTGTCGTAAAGTTCGGAGGTGTCTATGATATCAGGGGCGGAGGGGCGTGGGGGCCAGACCCCGACACCAAAAAAAAAAAAAAAAAAAAAATTAATTTAATTTAATTTAATTTTTTTTTTTTTTTTTTGTAATTACAACTTTCAACGCATTTTTCACATAGAAAACATTGAAATTTGGATATGGCTATTTCTAGAAGAATTGTAGCCCTTCGAGTTATCTTTCCAACGAAATTTGAATCATCGCAATCGGATATCGATAGAGAAAGTTATGATAAAAATACTGACGACTGCTCAACCCTTGCTCGACTTTCGCTAGAGGCTCGCTCGAGCGACCAATGCAGTAACTTTTTGCCCCAGTTTCGCCGACATGATTGATGATCATGTAATTATACAACGTTATCAAAGTATGATTTTGCTAAATTAAAAATCGGTACTTTCTTTTATACGTTTTTTTATTTTTTTGTTAATAACGTATCTAAAAAAAAATTTCGGGGGCGCTGTCCCCGAACCCCCGTGGGCCCCACCCCTACACCTCTACCTCTAGGCCCCCCTTACTTTCGAAGTCTAGCTCCGCCCTTGTATGATATTGTCTCAATATGATATGATTTTATTTGCACAACCCATAAGACATAAATTATGAAATCCTACTAGACAACCCGAACCTAATTACTAAACTCTCCTCGCATTGCAGCCTGCCAACAAATGGTGCAAACACAAAGGAGCAACTCGAAGACAAGTATTCGATGAATTCCTTAATTCCGTAACACAACCAACAACATAAAGGCCAAATGAATCTCCAACAACGCAAACCCCTTTACATAGAGTGCTTGTCGTACAAAACTCGATAAAGTAAAAATGAGTGAGATGGTATAATATACGAGACCCAAATTTAGCCCTCGTTTGATACCCATTAATTTCTCTTTCTATGTCTCATTCTCATTCTTCATTTCAACCACACATTCTCCAAATAAAATAATATTACACACAAATCAAAATTTTTTTATCACTTTTCCACCACACATTCTCACATCAATCACTATTCTAAAATTTCTATTCTCCCAAAAATGGGTTTCAAACAGGGGCTTACTTAACACAACTAACAGGTGTCCTGCTCACAACAGGTAGAGTTGTAAATTACTCTTAATTCATTATTTACATGAGACAATCAAAATAATTATTGGAATTAATGTTTATAATCATTATGATTATTTTCTCTTTTTATTTATTTTTCTATCCGATACAAATCTCACATTATTATGATCTGTTTCATATGCCCCTTTTTTCATGGAAAATGGAATTGAAATTTCATTTCTCACTTTTGCCACGTTTGATGGCATTTTTTTTCCCAAAAATATATTTTCCACATTTGCCACTTTTCTTGAATTTCAATTCCCACCTCGGGTTTTTTTTTTTTTTTTTCGGCAATAGAAACAAAATATATCACCAATTGTATAAAAAAGCATCCCTTAAATTGATAATTTTCGTGTAAAATAAAGTCAAACGAACAAAAAAAAAATTTCCCCTTCTTTTTGTCAATCCAAACAAATTATATCCCTAATTGTAAGAAATTTTATCTTTTTAATTGACAATTTTCAAGAAAAACAAAGTCAAACGAACGCCAATTAATAGAAAATTTCAACATTTTTCAGGTGAAAAATTATATCAATCAAACACAATTAATTGACAATTCCCAGCAAAACAAATTTTAGATAATTCAATTCCCTACAATTCGTTTTCTTTCCACACGAATTTCATCTTTAAATCAAACGGACCCTATAGTTTTTGAACAAGAAGTTGCTTTGTAAAAACATCAACCCAAGTCCCATGATATATTTTCGCCAATTTCTTTATCCTTGTCTTTGTAAGTACAAGACAAAATTGATTATTTCTGATTTCTTGTCTCGTTCTTTGTTCAATTGTGTCGGTTCTTATGAGTATCTTATAAAATTATTAAGAAAAGTTTCCTGCCTACAGTATAATATCCTATCACCTTAAATTTTCTAATCCTTTTAACAAACTTTATGGCTTACCGTAAAAATAAAATATAACGAAAGAAACATCTTATGCATTATCGTATAGATGTGTTAGATAGATATAATTTGTTATCGAATTGTTAGGTTCGAGCTTAGAAAAAAAAAAAATTGGCCTTAGTTACCAGAGGCACAATAGTCAACCTAAAAAATAAGGCTTATAATCCAGGTGCCAGTAATTTTTATTATTTTCTCATTATGCAGTAAAAATCAGTTTTGATATGAAAAGTAAATATTCACTATTCAGTGCAATTAATCCTAGGGAAAAATGCATGGGTCAGACATTTACTTTCACGAAATCAAAAATCAGACCCCAATGTTTAAATTTGCAAAAATCAGGTTTTTTCATTAATTAATTAATTATATTTTACAATTAATCTATTAAATTAAATATTTAACTTTAATATAATATGATTAACCCACCCCACCCCTCCGGCGACCGTCCTCCACCACTACTCCGGCGACTACTCCGACCGGCGACCGTTCTCCACCACTACTCCGGCGACTATTCCGGCGACGGTTAATTCCGACGATTATTTTCCGGTGACCATTGCTCCGATTGCAAGGTCACAGATATCTTATTAAGTAGTTAAAAATTTAATTTCGGTCACAACTTATCAAATTATTCGGTCACAGATTATTTTGAAGTCACAGATGAAAAAATTTATAGGTCACAGCTTTTTAATCAGTCAAGTATTTTCAAATATGTAGGTCACAGATTCCTTTTCAGTTACAAATTATCAATTTTAAAGTCACAGTTCAATAGTTAGGTCACAGACACCAAAAGAAACCCACAACAGTTTAATAGTTAGGTCACCGACCGCCATAGTTCAATAGCAAGGTCACATACATCAAAAAACCCACAACAATTCAATAACTAGGTCACAGACACCAAAAAACCCACCACGTGTTCAATAGTATGGTCACAAAAAAAAAAAAAAACCACCACATTTTAATAGCTCGGTCATAGACAAAAAAAAAATTATCACGATCAAATCTAAGTCACAGACACCAAAAAAAGTTAGGTCACAGACCAAAAAAAAAAACACCGCCAACAGATCCACCACCGCCGCCCAAAACATACCACCGTTCACATATCCGCCACAACACTCACAGATCCACCACCCACACACAAATCCGCCTCCAAACACACAGATATCATCCACCCACAGCACATCCATTCTACCACTCAAAAATAAAAAAAAAATAAAAAAATTACAGGCAGCAGCGTCGACGCTGCTGCGTCGCAGCAGCGTGTCGCCAGCGCGGCGGCCGGCGGCGGTGGCGACGGGTGAGAGTTGGAGTGGGAGTGGGAGTGTTTTGATTAGGGTTTGATAGGAGGATATTATATATAAAATAAAGTTGGTTGGGGTAGATAGTGGGGTGGGTATATAGATTAATTTATTTTAAAATATTATTATTAATATTAATTGTGAAATTAAAACCTGATTTTTGATTAAATAAAGTAAAAATCTGATTTTTAAAAAGTTAAAACTAAATAGCTGGTTTGGTGTAATTTCCTCTTAATCCTAACCAAAAAGAGCTTGCAATTTGCGTGGACCGAGTTGAGAAAACTGCGGTTCGTGGGCCGCAGGCAAATTCCGAACCGGCCAACCTCAATAGCGTGTAGTCTGGGCTTTCACGGGTAAAAGCTTCTTTTGAAATTTTTCTTAATCCGCTCTCATATTTCTTCTATTACTTTTGTCGATAATAACCCCTCACCAATTATGAAAAATATACAGTAAATTTAACAACTTTGAGAAAGCATAGTGGTAAAACTCAATTATTTTGTAGTTTTGCTTAGTTTTGTGTACATAGGATACATTATTTTGTCGTTCGAATGTCACATTTTTAATATTTTCACATTTCGGACATAATAATGGTTCGAGCATTTTGCTCGTGTAGACACCCTTAAATTACTACAAGAATTACCACGAAGCATCACATGTTTTCACGATCTAGTTGGTGCCAAAAACGTTACCATAAAACACGACATGTGGTTTGGCATCTATTAATTTTTGTTCGCGAAGTTTTGTCGGGGGCTTCTGTATACATTAAATTAATTTTAATTTTCTCTTACGAGCCTACGGATAAAATTATTATTAACTTTTTAAGAGAAATAGTATAGGATTCTAAGAAATATGTGATTAACGACATTATTTTGACAGTATCATTGACATAACTATATATTAATTGAGCAGTAGCCATTAATTACAAACCTAAGCAGCTAATAATCAGCTTTTCCATAAATATTATAGAACCAATAATGTGATGGATTATGAGTGTAAAACTGCCTCATTGCTATTAATTATTATTAAACTGGACCGCATTTTTTATGTTTTTGTACTCAGTTCAAAGTGGAAAGTTTTGTTAATTTGGAATCAACAGCTGTACTCTTCAAGTACATTTCAGTGTTTATCAATTATGCACTCTCATTTGGGTTGCTTTAATCTCTCTTTTTCATCCTTGTATGTCATAGGCCAAATTATTCACATGCACCAACACAAAAATGGTCTCTCGAGTACTTGCCATACCGAAAGGAACAAAGTTAACATACATATATGTGCATATTGGCACGAGCGCACATGTATATAGCAAGAGAAAATTATTTGGAGTGGATCTTCAAAAGATACTCGAATCCGGATCAATAACCCACAACTGCGACCCTTTTTTCCTTTGCACCCGTCGAGAACCTTCAAATAGGAGTTGCTACTCAAGACCTCTCGACTTCCGAATACAATTGTAAAAGGGCAGTGAAGGATGTTACTATATGTATATCAATATTTACATAAAGAATAACATAATGCCACATTATGTTTAATCATTTGTCAGTTCAAAACATAATCACCTTTTGTATTTAATCTTTTTCCTCCATATTATTTTAGGTAACTGTTTATGTACAAATAGCAAAATTCGGACGGTGAAGTCCTACAACAAGGTATATATATGGACCTTAATCTTTAAAGCAAGGAGCCATTTGAAAACATTCCTAGTACCATAATGGAAATGTGGGGATAGGCTTTATACTTTAGGCTTGCCGACAAAACCTCCTTTGATCAGTTTAATGCTATGAATCACAGTGAAATGATAACAAAAAATGTCTCTCTACCGGTCCCTATTCCCTCTCCATAGTCCATATATTTCACTTACCCTCTTTAATTTACATTATATATACCATCTATACATACAGATACATGCTTCATCCTCATGAATATGTACTTCTCTCTCTGACAACAAAAAAATGGTACAATCCAAGAAGTTCAGAGGTGTTAGGCAGCGCCACTGGGGTTCTTGGGTGTCTGAAATTCGCCACCCTTTACTGTACCCTTCTCAGATTCTTCAATTTAATTTCTTCTTCTGCATGTAAAGTATAATGCCATGTTAAACTTGACTGATTTGGTTTGAGTTTTTTCTTGATTTCCAGGAAAAGAAGGGTGTGGCTTGGAACTTTTGAGACGGCGGAGGCGGCGGCGAGGGCCTACGACAAGGCTGCGATTTTAATGAGTGGAAGAAATGCTAAAACAAACTTCCCAATTATGGACTGCAACGAAGATATATCATCTCCACCCTCATTATCATCTTCTTCGTCCTCTTCCTCACTTTCGTCTATTCTGAGCGACAAACTTCGCAAGGGGTGTAAATCGATGTCCCCCTCTCTCACTTGCTTAAGGCTAGACACTGAGAATAGTCATATTGGGGTATGGCAAATGCGGGCCGGACCACGTTCTGATTCGAATTGGGTGATGACTGTTGAGCTTGGGAAGAAGAATGATATTCCTCCGCCGGAGAATGAAACACGGCCGGATCCACGGAAAACACCGGAGGGTTCAATGGAGACAGCATCCAGCGGGGATGGGATGGATGAAGAGGAAAGAATTTCATTGCAAATGATCGAGGAGCTTCTCAATAGGAACTAACCTGGCTAGTACCAAGTGGAGTCCTATCATCGACTTAATATTGGCTTGTCCCATGAAGTTGTTAACTAAGAAATATGTTTGTTGGCGTGAGTTATTGGATACTACTTAAAAAGTATTAGAATTTTAATGTGATAATGTATACATTTTGAATGTTAAAGGCACGTTTCTCTTTACTGTTTTCAGACCATTTTCAATTTTCAGTTTTCGAAAATACTGAAAATACGTTTACTTACCTATTTTCAGAAACGAATTTCCAAAAACGAGTTTAGAATTTACAAAGAAAACGCAAAACGCAAAAAAAGTCATTTTTGCTGTTTTCAATTAAAATCAAGCCAAAAACACGAAAAAACGACGAAATTTTGCCAATAGCGAGATAGCTTAGTTGGAAGAGTCATTTATTTTCTGAATGTCACGTTCTATTCCATTTCAACGTAGTTCAATACAAATGAATTTTCTTTTCATATGAATAGTACAAAAACTTTCAAATAAATTGATAAGTGGCTAAGATTTGAACATGAGCCACCGGAATGGAATTTCACCACCTTTAGGTTATAAGTTTAATGTTGACTAGTAAATCGAGATACCTTGTAAGAAAGTTACAAAAAATGAAATCTTAAATTATTTTTAGATAGTTCTTTCTTTAACATGCTTATAATCGATGAAAAATAATCTCTTATGCAGGATTGGTGTTTGGAGCTTTCAAACTTTTGGGATTTTGTAGCATAAAAACCCATGTGCATAGATTCTTTAAGCTCCTTGAATCATCTAACAAAGATCGTAAAGGCTAAAATGACTTGATGTGGGGGCAGCCCTAAGTAGTAGGTAAGTGATCAATGCATCATTTTTAACTTATAATAGTTGGACAAGAGAAATTAAGAACTAGCTAGATCATGCACAATTTAATGAAGAGTTGGTCACAAGAGATAGGCTGAACGGGAGAACGAGTATTTTTGTTAAGACAACTCTTGCCTAACTCCGAGGGGTTGATAAGGATACCACTTTAACTCGAATAAGTACTTGTCATGTGCAATGAGAAGGTGTTCTTTTTGCATCTTTTAATGTCTTTCATGTAAAATGATCACATTGTCTGCTGAAGTTTAACTTAACCATCGATTCTTCTTGTAAATATAATTATTCGTAGTCTCTTATATGGGACAATTGATGTTTAGGTCCAAATATGAAACCAATCACACACAAAATTAAAATTAAAGGAAAGAGACTGGTGTATATTAAATCGACTATAACATGAAGTTGTAATTTTTCGGGGAAAAAATCGTTTCTATAACGAAATTTAATATCAAATAAGATGATGGGATGAAATAATGTTAGAAGATGCTCAAAGTTTTTTTCTATCAACTTCAACCGAATTACCGAAATGTAATCCAATAGTTAGTTTGCATGCTACATTTTCAAAATTTAATCCAATGATGAGATGTCGGTGTTACAATTTTAAGTTATAATTTAAAAAAAATAAAAAAATTACACAATGTAACTGCAAGAACACACGATGTAAGAAATTACATTTAATGTAAGATGATGTGATATTGTAACATGATTTAAGTGTAAATTAACATAGAGATAAGTACAACGATGTTACTTACTAAATGTAGAAGTTGTAAAAAAAAAAATTACACAGTTAAAAATTACAGAAAAGCAAGGTATGAAAAATTAAATAGACGTGAAAAAATTATAGACATTGTAACAAAAAATAAAAATTTGAAGCACGCTTATTTTAAAAAGGGTAATTATATTCACATAACAATTTTTTATATACTAGGTGCAAGCAACGTGCAATGCACGTAGTGGTGGCAATCGGCTCGGCCCATGCCCAGACGAGCTCGGCTCGTGGCTCGTTACCCACGAGCCGAGCTTCGGCTCGGCTGGTTTTCAAAATTCCCTCTCACCTTCTCTATCCCGAGCTCCGCCTATTATCCCCCCCCCAACGGAGCCGCGATGAAAGCGGCCGAGCCGAGACTCTGGCTCGGCTCGTTTTTAATTTGTTATTTTTTTTTTTTTTTTTCTATGTTTTTGCCGTCGCAGCACGAGCCCGACTCGCTCGTGCTGTTTAATTGGAGAGCCACGAGCCGCTCGTCCAATTTAAATTTTTTTTTTTTTTTTTTTTTTTTTTTTTAAACAGTGACGAGCCGGCCTCGTAGGCTAGTCCTTGGACGAGCCCACGAGAGGCTCGTCTACAGTGACGAGCCGAGCCTGCTCGGCTCGTCTCCCGTTTGGACGAGCTCGGCTCGTGCTCGGGCTCGTTTTTTTACGAGCCCGAGCGGCTCGTGGGCGTGAACAGTACGAGCCGAGCGGGCGAGCCGACGAGCCGCTCGGCTCAATTGCCACCTCTAAATGCACGTTTGCTTTTTATATTTAATAGTTTTGTTTAAGAATTAATTTGTTATTAATAAAGATGTAATTTTTTGATTAATTAAATAATTAATGATGTAATGTTTATGTAATTGATAAATAATTCAATAAAGTGTTTTTCTCTGTCATCTCCAACCCAAAATCACAAACAGAAAATTCAAGATATGTTAAGGGGTAAGAAGATAAGTTTACTTAGACTCCGTTTGATTTTCATTAATGTAGAATGAGAATGAAAAATATAGCTGTTATTGGACCCCGCACAAGAGATAGAAATTCAAAATTGATAGATTGATATGATGGATAACGGTCATATTTTTCATTTTTATGGATTTTTAATGAGAAACAAACGGAGGCTTAAACTTTTTGCATGACTTAAGTCTTTACTCTTTTTTAAGTAATAATGCAATTCATTTTATCGCTAGAGTATGAAATGTATTACGATAATATATGTATATCACGTGTTAGACTTAGTATTGGTAAGTGATGGGTAAATTTTCGAGGACGAAAATATTTTAAGGGGGTGAGAATGTAATATCTCGAAAATTTTCATAAAATATAATTCAATTTTTATATACTATATTTTAATATTTTGAAAGTTAGGGACTAAATGATACATTTATCAAATTATATTTTATTTGTGTCAATATTTAAATATTGATGGAGTTATCGTAAATATATGAATATTGGTCTCGTTGGATAAATCGTAATTAGATACATAAATCAGATTCGAGAAAAAGTCAATTCGGATAAGTTAGCTCAAAGATATTTTAGTTTGAACGAATTATCAAAATCTAATTTATTTTTATTATTATTTAATTATAATTTTGAAAGTAATGGGGGGTGAAAAAAGATTTTCTGTTAAAATAAGAAATTCCGTTAGTTTTTCCGTTAAATCAAGAAATTCCGTTAGTTTTTCCGTTAAACCAACATATTCCGTTTAATAGCCACTTTTTATATATAGAAAGATGTACTACATTTTAATTACAAGAAAGGTTTTCAACATTTGCTTCTTTTTTTTTTTTTTGTATTTATGTCCTGAACTTTTTCTCATTGTATTATTATTCTTAACCTTTAATTAATTAATATATTTTATCTCTAATCACATTTTATTCAAATATTCTACTAACCTGCATTGAAAAGATGAGAAAATATTTTGTTTTATATATTAGTTATTTATTTCAATTATGTAAAAATATGAGAGATAAATATGTATTTTTGACCTCATAATAAATATTTTGGATGAAAATCGTCTCTATGGACGAGTTGTGAAATTAATAAAGTGTTGATGATAGATTTTTTTTTTTTTTTTTTTAAAAAGTCGAGAAAATAAATGTAAAACACAAGAAAAGTTTATGTATATCTTTCTGTATATAAAAAGTGTCTATTTAACGGAATTTGTTGGTTTAAAGGAAAAATTAACGGAATTTCTTGATTTAACGGAAAAATTAACGGAATTTTTTTAATTTAAAAATCTTTTAACTCCATAATTGGGTTTCAAAATTTACAATTCTAAAGCCCATGTAGAAGTATTGGATGTCATGCTCATTTTATAGATACACTTCTCTCCAAATGTTTCATAAACTTCCAATGTGAGATTGTGCATTTTATATATGCTCTTAACTCCAATAGTTTTATAAATTTCCAATGTGGGATAGTGACAAAAAAATGTTAAAATGCTCATCAAAATCATTTTAAAATGTATGTCTAATTGACTAATTTGATTTTTAATTACAACTAATTAAATTATTCACTTTCATTCTTTCATTTATTTAATTTTCAAATTTAATTTAAATTGCACTTGATTATTAATATATTAATGTTAGATATTATTTTCTATAAGTTTAAAATATTTTAATTTAACAAAACAAACTATTTTAACATATTTATTTTTAATTTTTAGTGTTGGGACTAATTGTAGGATATATAATGAATCTAATTAGTAAAGATAGATTTACTTTAAATTATTTTTATGTATTTATTGCATTCGGTTCGACCCCAGTTGAATTCCCACAAACTTCACGTCGGAATCATTCTCGATTGTGAATCAAAATCCTTCATCTCCATTTTCAGATATCGGAATTATCAAATCCGCAAACTTTTCGTATAAATCCTATGATTAATGCTCATATTTAGTTCCTTAATTAATAAAAAAAATTAAAATTCTCCAAACACTATTTGGCAATATTATAGTATTATATTAAATGTTTAGTAAGTATTATTTTTAATATTAGATGATTTTATGATATAGTAAAAAATCTATTTTTTTATAATATAGAAAAAAACTATTTTTTAAAATAAAAATATATTTAATGTCTTAAAAATAATTAAAATAATATTAAAAATACGAAACGTATTATGACGCGTATTCTTCGTATTGACACGCATAAACTTGTGATTCTTGATTCTCAACATCGACATCTCGCAACGCACGCCTTTTAGAACATTATTAATAAATGAATGGAAAATGCAAAAAACTTTGTACTACTACATTTTAGTCACTAGGAAAAAATGAAACTAAAAAAACAAAATGGATGTGGATATTATCAATTTAAAAATGCTAATAGTTTATTTGGTAAGGTACATTGAACTCAATGAAGAAAAAATATTTATTTATTTAGTTTTGTATTATAATGTTATCTATTATTTTATTATGTATAAAAAGTTTATGATTAAATACAAAATTTAATATAATATAATAGTACGAAACACAAACTTATACATTTTAATTTAGAATTTAACACTATTCAAATTAAAATTAATATATCACAATGTGTAATTATTTATCAATTACATAAACATTACATCATTAATTATTTAATGAACCAAAAAAATTATATATAACTAAGCAAACGTGCATTGCACGTTGCTTAAACCTAGTGCAATTAAAATGTGGTGTAGTTAACAAAACTTGTAGTGTGAATATATTTAGGGAAGAATTCAAAAGTCAGGTGTTAACTTTGACACAATTCACTTTTCAGGTGTCGAGTTTCAAAATGCAAAATTCAGGTATTTATTTACTAATTAAAAATATTTTTATTAATTAATTATTAAATAGTATAATTAACTCACCACACCTCCACCACCTCCTACTGTTCCGAGGACTATTCCGACGACCGTTCTGACCATCACTCTTCTCCGGTGATCGTTCCAGCGACGGCTCCGATTCCGACAATTATTCCAGCGGTCACAGTTCAAATTCCGGCGGTTACAGTTCAAAAACTTTATAGGTCACAATTAAATCGTTGGTCACAGATTTCAAAATTAGTTGATCACAGATCAAAATTATAGGTCACGCAATCACAGATTTCCAAATTCATTGGTCATAGATCAAATTTTATAGGTCACACAGTCACATATTTCCAAATTAATTAGTCACAGATTTTTTACGATCACAGATTATATAATTTCTAGGTCACAGAAAAAAAATGGTTGGTCACAAATTACCTAATTTTAAGATCACAGATCATATTTTTAATCACGAAACCAAAATTACAAACACTCTTCATCTCGTCGTCATTCCACAACCACCATCGTCGCCAACCACAGCACACACACCCACAGATCCACAGCACACACACCGTAACCACAACAACCACCACAGTCGCAACCAACAACCACCACAACTTCAAACAACACACACACGGTCGCAACCAACACACAACTGCCACAACCACACATCCACCAACCAACACCAGATCCACCTAACACCACAGACCATCCACAACCACACACACCAACACACCACAGTCGACCAACACAACACAGCCACAGCCGACCAACACACCACACCACAGCCACGGCCGAATCACAGCAGCAGCTGAAGCACTGCTGTCGGGAATCGCAGCAGCGATTGCGAATCGCTGTTGCGATTCCCAGCAGCGGCGTTGCTGCGACTGTTGCTGTGAATTGCAGAAGCGATTCGCATCGCTGCTGCGATTCACAGCAGCGTCGAGGCGCTGCTCTAGGGAGGGGAAGGGGAAGGGGAAGGGGAGGGGGGATGGAGAAGGGAGGTGGAGGTGCGGCGGTGGTGGCGGCAGTGGCGGTGGCTGCGGACGGGGGATAGGGGGAAGAGAAATGGTGGGGGGAGAGAGAGAGAGAGTTGAGATAGATTAGGGTTTGGAAGGATCTAGGGTTTGATATATAAAATAAAAAACCTGATTTTTGAACAATTAAACTTTCACCCTGATTTTTGAATTGGTGTAAACTTTACCCCTGATTTTTGTAATTTTCCCATATATTTATCCTTTTGAAAATACTTTTTCATTAACCTGATTTTTAAAATTGGACCCAAATTGAACTACCATGGCTTGGCTTGTGACAATGTTGGGCCATTATATAGAGCCGTGAATAGTGACTGGTCCAACAGAAGTCCTATATGGGCTGAGGAAAAACGCAGAGGCCCAACTTACATCTCAAGAAAAAAAAAATAATAATAAGGAAAGAGAGAATACAAGTGCCACGTGGAGTACTGGGATTCGAGGTACTGTGTCATTACAGCACTTCTTAATTTAAGAGTTCCAAACAGCAGATTATAAATAGAATAAGGTAGCTAAAAATTTTCATTCCAAATGTTGTTTCTCTTCATTGACTTTTCAGGATTTAATTGGGAAAATTGAAGAGAAAATGGATTCAATAAAATCCCTTCAAGTTCGACGGACTCTTCATCAGGCTTTGAGCCTTGGTTCCGTCTTCAACTCTTTGTTTCTATTTCTGTGTTTCTGATTTTATAATTCTATGAATTTCTGCAGTCATTTTATTTTATTCTTTAGTTTTAAATTAGATAATTGTCTGGCTTCAGGGATGATCATTACATCTGCACTGATAATATGGAAGGGTTTGATGTGCATTACCGGGACTGAGTCCCCTGTCGTCGTTGTACTTTCAGAAAGCATGGAACCCGGTTTTAGAAGGGTCAGTCCGTCTCTCTTCGTAATATTTTTCCAATTATGTTAATTAGAGCAGTTTCGGAATAAAATGACGAACTGTGGACATCAATTTGGGCAAAAGCATAGTAAAACTAATTTCATTTACAGGGAGATATTTTGTTTCTGCACATGAGCAGAGATCCTATTCGAGCAGGCGAAATTGTGGTATATAATGTCGATGTAAGATTTTGTTTTGTCTCTTTATTTTTATCCCTTTGCCGCTTCTCTTTGCATACATTCTGTTCACTTGCTCTATCTTCAATTAATTTCAGGGTCGCGATATTCCCATCGTTCATCGTATCATTAAAGTAAAATCACGTTCTGCATTATTTCAATTCATTTTCGTGTAATCAGCAATGAGATAAAATCATGAATTTAGTATTTATCTTTCAGGTTCATGAACGGCGAGATACAGGGGAAGTTGATATTCTCACTAAAGGTCCTGGGGAAATCTAGCTGACTATTTGTTGGACTCTGATATTAAACTGTTAAAATTTAATGATTCAAGTTCTTTTTATGGGCTTTTCTCTCAGGAGATAACAATGACCATGATGACATATCTTTGTATGCTGGTCAGCCATGGCTACAGAGACACCATATCATGGGAAGAGCTGTCGGGTAAAATCTCTATCGATAAATTAGTTTTGGATTTTCGAATTTAGCTACCATGTAAGTCTCTCGATATTGCTCAATGGGGTAATGGAATTTAACACATTGGTTAATGTCATTTGCAGTTTCTTACCTTATGCTGGCTGGGCTACCATCGTCATGACTGAGAAGCCATTTATAAAGGTTAGTGAAGTCGTTCTCTGGCCGTGTGAACCCAGGTTCGGAGGCGGTCCAGCATCTCAGAACGATATTGACAACTTCTTTTTACCTTTTGCAGTATATTCTTATTGGGGTACTGGGGCTGATCTGCGTTACATCTAAAGACTGAAAGAACAAAGTTCGTCTGCACCAATTTCTGCAAATAGAGTTTGGGATTAGCAATAGACCACACGCTTCACTGTTTATTTTTCTGAGTACAAAGAAATTTCAGCATAGATAAGGTTGTCCTCACCAGCTGGTTTGATGTATTCTATTATGAGTAATTTGAATTCTTATAATTATAATTGTGCATAAATCCTAAATTAAACTGCGATCAACACTAAAAAAAATTCCCGTTATGCAAGACCACACATGAATATATTAAAAACACAAATTAAAGTACAATACATCATTGAACTAAAACAATAATTTAGTACTTCGATAAATAAGTGACAAAACGAGATGTCATTCTCGCTATATGTAATTGGGTTATTCCCCTTGTACCGAGGTGTACCCCCCTTACATAAATGCCGACCCGTGGTCCCCACTTTCTGATGTGAGTGAAGTGTAAAAGATTAGGTAAAAAATTATGTACATGTAGCATGATCCTATGTAATTTTCCTTCTGCGCTCAATGTAATTTTTATAATTATGTTTAATGTTTTTTTTAATTCTATTAATAAATGAAATATTTTAGTTCATTAAATATAATTTCCAATTTAATGATTTTTACAAATTTGGTGCAAAATTACACTAAATTTAGCGCATGTTTGAGTCGAATTAAAATTTGATTTTAATCTAAGTCAAAGTCAAATAATCAATATTAACCACATCTTTCATGAATCTCACATCTTTTCAACCACACATTTCAAAAAATTCTATCACAATCCACTAAAAATCTAATTTTAATCCATACGAAACACCCTCTTAGCGTAGCCTCTCCGATGATTGCATCATATTTTACATCAAATTTCCATCTCCACTCTGGAGGACTGGGGAGAACCATCCAATAGTGTCCTCTGTAATGGCAGATGAACCCATATCGAGCATTCCGTCGCCTGTAATGCCCCTAGTTGGTTACAGGCACCCGTTGCTATGCCCGACAATCAACGCTCCCACGCCCCAACAAAAGGTAAGAAGAAGTGTGAGCTACGACATAATGATTTACATATACATAACGTGGTGAGATATAATTCAGTCATAATTTTTTCAATAATAATAAATAAAAAAAACCTTTTCATCATATTTTTTACGCCTCTAAAATCTAAATCATTACGTACTATGTTATCTGCGAGTGCCATTATTCAAAGCAAAAAATAAAAAAATTAGGGAAAATATTTAAGGTAATGCGATCCCTGCCCCCTGGCTGGCCCTTAACTACTCAAACTAAACTCATGGGTCGTGGGGATATTTTTACCCATTTGATTTGCTAATGATTTGTAGGACCCAAAATAATTATTCTTCCAAAATCCGCCATGGCTTCATCTTCAAAGAAACGGGCAAGGATAATCTCTGCCATTGCTTCTCGCATTTATTTCCTTGTAATTATTTTGCAGGTTCCACTTTTCAGGTAATTTATTTATTCAATGTTTACACGGCTACTTTATTACAAAAAAAATAGTAATTATTAATTGATTTTCATCTGGGTTTTCTTATCTGCTGATTGCCATAGTGAAAATATGTGCTAGATTTTTTATATTTGTATAATGTGGATAAAATTGACAGAGATTCTGATTTATTTTGCCGAGAACATTATTTAATTGTTTTATTATTACTTTTACCATTTGCATTTGATCAATACCTATTAAGCATCGTATTTTTTAGGAACTTCACCAATTTCCAGATTTATGCCAAGATCCTCCTCTGTGAGAAAATAATAAATATGGAAGAATAACAACACAATGATTTACGTGGGAAATTCACAATCGGATAAAATGACGGGACGGGCTATAAGATTGAGATTTTCGACTATATGAAAAATTGTTATGGTATATAGTATCTCTTACATCAAAACCCCCAATTGCTATCCAAGAACACTCACTAAGTTTTACCACACACAAACTATTCCACTCTTTGAAAAATCCTCAAAGAGAGCTTTTGAATTTTTCTCCCTTTCTTGGTGTGTCTTTGGTGATGAGCAAGCACCTCTATTTATAGTGGTGCTTGCTCGACAATTTGCACCAATTTTGCATGCAAATCTTACCAAATTCTACAAAGGATCGTAAATGGCTGCATGCAATACACATAAGTCTTCAAATCATGGTAGAATACTATTCCTGCTATTCCAAGCCACTATAGATTGTCAACTTTTGGTGCCATGCATTCATGGTCTCACATAAGCCATTTTCTTGCACTTACTAGATGCAATTTTGGCTGCTTACGAGCCAATTTTCCCAACGATATTTTCTTCATTAATGAAAGATTAAGAATGAAGATTTCCATTAATACATTTATGGCAGGTTTAGTAGGTAAAATTAGACAGTGTTAGATGTTATTAAGAAGGAAGGATAAGTTCATTTTTTATTAGTGTCAAGTCCGGTTCCTTGCACTTAGAGAATTGAGGGAGAAGAGAATAGGGAATTCTTCGAATTTTTATGCAAGTTGTTTGGGTAATAAATTTTTTTGCATTCCCGTTTAAGTTTCCTTTCTTTGCATAACATGAATGCATCTTAGTACGTAATGAAAGTTTTGGGCAGCAAATAAGTTCGAGTCATTTAGGATCAAGTTGAACACATTCTGAATGCTGTAAACCTTTTTGACATGGCTCAAGCTCGATTGAATTGCACATAGTACAAATCAACCAAATTTCTCGAGCACGTACAGCCAATTAAAGATCTTTTTTGAAGAAAATAGAAGAGCAAAAATTTTAGCAGTTCTTAAAGCTTGCTTATGACATCAACTTAAACAACTCAAATCTTAACTGCAAATAGCTTATTCAAAATCCTTGATTCTTGTACTCAAATATGATATGAATGTTTAGATTTTCACTTTTGTGTTCAACTATTTTGGTTCATGAAAGTCTGCTAAAGTATTTATTGATGATATACAGATTTCCATGTAGAATTGGTATGTGTAAAACTCCTATAGAGGTGGCATTATCTCACATGATTGCAAGTGAAGTTTTTCCAGATGTTGCAGTGAAGGCCTTTCTGTATCCTGGAGCCATAGCAAAAGCTATAATTAGTAATACAGAGATTCCAAGCTACAACGACTTTTTAAATTTCTTTGAGTTCTCGTATCTGAAGGGAGCATCTGCCGCAACTGATCTCAAACACTTGGAGGTTCGAATTCTGAGGATTATTTCTCTATCCCATATAATTTGCTACTCATTCTGCGTCTTGAAAGGTAGCAAAAAGAAGAGAATGAGAAAATGGTTTAGTTTTCTTGCACTTGTTGATCTTCTGATAGAGTTCCTATGGCAGTGGGAGTATCAAAATACATAAAATTTATAAATTTGAATTGACAATCTGATATAACCCACAAATGAAAACTAGGGACTGTTTCGATTATGAGACTCCAAAAACTCTGTACTCTATATCCAAAAAAAAATTGCTACAGTACCAGATTTTTTGACATAAAGCTTAACATAATACCATGTGGCATTATATCATTTAACTTTTAAACACGGTCAGCTTTCTTATCAAATCATTTTCTGCCACCTCAAATTATGTCAAAGCATCTGTTAAAGTTTTTCGCCGAAGTGGCAAAACCCAAATTTGGCTTAATGATAGTTTCTTGGCTCGTGTCAGGTTCTCGTGGGAAGCTACCTCTGTGTAGCAGGAGCTTTTTTAGGTCTGATCAAACCAGGAAGAGCAAGCCTGTTTGGTATACTTCTAGTTTTGTGGGGCATCGCTCGTGAACTCGTTCTTCAGAAGCATGTTGCAACTAAAGACCTCAGAAAAGCTGTCTCTATATATGCCACAATGTGGATACCGGTGCTCTCTGCATTCTTTTCTGTAAGAGGGGATGTGAGAAAGCTCATCAGAAGTTGCAAAGACAAGCGCATTGCTAAACAGTTACGGATGTATTCGAAAGCAAAGTTTAAATGAATTTCTGGACAAACCAGTCAAGTAATGCACGTACGTCACACGTGGTTATGTAATAATTTTCTGAATTTGCACTGATTACTAAGATGATTATAATTTTGTGAAGGTAACGATGCATGTGATATGTTTTATATTTGGCTGTTTTCTGCAATATATCATTCATGATCACATACTATAATTATCAGTTCATGTGATTATTTTTTATTTCCTATTCCTTGTCAATTTAATTTATTTTATCTTTGTGTTTTATTTTTGTAAAGGAAAATTTTTATTATAAGATTCACAACCTTTAAAATATTTATATTACTTGATAATATATTAACACAAACATATTCTATTTTAATAAATAATCAAATTTGTTGAATAAAATGTCATAAAATAATTTCTAAAATTTCTGAATCAAACTCGTTTTTTCAGTTTTTTATTTTGAAAAAATAGTTTTTTAGAATGGCAAATCAAACACGTTGTCTGCAATCTTAAAACAAATCTTCAAAATAAGAAAACTAAAGTTAATGTCAAAACTCAAAATTGAAAATATTAATAATGTTGTTAGATAAGGCAACTTTATTACAACTTTTAATTGCTTAAATTACAACCTACCACTGAATTTGAAAAGCCAATCAATGGGTATATATATACAACATAAAATTAGATTTTTCATTTTATTTTTTTCTCTTGAAACAAACCGGTTTAAATGGAATATGAGGGGTTCCATCTTGAGTTATTATTTGTTCATTGCATTAATTAAACCATTAAATGTATGGCGAGAAATTTGAAGGAACAATTTACCAATGTTTAATTAATATTAACGCACCATTATCCTTAACTTTAGTTATACTAGTTTCCTAGGAAAGAAAGACTATACTTTGTCTTCTATACCTGGTTACAACCAGCGACGGAGCCAGCACGGACGGTCGCACAGCCTTGCCGAATGCTTGCTCGGCCGCTAGTTGTAACTTGATATATAAGCATAATATTGTTAGAACACTTGACATGCATATAATAACAAAGATAATTGAATTAAATATACAATTTCATTTTATTTATCTATTTTCTCTCACTCATCAATGAATATTACTATTTTTGGTGAATCATCAATATATAAAGTTTTTGGTTATATAAATGATGGAATGTCGGTAAAGAATTAATGAATTTTAAGCATAAGTAGATATATATCGAAAAAATAAAGTAACTAACAATTTATCAACGATTCAGATTTTGTAGCTTATAAGCTAACATATTTATTGCTTATATCAGTCCATAATTAATTATCATTCGACTTAAACAACGTTATATTGTTGATAGTTAAATGATTTCACTTAAGAAAGATAGCTTCTAGAGGATGTGCATACGCGACGCTACGTTGTTTCTATGCCACATATCTTGTTATGTACCGAAAGGATAGATGTTCGTCAACAAATAATTTTAATCACATATTTCATGGACTCATAATTTTTCACATATTTCATCAATTTTTATCATAATCTATTAAAAATCTGATTTTAATCCTCACCAAACAGTGATTTAAAGTAGCCACATAGTTGCACTTTATGTAATCAACCTTATCATAATATCATGACCGTATTATATGGAGGGCATATCGAAAGAGTGCCTCCACTTCAACTAGTATAGATCACATGCATATGCATGTAAGTCATCGATATCGATTACTGCAATTGGTATAACCTCAAAGCAATATTCAAGAAACTTCCCATAATGGGTTCTTTCTTTTAGGTTGCTTATCTCGATTTTAGCAGTCCTTGCGTCAAGTTAATTGTGTGCTTAGATATGACCTTTGTAGAACTTCTAACCAGTTTTAGTCCCTGTTCGAGCCACGTTATATTTTTCATTTTCATTCTTCTACTCATTTTCAATCACACATTTTTTAATAAAATAATATTTTTCATCACATTGATAATTTTTCCTTCTTTTTCAACCACATATTTCCCATCACACCAACCAAAAAAATGCATCCTCTCCACAAAAATGTCTACCAAACCGTGCGAGGTTCTAAAAAAGATACTTCATCACAAGCTGAAGCAACAGTCAACTATTTTGGATTAACCTCGGATTAGAACGTGATCGCATTGTGGGAGTACTCCCCCATATGAATGCAATCACATTACCTTGACCTCCTCAGTCTCAGTGGACAATGCATGAGTCACACATGCCAAACATTTGTCTTCATAAACCTTTTAATCACGAGTATGAGATTCATTTGATTAATTTTTGAGTAAAAATAGTGACATTGGCTACAACTTTGTACTTGTAGCAATTACATCTTCAATGGTTTAAATAAACATTTTTTGTTGCCTCATAAGACTCGATAAACAATTTATGTCTCAAAAAAATCATATTTTTTACAATACTTTTTAGAAAAGATGATACAGTTCATCTATACATAACGTGACAAGGATGATACACGTGCATACATTATAAATTGAATTGTTTTCTATTTATATTCAAGAAAGACGCACACTCAAAATCAATCACGTCTTTACCCCGTTTGCTTCGGCAAAACCTCATTCAAAATTCAGACATAAAGTCATTAACTTGGGTGGTCCAACCTCCATCAAATTGGGTTCATGTCTTAATTTTTAGATACCATAAATTGCCATATCTATACGTTCTAAATTCTAGCTAAGCTGGCTAGAACTGGCCAAAACTAGAGCAATGACAATTGCCCGAGGTTTTATGAGAGCGGAATTGCGACCGAATGCATTCAATTCCAAGATTTACAGAACCCGATTCTCAGAATCCAAACGTTCACAAGACCTGAAATATAACCTTAAATCCACCACTAGTTGAGGCACGGCACAACACATCCACTGATACACAGAGGTAAGGAGACGGGAAAAAGAATGGCTTTAACTGGCGTGAAGATGACAGAGGAAGTCTGGTTGGCATGTATGACCCATGCATTGTCCACCGAGACTGAAGAGATCATGGGTCTTCTTCTTGGTGACATTCAGGTTTATTCCCTTTTAAGAATTAGCCATTTTCATGGATTTTAGCTTTATAAAGTTGAAATTTTTTTCTCTGTTCCAATGGTTTATGCGTTGAAAGATCATAGCTTTCTTGTTGATTTTTACCTTAATGTGGTGTTGCCAAACGGGGTCCGCAGACACACTTTTCTCGTTTTAATGGTAGTGATGATTGAAACCCTTCCAAAAAAAATAATAATAATTTGGTTTGCAAAAGTTGTGAACTTTGCCGTTCCATGTGAGTCAACAATTTTCTTTTGTTGATTTTGGATTTTTTTCCTAGATGGGTTTTCAAATAGTTGTTATGCCTTGATTTGCATGGATTTTGACCCGAATTCTTGATCGATGTCATTAGTTCTTGTTATAATAGAATATATTTGCACTGATGATTTTATATTCTGTTTAGGACATGTTTTACTGTGTTTATGTTACAATAATTTCATAGAGAACTTTTGGTCACAATTTTGATCCACACTCCCCATGCTCTGAAGTTCCTAGGGAATGCAGATTTTTTTTTATTTTATTTTATTTTATCTCCCCCATTGAAAACTTCAGTTCGACTGGCTTTCGGGTTTTCATTGAAAATGTAGGCAATTTCAATACTGTTCATCATGTTCAGCAGGTATAACACCCCCATGATGGTGGAACTTGATTTAAAGCATGTGAAATTATCACTTTTATTTGACCCGAATTTTATTCCAAGTACTTGACAAGAGTAATGATAGACCTGAGCGGTTTGATTTGAAGAGTGGCTTCTTAGGGGCAATTCAGGGCCACCTTAATGTATGTATTACTTCATAGCTCGTGATCATAGTTTTGAAATTTTTTCTCTGTTCCAATGGTTTGTGCGTTGAAAGATCATAGCTTTCTTGTTGATTTTTACCTTAATGTGGTTTTGCCAAACGGGGTTCTCAAATTCTTGCCGCAGACACTTTTCTCGTTTTAATGGTAGTGATGATTGAAACCCTTCCAAAAAAAAATAAAAATAATAATTTGGTTTGCACAAGTTGTGAACTTTGCGGTTCCATGTGAGTCAACAATTTTCTTTTGTTGATTTTGGATTTTTTTCCTAGATGGGTTTTCAAATAGTTGCTATGCCTTGATTTGCATGGATTTTGACCCGAATTCTTGATCGATGTCATTAGTTCTTGTTATAATAGAATATATTTGCACTGATGATTTTATATTCTGTTTAGGACATGTTTTACTGTGTTTATGTTACAATAATTTCATAGAGAACTTTTGGTCACAATTTTGATCTACACTCCCCATGCTCTGAAGTCTGAAGTTCCTAGGGAATGCAGATTTTATTTTATTTTTTAATCTCCCCCATTGAAAACTTCAGTTCGACTGGCTTTCGGGGTTTCCTTGAAAGTGTAGGCAATTTTAATACTGTTCATCATGTTCAGCAGGTATAACACCCCCATGATGGTGGAACTTGATTTAAAGCATGTGAAATTATCACTTTTATTTGACCCGAATTTTATTCCAAGTACTTGACAAGAGTAATGATAGACCTGAGCGGTTTGATTTCAAGAGTGGCTTCTTAGGGGCCATTCAAGGCCACCTTAATGTATGTATTACTTCATAGCTCGTGATCATAGTTTTGGATGTCTATTGACTTTCGGAGGGTTCGTTGACATACAAATTCAACTACTCTTACAATTTTAATATGTCACGCTGTATCTCTTTAACCTCTTTCCCGCCATTGTATTTTGAGAATTTAAGTATCTATATTCCATATTTGGTTTCTTAGTTGAACTTTGACTGCAGTGGAACGAAATAATTCATTCTGGTTTTTGTGCAGCATTCGAGAAACGGTGATGTGACTGCACTCATATGGGAAGCACTCCCACAACCACGTTCTGATCGTCGGAAAGATCGAGTAGAGATCAATCCTGAACAGTTGGTTGCTGCTTCTGCTCATGCCGAGATATCCTTTCCTACTATGCTCACTTTCCTTTAATTTTTGAATTTTAATAAATTCTGAGAAGCATTGATTACATCCTTTGCACAGTGGACCTAATACAAGTGCTGTTGCGACCTATTTATTGACAATGTACTGCCAAAGAATGATAAACTTACTGCCAAAGAAGGATAAACTTAAAAGACTGCATATCTTATATCCTGTTATTCTTATGCTGTAAATTGATTTCAAGAACTTAGATTTCACATAAGGTATAAGCATAGGATGGCTTTGTTTCAGATTTTTTCCCACTATTTCCGTGCTATTAACGGCTGACCAAATTTCAGCAGGCTGGAATTGTTACCGAAGTAAGCCGTTTGTTAACTAATTTCTGCAGGCTCTAACAAATGACTGTCACGCATTTGCCCTTTCGAAACTTGCTTGAAAGGGTCACATTTGAGTGTAGGTTTTGTTGTTCATCATAAATATTGTTAATGCTTTGACTTATTAGCACAGAATGACTATTGCAACAGGAGTAACAACTCGGGTGATTGGCTGGTATCATTCACATCCGCATATTACAGTCCTTCCTTCTCATGTTGGTAAGTTTTGTAGTGATAAAAATGCTCCTAAACATGCTTATGTTTTTGAAGGTTTAAAGCTTTGTCAGCAGATTGGGGTGAGTCAGGTTGAGATTGAGTGTGACTCTCTGATAGTGGTTAATTGGATGCTCAATTTACAATGCACAGTGTGGTATTTGTGGGATTTTTAGGAGGAACTGTTGGGTTTGGTTCCTTGCTTTGAGATACACGTTGCTCATCAATTCAGGGAAGGGAACCAAGTGGCCGATATGTTGACAAGTTAGGTGCGGAAGGTCCACGGAGATATTTTCAGAAAGGGTGATCCCTCCTTTTGCATGGGGTTTTACTCCCTTGGATCGTCTTGGTATTTCTTATATTCGTAGATGATTTTTTTGTGGTGGGTTACAGGTTATTTTTACAGGTTTTGCAGGTGATTTCTAGTGATTTATCAGGCTTGGTTAGGTTTTGTTTGGTTTTCTGTTAGGCCTGTTCAGTTCTCTTATTTTTTGAGTCAATAGGTTTGTTTTGCTGTTTTGGTTATCGAGTTGGTAACCACGGTATTTCTCTGCGACAAGTGATGATTTTTTATTAATAAATTTGGAGGTACCGTCCTCCTCCTTAAAAAAATGCTTATTTTTGTTTTGCTGCCATTATAGTCACCCATTATCTTAGGTAATAATTTTCTATTATATATGAACTTTTTCAGTAGACTGTGTCTTCATAACTCGTTTGTTTCTGGTCACTCAAAATTAATTATAATTCTTGCATGGTATCTCTGCAGATGTGAGGACTCAGTCTATGTATCAATTGATGGATTCTGGGTTTATTGGGTTGATATTTTCATGTTTCAATGAAGATGCTCAAAAGGTTTATATATAATTAATTTGCTAATGGGAAAATAACTTTTTGATTTTATTTATTTTTATAATTTTTCTAAATCCTCGCAGGCTGGGAGGATTCAAGTCCTTGCATTTCAGTCTTTAGATGGGAAGCAGAATCATGTGTTGAGAACTGTTTCCGTTTCTCCCCTCCCCAAAAGTCCTGTTATAGAAACTGAATCATCTTCAAGTTTCTCAAAGAATGCACTGACTAGACCGGACTTTGTTGCTGGTGAGAGTACTCAAAAAGACACTGAAGATTTGAGAGCATTTGCAATACCCTCTAAGGTATACTTGAATAAGCATTGTTTTTGTTTAAATTCTCCTTTTTTCATTTAATGATATTTGTGTGTGTGTGTGTTGACTGTTGATGTTTATTATCTGTTACTAATTGGCTAGGATGGAGGAATATCACCCGATTTGGGGGTTCTTTTTGCAAATGCTGATGGCAGAACTGGAGACACTTACCATGACAACAATTTAAAAAATTTGATTCCTGATTTAGGTCCCGTGGAGGATACGTCAGAAAGTATACTAGAAGCACTAAGACTTTCGAATTTGGACACGAGGTAACATGAATATGTACTTAATGACTTCTTTTTTCTTAATCCCCATTTGACAATTTTATCTGTATTTATACGACGCTCATATTAGTAAGCATTTGTTTGAGAGAGATTTTTCCAAGTAAAAAATAATTTATCAGGAGAATATGTTGCTAAAATAAAGAATGAGAAAAAGATAGCCAGAAAGACGAAAGAAAACCGAACTTGTCAACCAGTGGTGCATCAGTGCATGTACCATGTTAAATGGTTTTAAGAAACGAATGAGAGATAAATAGTTTTTGTCCTTTTATTGTTTTGTTCCCCTTAGTATATGGATCATGTCCTAACACTTCCTGAACACAATTGCTTTTCTTCCTTCTATACCTGCACAGACAGTGTCTACATCTTAGCAGATTAGCAGTTGGCATATAATGTAGTTCTTGGTATGAATCTTTAAATGGTTTTGTTTACTGGCAGTGGTGCGGAATTTGTTAGAAAGGAAATTCTTCTCCATGTTCTTCCAGCATCATCCCTTCCAAGTCTGAACTCACCTTTGTCATCATTCACAAATCTTCAACAAGTACTATTTGAAGAGGAGCGGACTGCATATAACCAAGCAGTCATACAAAATATGAGGTAACATTAAGTGATTTGTTCTGCTGCCTTTGGCCATGGTAAAAACAAGAATAATGCATGTATCAATTGCGTCCATAGCTGTTTTCCGTCTGGGGATTTACAGTGTAATATGTGAATATTTAGTGTGCAAATGCTTTAGTTATGTCCAGCATATCCTGTGACTCAAAAGTTAATAACAGTTTAAAAGAAATGTGTAGTGCACCAGTTATTCTATTATTAATACGAGAAATCCTTCTGCACTGTTTGCATTTGGGGTCAGTTTCAGGTATCCTTTTTCGCCACTCCGCTTGGTTCCTCTGCAACGACATCCTTAAAACCCACAATAGACCTCATTTATTGGCCCGCCTGCACTTCCCTATGATAAATAGAGATAGCATATAGTGTGAATTTATTCAAGTGGAGTAATAAAAAATTCCTTCTCGCAAAGTTTCTCTTGCGATTCTTCTTATTTCTTCAAATGGCCTATCTTTATGCAGGAAATATTTAGTTGGACAAAAAATTGAAATTCATGACAATAAATTGTAAGAATGACGTACAACTGAACACCTGTTTTCTTCTGTCCCATATTTTTCATTAAGCCCCTGTTTGAAACCCATTTTGGAAGAAATAGAAATTTTGGAATAGTGATTGATGTGAGAATGTGTGGTGGAAAAGTGATGAAAAGTTTTTGATTTGTGTGTAATATTATTTCATTTGGAGAATGTGTGGTTTAAATGAAGAATGAGAATGAAAAAGAGAAATAGAAATTAATGGGTGTCAAACAGGGGCTAAAGTTCATCTGTACATATATATAAACTACTGTGATTCTTTTTTTTTTTTTTTCTGTATCCCTTTCTCTATGCCAATCTCACCAACTTAATTTTGCTAAAAAGTAAACTTTAGTCATACCTTAAATCTCTGCTCTCTTATCATATTTTATTATTATGACATTACTGTATGCTGTTTTTCAATATAATGATTTATGTTGCATCTTTAGCAGGAATGGGGAAGTGCACCCGCTTTTGTTCACTCACCACACATCCACATATCAAGCTTCTTTGTGCAAAATGATGGAATATTGGTAAGAAGCAATACTTTATATTGCACCCGCAGCTTTAGCTTTGGGTTTTGCATACAGTTACTATATTATGTTGAATTGCAGCTTAAGTCCTGTCATCAATGCTCTTCAAGATCGTGTAAGAGAAAATGAAATTCAGGTAATGTTCATTTTAACATAATTTATGTACTTTATATACCTTGTAGCCTTTACTTTTCCCATTATTTCACTCGAAAGAATGATCAACAAAGGACATAAGAACGATGAAAATGGTTAAATTCTTCACTCTTTTTGTGCTAAACTGTTTTTCAGAAATGTTTAAAATATATCTGGAAGACATAGACTTGAATGAAATTTTTTTATGTTTGAAGGAGACAATGAAACAAGAGAGAATTTCGTAAAATGATACAGAAGCTTTCGCATCCTAATTACTGACAGACCGATTAATCTTATGAAATCCTTGCACGATTTTCTGAAATATATAGGGATCTGAAACATTTCTTTTATTCTCTTATTAAATTTGATACTGTCTGTCCATTTCTCGTGTTTTTTAATCCTTGCACGCATATTTTGTTCCATCAGTTTTGCTCCTAGTTATCTAGCTTGATGTACCAATCTCAATTGTGCTTTTACTGAAACAGTTAGAAATGCTTGCTGAAGAAGCTAAGGTTTTGGAGAAAAAGATTGATAGAGAAAGTAAATCCGATTCTCCCTCTTCGTCTCAGAGGCTTCAAGATCCAAGGTTAAAAGTTTATTCAAGACGCAAGCGAAATTGATTACTTAGACGTCGATTTTAGTTATAAAAAAAAAAGGAATTTTATATTTCGACTCAAGTCAGGTTTATTTTCTCAAAGTAGATGAGGTTGAACGCGTATGAAGAAAAGACTTGTTTTTGTTTGAATTACAAAATTATGAGTGAATGCGTGACAACTTTCTATATCCTTTCTCTTACAAATTTAGTGAATGTTCGATTGATTGTCACCTTCACACATCACTTTGAGGTAGCTCTTCGTTGCAGTTATGTACTTGAACCCCTTGGATTTTGTACAGGTAATCAGGCCCATACTTCTTTCTATACTGGTCGTGTCCAAGGTCTGTGGCCTTAGTCCTATTAATGGAAAGGACATTGAAATCGTGCTTGTTTATGCTACTTTGTGATCCCTTCTCGCTACCTAATTAATAGTGAAAAATACATGTTTACTTTTAGTTGCTTGGACTTTCACAATGAAAATGACGGAAGATTTGGGGCTTCCAAGAGATGGTTATTGACACTGATTGTTTGCTTTTCGAGGAGATATTGGCTTGTGAATTAGTGAGAAGAATGAGAATTGTCGAGTTTTTATACTTCTTGTAAATGTGCTCTTTATATGCTTAGGCTGATGTACATCAACTAATAAACTTAATTTTATTTCTGGAAATTATTTAAAATAATCAACAATTATGGCCCGGTGTGTGCTAATGCACCTAGACCTCGCGTGACAATGCAATGAAAACAAATAAAACAGTATCAAGAAAAGCATTTCCATTCAAATCCTGGTGTTGGGATTGCTTGGATGGTTGCTGCTCGGGTAGTTTCCGGCACCTAGGCTGGTGTCAGTGGTGGTGCCAGGACAGCCAGAGGCGGTGTTGGTATTAGTTGTGGCATTATTGTCTGATCCTACAGTATTCTTCACGACGTCAGCCGCCCCTTGTGCCACATTGGCTGCCCCTAGCGCTGCTCCCCGGGCAATGCTCACTGCTCCCTGCACCGCCCCCTTCCCAATATCTGCTGCTCCTTGTGCCATGTTCTTAACTTGTGTTCCAGTCTTCATTATTTCAAAAAAGCCAGATAATTATATTATTGCATGATATATAAAACATGTTTGGCTTTGCTTAAAAGACAAGAAAAGTGCTTTTTTCCAGCTTTTATGGATAGTATGCCTTTTAATACTTTTGAAAAAACGAAATAAGACGTGAAGTTCTTCTTTCCATCTTTTAAGTAAAGCCAAACATGCCCAAAAATTAAAATATTAATCTTCTTGGTGAAATGAAAAAAATCCAAGGTTACCTCTTGGAGGAAGTTAGTTGAGTGATCTTGGTTTTGGGAGTCGGATTGTTGGTTTAGCATGTCATTCCTCCACACCTGTAATTAGTTAGGCAGATGATAATGAATCAAACAAGTTAATTAAAGAATCGTTAGAAAAACTAAAGGGATGAAAAGGAGAAATTATCTCCCGACGAGACGGCTTAATCTAATGCAAGATTCGACATGATGCGCCGTTTCTATGTCTGAATGGATAATACTCAGACGTAGTTAAAGAACAAAAATATGTTGTCTGATAAACATGATATAAAAAAAAATTACCTGGGCTTGTCCAGCATTGCTAGGATTGTTGGGACCTTGGCTTGCCATTTTCTTGATTTGTTTTTAGTATATTTTGCTGAATCAGACAGAAATACAATGAAAGGTTTGACATGGCAGCAAGGAATATTTATAGATTTCTCAACGTTCAGATTTGCTCTTAAATATGTGCCTAAATATTTGCATCAATCAACACGTGGCTTGAGGTGGACGACGAGTGACTCGGTCCCTGTTCAAAAGTCTTGGTTAAGAATGCTTCAAAGAGTTTGCTCCAGACATCGCTAGTTGGTTGTTTTAACTGAACATATGCTTTACAGAAGTCTAGTGCTTAAATTTCTTGCAAGGAATAAAGCCGATTGTAATTTAGACTTTTTGGCAAAGTGCACCATTCAGGCAACATGGATTAAGACATTTTACGACGTTTTTTGCATAATTTTTCAAGAATTGTGAAATATTGAGCATTTAAATGTCACCATAAATTGACTCCATCACTGGAACTCGACTAGTTATTAAGCTCGTCTGCTATTAAAGAAGGGAAAAACAATCGAGTTGATAAATGCCCTGCATCATTCAGATCTTTGAACTGCAAAAATCCTAAGGTACTGTAATAGCCTACAAATTCAAAAAATACCCCCGCGGATCATGAACAAGTGAAATGGCAACTAATATGGATTCCGGTAGTGAAAATAATTTTTTTATAATTTCAAAAATATATCAGACATTTTCTTTGCATTTTTTTTCGAACTTTTGTGTTTTTACACTAGTGATTACGGTCATATCATATGAAAAATTGAAAAAGACGAGCAACTCTAGTTCCAATCAAGCCGCCAGTAGAACGAATAAGTTTCACCATTTATAAATAAGAACCAGAATGTGTGAAGATCCGTGTGTTTGCGAATAGGCAAGAGTGATTACAACGATCTGGAGATAGCCATAAATTATTTTGGTATGCGGAAAAAAATGAGAGGCTAAAAGTCTCTATTTCGAATGGATAACAGCCTTTGTTTAAAATCCTAAATACCATCGAGAAAGGTTAACAGATACTGCTGTTGCCATATCAACCATAAAACAACAGATCGAACAAAGGCAAGCCAAAAATCAAAGCTTTTGAGTCCTGGAGCTGCAGTATATACTGTGCAATCTCTCAACGTGTGCCCAGATTTTATTATGGCGGGTAAATTGCCAATTATAATCAGTGATGATGATCCTCATCTTCACCATGTCCATCAGGGGGTCCACCCGGGCCAACTACTTCCAACTGCAAACAAACAAAATTTGAACAGCATTTTGAGTAATAGAAACAGAGGTATTTTCAATGAATACAAGCATAATAATAATAATAATAATAATAATAATAATAAAAGGGATTCATGAATCTAGTCTGGAGGACATCTAATTGATGCAAACTAACATTTTTTTTAACATAATAATGAGTTAAATAGACCAAATATCACTAAAAAGGCAAAATTTAACCAGACACAATGTTATAAAAATAAAGTAAATGAGGCTACCATCACAAAATTGAATGATAGGCACCTTCCAATTGTTGCCCATGTAAAACAAGGTTAAGATAAAAATTGAATTTAATGCATACAAAAGTTCTTCTCAATCCACATACAGAATTTCCATGCTCATAGTCAAACTATGAGTAACTAATCAAGGGCAATCCTGTACTTACCACAAAGTACTGTGAGCATACTGGGCATTCATGTGGCTTGCCCTTCTCTAGCCAAAACCAAACAACGTCGTGTTCATCCTCTATTAAATTTTCCAGGAGAGAGAGTTGATCAAAAACCAAATAAAGTGTGGCTAAATGAACTATCAAGTACAAATATCACTGAATTAATAGAAAAGCATATAGATAACTGAAACCTACCGCCTTCAGCTCCAGGGCATCCCACGATTCTTTTATCATAGAAAGACTTGATCACAGAAGGTGTTTCCTAAAATCAAACAAAATGTTGTAATAGATCAAATTTGAAGCATCAAAGAATGAGATAAGAAGCAACGAAGTGAAGTAGTGGAAATGTGTAAAGAAAAAATTAAAGATTTCAGTATATGGATGTAATTTCAGAGAAGACCAGGATGACAATGAGGATTTAATATTATAAACTGTAAAGATAGAGATTAACGTCAAATACAAAGGGCATTTACATCTTCACGAGAATGGAGACTCCTTTTTGATTTAAAAGGTTTATTATTTTATTGCCTGATCATTTCATTTCATTGCTTGAGGGAGGAGATATAAACGCTTCAAAGTTGACAAGCGGTGAATAGAAAATTACGGAAGGCAATAGCATAACTATTTAAGTTGATCGACTAGCCTCAAACGAAAATTTTAATCACTGAGGACAGCAATTCAATTCAGTTTATTTCTCAAAAGAAAGGGATGCCTGGGGAAACAGAATGTTCTTGCTACTTCAGCATCGCGTGCAAATCTAACACAAAAGTAACATCTGACATGCAGGAAAACTTCTAAAGAGTGCTAACACCATGTTTAAAATCAAATCAGGAAAGTTCATTGAGCAAGCTAGGGAAAGAAGTAATATAGAACCCATAAAATATGCAGCAATCCATTTGCTGGTGAGTTGAAACTTCGAGAAAATCAAGACAATAAAAAGGGCAAAAGAATTTAAAAAGCAAAAGAAGTAGAAGCCAAATAAATTATAGAGAATCTATAAAGCACGAATTAAGAATTTATTGACAATCACAATTTTTAACATTTATGCCAACTCTTTTGAATTTATAATCTAAAACAGTCTAAAACAATGAATAAGGTACTATACTCTTTATCTATAATATATTAAATATCACATCAAACGAGAATCATTTTTCGGACGATTATAGCTCTACTGCAATTTAATTATTCAATAATACTTGATACCTGATTTTTCGTTTTTCAATAACTATTTAATTTATGGACTGTAATAAATACTACAACATTCTTATTCATGCATGTATTTATTGTAATTAATTATTAATTAATTAACATTCACGTTCATTTAATTGGTATTAATTAGAATTTTCCCCGTTCGTGTTATTAATTTTCAATTAATTAACATTATCATTTATTCAATTAATATTAATTAGAATTTTACATTCACATTCACATTCACGTCCATGTTCCCGTTATTAAATCTTAATTAATTAACATTCTCACTCATTTAATTAATATTAATTAGAATTTCATATTCAAAAATAAAATTCATTATTCACATCCATGTATTCTAATTAGCATCCAGTTTTACTTAATTGAAAATTAAGCCATTGTTTGGTACACATTAAAATTTTCATTTTCATTCTTCTGCTCATTTTCAACCACACATTTTTCAATAAAATAATATTTTTCATTACATCAATAATTTTTCCATCTTTTTCAACCACACATTCTCCATTAATCTACTATTCTAGAATACATTCTTCCAAAATAATTTGGCTCAAGCACACCTTAAATATTATTCATTTAATATAAATAATTTAACATTCATTGTCACGTATATAATCCTTTGTATTAATTTTAAATTAATTAACATTCACGTTAATTTATATATCGTATTTGTTAATTAATTTCATTTATACATTTAATTGTAATTCTAATACTCACGTTCAAATATGCATTTCACTAATACTTTCACATTACTTGTAAAGTATTTCGGAATAACGTGCAACGCACGTTTGACTCTGACTCTGACTCGTGGACGGATCCGGCAGTGGGCTACACTGGGTAGTAGCCCACTGTTGTCCAAGCCCAGTTGCATTAAAAATAAAGAAAAATTGGTTCTAGCCCATTGTTTTTTCACTGTTGAAGCTAGCCCATTTGAAAAATGAAAACCCAACCCAATTGTAATATAATTAATTCCCAATTCCCAAACCCTTTCACAAATTATTTGCACGGTTTGTGAAATTTGTCTACCGCTTTCAACTTCAAAATTTCAATCCGCGACGAAGAGTGGAGAGACGACCGCCGACGCCGAAGTCTGGCCCTTTGTCAGCTGAGCCGGACTTTTACCGTTTTACAGCTTCAAAAATCGGTAAGTAAACTGAAAATCGGCCCCTTCTTCTTCTTCAATCGAATGGCCCGAACCTTCAACAATCATCATGATTTTTATTTTTTAATATCTTATTTCAGACTTTCAGTGTTTGATTGTTTGTATTTAATATCTTGTTTCAATTAATCAATTTCTTAATGTCTTGTTTCAGTGAAAATCGGCCGTTGTGCTTCATTTGCAATTGCGGCCTGCAGTCTTACAAAGGAGGTATGTTTGGTTAATTGGTTAGATTATTTACACTTGTTCACGTGAATTAGGCCACATTAGCCAATTTAAACTCCATTGAAGGGCTGCTGGCTTGTTTAGTTGTTTATCTCCTTCCAAATGCTTAAAATTAGAAAAGTTGTTTGATAAAAATTAGACTTGCTACTGCTAGTTGCTAAAATGCTAGGTAATTTGCATTTGGTATATCCATTTGATTTGATTAAGGAATAAGGCTAAATAAGGCAGACTTACTAAGTTCCTTTAGGATTTAAGAATTTATTTAGGAAATGTTAGTTTGGGAATTGGGAATTTAGCCATATTAAATTTTGAAAATGAAAGCTATGTGCTTATTACATATGATATAATGATAGGAATTTATAGAATATTGAAGTATTTTGATATTTATGCTATTAGGTTTAATATGGAGGAAGATTGACATTCTTCCACTAAATATTGAACGAGAATTTAGTATTAATTTAGATCTAGATTCCATTATAGATGAATTTTATGCTATAAAATATCGTCGGAGTACAATTGTAATAGGTAACGTTATATTACAATTTTTCTAGTTATATATAAATTTTATTCGTACATTAAATTTTAAAAACGTTTGCCACCCCGTACCATTAATTCATGGCTCCGCCCCTACTCTGACGAGTAATTCTAAATATCCCATACCATAAATCCTAACCAATGGACCCTCATTATTTTGATTGAACTTCGAGTGGACTTCCATTTTACCATGTGGCATATCAGCTTATAAGAATCAAATATTGTGATCACAGTAACTCCAAAGACAAATCAGTAGACAATAGACCATCTGAAGAAGGAATTGATCAACAAAAGCTTTCTTAATAAACGAAAGATTGCACACTAACCTTTGTTCCAAAGGGTCCACAGGGATAGTTAATTTCCAGAATGTTTTTTCCCTAATCCGAATAATACAATAATCAGAACAATATTAATAAACTAAATATCTTACTTCAATATGAAACAGAACCTCCACAAACATAAATGAATAATATAAAAATTCTCACTTCGAGTTCAGCTTGGAGCTCTTCACGCTCATGACCAGTTGCAATCGGCATTATATTCTCAACTCTTTTCAGAGAAGTCACATTCCCTATTTAACACATCGCATTCCCCAGAATTAAATCCACACAATTCACCTAAATGAAACTTACATCTAACTGTATATTTTTAATGAAAAGATGAACGTGTAAAATGAAATTAAGGAAAGAAAATAGGATCAAGAGAAGTACCAGATGCAGTACTGATTTGGCGATAGACATTGGGGAGCAAGCCATTGAACGGTGCCGGAGCAGGGGATGAAACAATTCGAGTGTGAAATCGGTTGGGCTTGGGCGTGGATCGGATCGGGCCAAGAGTTCGGAGGTGGACAGAGAGCCTTCTCCACATGTTTTTCCTCTGCAATTACTATTAGGGTTTGGATTGTGATCTCAGGTGGCCCCTGTTTCTTTGAGAAATGATACGGAAGAGGAATGAGAATATATTTAGCACATTAATTTGAGAGAAAAATGAAAATCTACTTTTTGTTTCTATAAAAAGGCGCCTCATTTCCTATAATTAAGCCCAGTATGGTTTGAATTAAAATATTAAAAAACTTCAAAACAAAAAATTAATCTTAAGCATACAATTTATGAAATTTGTAATTTTTATCAATTTTTCAAATACATATTTATTGTCCTCAATTTCTGCACGAATGCGTGATCAACATAATCCCGATTACCTCACCCGCAAGTAGACATCACTTGCGCACTTAAACGTCCATCGGCCGAGAAAAAGGTTCGACGATAGTTTTCACTTCGACAATCAAGTAAACAACCGGACGAGAGATAGAATAAGTGCAAGAGACAAAAGAGGAAAATTTGGCTAAGGTTATAATAATCTTCATGCATTGATTGTGAATAAACTAGACGAATATAGAGGAGGAGAATGGGCCAAGTGAGTGAATAGATTGGACATAAGCCTAGGCCCAAAAAGTAGTTATTTAATTTAATTGGCACAATTCAATTGAATATCGATGTCGAGTCGGTATATGTGAGATCCCTCCATCATGTGCGTGCCACATAATTTGTCGATATAATAAGAGCTTGGTAGCTCTAATAAGTGACGACTTATGAATTGCCTCGAAAATATGAACTATCACGAGCGGATAAATAATTGTAAATAATCTCCCAAGTATGAGGGCTTACAGATGTCCTCTAAAATATGGGCAACTCTAATAAGTGATGACTTACGAACTACCTCAAAAATATCACAGCTATGATCTACCAAAATTTCGACAATATCTCTTTTGTAATATGAACTGAACCAACATGAAATAAAATATAATATCCTCATTGCACATATACAAAATAAATTGGGGCACATTTGACCCTTCCAAATACTCATGACGATAATGTAAATAATAGCAAATCATACTTCTTTAAGATATAGGGCTTGTTCGAGCCTCATTGTGGGAAAATGGTGCATTTTGAAATGGTAGATTTATGAAGAATTTATGGTTAAAAATAAGGAAATTTTTTGAATATGCATGTAATATTGATTTATTGGAGAATGTGTGGTTGAGAATGAATTTTGAAAAAATGAAAAAAAAAATAGGGCTCAAACGAGGGCATAATATACAAATAGCCTATCATGTATTGTAGCAAGTAATATGCTGACGATAATAAAAAGGTAACATATATAATGTGACATACGTATTGACTGTAATGAAAATAGGGTCGTGGCATGCGTGCTCGACATCAATAATAAAATGCATATGCTAGCAGTAACAATATAATGCTACTAGCATACTATTATCACAATAATTTATCGAGTCCAAGTATGGATATTCATATAATACGTAGATTTTGGTTAGAGTAGATGCTCTAAATATAAATAATTGATTAAACTGATGCAGAGACGAGACTCTGAATATATAAGCGGTTGTGGTGAAGCTAATACAGAGGTGAGGTTTTGAATATAGGTCGGCTTCGCAGATTTCAAGGTGAGCTCCCATTGGAATACTTCACATCTCTCATGTCGAGGTGACAAAAGACTTCCGTGCATGGAGTAGTCCATCCAAGTCAAGGGCTTCTTACATAGTGAATAATTCATTTAGGCAGGGCATAATGAAGTCTTCCTCGTAAGTTTTGAGGTAGGCTCCCTTTGTAACGTTTCACACTTCTTTGTCGATGTGACAAAAGACTTTCTTGAATGGGAGCGGTTCATCCATGCCAAGAGCTTTATGTATGGTGGATGGTTCATCCATGCATAGTATAGTACGAATTTTTCGAAGATTGATGTAGTTGTGACACAAGGGATTGTAGATGGCTCGTACATGTATTGGAAGCGAATGACTTGCCTCGCTTGGAAAAGTGGTGAGGTTGGGGAATACACAACACTCAATTTTTATTAAAATTTACTAGGAATTTGATTTTCAACAACACATAAAGGAGCTAAATCAAAATAATAATTGTTTGGTCAAACAATGTAATAGCTTGATGTTAGACCATTTTCTAGAAGAACGAAAAAAAAAAAAACAATTATGGCATGGGGTTGCCTTGTGTGGTCAGGCGACAATCGACACTATTATTTTCAAAAAAGTTACCTTATATTAGTTTTCTTTAAAAATTCTGTTAACTGAGTAAAACACTTCTAAAAAATTATTCAAATAAGTTTAAAATAATTTCTTAATCCTAAAAGTAATTTCACCTTTCAAAAGTCTTATCAAACAAATTCTATTCATATATTTATGGTTTATCATAATTCCAACTGTTTCCATTCAAAAGTTATGCATGCTAAATACTAATTCATTACGTCACTAGTGTTCAATGACCCATGTCGTGCATGAGGCTAAACTACTTTGCAATGTAGAACTTCCAATTAGGGAAAATAAAGTCCGAGGATATCAATGCTTTGCAGCATAGAAGTATCACTCTTTTCCTTTTTTGGGTTCCACAAGATTTCATTAGGAATAAGAAAGACAAGTCTCAAAATGAATGTGCGCTCTACATCGTTACCCAATATGTGGTGTAAAGAAGACAAGTTCTGTTTAAATGAACGTTGGCCACAACGTGGATCTTACTTGAGTATTGTTTCTGAGTTGGATGATGAGTATGTACAAATATTAATTCAAATATCAACAATCGATGTTTAGCTAGCATGCTATAGAATGAATTAGACATTCGACAAGTTTAAGAACGGAAATAGAAGTTAGAATCTTGTTTCCTAAATCAAAATGCTAATAATCCAGATTCATTAACGAACAATACATTGATCATTGATCAAGCAATACATACCAACGAATCAAAATAAGGTTCTTTAACTACAGCCAAACACAACCTTATTCCTACAAATCAAAAAGTAAAGAAATACAGGTTCACATATATGTGAAACGATTTTTGGTCGACGGATTGATTATTGATAGGCCTCGCCGGAAAATCAACGGTCAGAAACATCGGACGCAAGCCTGGAGGCGATTGCAGAGTGATACATAATATCGTGAAAAGTAGAGGTCTCAACGGTCTTCTTCCTTAGCTCCTTCGCCTTCTCTGCCGTGAAACATCCCCGGAATAACTTGTCGGATCTGGATCTTCCCATTTCGTTCCCGATCCGGCCCGAATCTTCGTTCTTGGAAGAACTAGTACCGGATCCCTGGATGTAATCGGGTTCCGAAGACCACCCGAAGATCGGCGTCCACCAGCTGTTCGAATTGGCACCCGCCGCCGATTTACGAAACGGATCGGGTTTCCTTGAGTTTGCTGGAGCGGCGGAGCAAAGGATCGGTGAAAATGTGGTAGACATTGATGAATCTTTTTAGTAGAAAGATGAAGAAATTGTAGGGTTTTCTTTTTCTATTTGAAGAATATAAAAAGAGTTCCTCTTCAAGAAATGGATAAGAATGTACACGTGGCAAATTATAATTTATCTGATTAAAATTTTAATTGAGACAGTATATTCGCGCTTTTGCTTTTTCAAGGTTAATCTTAGTTTACTGAAAACGACAACAGATCTGACGGGGAAAACTTCAAGTGGACGGTGGATTGGATATTTTGTGACTTTCTGTACAGTTCACCAATGTGCAGTGCGAACTGTTCATGGCCCTGCTAGGAAAGCCCAATGTTCGTGTGTCTTGCTTATTTTAAGGAAAAATGCGCAAGGGCGGGTTAATACCATCAATGATCACTGAACTTTGTCGAAAGTTCTTCAGGGGTTACTGAATTTCAAAAATTCCCTAATTAGTCACTCAACTTTGCCAATTGGTCTCACATCCATCACCGACCTAACTCCGTTAAGTTCAGTGACATTGAGGGTATTAACAAAAATTTGACTTTTTTTTTTTCAATCAAGCATCATCCACATTATTATAAAAAGGACATAAAAGGACAAACAAAACACTGTTACAAATTATAAATAACATATTTTATGAAAAAGAAAAAAATGGAAAATCCTCAATTACAAAAAATGTTTGACAGATTTTTACTCATAATGACGTGACGAAATGTGATTTGCTTATCTTGTTTTTATTTTTTTCATCTTTCAATGAATGCATGTAAATATTTTCTGTCAAATTCATCTATACTTATAGCATGATTGAAAAAAAAAAAAAAAAGACATGTCATCTTATGATCACTTGACAATGGCACACCAAAACCACCAGAGCAAATAGTCATTCTAGAATCCCCACAATTCGCGACCACCACTCCTTCACCCCCACCAAAACCAGAAGCGTTGTCGACCTTACAATTGTCTCCTACACCTTCAAAGCGCCCTCCACCATATCATCCCCCATCTTATCCTTCCCTAAAACTTTATCCATACTTTTGAAGCATCTCACATTCCCACCATCACTTTCTTCCAATTATTTGTTATATAATAAGCTAATTTAATTATAATTGGACTCTTTAAATTTAGTTATATATGTGTGTGTGTGAAATAAAATATCTAATTTGATAACGAGTTATTTGTGTATCACGAGTATGAATAAAATAAATATGTAATTGTTGTAAAGTCTTAGACTAAAATTGAATAATTGAACATTGGGATTGGGTTGGAAATGAAGTTAGTTGGGCTAAGATTAATTTTTGGACTAGACTAAATTTCTATTCTTTTTTATTTTCACCATGAATTTGAGCTAAGTTTTCCATTTTTTTACAAGGTTAATACCATCAATGGTCACCGAACTTTGTCGAAAGTTCCCCAGAGGTCACTGAACTTCAAAAATCCCATAATCAGTCACTTAACTTTGTCAATTACTAACGAAGTTAGGTCGGTGATAGATGGGAGACCAATTGGCAAAGTTGAGTGACTGATTATGGGATTTTTTAAGTTCAGTGATCCTTGGGAAACTTTCGACAAAATTCAGTGACCATTGAGGGTATTAACCCCACAAGGGCTTTAAAATACAAATTCAAAAATAATAAACTCGTGGAATATTTTTTAAAAAGGTAAATAGCACAAAACGTCACTGCCTTTTATTGTTTGGCATTTTCACCTTTATCTTCCACATTTTATTACGCAAAAGGTCATTTTCAACAATTTTCAATAAAATGACGATTTTACCCTCATATTCAAATGAAAAAAAAGAAAATAAAATAAAATAAAAAAATAAAAAACTAATTGCAATCATACTCTCAATATTTAAAAAAAAAAGTACAAACGAATCCTAAATAAATTAGACAAAAAAAATCTATTTCTTTCTCCCTCCTCCTCCACCAGGTTAAAGAACTAGTCCCACTTAGATTTCCAGATAATAGAAAACCCATCGTCAACCCATTCAAAATTTGTGTGTACTCTTGTGTCAACACGACACTCTCTAACATAACCCACCTAGAAAAATTGTAATCTGAAAACTTGAAATCCCAATCTCAAAAGCTATCATTTTCCCCTTTACAAAACCATTAAAAAATTCTTAATAAGTGGTGGTACAATTCTCGCCCTTACGACCCCGCCTTGTTTTCTTGATAGATTAAAACGTTAAATATAACAATCGCTGCATCCTTCTTTCCTCTTGGAGTCCCTTGTTAAAGCAAATCAATAAAAAAAAGGGGATAACTTCAAATGCTCCTATTTGAACTGTAGTTTCACAATTGATTGCTTAGAAATTTGTTTAATTTATGGGTTGAGTGAATAGCAGTTGGAGAATAGGCCATCATGCAGGGTGGGATAGTTCTGGGTGGGCTTCCGGTGCGCAATGCCAAAGAGTGTAAATCCAGGCTCTATGCCAAAAGAGTCTAAGTATAGGAGTAGGATTTGGGAGAATTGGGGGAGGCAAATGAGAAATTGTAATAAGGATTTCATGAAGGAGAATTGGGAATATGCGTGGTGGCAGTGGTGGTGGAGGAGGTAGTGGCATTGGGTGGAGAGTTTCTTGCAAATTTAGTACATGTTTGGGCAAAGATGGAGAAATGAATTTTGTGATGGAGCTATCTGACCAAAATTGGTGGCTCCTAAGTGCTCCAATTTTTTTTCTAATTTATTTTGGATTCCTTTGTACTTTTTTTAAAATATTGGGAGTATGGTTTCAATTTTTTTAAATTTTTTCTTTTCTTTTATTTTGGTTTCATTTGAATATGAGGGTAAAATCGTCATTTTATTGGAAATTTGTTGAAAATGACCTCTTCCGCAATGAAAGGTGGAAGGTAAGGATGAAAATATCAAAAAAATGAAAGATGTGAACGTTTTGCACAATGACATTAAAAAGTATGGACATTTTGTACTATTTACTCTTTTAAAAATTAGGCGATCAAGTTTTTTTACCTTGATAAAATATTGCAACTTAAAATCCAATTAAACATATCAAAGACACAAGAACATACACACAATGTTACAGTCACAAAGATAATTTATGGATCACAATTACATATTAAGGACCTGTTTGAGCCCCATTTTTTTGTGTAAAATACATTTTGAAATAATATATTGATGAAGAATATATAATTAAAGATGAAGAATTTTTTTTGGAATGCATGTAATATTATGTTATTGAAAAATGTGTGGTAGAAAATGAGAAAAAAATATATATTAAAAAAAATGAAAACCAAACAAGGTCTAAATTGTAAAGCACACATTTTATTAGGTCATATTATTTATTTGTCAAAAATCACCCAATTAGTATATCACAATCACCCTTCATCTCACCTCACACCAACCTACTCCACCACCATCGACACCACCCAAATCGTTGCGCACCATTTTAAATTCTCAACCCCCCCTCCACCTCAAATTCCCAACCTCCACCTTCACCTTCACCTTCAAATCCAACCCACCACTACTACCACATCTTCATCAAATCCACGATTACCACCATCACCACCACCTTCAACATACCTCAAACCCACCATCAGACTATAATAAACCATCAACGCAGAAGCATAGTTGCACGGCGATGCCATGGGCTTAGGTTTGCAATGGTGGGTCATGTCGACGAAGGTTGAATTCAAGTTTTTTGGTCCTCAATTCACTAAGGAGGCAGGAGACGGCTATATTTTAGGGTTTGTAGAGATAAATGAGATGATTTAGGGTTGTTTACTAGTGAAATGGTGGACGAGTATTGTGAAGGTCCAAGACAGAGTTATGTAGCGGATGCCCATCATCGCTCAAGTCTGCAAGACGCCCAAGATTTGGATGAATATAGTGTCTTGTTGTTATTTAAAATAACGATTATTAAAACAGTTAATGAACGATCTTATCACATTCCACGATCCAAGAATCTCGGTTGCAAGCAGTTAAATGATGGGAGTAATGACAATAGTTAAAAACGGTAGTTTCTTGACAAGTTATCCATTATGAAGGAAGTGGGTAGCTATAGGGCGATGAACAGTTTTTAAACGGTTCCACAAGAAAAACTGTCAAGAAAGTATAAAAGAGAAAAGAGAACATGAAAGAAAGGATCGAATCAAATTACTCTCAAAACAGAGAATTATGTAATTTCGTTTCTTTTAGTTTTTCTTGTTAACTTTCAATTGCTTTACAAATTCAGTGTGTGTTTGTGCCCTTTGGAAGCATTTCGCTTCTTGTAAATTGTAATCTTCATAAATAAAACACCCATCGTTGGGACTTTGTCTCGAAAGGTTGTTGTTCCTTACACAATCGTTTGAACCTTCTTTTAATTGTTAGCGAGACTCAATTTCCACTCGAAAATTTAAATAATTTATAAATTAAAAGGTGTAAATTTAGTTGTTGACAAAAAATGAAGGAAAAAAGGGGGGGATTTGAGACTATTGTTGAGATTGTAATAATAGATATTGTTAAGTGATCATTAGTATACAATATCATCATGATTCAATCCACAGTCTAACCATAACCATCTAATATAATTATTTATGATATTTAGGGATGACAACGGTGTAGATCGAGATAAGAGAAGTCATTTATGTCTTCGTTTCCTCGGATATTTTCGTTACATTGTCTCATATCTCATACCTTATCAAGGCCTCCCAATCTCCGTTTATCATCCAATTTATTTTTATTTGGTTTATTTTTATCTTTTTCATGTCTCTAGTTGGTGAAAACCATTACATTTTTTTTTTTTTTTTTTTTTTTATCAATTTGTTAAGAATAATCCATGTTCCATTTAAAATGTATGATAATTTTTTTGTCTTTTTGATAAAAAAAACTTAGCCCTTGTTTGGGCTCCATTTTACTCCAAAATATTAAACGTAATTTTTTTAAAAAAAATTCTTATTCTTTAATTACGTATCATCCAGAAAATCACTATTTAAATATATAATTTTCCCAAAAATTACTTTTAATGGAGCTCGAGGCTCAAATTTGAAATGGATTTTAAATGAGATGGGTAACTGGACAGAAATCATGTTATCCGCTCGCGCCTACATACCCAATTAGACGAGAATTCTCATCATGTTGGGACAAGACCCACAAGTATCAAATTTAATGATTTTTTTTTTTTTATCATCCTTAGCTGTATTTGAAAAACTGAGCTAAAAAGAAGGTAGTAAATCCACTGGTTTGCCATGGACATTCTCGTCCCGTTGTTGATTTGTTCTATAGCCCGATCGCTCCCGATGGCTTTTTCCTTGTTAGTGCTAGCAAAGGCGAATTTATATTCTTTGCTAAAATGTGTTGTGTGTGAGATTTGTTGATATTATCTTTAAATGGGTAAATACCGACTAACGAGTAAATTATTGACAAATAGTGGATTATTAGCACCGATACCATATTTACAAGATAGATACTGTATATGCAAGACAGATACCGTATATCCAACTTAGTGGATTTATAATTTACACATACTATATATGTAAGTAATAGAGACACCATATTCATATGTACCAAATACCTTATTAACAACTTGTAATAAAATAATAGAACAAATAATTTAAATTTTAGTAAAAAAAATTTCAAACCAAAGCCTGTGCGAACACAGTTTCCTTAAAAACAGATTCACCCCCTCACCGTATGTACTTGAGGTTTAATATGAATGTCTGTTTCCCATAATACAATGGCAAAACTAGTAGATTCTAACCATTACAGATACTATTTCGACGAACTTATTTAGTATCTGAACAATACCACCTCAAAAACTCAAACATAAATTAAATTGTGTGTAGACAAGACTCAAACTGTATACAAAACAGTTTCTCGTATATTTTTAGATGAATTTGTGTTTGTAGAAAAGTTAAAAAACGAGACAGATAAATACTTAGCTCTTGAGAGTGTAACTTGCCAATTCACTTAATGGCAATTACCAAAGGAGTTTCAGCAGTTTCAGAAAATGAAAAGTCAGTTGAATAAAACAAAATTGTAGCAAAACATGGACACACCTAAGGGGTCAATTTTGCTCATTTTGGTCCGCCATTCGTGTACGGATGTCGCGCCCGCACACAAGTTCAAGGTTCAAACCCTATTTCGATCTGTGATTTGCACCACTGCACGCGCACGTGGAGAGAGCATTTATACTACACATGATTATACCATTTCAAAGTGCAACCATATTTAAAGTAAGTTTTGTTTTCATCCACTTCCTATGTGGGACAAACACATTTCTAGTTTTTCCACCAACAAAAACTCCTTTTAATTTGCATACTTTGAGTTTCAATTTCTCATTCACCCAAGTATCAATTTTGGCAAGTAAATACATGATTTCGATGTACTCACGGAGGAGAACACAAACCAATCTTTATCTTTCAAAATAGCCAAAACGTGCCAAAGTCAGCCTCATACTCTTTTTTTTTTTCAACTCAATTTTTCCATCAAGATTTTCATTTGCGTTTTAACATGCTGAATGTATTATGATTAATTGATTGAATAAGGTTTCGGAATGCCACAATTTTAATTGTTTGTTGATAGCTGCGCAGCTCACATAGAATAGACGTATAAAATTTAATACTTTACAGGCGGAGTCCATGGATTAAGGCGTCTATTTATTTATATGATCAATGTCAACGATTTCACAATCATGGCCATATTTGACAAAACAGAGGATTGGGATTATCAAGCATTTTTTGATAGTTCAGGATTTATGATTAAGCAGAAGTACAAGAAGTCACTAATGCTAACTTATTTTTAACACGGTGTCTATAACTACCCTTGAACATTGGGAAACGTGATAGATAGATAACTTCTGTCGCTTACCTTACCCCTGTAGAAATGGCATTTATACGTACTGTTACAAGTATATATGGCTTGAAAATATACCAGCTTTGCCATTTTGCAGCTGTTCTTCAAGTTCAGCTCTGTCATTTATGAAGCAGATTTTTTCCACTGTGTTGCTGATTTCACAATGCAAGGCCATAATCTAGTTTCATTTAATACCTAATATTTGTGTGTGTGGGTGTGTGTGTGTGTGTGAATCATGCACTTCAAATAGCCCTTAACTGTAATAAATGAGCTCTCGTGAACAATTTGGGTGAATTATTTATAAGATTTCTTTGAATTGAACTTCATTCTATTATCGATTCTGCTTGGAACTATTCTTTATGGCATCATCTTTGCTTACTCAGATTCCACACCAATGTTGAGAAATGGAGAAACTGGAGAGTGAGTTGGAACCTTTCAAGGGCATAAAGGTGCAGTTTGGAGTCGTCGTGTAGATAAACATGCTCTACGTGCTGCCTCTGCATCTGCGGATTTTCTGCCTACGTGGTGTTCTTACATTTTATTGTATTTAAGATTTAAGATTTTTCATGTATGGACATTAGATATGTGACGTGGAATCCACGTATGATTGGAACACTTATTTGACACTTGATTGGCGATATATGATTGCCAACCCATGAAGCACAAACACTCCTAGCAGAGTAGCATCAACGTATCAGACGCGTGTCATGTCAGACATTAACACTCCTCGAACCCTCTAGGACACATGTCTAACTTGCCACATGGTGTGTTACTGTGTCCTAATTCTATATAATTTTTAAAATTTTCCACACACAAAGGATACTTTAGGAATACTCTTTGTGCACTATCCGAAATGCCATTTGGCATGGCCGTTATTGTTCATTATCTTATAGTTTTAACAAGCAAGGAACATGTTCTTGACAATAAAGGACTCATTTTTAAAATTTCGGAATACAAAATTGAAGATTTTTATTATTAGAAAATAGCCTAGAAACATCAAAATAATGTGATAAAAGTTCTACCAACTTTGTGACAAATTTGTTCTACATATATTATTTGTATCTTTCTTTCTCTAGCAGTATTAACAAATAGATATACTATGTAGAATGAAAGTATCGAAAAGATATAAAAACAAATTAAAAGATATATGAATTTGATACTCCTCCGAATTAAAAGATTTCACCAAAAAAATAAAAAATTGAAAAATAGTATTCATTTTTATAAAATAAATGTTTAACAACAAAGATATACTATATATATGTATCAATTTAAAGGAATATAAATCTGATGCGTCCTTTTCCTACTTTTTTAATAATCATGTGCCGGCGAGCAGGGGGGGCCCAGGATTTTGGTTTAGGAGGGAGGGACGAGACATAATAACGTAAAAAAGACTGAACAGTGACCTCGTCTATACTACCAGTACTTTCGAGGATAATAGTACACTAAAATCATTATAAAGCATAATAGAGTAATCCAAATATGCGGAATTTTAAGTTAATGCACTTGAAATGACATGATCAAATGCCCTTTTCAACGTTGTAAACAAAAATATTTCGCACAACAATGTATTTATGTAGGTAAATAATTGTCTTACAAGCAACTCTCCCATCAGCATTTCCAGTGCTTTTGCTCAGTTCATGGCCACCTGAAACAAAGAGAATTAACTAGTAAAACACTGCTGCAATAAAATCTCCAATACAAAAATGAGAACAAAATTGCAAAAGCACAATAGCTCAAGAAAATAACATAATTAAGCAAGAGAAATGGAGGAAATCGATGCTTTTGGCATCCTTCTGCATCAACCAAAGGAGACCAAAGAAACAATGTTTTGGAAATTTCATGTTGTTCATCTTCCATACTCCCACTTAAGTGCCTTAATTACTATTAAGAATAAATTCCTACTCGGGGTTATTGCAAATGAAAATTCAGCCATTAAAGAGAGAAACGATACCCACCCTTTCCAAGATTATCAGGGTCAGAATGGACAACTACAGTCCTTCCAATTATGGCATGTGGTCCTGAAAGTGGAATTTGCAAAGAGACAGCGAAAGTTTAGTAATTGTGTAAGAAAAGCATATAGCATTTAGCTGATTATGAAAGTGAGGAATACACCACATGTTTGCCAGTAATGGTGAAAGTTATAGTGCCTGAAACATTTAAAATATAGAGGTTATACATCACTAAGGAGTTCAATATATTCGGAAGACATGATGATGATGCTAGTTTCTATTCTTTTCTTTGCATCAAATTAATCAATAAACTATATATATATATACCATTAGCATTCAGCAAAGACAGCTAAAGAGGAAAACCAAAGCCCAAATCATATCAAGCAAAAAATTGAACACCTGGTGGCCTTCAAAATTTGAATAAGATGAATAAAAACTTGAAAGGCCAGACATATGCAAGAAGAGAGGTAGTGTACGCGTGGATAAAGAATTCATTTCGAAATTGATTCAACTTACCAAACTTTCTTCAAAACTTCAATCCGTTCTTCTTCGTCTTTCAAAATATGATAAAGGATTATTGGCATTTGGAATCCCACGATTCCTAGTTCCTATCGTCGCCTAATAAGTTCGTAGGGTTTGAGAATTGGGGGGAAGAGAAGCCTGGAAGTGAATGAGTTCACATGAAAAGAGAATTTAGGGGAAGAAAAGTGAATCAGTTCGCAGGAGGAGAATTTGGGGAAAGGGAAGAGAATTGGGCCATATTTTCAAAATCTTAAAAGACTTGGTCTTGCTTTGGTAGTTGGGTGGGCTATTTTAAAGGAAAAAATTAAGGGCCAGAAAATAGAGGTTTATTCCCTATGGGAAAATTCATATCTAAGGTGTATTCTTTATCTCAATTCAAAAATAGGGTAAAATAGTTTGAAAATTCAAAAATCAGGTATGCATTTAATTAATTAAAAATATTTATTAAATAAAATCACATTTTATGATTAATGGTCACAGATTCATAATTATAAGTTACAAATTTATTATTGGTCACATATCATCAAATTTTGGTCACAGATTCATAATTATAAGTCACAGATTTATTTACTGGTCACATATCGTCTAATTTTTTTAATCACAGATTATTTCGAGGTCACAGATTTTTAAATTAGTTGGTCACATTATTTTTGAGTCACATTTATTGGTCACATATTGTCAAAATTTTTAGGTCATAAATTAAATATTTGGTCACACACCACCAACGTTGCCGCCCCCGCCACAAAATCGCTACCGCCTCATGACCACCACCCAAACCACCATAGATTCACCAAAGCACAGAACAACACACCACTCAATAAAAAAAAAAAAAGACAGCGAACCAACCACCAGCAGATCCGCCGCTGCCACCTCCACAACACACACCCAAAACACCACCACCGCACCACTCGAGAACAAAAAAAAATAAAATAAAAAATCAAAAAATACTGCAAGCAGCAGCCGCTACTGCTGCTGGTGGCTGCTTCGCAGCAGATGCTTGCTGTCGGTAGCAGCCGCTGCTGGCGGCAGTGGCTTGCTGCTGCGAGCAGCAAGCAGCTGTTGCCGGCGGCAGTAGCTGCTCCGCAACAGCTGTCGCTGTCGACAGCAGCGGCTGCTGGACCCGGGGAGGAGGAAGTGAGTGAAAAATTAGGGTTAGACTTTTTATATTTCACCTGAGTTTTGAAAAATGAAGTTTGGTCTCTGATTTTTGAATTCTAAATTTTAAATCCCTAATTTTTTGTAATTTCCCTATTCCCTATTTCTGTAAATTTTTAGGTTTATGGCATCCTTTGCAAATGCATTAATGCTACTTGTGGTTTATGTTATTGATTTCAGGAAATTATGGTGCATTAATTGGGGATGAATTGCATTCATTCAAGCACAAGCACATAGTTCAGACATGTGCCTTCTCAGAGATACTTTTGAATTGTAAATAATGGCTTTAAACATTTGCATAGAATTTCTTTGTGTTTCTTCATTTGTTGTAAGTATTTGGACTGTGATAAGTGCGTTTTTACACATTTATTGTAGGCCCAAATATGGATAATTGTTAATGAATATGTGGAATATAGCTTAATTTGATGTAATTTGTGTTTTGCAGGATAACAATGATGAACGTGGTGAAATTTCGAAAAAACAAGCGAAAAACGACTAAAATGAAACACAATCAAAGTTTGAGGACTCAACTACAATTACTAAAAAATCATGTTGATCTCACGAGGAAGATTTGAGAGCGTTGGGCATCAATTGGACGAGGAAAGAAGTCAAATAGATGAAATATAGTGGAAATACTATCACATATCAACTTCCAGCCGAAAAAGTTATGCTTCGAATTTTCAGTCTGAATTTGAGACCCATTTTTGGAATAGAAGACGTTAGAATGTGAAGATTTTGTAACCCTTTGAGTAAACTTTCTAACGCAATTTGAATCACATCAATCGGATATCGAAAGAGAAAGATATGATCAAAATAGGAAAGGCTATCCGGTAGGAAAGTCACTCTACCATGCCATGCGGCCGCACACATGCAACCAGGGAATCAACAGGAGAGAAAAGTTTGTTCCATGCAGCTGCATGGAAGGTTTTCGGCACAAATTTTTTGGTTTCCTTTTCTCGTTCAATCTCTTATGAAAAGGAATTTAGGGCAACTATAAAAGCAAAAAGCCGTCTAGAAACGAGGGTTACACCACTTTAGATAGAAAAACTCATTGAAAAGCAAGGAGAAGGCAAAACCAAGAGATTTCTACATCGAAAATTGAAGAATTAATATTCATATTCAAGAATTAGGTAATGTCTTTTCCTAAACCATTTTATTGTTCTTTTATTTTATCTCATGTTAGACTAGACTTTTTTATATACTAGGAGAACGATGAACCTCACATTGTGATCTTTTAATTTTTATTTTACAATTTGATATTTAAACATGTTTGATGGATGTTGAATGATTTATATACACTTTCTTGCCTCTACATGAGTTTGTGTAGTTTATTTTATGCATTCGAAAAAGGGGAAATAAACTCAACAAGGTATAAATCATCGTAGGGTTCATAGGAATAGAAATATACCGCTATACTTTACGTGAATCTCTAAGTGTTTAAGAATATTGTGCATTCTTGTATATTGCATTTGTCATATAAATATAGTCAAATGATTTGCCAGAATAAGTTCAATTCTACTCGAAAGAGATTGTTGGATAAGTTAGAAATATTGATTCTTCAACCAGTTCATCGTGTTATCAAGTTGTGAAATATGGGTTAAAAGGGAACTTAACTTGGTGTTTCGAGATCCTAGTGCGTTTTTTCATACATTAATTTCATTCAAATCTTTTGCATTGAAACGTTATTTTTGCATTTAAGTCGTAATTTTAATTTAATTTGCATGCTAGTTTTAGTTTAATCATAGAAACCAAATAACTCATCTCAAATTTAATAGATTCGGTTAAGGTCGCAATAATAAAAATCAAGTTAAATCAATTTTCGTGGGAACGATACTCGAAATTTTAGGATTTCCACTTTATTACTTGTCAACGAACCGTGCACTTGCGGTGATTTAAATTCGAAACATATTTTCGTATACAAACTGCTAACCTTTTGTTTGGTTGGATATCATTTGAATAGTTCTCAATGCAAAAATTAAGCTCCTGTTTGAGGCCCATTTTTCAAGGGAAATGTGTTTTGGGAATAGTGATATTTTTAAAAAATGTGTGGTTAAAAAGTAAGGAAAATTTTTGAATTTATGTGTAAAATTATTTTATGAAAGAATGTGTAATTAAAAATGAATTTTAGAAAATTGAGTTCTAGGAAAAAAAAAAAAATGGGGCTCCAACGGGGGCTAGGTTTAATTGAGTGCATTTTGGTGGGTTTTGCAAGCCACATTGACATTGGGTTGCCTGGTTGGGTTTCTTGAATAATCATTGATATGCTAAACCTCAGCCGCCTGCAAGCTACTTGCTGTCAACCTAAACAAGCCATTATTGACCTTTAGACTTCAATATATGTTGGAATTTTCTGCTCGAAATGGTTCTTATGTTGTTATATTTATCTGACAACTGTTGAAGGATTAAGTTATTTGATTAAGGGCCTGTTTCGATCGGATTAAAATCAGATTTTAATTTAAGTTAAAGTCAAATAATCAATATTAACCACATCTTTCATAAGTTCCACATCTTTTCAATCATACATTTCAAAATTTTCTATCACAATCCACTTAAAAAATCTGATTTTAATCTACATCAAACGTCCTTTAAATTTCAGGTGTTGAAAAATGTCTTCGCATATTTGATTTAAATCGACCTGATGGTACTCCTACGGAAGTTGAAAAGTCTCCTGGGTCTGTTAGAACTGTTGCTTGGCTCCACAGTGACCAAACTATCTTAAGTTCCTGCATTGATATTCATCTAGTATAGGGGCTGTATTGTACTGTTATGCTACTTGTTATCACAGCACTAAGCAATTTAGGTGAATTCTGAAAGAAATACCAGAATTGCAAAAGTTCATATTGAAAAAAGAGGAACGATAGAGCCTAGAGGTGATGATACAGTTCAATCATTTTTTTCTCTTTTTTTGTATACGGACAAAAAGTATCAAAATCAAACAAAAAATTCTTCAACTTTTCCTTTTAGCATTATCATTCTTATCCTTCTAGTGGCTCATTATATACCAAACACTCCAAAGTGAATAAGAAAGGATAAAAAAAAAAGTAATTTTGAATTATACAAGTACATATTTTTTGGGTACATGGTTATTTCCTCTAGCTACTAAAATCATTTTACGCATGTTGCGTTTGAGGAAAACGAATTCTATTTTGACGGTTTGATTGCAACGTAAAAATGGAAATCGAATTTCAACACTTTAAGCTTCATTTCCTTTTTTTTCATCGAAAACGAATTCATATGGATTTAGTGAATTTTTATTTTTCAACTAACATGAAATTGAAATTCATTTCCACATTTCCGATCCATTAGTGGAATTTTCTGTGTCAAATTAGGGCCAATTCAGGTCAACGAGCATTTGATCTGTACCGTCAATCCAATCTGATCTCGTCCCTTATTCACGTATGGCCCCACCAATATTTGGTCCACCTACTCCCTCCAACCACTCACAATCACAATACCCCATTTCAAACCACCCACGCAACCCAAAACTATTTCAGGGTTGGTAAAAACCACCTTCCACCCACCCCACCCACCTATATATTCGCTCAATAACATTCAAATTTCCGCACCTTCCCAAAGAACTAATCAATCATGCCACCGGCACAACCAGAAGAACCAGCAACAGCACCGCCTACGGCGGCCCCTCCACCACCAAACTTCTGGGGTGACTTGCCGGAGGAAGAATACTACTCTTCCCAAGGAGTCCGCAACACAAAATCATACTTCGAAACCCCAAATGGCAAACTCTTTACTCAATCATTCCTCCCACTTGACACCACCCAACCCATCAAGGCCACCGTGTATATGTCTCACGGTTACGGTTCCGACACCGGGTGGCTCTTCCAGAAGATCTGCATCCACTACGCCACCTGGGGATACGCCGTCTTCGCCGCCGACATCCTCGGCCACGGCCGCTCTGACGGGATCCGGTGCTACCTAGGGGAAATGGATAAGGTGGCTGCCTCCTCTTTGAGCTTCTTCAAGAGCGTGAGGCTTAGTGATGAGTACAAGCATTTGCCGGCTTTTCTGTTCGGGGAATCCATGGGTGGACTTGCCACCATGTTGATGTACTTCCAATCGGAGCCCGGAACTTGGACAGGGTTGATTTTCTCCGCCCCGCTTTTTGTAATTCCAGAACCCATGAAGCCCTCTAAGGTAAATTGACATTCAAGTACTGTATTAACTCGAGTGATTTCTTTTGAATAAGCAATCATAATTCACGAGTATAACTGGACGTGTTCAACTCAGATTTTGATGGATTGTAAAAGAACTTCTAAATTCAACAAGTGTCCCAATTGAGATTTTAATGAAAATTTTAAATTCAAGCTTAAAAATACCCATAATATACTCTTTTGAAATTTTACCAATTTTTAATGAGATTTTTATGGATTCTGTTGAAATCTACTCAAATTCACGAAATTGATTAGAAGTCCATTAAAATTCGAGTTCAGGACACTCCAGTAAATTTTCCAATCGTGAGCTAATTGATGATATTTGCAATGATAATAAATGTGTATTTAGATTCATGTAGCTTTATTTAATGGATTACAATACAATGGTGGTCTGTCTTTAAAGGTACATTTATTCATGTACGGACTGCTGTTTGGATTAGCTGATACATGGGCAGCCATGCCGGACAATAAGATGGTAGGGAAGGCCATTAGAGACCCCGAAAAGTTAAAGATTATCGCGAGTAATCCAAGAAGATACACTGGGAAGCCTAGAGTTGGAACGATGAGAGAGATAGCAAGGCAGTGCGAGTACGTGCAAAACAATTTCCACAAGGTAACAGTTCCATTTTTGACAGTTCACGGGACGTCAGACGTAGTCACTTGCCCGTCTGGGTCGAAGATGTTGTACGAGAAGGCAAGCAGTGAGGACAAGAGTTTGAAGCTTTATGAAGAAATGTGCCATTCATTGATCCAAGGGGAGCCTGATGAAAGTGCAAATCTTGTTCTGGCTGATATGAGGGCTTGGATTGATGAAAGAGTTGAGAGGTATGGTCCAAAGTGCAATGGCACTGAGTAATACTCTTGTTACCATATTATGGGCTTTTATCAAAATGTTGGAGGCCTTAGTTGTTATGAGAATTGAGATAATATGGCATAAATGTTGAACTTACGTGTAACAAGGAAATGAAAATTATTTGAGCATTTATTCAAATATAACCAAGGGGGTGTCTAGGAATGCGGTTAAGGGCCCGTTTGAAAGGGTTTTCTTAAAATCAAAACTCGTTTTTGATATTAAGAAGTTATTTTTGAACATATTTGGATAATTTTATGGGAGTACTTTTCTAACCAAAAGAGTTTTCTTAGATTCCTCAATGAGCTCTTCTATAAGAAATATAAGCAAAAGCAGCCCTTAATGGTTGTGGGTGGATGTGTATTGAAAGTTGTTTTTGACAGAGTTTAGTAAAGGGTGGATAAAAGTAGAGATTAAGCTTATGTACGGTATACATTAAAATTTGCATTCTCATTCTTCTACTCATTTTCAACCACACATTTTTCAATAAAATAATATTTTACATTACATCAATAATTTTTCTTTTTTTTTTAACTATACATTATCCATCAATCTACTATTGTAGAATACATTTTTCCAAAATAATGTGGCTCTAACTTGCACAATTACTGTGCATTGTTGGACATTGATGGTCTCTTTTTGTGTGTACATCATGCAAGCCAAAAGCATTATTGGTATTTGGATTCAAAAGTTGTTGGAATGAATCAAACATTTTTTGATCCCAATGTATCACGACCAAGGAGAAAAAAGTAACGTTATTCAGCACCATTAATGTCAAGCACTAGTTTAGGTGTCAATTGCGTGTCATTAAACAACCCTGCTATATGAAATGACAAGATTTTTAACAAAGGGACATGTGTTATTTGTTCATTGGACAGTCGAGAATAAAAAAAAGCATCGAGACATGTGTCAACAAATTCTATCAAAAGCCCTTGTTGAAGCAACATTATTCGTCATTAAATGATAGATACACTTAAATTCAATGACACGTGATTTACTTAAATAATAACATTATTGAGGATAAAAGGGGCTAGATTTTTACGTTCGTAAATCTTAAAATAAGTGGTTGATTAGTGGGGACTGTGGGTTAAGTGTGCCATGTTTCAAGTGGAGGTTGGTATACCTAATGGATGATAGTGAAATGCCAACTGCGGATAGCACCTTGAAAAATGAAAATGAAAATCAATATGTCAAAGCATGTTAGGGGATACGGTTTAAATTATAAATATAAATATAAATATTGAATGATAAGTTGGTAGGAATCATGGGCGGAGCCAACCCAGGTCCAATGTGGGCCCACACTGAACTTCTGGGCTAAATCCCCTGGCCTAGAACTTTTTTAAAAGTATTATGACTAGACCAAAATCCACAATTATAAGTGATGTCAATGTCAATATCATAATAGTTGGCCCAATTGTAGACCTCCAATAATTTATCACGTTATGATTGACTTAAGCAATTCATTACTTTGTGATTAACAAAAATCTATATAGTAATAAAATTATTGTCATATTATTCAAAAATTGTGATTCATTTTTATTCACGAAATTGGTTATTTTAAAATAAAGAAAATTATTAAATGTATCCGAGATGAAAAGTTCTTTAAATGTAAACTCTCCGAGATGAAAAGTTCCTTAAACGTAAACTCTCGTAAGTTTAATCTTTCCTGTATAACGTTGCTTTTAGGTAAAAGTCTTCTTCTTATTTTAATAGTTTATTATGTGAATGTCTTCGATTTAATCATTAAAACCCCAAATTAGAAAAAAATATTAATTTATACTCGAAACTTTTTTCATCATCATAGCAATATATTACTACAAACTCTTGTTTTTCTTCATCTAATTATGATATTTATGATGTTAATGTAGTTTGAAAGTCACAACGATATCAAAGTATGAAAACTCGAAAGAAATAAGTGTAATTTATAAACTATGTTATTTTTAGTATTGTCATACTATTGTTTTATATTTTTATCATCATTGAACTCATAATCAAAAGCTCGACGTTTAACATTGATAAATTGTGCACACACTAAATTACATTCCTGGCTCCGCCCCTGCTAGGAATTATAATTTTCACAAAATACTGGGATAAAAAGAATGTTTATAAAAGTAAATTGCTGCACGTAGATTTCATTTATATTTCCGAAAATTACCAAAAAATAAAAATAAAAAAATCAATGAATTTCTGATGGAGGAGTTATAACTAAGCTAATAACCATTATTTGTTTTGGAAATAATAATTGCCACTTTGATTCGAAATATGTTGTTATTTATCTCATTCTATAATTTATAACGAAATCACAAGTCGGAAAATAAAATTTAAATTATAAATATAAATAATTGGATGATAAGTTGGTAGGAATTATAATTTTCACAAAATACATGGATAAAAAGTGACTTGAACGTTTATAAACAATTTATACACACATAATCACCTACATAAATAATCAAAACGTTGTAGTTTCTGTTCCTTTTTTTTTTTTGCTGCGGTTTGTTAATTTGAGGTTACGCATTTGACACCAATAAAAATATAAAATATCAACCTAGAACTATACGACCCGACCTTAATAACTCGGTACAAATTTAGAACATTGGAGGGCCGTGTTGTTTGAGCTGACATGACGAGAATTCCTATAATAACACCTAGGAGTACAAGTGCAGCCAAATATTTCAAAAGTTTTGCTCTTCGTCCAAGGTGCATGTGCCCCCTGGAGAGAGACAGGGCCAACATGTCTTTCTTGCAAAACTCTTTTTAATAACAAGAATCTTAACAATAAAAGGGAAGAGTTCTCTACATCAGATAAAATCCAACACTCTAATCTGTTCCTGTAGACATTTTTTCCAATTTTATTTTACCTTTTTGTAATTTTCACGAAAATCCTTTTTAAAACAAAAAAAAATTAAAGAAATAAAAGAAAAATAGGCCTTGAATTGAATGCCCAATTTTGGCCTCACTAAGGGCAACCCTAGGTTAGTCCGTCCACTTTGACACATCTAGCGATATCTCTAATAGTTAGGAATCATCTCTAACTCGAATATCAAACTGTCGATGTCATTGTGAACGAGCTAGCTTGACTTTGTCCTAACTTGAAATAACTGACGTCAATCAATTAGTCGGCTTTTTTTTGTTGGAAAGTCGAATATGTCATATGATTTGTATTGATAGCAAATATTAGTTTTCCCCATGTAGTCCTTAATTATGGTGATTACCTTATATAAAAAGTTAGGTTGTTGTGTATATATATTTTCGTCTGTAACATTAATAATACATATTCTGGCAGATTTCTTCTTCTTCTATTCATCTTTTTATGGTATCAGAACAAGGTTGAGAATTGTTGCACTCTAATCTCTCGTGCAGGACATTCCCAGCCTTCAATTTCACAATTCGATTTTTTCCAGCTTTGCGCGACCTTCACGAAAACGGTTGTATCTTTCAAATCGTAACTCAGAATTGCGCAAGGTCAATGCCGTTGGATTTGTATCGTCCGTATCTAGCTAATTATCTTTTAGACTGTGTTCGACAACGTTTGGTGGGTTAAAATCGTCTTCAAAGTCACCACCACCGAATACACATGGCGACCAACAATGAAACTCCTACTTCCGGGAACACTACTGCTTCTCCTGACTTGTCCAATTCAGAATATGTACCATTTTTTTCAAAGGCTGACATCTCAAATCCTTACTTCACTCTTGGTTTTAGTTTCCAAGCCATTGAATGGAGACAATTATTAAGGTTGGAACTAGCCTTGAACTCCAAGAACAAGCTTAGATTCGTCAATGGTTCTATCGAAGATCCTTCAGAAAAGACGGACCTCGAAGGCTATACAACTTGGTCGTGATGAAACGACATGGTTCATTCTTGGATCGTCAATACTCTCATCCCAAAAATCGCAGACAACGTGATTTATTACTCTACTGTATATGAAGTTTGGGAAGACCTTCGTGAGCGATTCTCTCAAAGTAATGCGCATCGCATCTTCGAAATTCAGCTAGATATTGCTTACCTTCGACAAGAGAAGCTCTCCATCTCTGCTTATTACACCAAATCGAAGGGCTTATGGGACGAATTGGCTTCTTATTCAGACACCGTACATGGAGCTCGAGAAGATCAGCAAAAATTGATGCAATTTTTAATAGGTTTAAATGAAACTTACAGTGCAATTCGTGGACAAATCTTTCTGATGAATTCTCTGCCTTTAGTCCGCCAAGCATATTCTTTGGTTTCTCAAGAAGAGAAACAAAGACTCCTTAATGCCACACAAACCGAAACTGACCTTGGTGGAAGCGTTGTTATGGCGGTGCGTCACGATAATGGTAGAAAAATGCAATTTTCGGCAGGAGCAGATCGCCCTGGTGTTCGTTCTTCTCAGATTTCGGATGTCTGATCGGACCGTTCTTCTTTTGCACATGGAGAGTGATGTTATGACCAGGATCGATATCATTCTAGATCAAGAAGGGGACGACCTCAGTACACTTACAGTGGATAGATGGGCCATTGGATCCAAAAGTGTTTTCAATTACATGGATATCCACCGGGTCATCCCAAGGCAAGAATGAATTCAGGACAAAATCCAAATCCGCATAAGGGGTATTATGTGGCTAACCAGGTATCGGAGGTGTCACACAATGATGAAGGAAAACATGCAGTTTCATTATCAGAAGCCCAACTCAAGCAACTTTTGTCACTTCTTAACAATCACGATGAGGTTTCTAGTTCTAAAGTGAATGCGGTCACCAAGCCAGGTTTGTCTAAAGTTACTTCCCATAATTAGATTATTGACAGTTGGGTGACTGATCACATTGCTTCATCATCTACATTGTTGTACAAAGATAAAATTACTCGTTACTACCCGTATTTTTGCCTAGCAGAGAAAATGCGAATATTGTTGCCAAATGGTCTTAGCCTTTAAATTCCATTTATTATTTTCATGATTTATTATCTGTGCCTACATTCAAAGTTGATTTGATGTCAGTTAGTCGTTTGACAAGAGGTCTAAATGTTTGGTGACTTTTTTCCCTTATTGGTGTATTTTGCAAGATCTGGATACGAGGAGGACGATTGGTTTGGATAAACAATGTGACAGACTATACTATCTAGTGGCACTTGCAATGAAGAAATCTTCCATCAAACCTTCCTCAAACACAAACCGACCAGCCTGCAACATCACCATTTCATCCACGACCTCTGGCATAGTCGCTTAGGCCATGTATCGCCCTCTCGCTCTTAAGTTTCATTGCTAGGAATTTCTTAAATTTTTCAGTTGAGTTGAATAATGCTTGCCATATCTGTCCTTTGGCTAAGCAGAGTTGTTTACCTTTCAGTACTAGTAATATTTCCTCTACAAAACCATTTGATATTATACATTGTGATATTTGGGGTCGTTATCGACACTCTTCTCTTCTCACAAATTTGATCATCGTGATGTGCCTTCTGTCTTCATCGACTATTCCATTGGTCAAAAAGTATATAAACTATTCGATCTATCGTCTAAAAGAGTTTTCACTAGCCGAAATGTAAGATTTCATGAACATATTTTCCCATATACCTTTGTTCAGCCCATTTCTGATACATCTCCTTCGGCCCATTCTCAGGCACAATTCCATTATTGACTCCTGACTCAATTCCCCTCACTCATTCAACCTTCGATCCAATTTTCCCCAAATCTTCTCCACCCCCTCTCGACCACACAGTTCCTCTGTCTCCTACAACAGAAACTACCATTGAACCAGTCACATCTAGTCCACCATCCCCAGCACTGGTACCCTCTCCCGAAAACCCCGCTCTACAACACGAGCCACTCCGCCGTTCCAACCGCCACACCGCTCCACCGGTAAAGCTCAGCGATTATGTCTGCTTCAACGTTTACTATCGCGAGTCGCCTTTCTCCATTCCAAGTCCGACCAAAGGTACACGCTATCCATTGGACATATATGTTTCTTATCACAGATATATACCTAAATATATATCCTTTGTTGCTCAACTCGGTAATGTCACAGAACCTAGATCTTATTCGGAGGCTGCCACTCATCCAGTGTGGCAGGAGGCAATGCACTCCAAATTGCAAGCCCTTCAGGCCAATGGCACTTGGTCTCTTACCCTTCTTCCGGCTGGTAAGTCTCTCATTGGTTGTCGTTGGGTTTACAAGATCAAGATTAAGTCTGATGGATCTATTGAGTGATACAAAGCGCGACTTGTGACAAAAGGGTTCACTCAGTTGGAGGGAATTGATTATCATGATACTTTTTCTCCAACAGCCAAGATCATCTCTGTTCATTGTTTGTTGGCTTTAGCTGCTACCCGTGGCTGGTCCCTTCATCAACTCGATGTTAATAATGCTTTTCTTCATGGGGACCTCCACGAAGAAATCTACATGTCTCCGCCGCCAGGGCTTCAGCGACAGGGGATGAACACTTAGTTTATCGCCTCCACAAGTCATTATATGGTTTGAAACAAGCATCCTGCCAATGGTTTGCTAAATTTTCCAAGGCCATCCGTTTAGCTGGGTTTGTACAATCAAAAGTTGATTACTCTCTATTCATCCGAAAGCAAGGCAAGTCCTTTACTATTCTCTTGATATATGTTGATGACATTTTAATTACTGGCAATGATCCTGTGAGTATAACTGATATCAAGAAGTTCCTACATAATAAATTTCGCCGTAAAGATCTTGGTAACTTGAAGTACTTTCTTGGCATTGAGATTTCTACATCTAAGAATGGCATTTTTATTTCTCAACGAAAGTATGCATTGGAAATCATTAAGAATGCAGGGTTATTGGGAGCAGCTCCCATTGACACTCCCATAGACCATGGTTTAAAAATGTCTGATAAGGGTGAGACACTCAAAGATCCAGAGCGATATATGCGATTAGTTGGAAGATTAATATATCTCACAGTTTCAAGGCCAGATATTATGTATTTTATCCATATATTGAGCAGGTTTATGCATTAACCTCAAAAGGATAATTGGGAAGCAGCTTTGCGAGTTGTGCGATATTTGAAATATGCCCCTGGCCAAGGACTTTTCCTCTCCTCAACAAGTGATCTTCGACTGCAGGCCTATTGTGACTTGGATTGGGCAGGTTGTCCACTTACGAGGATGTCTACTACAGGGTACTGTGTATTTCTAGGCCCTTCACTAATTTTGTGGAAATCGAAGTGGTGTATTGTCGTAGGCACCCAAAAATAGTTCTTAAACCTCTAAAACTAATGTAGTAGTGGAAGTAAGGGTCGATCCCACAAAGAGTGTGTAATTCAACAATTTTATGCTCCGTACAATGATTAGGAGGTTTTTGTATGCAAACAATTGTAAATAATGCAAGTGATAACAATGAAAATTAAATTAACGAAAACAATCAAAAGACTAACCTTGGTCCAAGTCAATATCCATTTTCGAAAATCCACAATTGATCATAGATACAAAGATAATTCAATTCATATTTTGAATATTCACCGTTAGAATTATTTTCCTATATCTCCTTATTTTTAGTTAGTTAGAAATCAGCGGTATAAGTAACCCTAATTATTAAATAACGCCAGACCAGCGCTCAATATTCAATTTATTAATAGCTTTACACAATAGAGAAATCGATGAACTATATAACACAAACATCAGTGGTTGCATTCAATCTATTTAAACATTCTTCTTAAAATTCAATAACATCTATCGCAAAAAATCATCAAATCCTAGTGCTTCACAAGTTAAAGGGATCAAACAATTACGGATTTGATATTTAACTTAGTGGTAGATTGCAACGAATAATAAACTAGTAGACCTCCCAACAATTAAATATAACAATCATGGAAATAAATGCACAAGAATATTCAATACTCAAAAACATAAATTAAATTAAGAAAAATCATTTAGATGTCACAATATGTGATTCCGAGGCTTCAATTTCCTTCGACCAAGTATAAAAGTTTAGTTATATATGATAGATCTAAGAAAAATAGAGAGAAAATAGGTTGAAGGCGTTCTAGTACATTCTAGTTGTGTTCTATGGTTTTAAAATATGTATTTATAGTTGTTTCCATAGGTAGTTGACTTAAATTAAGAAATCAAATTTTTTGCCCCGATTTGGCATGGGCGAATGCCCAATAGAAAGTGGGGCGAACGCCCAGGCAAACAAAATAGTTGCTGTTAATCATTCTGATGGTTGGGCGAGCGTCTGGGAGGGCGCCCAGTACACAGCTGATCAGCATTCAATGTTTTAGTCATATCTTTCAACATCGATATCCGATTGAGATGATTCAAGTTGCATTAAAAAGCTAACTCAAAGGGCTACAACTTTGATTCGGATACCATCTTCAAATTAGATCGTTTTCCATGCCCAAATCTGGTCTCAATAGAAGGCTGAAAACCGATACAAAACTTTTCAACTTAAAAGTTGATATGCGATAATGTCTTGGCTATATTTCATCCATTTGACTTGTAACACTCTCAAGTTTTCATCATGAGGTTCGATACAACTTTTAAATATTTGCACTTTAATCCCCGAACTTTCACGTTCTTCTATTTTGGTCCATTTTCACTTATTTCTTCCAAATTACGCCATATCCATAGAATTGCCACCTAAATCAAAATATGAGCGTAATGAGTACATTTTGACACAAAATAAACATACGAGCGTATAAAATAAGGAGGGAAAAATATGCATTTTACATTCCTATCACGAAACGACAAAAAATAGTCTCCCTTTCTTCAGCCGAAGCAGAGTACCATGCAATGACAGAAGCTTGTTGTGAATTGACATGACTTTGTTATTTGTTCATAGACTTGGGGGTTTTACATCAAAGGACTGCATTACTGTATTGTGACAATAAGACTGCATTACACATAGCAGCAAATCCTATTTTTCATGAACGTACAAGACACGATTGTCATTTTATAAGAGACAAGATTCAAGATGGTTTTGTGGAGACAAGATTTGTGAGTTCTACAAATCAACTAGCTGATGTCTTGACCAAAGCTTTGGGAAATGAATTATTTATACCTATGGTTCGCAAGTTGGGAGTGCAAGACATCCACTCTCCGACTTGAGGGGGAATGTTGGAAAGTCGAATGTCATATGATTTGTATTGATAGCAAATATTAGTTTTCCTTATGTAGTTCTTAATTATGGTAATTACCTTGTATAGAAAGTTAGGTTGTTGTGTATATATATTTTCGTTTGTAACATTAATAATACATATTATAGCAGATTTCTTCTTCTTCTATTCATCTTTTCATCTTTGAGCCCAAAAATGGCTTCTACTGATAAGTTAGTCTAATTTGTTATCTCAATTTTTATAAAGTAAATATTTGTTAATAAATTTAAGCTTCTTTTTTAACAAGAAGCATGCCACCGAATTTAAAAAGTCAAGTTTACCATTTATGAAGCCTCAATTACCATCCCTAGTTGGCCACCTTTTAATTACCTATACTTTTGTGGGTTGGCAACACCATAATGTTGTGTAGACTAAATTGCTGCACGTAGATTTCATTTATATTTCCGAAAATTACCGAAAAAAAATAAAATAAAATAAAATAAAAATCAATGAATTTCTGATGGAGGAGTTATAACTAAGCTAATAACCATTATTTGTTTTGGAAATAATAATTGCCACTTTGATTCGAAAACATTTTGTTATTTATCTCATTCTATAATTTATAACGAAAGCACAAGTTGAGAAATATAATTTATTCAAATCCAGTCTCTTCACATGTTGATTAAATTCATTTTTTTTTTATCAAAAGTCCGATGCTTACAATTTTCATTAACAAGTGGAGGAGAGACCCAAACTAAAAACCACGTTTTAAGGAATAGGAGAGCATCGTGCATGTCTTTGTGAAACTCGATAATTCTAGATTGTAGGAGACACCGATATCTATAACTTCGATATTTTAATTTTTGAGAATCACTTTTCTCTTCCACATTTATTTTCAACGACACATTTATTTTTTTCCTTTTATAACACGCAATTAGAATTAGGTAGCATATTGTGAATTGCGTTAAATTCCTTCTTGACTTCATAGTTTACAGAGGCTTTACACGACTGATCCTAAGCCTAACAGGTAGTGTGCTGAGTTATGCTGTAATATTGCCAACCCTATTTTTCTTTTTCTTTTTCTTTTTCTTTTTTTTTTTTTTTTGACAAGAAACGATTTTTGCTATTAATTACGTAGGATCGATTCAATTTTTAAAATTTATTGTGGCTGATCAATTATGCAGTCAAAATTGAATTTTCCCATATTTTTTTGTCTTTTTGCTATAAAGTCAAATTTGCCCTTGATTGAATTTTAATTGAGAGCAAGATTAACACATTTATGATTTATGCATCATAGGTCCTGTGAATTTATTGATCTATTAGATTTGAATCATGCTATATGTACAATTTAGTTTGACAGTATTGGTTGACAATATCACATTCATCTATTTTAAAAACTATTTTTTTAAATCAGTGATCCAAATTTTAAAAATACCAATATTGTCAAGTTTGATTGTACAAATAGCATAATTGATTAGATTTTGCTAAAAATATGCTAATTAGGTAGACCAAACATGGGATTTGTAATCAATATGAAATTTCAACTTTATCAAATGTCTCGTTTTTTGAACTCAAAGACTTCTATCTATTGTAAAACCAAGTTAAACCATTCGTGCATGATTGGTAGAGCTTAAATTTTGTAAGTATTTAGAAGTGATTTTACAAATCCGTTAATAATAAATGAGTAACAACATGTGGATTTTATGAAATCTATGTATATTGATTAATTTAAATACATAAAAAGGTTCTCTAAATATGCATGAAATGATCTAACTATTTTCATTCGTTGAAAATTATTGAAAAAATGATTTAAACGATATATTTAGAGGAAGATAATCAAATGTGGCTTCCTCTATTTTTAAAGAAAAAACTCTTTTAAAAATTAGTTTTCAAATATTTATTAAGTTAACATTTTTAATGAAACATTTCTTCAAGAAACACAAGAAAAATCCTATCAAATGATTCGTAATCCATTTAAACTTTTATATCTAGTTATTAAAATCTAAATATCATCTATTTAAATGACTTGAATGGTATAAATACGTGTTTGATATAGATTTTTTAGAATAAATTTGTGAAAAAATGATTTTTTTTAAAGAATGCAAAGTCAAAAAAGGGCAAGTTTTCAAAAAATGGCTTAAAATAAATTTTAAATAACTATGGATATCTCAAAAAGAAAAGGGAATAAAATAAAAATACCAAATCCCCCTTCCCGCCCCTCCCCTGCAGGTACCCAATCCATCAGTAGCCAGGAATGCTTGACGTACCCAGAATTGCAAAATAGAGCGAAGGTTTATGCGGATTGATTTGGAAATAGATTAATCAAGGACGAGTTTAAGCTGAATTTTTCGACGTGCTGCTGGGAGAAATTGATCAACTTTAAGGCCTATTGTCGCTATGATCTTTGATTGTTCTCTTAAATGAGCAACTTGTGGCTTCATAATAGCAAATTTTACCATTTACTTTGATTTTGTGGCTATGTAATTTCTTAATGTGCTTTTGCAGAGTTGTATTATCTTTCACTCTCTACAGCTCATAGAACATTTGGGCATCACTTGAGCTTTGTTCTTGATTCTGCAACTAATCTAGCAAAGTAAATTCTCCATCCTTCTTGTTGACCCTGTGGGTAGGGATGGGGCTTGGGAGTAGGGTAGGGCAGGTGCTGGGGGTGTAAGGGAAGAACACGTGCAGCTCACGTATCATTTTAATGACAATATGGGACTACGGGTGCTGTGAAAGTGAAAGGTCAGATTTCAATCCACCATTTTATTTCCTTCTGCTAAATTTAAAAAGCATATCATGTAGATTGTCCTCTAGCCTAACTTACATTTAACATGCTATCTAACTTCAGTATCAATGCCTTGAAATAAAACGTTGTCTTATGTTCATTGAGTATTTTCCCACCTTGGGATCAATAAGAAAACAGATAAAAAAATTGCTCAACCATATAAGATTCATTTCGTTCAAGGTTTCTAGCATTCTCTCTCTCTCGATAATATGGATCCTGGTGATGATCTTTATAGAACCAGTAGTAGCTTGAGAGTTAATAGCTCTTCAATTTGGAGGAACCATGGTTCGGAAGTTTTCTCGCATTCCAGGCGAGAAGAAGACGATGAAGAAGCTCTAAAGTGGGCCGCACTCCAAAGGCTTCCCACTTATGATCGTTTGAGGAAAGGTATATTATCAGGATTGCAAGGTGACAGCAATGTAGTTGATGTACAAAATCTTGGATATGAAGAGAGAAAATTGTTGCTTCAGAGGCTAGTAAAGGTTCCTGAGGAAGACAATGAGAAATTCTTGATGAGACTAAGGAGACGACTTGACAGGTAAAATTAAAATTTTGTCAATCTGATTTACAAAGAAAAATAAGGTCTTGTGTGATGGCTAATTGCCACATAAAGCCATCTATAATGGGGTAATGAGCCGCGACATGTGTAGGTTTTCTAGAAAGTTACTAGAATGGTAACAGATTTACATGAAACTTACATTTGAATCAGTTTCTAGATATCAAGAGTTAAACTAAATTGCTTAAATTTTTTCAGAGTTGGAATTGATTTGCCCACAATTGAAGTTAGATTTGAGCATCTAAATATTGGTGCAGAAGCCTATGTAGGCAGCAGAGCATTGCCTACCTTCTTTAACTTCTTTGCTGATGTATTGGAGGTAAGAAACTGCTCTTTTCATACATTAAACTATTGTTTTCCTTGCAAATTAAAGGGGATATTAATCTAACTAATCTTCAATTCCATCTGAAAGGGTTTCCTGAACTATCTACACGTGCTTCCAAGCCGAAAGAAGCACCTTTCTATCCTGAAAGATGTCAGTGGAATCATCAAACCTTGCCGGTGGGGAACACAAACCGATAATGACTTATTATGTACATTCAATTTAGACATTACGACATGTTTGGTAACATGGACTGAACGACAATGGACATTGTTGAGGAAGAAAAAGATTGCGCTGTCTAGCCACGTCCATTATCGTGTACCAAACATGCACCATATATTTATGTGTTATTTAGCTAAAACTAACGTTTCATTTGTTATCCAAAGATTGACATTGCTTTTAGGTCCTCCAAGCTCAGGAAAGACAACACTGTTATTGGCTTTGGCTGGAAAGCTTGATTCCGCTTTAAAGGTTGCCACCATGACATATTATGATGTAGTACTGTACATAACTGAAGCATATAGTAGGCAAAAATTTGGCATATTTTCTTTTTTAGTACTATGCAGTACACCTTACCAAACAAACCATTACTCGTTCATTGATTCGCCATTATTTTAATATTTTTGACCTACAAACTTATTAATTCTAGAATGTCAGTTTTCCGGGAATGTGACTTATAATGGACATGAAATGAATGAGTTTGTACCCCAAAGAACTGCGGTATATATTGGCCAGCATGATGTCCACATTGGAGAAATGACTGTCAGGGAAACCTTGGAATTCTCTGCAAGATGCCAAGGAGTTGGATCTCGTTATGGTCAGTAAAGGGCAATTTTTCTTTCCTTTTTTTTTCTTCCCGACTACATTTCAGTAGATAAGAAGTCCCGGATAAATGTTAGGGATGCAATGGGGCCAGTTGGTGACAGGGTGGGCCGGGCCGCCCCATAGGGGATTTTCCCTCCCCGATCCCCGCTTAAGGCAGGTCTGGGCAGCCACCTCTCCATTTAGGCCATATTTGACTGCACTTTAATTCCATGGAAGATGAAACTTAAATTCTATTTTCCATCTTTTTGAATGTTTGATTGTCCAAATTTTTCATGGAATTGATTTTCCATCTTTCACCCACGTGCTCACATTTTCTTGATTTTTGAGGGAAAGTTTTTCCCAACTTTTCTGGTGGAAAAAACTAACTTTTTATTTTTATTTTATTTTTGGCAATGAAAACAAATTCTATCTCAAATTGTTGTAATAAATTATATCCCTTTAATAGATAATTTTCATGAAAAACAAAGTCAAACGAATACCAAAAAATTCAAAATCTCAATATTTTTCAGGTGAAAAATTATACTTATCAAACACAATTAATTGACAATTATCAGTAAAACAAGTTCTAGACAATTCAATTCTCTGGAATGTATTTTCTTTCCACCCAAATTTCATTCTTACAATCAAACGGACCCTTATATTTTTTTATAAGTTTTTTTTTTTTAAATAACTATATAATCGAGACGGGGCGTCCCACCTCAATATCGCCACACTGCTTCGTCGGAACGAGGCACCGAGTAGTACTGGTTTGTCAGGTCAAATTTCCATCCCTAATCCAATCTTGATATAAAAATTGTGCAGATATGTTAGAAGAGTTGACAAGAAGGGAAAAGCAAGCCAATATTAATCCTGATTCAAATATCGATCTCTACATGAAGGTAAGAATCAACCAGTGTATGAAGAAGACCCTTGTCTTCGACATAAAACTATACAAGAGACTAAGAGCATGTTTTGCTAAGCCTAAAAATTAAAAAAAAATTGAAGTTGGTTTTAAGTAATTTTTTTTTTTTTTTATCTTCAAACATGTTTGAATAACTTATTTTTTTCTTTCTTTTAATTAATTAAACTTGATTTTCTTTAAAGTGATTATGAAAGTCAAAATTAGCAACTTATTCACAACTTTTACCAATACAGAAATGGTATTTTAAGATTTACTTATTTTCTCATTTAGTTTAAACTTTTAAGCTTAGCCAAACAAGCTACAAGCCTTTGTTACCAATAAATTCAATGTTGACCACGTGAATCTTTTTTCCCTACTCTATTTGGTCCATTGCTATATATTTACTAGAAGCCGAAAAGAAACTATAAATAGTTTAATTATCCCTCTAACAATTTAAACTTTTGAACAAGAACAAGGTGCCTCTTCACTTCCATCTAACTATGAAAATTCTGTGCCGGATAATTGGAAAAAAATTGAAGGTATAAACATAAATAATTATATAAATTCATCCAAATTTTGCAACATAAACTTTTAGACGACGAGGTGATTTCGTGCCCACTAAAAGTACTGAGAAAGAAAAGCAGAAGGTTATGTGAATGATTTCAGAAGCCTTTAGCATCATTCTTATGAATTTATCAGCCAAGTAATATGGGATTGCGTAGATAAATTTCTATATTGTCCATCATCCTTGTATGAATTTGTACTCCAGTTAGTATCCCTTCGGAGCCTAAAATTATTCTTCAATCCAAATTTTTGTAAGTCTATTTGATTTGCTTAGATAATCTGGCATGTGCTCTACTTCCCAGGACATTTTAAGGTTGGTTTGTAAGGTGAAATGTAAAATACTCGACGATATTAAGGAAAAACATAAACTAAAAAGTTTGTCTGTCTGGTTTAGTACAATGCATTTTATAATCTAGTAATTGTGTAGTATTTTTTTTTTTATATTTTCTTTAATCTGGTGAATACCAAAGTGTAGGCTGCAGCCACTGAAGGACAAGAAGGGAGCGTAGTCACAGATTATTTTCTCAAGGTACAATCACTGAATATTTTCCATTTCATGTAAAATAATATAAGATTGGACAAAACTAATGATCCTGTTAATTTCTTTTCAGATATTGGGACTGGAAACTTGTGCTGATACCTTGATTGGAGATGAGCTGATAAGGGGAATATCTGGAGGGCAAAAGAAACGCGTTACTACAGGTATACAAAAAAACTTCATTTCTGATGAATTATTGAATGATTTTATACCAAGTTTTAACGTTAATTTAATTAAATAAATCACAGGTGAAATGCTGGTTGGGCCAGCAAATGCTCTTTTTATGGATGAAATATCCACTGGACTGGACAGTTCTACAACATTCCAAATTGTAGATTCGCTTAGAAAATATGTCCATATTCTCAAAGGAACTGCTATTATATCACTCCTACAGCCGGCACCTGAAACTTATGAATTATTTGATGATATAGTTCTGTTATCTGATGGCCAAATTGTTTATCAGGGCCCTAGAGAATATGTGCTCGATTTTTTTGAATCCATGGGTTTCAAATGCCCAGAGAGGAAAGGGGTGGCTGACTTCTTGCAAGAAGTAGGTAATCAATGATAATAAGCTTAATTTTCTGCATACCAAGTCCATATCTAGATAGTTACTTTTAGAGATAATATTTTCCAGATTCTATGTTGTCCAAATTCTATGCTGTAATCTTCAATAATTGTTTGATTTTTAATTATTGTTACCCAATTCTCCTATTCCTTCCAGTGTTTCTTGGCCCAATATATTCACTTCGTAGTTCTTAGCACACGAGGAAATATTAATTCTGATGCAGGTGACATCAAAGAAAGATCAGTGGCAATACTGGTCGAGTATAGAGAAGCCTTACAGATTTGTGACTGTCAGTGAATTTGTGAAGGCATTTCAGTCATTCCACGTTGGGCAGAATCTGAGAGATAATCTTGCATATGCATTTGACAAAAGCAATAGCCACCCAGCTGCCTTAACAACAAGAAGGTATGGTGTGGGAATGAAAGAATTTGTGAAAGCATGCACCTCAAGAGAACTCTTGCTAATGAAAAGAAACTCATTTTACTACTTGTTCAAGCTTTGCCAGGTGAGTAACTAACTGTACCTGGAGTCTGATAATAGGATGAATTGAGGCTGTATTGTGTAAATACGTGTTATCTTCAATATATTTATCATTTCTTTATTTTCTGATTTTTTCAGATTATCATAATGGCATCTATAGCATTGACACTGTTCCTACGAACTACGATGCACCAGGATAACATACAAGATGGAGTAATCTACATCGGTGTTCTTTTTTTAACTCTCACTATATTCCTGTTCAATGGAATGCCAGAGATGTCCATGACAATTAACAAGCTTCCAGTCTTTTACAAACAACGGGACTTTCTTTTTTATCCCTCATGGGCATATGCTCTTCCCACATGGATCCTCAAGATCCCTATAACGTTTGTTGAAGCAGCTGTCTGGATTTCTCTCACTTACTATGCTATTGGATTTGATCCAAATGTTGGGAGGTAAAGACTACAATGGACGTTTGCTAATATCCCTGTATTACTTTTTTTCCTTTTCTTCAAGTGATTGTTGATCAAGAATCTTTTTTGCAGATTATTCAAACAATACTTGGTAATCTTGCTTACAAACCAGATGGCATCTGCGTTGTTCCGACTGATTGCGGCTGTAGGTAGGAACCTTGTTGTTGCAAACACCTTTGGATCATTTGCTTTGCTCCTACTTTTTGCGCTGGGTGGTACGGTATTATCACGAGGTATAAAACATGAATCAAATAATTTCTTGAATTGAAAAGAGGTTTACATAGAGATATTTCTTTTAATTCCAAGCTTTCGGATGACTCCTCAGACAAGATAAAGAAATGGTGGAAATGGGGTTTTTGGTCTTCACCGTTGATGTATGCACAGAATGCAATTGTTGTGAATGAATTTATAGGGAACAATTGGAAAAATGTAAGTCCATATCTCAGAAAATTGTGGTATATTTCCAAGGATACGTTTTGTGTCAAAAGAAACTGATTTCGGATTAAATTTCTTCCTAAGGTTGTCCCATATACAAATGAATCATTAGGAGTTACAGTTCTAAGGTACCGAGGATTCTTCACTGAAGCATACTGGTATTGGATAGGAATTGGGGCTTTATTTGGATTCACAATCTTCTTCAATTCCGGTTTCATGCTAGCTCTTGCTTTTCTCAATCGTGAGTGTCTCTAATTCTCCTTCTACCAACAATTGATCGGAATTTATTCAATATCTATCATAATTCCATATTCTACAGCTTTTGGAAAGTCTCGAGCTGTTTTGCCAGAAGAAAATCAATGCAATGAGGAAGAAGCTGGAATTAGAGAAAATACTCGGATAGTGTCCCACAGAAATGATGTAGGCACAGTGGCATCTGAAGGTAATGAAATGAAGTTCCCAATAAGTGCATTCTTTCTGTGTGCAGTAGTGGTGCGCAAGACTAAACATTATAATAAATAAGATCTTAACTTATTTTTATTTTTCAATACAACCTATTATCACTATCCAATCCTCTCTACCAAAAAATCATAAAAATATTTATCAGTTATCAAGTTTTTTTTTGCTAAACGAACTTAAATACATGCAGGGTTAGCAGAACAAAGTAGAAAAGCTATCGGGTGTGGATCCTCATCCATGATGACAGCTGCCATTATCGAGGCTAATCAAAAACAGAAAAGGGGAATGATTCTTCCATTCGAACCCCATTTCATTACTTTCAATGAAATTGTGTACTCTGTTGACATGCCACAGGTAAATCAAAATTTTATGTTGCATTTTCCTAGGTTTTTCGTAACTATGTCTTCTGTTGGAAACTATTTGTTGAGGAACTATGGTCTAAATGCATCAGACTATTTATCATATGAATTTCAGGAGATGAAGGATAAGGGTGTTCTTGAAGATAGATTGGTGCTTCTGAACAGAGTAAGTGGAACTTTTAGGCCGGGTGTTCTCACGGCTTTAATGGGCGTTAGTGGGGCTGGTAAAACAACTCTTATGGACGTGCTGTCCGGCAGGAAAACCGGAGGTTATGTTGAGGGAAATATTACAATTTCAGGGTATCCCAAAAGGAAAGAAACTTTTGCTCGGATTTCAGGATACTGTGAACAGAATGACATTCATTCTCCTCATGTTACAGTTCAAGAATCCTTGTTTTTCTCAGCGTGGCTGCGGTTGGCTCCAGAAGTTAACGCTGAAACCAGAAAGGTTAGATTACGAATATTGTCTATTGGATTAAAAATTAAAGTTGAGAGCGTTAATTACAAAAACTCAGTTATCAGTGGGAAACGAGGCTCAATATAGCTTTGCATGATCTGTCATTTTATCCTCTTTAAATATGTCAGATTTGAAACTGATCCAATTCTCTATGTTTATTTATCGAGCTTCGTGGTGAAGTCAGAACAACTTTCTCCTCCTTAAATGTTGGGGACTTGCTACTCGGACAATAGGTTGAGGACCAATGCTGCAATGCTCTCAACATTTTAAAACCATTCGCATTTGCAGATGTTCATCACAGAAGTCATGGAGCTTGTGGAACTTACACCATTAAGAGGTGCACTAGTTGGACTGCCAGGAATCAATGGTCTCTCAACTGAGCAGCGGAAGCGGCTTACTATTGCAGTCGAGCTGGTGGCAAACCCCTCTATAATATTCATGGATGAACCGACTTCAGGGCTAGATGCAAGAGCTGCTGCAATTGTAATGAGAACGGTCAGAAACACTGTAGACACTGGAAGAACAGTTGTATGCACCATCCATCAGCCGAGCATTGACATATTCGAAGCCTTTGATGAGGTAAAAAAATGAGTTTATGGACAAAGGAAATCTTTACGCAAGTCAGGCTAAGCTTAATAAGTTAAAAGTTACTTTTAAGTAACTTTTTTAATCCGAGTGATAAATAACTTTTTTAAGCTTAGCCAAACATGACCTCTAATGGTGTACTTATTTTCCCTTATTTTCTGTTAATTGGTTTGTGTATAATACTTTTGGCAGCTATTTCTAATGAAACAAGGAGGACAGGAGATATATGTCGGGCCATTGGGACCTCATTCTAGCCAACTGATCAAATATTTTGAGGTGAGTAGCAAGTAAAAGAAAGAAGAAGAAACACTCTTCCGGGTCTCTATGTTGAATAGTTAAAGCAGGATTTTTTGTTAAATGAAGGGAATTGAAGGAGTGAGCAAAACCAAAAACGGTCACAATCCAGCAACTTGGATGTTGGAAGTTACTTCTTCGGCAAAGGAAATGGCCTTGGGGGTTGATTTTAGTGAAGTGTATAAGAACTCCGAATTATACAGGTCAGTTCATGACTTCATTCACTGATCAGATAATTGACGCACGAGAAAATGTAAGGGCTAAAGCTTAAAAAAGATAAAATGAAAAAGCAAAGTTACATTCAAGTAATTTTTTTTTTCCAAATATGTTTGGATAACTGTATGTTTTCTTACTTCTAAGTAGAAAAAGGTTTCTTAATTTCAAAGTAGTTCTTACCAAACTTTAAAAATAACTTGCTTATCTTCGAATTTGACCAATAAAAGAACAATTCATTTTAAAACTCAAGTAAATTTACTTATAACTGAATCTTTTAAGCCTAGCTAGACGTGGCTCGAGCAAATATTTCATGTGAATTGCTGTCAAAGGTTGCACTTACATATGGAACTTTTCAGGAGGAACAAATCTCAGATCAATGAATTGAGTACACCACGCCCGGAACGAAAGATCTATATTTTCCTAGTCAGTACGCACAACCTTTCCTCATTCAGTGCATTGCTTGCCTATTTAAACAACAATGGTCATATTGGCGAAATCCACCTTACACTGCAGTGAGATTATTGTACACAATCATCATATCTTTGATGTTTGGTACTATGTTCTGGGATCTCGGCTCAAAGAGGTAAATGGGAAAAGAAAAAAAAAAACAAATTGCATCTTTGTGTGCAGTATTGAACTAAACTGTACGGGACGATGGACAAGATTTTAACTTCTTTTTCTTCCTTAATATTCTAACGTCTATCCGTCGTACTAAACATATACATAATGTTGAGTATTTTATTCTAAGCATGCACTTTTGTTCTTTCATCAACTCAACGTAATCTTCTTGCTATTTTAGGAGTACAGTACAAGATCTATTCAATGCGATGGGTTCTATGTATGCATCAGTCCTATTCCTAGGGATCAACAATGCCACTACTGTGCAGCCCGTGATTTCTATTGAGCGAACTGTCTTTTATAGAGAGAGAGCCGCTGGAATGTATTCAGCTTTGCCATATGCCTTTGCACAGGTTTCTAGCAAGCCACCTCAAACTACAACATTTAGCCCTGTTTGGCCTCCATTATAATTTAATAATTTTTTTCTCTCCTCTCATTTTAATCACACATTCTCCAATAAAATAACATTACACGTAAATTCAAAACTTTTCTTTCTTTTTTAACCATATATTCTTTCCAACATACATTTTCTCCAAAAGCTCGTTATAATGGATCCAAATAGGGGCTTAACTTGGGGCATGTTTGGTACAATTCACAAGTTTTTAACTTCTCTTCTTCTTAATGCTGTTAGAAGTGTAATATACAAGTTTATAATGTTTTCTTCCTCATTGTAGGTTGCAATTGAACTTCCATACATATTCGTGCAAGCTGCAGTATACGGTATTATTGGCTATGCAATGATCGGATTTGAATGGACGGCTGCAAAGTTCTTGTGGTACTTATTTTTCATGTACTTCACACTATTAAATTTCACCTTTTACGGCATGATGACAGTGGCCATGTCACCTAATCAACATGTCGGTAGCATAATCTCTTTAGCCGCCTTCGGGATATGGAACGTCTTCTCAGGATTCATCGTTCCTCGGACAGTAAGTTCTTAAAAAACCATTTTCCTCACAAAGTACTTACAGCATGTGTAGTGTACACACAAATATGGGAAAATTGCACGGTAGATCTCCAACCTATTGTATAAGTTACAAATTGACCCCAAACATAATATAATTGCACAACCAGTCTCCAGCAATGGATACCGTCCAAAACTCTAAACTCCATTAAATCATCATGCGATCCTAATATCGCTAACTTTATGAAGGGCACTCCTATGATGCATGGACACTCCTACTATGTATGTCTGATACTGACACTCCATGACATAGATTCGACAAGTCATATGTTGTGTCATATTTTTTTTGTATATTTTAAATTTCTAGCGCTCAACATTGAATATGTCGTGTCCTATACCCTGAGTATAGAAATAAAAGAAACAATATATAAATTTAAAATTTTTAAAAATTTAAATCCACGTGTATTCAACGTGTATGTGGCCTACTTTTTAGAAAAATCATGTGTCCAAGTCGTGTATCCGTGTCCATTTAACTTAACATGTAAAACTCTTTTAACTGTTTCACCCTTTTCAAAGTTGCTCATGTGAGAAACATAATTCCCCCGACTTTTGAACACTTACCATTATTGGAGACTAGCTGTGCAACTATATTGCAAGACTGAGAAACTTGCAAGTCAAGAAATAGATTGGAGACCCAGGTCAGCAAGTAATTGTTTTTTAATTGCTCCGTTTTGTTCATAACAGAGGATTCCGGTGTGGTGGAGATGGTACTATTGGGCATGTCCTCTTTCTTGGACATTATATGGCCTACTTGTGTCACAGTTTGGTGATATAGAGGACATGCTTGACACACAGCAAACAGTGAAAGAATTCTTGAGAAGTTTCTATGGATTCAGACACGAGTTTCTCGGAATAGTTGCAGTTGTCATTGTTGGATTCACAGTTCTATTTGTTTTCACATTTGCCTTTTGCATCAAGGTATTCAATTTCCAAAGGCGATAGTGCAGTGCAGAATTAGTACTTGGATACTATCAAAAGATTACACGCAGTTTTCTAGTTTGAATATGAAGAGAACACTTGAAAACAGTAAATTAGGAGAGTGATTATTGTATTCAAGTTATCGTTGAACCGTTGGAAGTTTAATTTGTAAGCTAAGGAAATATTTTATTAAATTATGTCTTCTATTCATCTTTCAGCCAAGTTCATCTTCTTGCTATACACCTAGGGCTAGGGGTGGCAACTGGCAAACGATTTCTGTTATTTGCACAACATTTTAATTTTAGTTAAGATCCTCAATTTTTGTTTATTTTTGCAGTCGTATCCCTAATTTTCTCCATTGCATTCTTATTATTAATCTTCAATTAAATTAGAAAAATTTATTCTTGATTCGTGTTTTTCATTTTTATGGATGAAAAATGAGAAACAAACGGGGGCTTAATATCAAATTAAATTATTTTACATTAAAAGTTAAACTATTCAAGAAGGAACCGTTTCAAGGAACAAGAACATCGTGAATGCCTTTGGAAAATTTAGCCCGGTTTGATTTGAATAAAATTTAGATTTTTATTATATTTTGATTAAAAAAAAATTTAATACATGATTGAAAAATTGATAAAAGTTGCGGATGCCTAAAATGTATAGCTGAAAACGAATTAGGAAAATAAGTTTTTGAAAAATATGAGCCAAACAGGGACTTAGTATTTTAGGGGTAGAACTAATAAGTAATATTCACTTATACAATATTTATTAATCAAACCATTTATAAATTCTTCCTGAACCATTTCTTCTGTAATTTTGCCAGCCCTGTTTAATAATTTTCCGTCCAAAACTCAACACAGATGCAACTGATTTGAAAGTTCAACTTTTTTCTGGTTCATTAATACTTTTAAGTTCTATTATTTTGACAATTTAATATGTCTATATTTTTTAATTTTTGTACTTTTTTTTTGGGTGCACTGTGAGCTTCTGCCTCAAAGCATCTCGAGGCTTACGCCTTGCCTCGCGAAGGAAAGACGTCTCACCACCAACTTCACATTTTTAAACACTGCCTCGGATAAGTGTTTGATATAGTGATGGCAAAAAAATCTGCATCGCTGTTGAACATGTGAGAGTCACATAATCCATCAGATTTTTGGGCAGTTACTGTCGCTTGAGATTGGGCGTGCAACTATATTGAAAGGTTGGGGAACTTGCAAGTTAAGAATATACCTGGGTCGAGATATAATTGTTTTTTAATTGCTCCCTTTTGTTGATAACAATCAATATGGTTGAGATGGTACTATTGAGCGTGTCCTCTTTCTTGGACATTATGGCTTACTCGTGTCACAGTTTGGATATGTTTTGACTCACAACAAACATGTTTGGATATGCTACTTAAAAATTTAAAAAACTACATTTTTTTAAAAGCAAATAATAAAAAGAGGAGGAAAAAAAACAGATTTCCATGTCCAGGTCCTTTGTCTGAATGCCTACTAATTCACTATTTTTATTTTGTTAGCTATGTTGACTGATATCATGAATTCTACAATCAGTTCTCGATATATTTCTGCTAATATTTTTAATAAAAATTAAGAAATAAGTAAAGGGAAATTTTGTCCAAACGAATTGCTTAGCAGCACTGGACGTGGTAAATAATAATTCTGCAATTCCAATCAGTATATGAAATGAACATAAAGTTTTGCTACATGGTTACTCATACACAAGACACAAAATGCAAGACCTTTCATCAATCAAATCACAATCAACACTGGTTTAGAATCAAACCAAAAAATGATAAGTGTGACCTCAAAAGGAAATGAAGCACGAAAAATCAGAGGATTGCGAATTACTAATACAAGTCTATCCTTCTATGCTGAACCAAATTCAGCAGACCACTTCTCGTGCTTTTCAATATCACCTGCTGAAACACTTGGTTGAACCTTATTCAAGGCTTCTAAAAAGTCGCACATAGCAACGGGATCATTTGAAATCTCATCCTTGGACATGTTCTTGATCTCATCACGCGTCTTTCCTGCTATCTTACGCCTCATGCCATTCAAAGAAGCATCCCGGCAAACATTTGTTAGATCATCTCCACTGTATCCCTCTGTCCTACGAGCTACTTCATCAATATCCACATCTGGAGCCACCTGATATCACAGCATGTACGTATATTGCAAGTAAACAAAATGAGAATTGATCTATAATTGTCTAATGAAGAATATATATCCTACTTAAAGAATTGAAAACTACATAGAAGTGAGTTGAGCAATGATGGGGCTAGCACAAGAAAGCCTGCTTGCAGCCATTCAAAGCAGTTTATTAAATTTTGAAGTCAATAATATATTTGAAGTCCAAGTTAGCAGAATCCAAAATCATGACCTTATGAATACCCAACCAGGCCCATAAATAAACTTGCCTGGTGCCCTATAGGCAGTAAGACTTACCTCAACAGTTTTCAAATTGATCTTTATAAGCGCCTTGCGACTCTCAAAATTTGGAAGTGGAATGTATATTCTCTTCTCCAACCGCCTCCTGCATTAATCATTGTTGTATCAGATCAAAAAAGCACCCTACCTAGAACCTCAAGAAATAAAATCAAATATGAAGTGAACGAAACAAAACCAGACCTCAATGCCTCATCTATATCCCAAGGAAAATTTGTAGCTGCTAAAACCATCACTATCTTGCGAGTACCATCTTCATTGGTGGAAGAAGCGTTGACACCATCTACCTGAACTAGAAGCTCCGATTTGACCCGTCGGGATGATTCATGCTCTCCTGACGCCCTAAAAATTGGTTTCATAAAAAGGGGCTTGACGTAGATACATGTGAACACGTGAATTCTCACGCGCTAATAAATAAGCTTTCCTTCATCTAAAGTACAAGGCAGTTCAATTGTGCTTATAAGGTATTTAAGCAAGCAACACAAAACAGGTTAACCACAAAGAATTGGGGGGACTAATATGGAGAATTTGGTTAGTATTGAAATGTAAGCCGATCTATGCCATACATGCATTTGTGTACCCCAACTCACATAACTGCTGAAATAACTGTAGAAAGAGAATAATCTCAGGCAAAATGGCCCAGTGGCCATATTTAAAAGTTGCCTGTACAGAATAATAAAATTCTCACCCTCGAGCATTGCAAAGAGAATCAATCTCATCAATGAATATTGTACTAGGAGCATGAGCTCTTGCAAGATCAAACAAACACCGGACCATTCGTTCACTCTCCCCACGCCACTTTGAAGCCAGGGTAGCAGAAGAAACATTGAAAAATGTTGTACCACACTCAGTAGCCACAGCTTTAGCTAGAAGTGTCTTCCCAGTACCAGGAGGGCCAAACATGAGTACACCTTTCCACGGTCTCCTAATTCCCTGAAACCAAATACATATCAAAGATTGAACGTCATAAACCATGCATGTAAGGAAAGAGAAATGGATTACATGAAGTATGAACAATCTCTATTTTACGTCTAGTTATATAAATCCCTCTCTACATGTAAGGAATAATAAATAAATCATCCAAAGTACTTCCAGTCTTGTGCTTTCAAGAATGCACCATGAAATCAGCTATGAAGAGAGCAGAATTTGAGATATACACAGGCTGACATGTTATTTGTATCGCCATGCATCAGAGATTCCATCATAACAAACTAATTGCATATTTAATACTAAAACTACAGATTATCTACATGACTTTGAGGAAGATGGCGGTAAACAAAATCGAAGTAAATTTAATCAGTTTTGACCAATATCTGATACCTGGAAATACTCGGGCATCCACAGTGGAAGAACTACAGCTTCTTCTAAAAGTCTTTTTGCTTCGCTCAACCCAGCCACATCATCCCATCTGACACCGGGACTGGTTTCCAAGACATCCCTTTCGAGCATAGCAGCCAAGTCTGCATCAGGCCCTTCATATTGCACTTTTTTCTGCTTTCCGTCCTCAGCTTCATCACCATTCTGACAATCACAACAAAAATCAGAAAGAAGCCAATGACGAATAGTATTATCAACTAATAGTGAATACAGGACCTACACTGGATTCAAGGTAATAAGAAGCCAGCAACCCAAAGTAAGTAATATCTCTACTCCCTCTGTATATATGCTAAAGTAAACATTTCTACACTCCCTTTGAATGGACAAAAACTAAGGCCTCCTGGAAAGATTTCAATATTCCTATAGCATCATGAATCTCCATTGTGTAGGTCACTCGTGAAACCTTACACGCACAGAAATTTGTACATAAACGTTGCAAAATACATATCCAACAAAGGACATCAAGAAAACATAAGGATATAGAAGGGGAATTAAAAGGAGAAACACTTCAGGTAAGTTAATCTATTTACATAAAAAATTGTAGGTATTTAGATAATTAATTATTAATTAAACTACTCAAAAAGTTTAGCATGTTTGTTGAAAGATATTGAGAACAATGTTTGACATTTAGTTGCAAAAGAACTAATTGGAAGATTGAAACTCAGATACAATGTTCAAGCCTTAATTATATCACATGATTGGAAAATCAGCTCAAAATTCTAAACCGAGAAGTCCCTTAATAATCAATCTGATAAATGGGACAAGTCTGTCTGAATATGTGCAATTGGACATTCATACATATCTTCATTCAACTTTCCAACATCTCAGGTTCTCTATTTTTGAATCCGTATATTTTTCAGATTTTAACGTCAAAACGAATATTGAATAGGAAAACAAGTAGTATTAACTCAACGAATCTTGGAAAACTACAAACCCTTTGTAAAACAATAGGTCATATGAAGGTAAAAGAACTCAAGGACCATGTGATGAGACTCAAAAATATCTTCATGGACAGTTCTTGCCATGGAATTGAAACATTAACCATGTACTCTAAATGATAACCACACCAATCCCTCAGGAACTTGGATACCCCAATCTTCAATGTCATAATAGAGTTCATCAAAATAAAGGACAGGTGAGAATTTTTAATCATATTGAGGTGTAGCATAAGATATATTTAGGGCGTGTTCGGTAGAGATTAAAATCGGATTAGAATTGAAAAACTAACCGTTATTGTTGACTTTTATTAGACGAGTAAGACCCAATAACTGTTATATTTTCAATTTTAATTGGATTTTAAGCACGACCGAACACGCCCTTAAATTTTAAAAGGCTAGTAGGACAAGTTGAATTCAGCTTTTCTAGGAACTAGAAAAGTTAGGAAGAGTAGATACTCAAAGCAAAAGCATAGACATTGGATTAGAAAAGGCTGCAATAAAATCTGAGGGCAAGCACATCAAGTGTATCAGGCCTGAACTAACCCTTTTGCTGTGCTTCGAAAGATAACAATGAAATAAACAAGCTCCCTTGACCAACCACGAATAACATGAACACTCACTTTTTCAGTATCTTGTCTCATATCAAAAGTGGAAAGAAGAAGAATTGTGCCGTGCATACCATAATACTCAGTGATGAAATAAAATGATCTGACATTACACTAACTTTCTAATTAAGACAACTTAAATAATTTCTACATTAATTGCTAATTGGACCCATCATTGGAATGCTTGTATATTGTAATGGTTCTGCCAATAACATTGTCATGGATCTTTTTTGTCATGTGAATGGTAACACTTTCTATTCTTCCTAACTACAAGTAAGGGAAGGGTGACGTTCCCCATTTAATCACCAATGTCTCATATAGAATCCTAGGCACTTGATCTTGCCTAGAGCAAATGAATTAGTTAGCTAACATAGTACCTCATAACAGATAATGAGTAAAGAATATACTTTTTCCAACCGTCAAGTAAAATGCCGACATCATTAACCAACTACATCTCCAGCAGAAAAACTTACTACTGAATCTGCTTTTCCAGAGGCCAATTTCCCAGTTCCTTTCTTTACGGTAGTTGATGCTCGAACTCCAGTGTTAGACTTACTAGAACCAGTCCTTCCTCCACGGCCAGCTGTTCCTGTTTTCGTGGAACCTCCACGTGCCCAAGTCCCGTCTTGTGGTGACTTCCTCATGCCAACTTGACCAGTTCTTGTAGGTCTTCTACTCGAAGGATCTCGAGTAGGCGGTCGCCACACATCGGGATCATCCACTGGAGCACTGGATGACACTGGATACTCGTCCAATGGCTGAAATACAAAGGATGACTTCGTCGAAATAGGAGGTGAATTAGGCCGCCTGCCAATAGGAACCTCCTTGAACGACCTTTTCTCAGCATCTAATTGCTTCACAACCTCCGCTTCTTCTGAAATTGCTTTCTTCGCATTCATCCATTTCGTACGCAGTAAAGGGTCCTCGACTGTATTTAAATGCCTAAAAGTCGGGAAAATGAAGAACAAAATATAAGAAATTTTAAACAAAAGATTTCAGCACGAGGGAGTTAATCACAGCAATTTTTACTTAAACATGTAGAATACTTTTATAAACTGATAATTTAGCTTTATGACTGTAATACATAGAACCATATTACAAGCTAAAAACACAAAAAAATATTAAAGGAAAGGGGAATTTTCCCCAGTTCCTGTCTCTTCTAAAAGAGCAAGATTTCAAATCAAAAAGGCAAATCTAAATCAACCCATTTCTTCAAATTCAAATTTCATACAGATGCAACTGAATATTAAAATCCATACCAACGAAAAGGAAAGGGGAAAGGTAAAAAAATTAAAATTGAGACATATACTTGTTGATCTGAGCAATGGCGCCATCGAAGAAAATAACGGAAGTGTCATACAGTCCTTCCAGAGCGTATTCCCTAGCCAACTTTAGGTGATCTTGCAATCCATCCAGCGACACGCCACCCATCAGTTATATATACATACACTCCTCTTTGAATCTTTATGTATCCCTTAATTTCACAAATCCAGAGAATTTACGCGAATTTAATTCGTAATTAACTTTAAAATGTAAGAAATTGTGGCCGGAGTTGAAGCAGCAGAAATGGGCAAGAACGGCGACGTTTAAATGGTATCCTAGACTGAAGAAAGAAAACGAAATTACAGATCTATCCTTGGACGCATTTTTACAGTTGATATAAATTTTTTCTTTGATTTTTTAATTATAATGAATAATAATTGAAACCAAACAAGCCTTTACCGCATAATAGTCATTCATAATGCTATCTATTTTCCTCCAAAAAGTAACTAAAAGTAAAAAGAAAAGAAAAAAAAAAAAAAAAGTACATAGATTCTTATTTCCGCCTCTGTGTTTTGATTTTTGAATTGCTACTCATAATCCATCTTTTGAGTTTGGACGTGGAGATCATTATTCTATAGCTTAACACTAACACAAGTGGCCTAATAGAATCATTATTGTAATTTATTGTAGTTGATTTGCAAATTGAATGATAATTCAGGCTTCTTGGTAAATAATTGACAACATTTTGACAGTGCATGGAACTCGATGTTAACAAAATAAACACTTCTTTCTCGACAATCGTCAATAATTGTTATCCTCTCGTGCCCTCCATATGATCCATCATTTCCCTTTGAAAACTTGGTCACCATTGACGTTCAAATCTTTTAGTAAGATGTAAGTACGACCCACCCCCGTGACATGGATTACCTTGACTCTATAGTGGGGTAGTGCAATCTCATTAGTGCATTTTTTGGCAGGGTTGTAGAAGGTTCGACCAAAGCACTAGGCATTGATAAGTGTAAATTGTAGACTCGTCTATTTGTTATTAGTTAGATTCTAATTATTTTGGATGTTTTATTGTTTTAAGATTGAACCCAAATAACATTGCAAGCGTAGATAAAAGAAAAGAAAAATTAAGAAAAGAGCACAATTGAAAATCTTGTAAGTGCGAGATTTTGATATACGTGTTTTCATAAGAGCGGAAAATCTCGTAAGTGCAAGATTTTGAAGTACATATTTCCATAAGAGTGTTGATAATTTTTGCGCGAGCAAAAATCCTAATACCAAATGTTTTGTGCGAGTGAAATTATGAAAATTTCACTCTAAGTTCAGTTCAAAATTGCACGGTTTCCAAGGCACGTTGGTGGGCATAAATAGGGTTCTTCATCTTTCATACTATATACACAGTGTTCTAAAAAGTATTTGGTGTGATGAGAGAAGGTGTAAAAAAGTGTTTTTCATTTTTAATTATTTTATGATCATTAAATAAATAAAAATGATGTGCAATTGGGTCCAAGAAATCGCCCAGGCTAATTTAGTACCTTGGTCCACATTAATCATTATATCCAAGAAATGGCTACAAAATATTCAAAAAAAAATAAAAAAAAAGTGAGTCTTTTGGCGCCTAGACCCACACGAATTAATCTATTTTATCAGAAGAAATTATCCAGATGTAGTATCAAAAGATGAGTTGGAGAGAAATGATTGAATAAAAAAGTTGATTGTATTTTAAATTGTCAAATGATAGAGTATCACTTGACATTACGTAAGATTTGAGGCAAATGTAATAAGATTGAAACCCGCATTATGCTGTCAAAGGGAAGGTTGAGCGCCTTTTTCCGCGCCTTGTCCTTCCTCATGCAGGGCATTCTGAGACGCCTCATATCTAGGCGTGAATGAGCGGAGCATTGTCAAACCTTTTATAACATTGATACATACTTCATGTCTTTGGCATATAAATGAGGACTTTACTCACACAATTATACTCTACACTTTGTCTCCATTTGGAAAGAATTAATAAACAGTTTATTTATTTATTTATTTATTTTGAAAGAAATAAAATTATTCATTCCTCAAGTCAGCAAGGAGTACATATGAAATAAATAAATGAGGAAAGTAAGATCAATCAACCCTATCTTGTAAGGAACTAGCGGCCTTAGCTAGTGTGTGAGCAACTTGATTAGCAGATTCCTAACCCAATGGAAATTGAGGTTCGAAAAGTCTCTAACAAGAAGTTGTCACGTACACTTCATTATTCTGTAGAGCTGTGTAGACCAAGAGGGCATCCTTAATTTTCAAAGATGGCCGCGTCAACATTAAGTTTAAAGGAGCCCGTTGGGGGTGGTTTCCACTTATCATTCTCCGGTGGATTAGATGTAGCCATGGGTGGTCTTAGGGGCTGATTAGCGTCGTGCCAATGCTGGAGGAAGTTTTTTGCAATAGCCACCACCTTAAGCACTGTATAGGATTTACCTTTCCAAACTGTCTCATTTCGATTCATCCATATGGCCTAGCCATAGGGATAATCTCTTGTTCTTGTTGATGATTTTCGAGGGTGGCTGTGAGCCACTCTTTGAAATTAGTAGCCATAGGGGATGAACTGTCAACTCCTACTGCCCTCCCAAACTTTCTGGCTAAATTAATAGGATTTTTGTGATTTTATTTGAAGTTGAAGAAGACAAGGCAATGCTCGGGAGTTTTATTTACGAGATTCAACAAGTTTCTATTCCCAAATTATTTCCTCCTCTTAATTTCTGGTGATGTGCTCAAATTCAATTAGTGTTAATTGAATTATGGGCTAAAATTCAATCAATTTTGTTGACGTTGAAAAATGTAATTACACTATTCAAGCCAACTTAGAGATCGAATATGAACATGATTGACAAGACAGGGGTACTATATGCGTGCATACTTCTCCTATATAAAGCCAAGGAAGCGAAGAGAAAAAGGGGACTTCTCATATTTCTCTCATATTTCAAATATTTCCTATAGTTAGAACACAGATTATAATTTTACTATCTTTCAATCCTTTGATTAATTCCTTAGTAAATTCGTATTTGATCTCTAAGTTGGCTTAAATCGTGTAATTACATTTTCAACGTCAACAAGTTTTAATTGAATTATGGGCTAATTTGGAACGATGTAACCTTATTACGAATATTTCATTTCTATATCTAGTTTTGAAGTTACATACTATACGATGTGGTGTTTGTGTTATTATACTTAAATGTTATATAGTTATCTAACCAATAATTGAATGAATTGAGAACTATATTGATTTCGAGAGATGATACATATATTATTGTTCTTAACAACGAAAATTACAAATTTGGTTACATTCATGGTTTGTGCAGTCTTATAAACGAATATTCTCGTATTTAATGCTACAATTCACATGGAGCCATAGTGAATTAATATGAAAGTACTTTTGATTTTGTATGACAATATATAAATTAAATTAGAGATACTAGAACGATCACATGAATGTGTAGTCTTAACTTGATAAAAGAGATTGTATTGGATTAACCATGATGAAATTGTGTGTTCTAACACTTTGGTCTTAGTGAATTATCCCACATCTGCTTTTTTTTTTTTTTTTTAATTGATTTTTGATACTATTACCTAGTTTGTTTATTTTTAGTGAAATATTGATTTATTGTCGAGATATATTTAGAATTAAGCGAAGTTTGAAACTTAATAACAACATCGTCATGAATAATACTCTACTTATGATGTCATGCACTTGCGATTTCATACCATAGGCATCGATTAGAAACGTCTATAATTCAAAATAAAAAATCTTATTTACTGTATTCTTTAGTTCAATACTACATACCAAACATATCCAACGGCTATAATTCAAAATTTAGAAACGTCACACTCACAAGTAACGCTTGAGAATGCATTAAGTTGAACAAGAAATGATAATTCCCAATAATCTGGCAGTGACATCCTACTAAAAGGGAGACTAAAACTACAAATGATTTGAACGCCATGTAAATATAATAGCTGAATTTATGAACCAGTGAACACCCAAAGCTCTTAAACTTGTAATTCACAGGAGCCTCAAGTGCATACGGTGAGGAGGAGGAGATCTTTCACCGAGCTATAATGGCCTCAATTATAGATTCAATTGAATGTCCAAAAGAAACTAGAACTATAGACCTGAAAAAGGAAGTAATTAGATAGTCTCCTCTTGGATGGAAGTCTTTTGGCAAAAGCTTCAGTTATATTGTAAGACAATTATTTGACTAACTTGATAACAACATACGGGGAAAGCCATGTATAAGGGAATTTGTAATTTATGCTGTCTTCCAACCCTTAAAAAAGAGTAAATTAATATATCATAACAGATACAGGAGGTGTTGATAGTTATTCAGCAAGGCAAAACAAACAAGTTCAGGTACAGGAATTACTCACATTTCATATGAGAAAACCTGATCTTACATAGAGTTCTTGTGAAAGTTCAGAACTTCATATACCCTCTTTTTAAGTTTTCCATATCTCCATGAAGTAACAGATGACATGAAAGACGTTTTAGACAAAATGATACATCGTAACTTAGCTGAAGCACAAAGACGATTCAGACAAAATGGTTGCAGCAGCATACGATAAGAGGAGCAAATACTCTGGTTTAGTCTTTCACAGCCAAACCATTTGGCGTGGCTAATACAGTTTTGAGCAATCTCAAACATAATGACCATTGATCGTACAATAAAATAGACATCGACAAAAATATATAGCCCCTGTTTGAGCCAACTTTTTTGAAAATGAGAATGAAAAATATAGCCGTTATTGGGGCCCACACAAGAGATAGAAAATTTGAATTTAAATGTTGATGTGATGGATAACGGTCATATTTTTCATTTTAGAGAGGAAAAAATATGGCTCAAACGGGGCCATAATAATTAACTGTCTTCCAACTAAAGTAAGTTTAAAGCTTAAATATATATTCAAAAGAAAGGACAATGCACTAATTTATAGCAATCAAAATCAACCTGAGTTCATTCATTCATGGAAAGAATTCCCAACAAAAATACTCCAAAAAATGGAGAGAAAAGGAACCAGTACAAATATTTTAGTCCAAGCAATACTTGCCAACAATTGTGATTACCACTATCAGATCTCAAGAATATCATTAAACTAACAAAAGGAACCAGTACAAATTGAATGATAGGCATCTTGAAATAGACGTAAAACTATGTCATGAACCTGTAAAACTAGTGGGAAATACCAACTCCATTGGTTGACATCCCCCAAGAAAACATGCAGAAAAATTTGAGGAAACAAATGGTAAACAGGCAAGTGCTACTTGCCTTGGCTATAGAATGAAATAATATCAAGGCATACATTTATCATCTAATCCACCTTCCTCTCAGCTTCCTTCTTGTACTCCTCCAACTCTTTCATCCACAGATCCCCAAACTCACAATCCTTCCATTGCTCGAACCATGGCCCCCCTAGCGTATAATGTATGGCCTTGGGGAATGTGCTCGTGTTGCCTTCAACAATCCTGTTATGTCCAACAAGGAAGTTCCACACAAATGGTATTTCTCCAATATCATCGTCATCTAACCACTGAAACCTATGAAGAAATGCGCCAGTCTCCTTGTTCACCACTTCCGGGGTTAGCACTCGATTCTTTGGGTGCCCACAATTGTACAACACCATTGAAGACCAATTCTTCCTCGGGTACACAGTTTGAACTGCCCCATCCATTTTCGTTGTTTCTTTAGGTGTGTAATCATGTTGAACACACATTATTGCGTATTTTTCATCAATCAGATCAACTAATTCTTTAATATCGCGTAAATACAAGAAATCGCAGTCCACAAACATGGCCCATCCCTCATAATTTGCCAGATATGGAGTCAAAAACCGCGAGAATGAGAATTCAGTGCTCTCTAACTTCCCTCTTTCCCGCCAGTAAACACCCTTTTCGCGCATTTCACATTGCTTAATGGGAAATATCTCAATAGGGATTGAGGACATCTTCAATAGAGAGTAGCGGCAGACCTCATAAGCAAGATCCTCCCGCGGATCATACCCTATGAAAATCTTGAATTTCTTTGAATTCAGGTCGAACCCATTTCGGCAATTTCCATTGCTATTGTTCGTATTATCATAAATTGAATGAGACACACTTATCTCAGCACCATACGGATGCAAATCTGCGCTCCCGGTCATGATTTTCAGTCACGAAATACGCGCTGCGGAAAAAATACAAGAAACCCACAAAACTAATTCAAGAAAAGAGAAAAAATCATGCAACTGAATACTACCATTTCCATAAATATAAAGTTTACTTACTGATTAGATCTGGATGATTTATAAAGTCATGTCAAGATGGAAGTAGAAAGAAACTTACTCGATGTGTTAGGAGAGAGAACTTCAGATTTTTTTCTGATCACAAAAGAAGACAACGAGTCAAATCGATTGCGTTGTTTACTCGTTTTTGTTTATGATTGATGTGGCTTGCTTCGGATCACAGATTTATGAGCGTTAAAATTTATGTACAGCCTGTCTTCACTATACTGCTGTCGGTGGAAATGGAATGGGTTGCGGGGATTTAGCTCTGACGGTTTGGGAGCTTCTGAATGGCCGTTGATTTGGGCGACTGTATTTACTATGGGCTATAAGCTTTCTTTTTCAAGCTTGGTACTTGAATTAAATTCATCAAATTATGCATAATAATTAGGGAAAATTACAGTCATTGTACCAAATATTTCACTTTTTTACAGATTTTGTCCATATCTTTTATTTGTGTCACCCACAGTATCAAACCATTAAATAGTTCATACCCGAAGTCCAAATTAACAGAAACCATTAGTTGACACCAATTTTTAAAGGGTCGATATGTAACTTTAAATATTTCATATAAAAAAAATTATAATAAAGGAATTCAATAAAAAAAAAATAATTCAAACTACTGTTCATCTTCCCCACCTCAATCATCCTCCTCCTCTCCGCCGCCGTCAGCTCCTCCCTTTCTCATCCTCCCACCACAAATGGCACGCTATCTCTCCCACCCATTCCCCCTCTGTCCTCAAACAAATTATGAAACAACTTTCAATCCATCAAAGTCGTGAAGAACCCTAAAAATAGTCCCCAAAATTCGCCCACATTAAACCAAAACTACACTCATTTTTGTTTCACATTCAAGTTCTCGACCAAGAATGGCAGTTTCCATTCTCGTCTCTTTATGATAACGGGGATGAGAACAAAAGTCAAATTCTGCTTCGTTTCCAAGCTTCTCCATTATCTTTCTTAATCAAATTATAAATCATTCATTGATTTCCATGGGCAATTTGTTTCACGCGGTTTGATTTGCTAGTGAACTAAAACTGAAAGAAAATAATAGGAAGGTGCACCGCCCCTGAGAAGGTTGTTTCTTGGTAGTTTAGTATAGTTTTCAATGTGGGTTCTTTATTTTGGATTAGAATTTTGGATGGGGCAAATTTTGGGGGCTATTTTTAAGGTTCTTCATGGCTTTGATGGATTGAAAGTTGTTTCATTTTTTTTTGGAACGGAAGGGGAATGGGTGGTAGAGATGGCATGGCATCTGTGGTGGGAATATGAGAAATGGAGGAGCTGACGGCGGTGGGGAGGAGGAGGATGATTGGGTTGGGTGGGGAAGAAGATGAATAGTGGTTTGGGTCAAATATTTAATTATTGATCAACTAACGATCAAACTAACAGTTTCTATCAATTTGGACTCTGGGTGAGAATTGTTTAAATGTTTAGTACAATGGGTGACACAAATGAAAAGTTTGGGTAAAGTATGCAAAAAAGTGAAAGATTTGATATTGTGGCTGCAATTTTCCCTAATAATTATCAATATTTTGAAAATCGATTTTTATGATCTGAAAAATTTAATGGGTGAATGTTCAAAATTTCGAATGCGTTCCGGCAGCTAATAATAAATAAAAAAAACATAATACATTAATATATCAAAAAAATTGAGAAAAATATGTTATTTTTTTCAAAACGACGTATATAGAGATAAAAATCGCTTAATGACTTGATTTCAAATATTTTTTTATTAGGACTATTTCTAATATCAATAGAAATGAGACAACAAATATAGACAAAAGTATTAATAATTGAGTTGTTTAAATATTTTTATACCATCTTAGTTTGTTATTATAACAAATAAATGAGAAAATAGGGAGAATTAGAATAAGAAAGTAATCAAATTCAAAAAAAAAAAAAAAAATCAAGAAAAAAGTATATCACACCATCAATTGTTGTAAGTGGGTATTTCTTTTGATTTTCAAAAATCAATCTGCCAATCTCACATCAATTTCCTTGAACTAAAATGTTAAAAAAAAAAAAAAAAATTATAAAAAGGACCGATTATAGGTACATCATTTGTGCCTTAATGTTTGGGACTGATTAAAAAAGTATGTTTCCTAATTTTTTGAAAGGAAAAGGACCAATGTTAAAACCGATAAATTCAGTTGTGGGTTGACTGATTTTGCCGTTAGATCCGCTAGTTGACCGATTTTTCTCCTATTTTTAGATATATGATTTTTATGCATCGATCAAACACGTACTTTATCGGTTTAAGGTTTTTTGATCGGATTGAACTTTTTTATTTAGAGCCGGTTTGTTTGTGCTTTTTCACCCTATTTTTAGAAGAAATGTTACCATTTATGGGTCTCATTTAGCCCCCGTATTTTGACTTTTATCTCACAATTTTCAATTTGCAACGACTATATATATATATAATAATGAGCAAAAAATGGCGCTCAAACGCCCCTCTCAGTATTGTTTACATTTATGTTCAATTTAATATGTTGGAGAAACATATGTGAAGACAATTCTTTTGTAACATTGAAAAGATATTTGTCAAAAAATATCTACAAGTACGAGATGTGCAATGTATTTATTGATCATGTAGACATATTTTCTCTCCTATTTTTTTCTATCTGAAAATAAAGGTACAGTTGTCCTTGACTTTCATTATGACAGAGGAGATAGAGACATTTTGTATCAATTATTCAAAAAAAACAAAAAAACTAAATTATATTAATTATATTATCAAGCTTTGTCCAAGAACACAACAGGCTAGCAAATTAATATTACCCTAAACTCTAGAGCATGTATAACTCTTCAAATGAAAATGAAGGTCTGTACAGTTGCTCAGTGGTAGATTCCCAGACCACTTCCTTAACAGCTTGAGCTTGAGCCCTTTGAAGGTGTATTTGGTGCTGCTACACCTAATCCAATTGCCTCAGAGCTTTTCATCAACCTCAGTCTCTTACATGATTCTACAAACATTCTGCAAAACATAAATACCAAAAACATGATTAGCACCAAACTAAAACAGGTCGATCCGCTCGTCGGCTTGAGGCATCGGCTCATTTTGAAACGAACCATGGGCTGAGCCGAACCCATTTTTTTATCACGAACCGGCTCATTTGGACTCGGGAACTAGCTCTTTGTTTTGCATTTTTCTTTTTTACTTTAGTTATATTTTTTAATTTTTTTATGTTTTGGACTTATTCTGTTAATTTTTAAAAAATTAAATACAAAAGATTTCGCGGGTGATCGGTTCGGTTCAACTCTACACAAGCTGAGCTAGGCTTATCAACATGGTTGGGCCGTGCTCACGTGTTCAAGCGTCGAGCCGGCTCAGTTCAAGCCATTGCCACGCATACTAACACTACAAAATCGTAAGATCAATTTTCTCTCGAGTCTCGTCCTCTATTTCCATTAGAGTAATCACTAAAAAAGTTCGATCAATGATGTTGATGGTATTCATAGGATAAATTTGGGAACTTACTTCCAAGGGACATCTCCAACTAGCATCCAGTCTCCATCTTTGTCCTCATAAGTTGGCACATACTCTTCACCATTTGCAGAGTCCACGAGCTTCTTCTCGTTCAACACATTACCTAAACCAAATTTAATTTAATCATCGTTAATACAGTAATTACGAGAAAAATAAATTAGAATCAATTAAATATGGTGCTTACATATGGTTAAGCATGCAAACATATCTCCCATTGCAGTCAACAAATCCTGGTAGCTACTGTATATTTCCAGATCAATTTTCCTTAAATATGGAGCCCCATCTACGCCTACTTTCACGTATTTGCAACTTTTTATCAAGTTCTTCCTGTATGATCTCACTGGAGGCCATCCCACAACTTGAGCCCTATATTAAAAATGGCTCTTACGTTAGTGTCAAAATAAAAATAGTTTTATACAAGGCTAAACAGTACAAATAACTAAACTTTAGCACTGTTTGTCATCCATTTTCTCAAACATTGAACAATCTCCACCACATATTAAATCAATTTATTTTGATTTCTCAAAAGTCCAGCCAAACGAAGCTCAAAATGAACTTATCAGCTTTACATAGATTCATGAACCTAGAATGCATCTAGATGCACACTTGAATATGCTATAAATATGGCGACTACTTAATTTAGATAAAAATCATATTTTTAATAGATTTTAATAAAACTTCACGATATATATAATTAACTATATGAAACGAATCTTCATTTCTTCCATGAAATTTCACAATAGATAGGAGAAAAATAATGTGCCATCAGATAAATTACATACTTGGAGGGAGGTTGTGATTCAGCTTTGGCATCGTTCGCCATCGTCAAATCTACGTCGGAAAATCCACGCTTGACACCAGACTTCTGAACTAGCGAATCACCCGGCAAACCCAAAGAGAGCTCCGTTTTCAGGTCGCCGGATGTTTCAGATTCTGACAACTCTTTTGATTTTACCGGCGACATTTTTACTGTCGTTCTAAATTAGCAATTGGCAGTGCAGTCTATAAAGATTAGAGAAATTTGTGACCGTTGAAGTGAAAACATGAGTGCGTGTTATATAGAAAGAAAAGAACGGTACGGCAGAAATTCTTTTTGACCATTCATGTTCCGACGCGTGTACAAGATTAAGCGGCTTTTATTCGTCCATGTTGATATGCCTTTAATTGGGTGCTTGTGCACATGAAAACCCACGTGGACTATATTGACCGACGTCCCTACAAACATCATTCATTGCATGTATTTCCTTCAAATGTTTGACTTTTCTTACTACTTAAACGTTGAGTGTGGGTGTAGTGTTTGAATCCATTTTTATTTTTTTTTATTTTTTTGGACAAAAATGCATTTTTACACCGCAATTTAATGAAGAATATATGATTAAAAAATAAAAAAATTATTTGAATTTTTGGGTAATATTATTTTATCAAAAAATGTGTGATTAAAAATAAAAGATAAAAAATGTATTACGACGTGTTTGGGTCGGATTAAAATCTGATTTTAATTTGAGTCAAAGTCAAATAATCAATATCAATCACATCTTGCATAGATCTCACAATTTTTCAACCACACATTCAAAATTTTTATTACAATTCACTTAAAATCTAATTTTAATTTACGTTAAAAAAAAATGGGAGACATACTACGACTAAATCCGCCACTCGCAAATCACGGCACAAATTAAAAATTTGTGGTAAAAAGTCGACCTTTCATGAGTCCGTGTTCATAGAGACTTAAATTCCGGACAGTGGGTCCCAGGATCTGCATGTGAGTGTGTTGCTTTGTCGAGTGGGTTATGATTTCTCTTTATTAGCAACCCGACACGTGGTAATTGGTGTTTGCACCGTGCTTGTTGAACAATTATGCCATTTGTACGATCATAATTGACAATGCTGGTGATGTTGAAATTCGAATAATTCATTTAAAAAATAATTTTTTAAATCGATAAATGTGATGTTGTTAACCAATATTTTCAAACTAAACTGTACATGTAACATGTTTCCTTATTAAAACATTAGCATCATGTGCAAGTGAAATAACACGGCATCACCAAATTTCCCAGTCGACATGCTTACATTTTATAAGGCAATTATGCTATAAGTACGTGAAATTTTGACAGAGGGTTTCGACCAACAGCACATGACTTGGAATCATTGAAAGATGGAGAGATAGAAAGGAAAAAAAAAAAAAAACCAATCATACGTCGCCACATTAGCGTCGATATAAATTTTGTCAACCTTTTTTATTTTTTTTGGTCACTTGTGACTTTTTCCTTTGTAAGGTTGGGGTATTAGAAATAGACATTCATTATTGTTATTATTAGATAGTAAAACTCAAGGAAAGGATTTCATTAAGGCACCTTTTGGTAGTCAAAATACACTTTAACAAATTGGGCTAAACATGATGAAAAGGATTTTGTTGTTCCGATTAATTTTTAGGCCATTCTGATTTGATTAAGCATGCCACATTTTCATTACATTTATGAGCTTTGAGTTACACTATTTTAATAGTGTAAACGCTACGGTTAAACTAAACGTGTTTGCAAAGAAGACGGGTTTGATAAGTTGATATTCTATAAATCATCTCTTGTAGGTCAAAAAAGACGATCTCTCTTCGAAGAAGGAATAAAATAAAAATCTTCCCGAATTCAAGAGCGCTAATAAAAAAATGTTGACTTTGAAATTCGACGACATGTAGATCAAAGTTGCCTGCTCTACTCGCATCCACGTGTATGTTATACCTGCACATTAGACCAAAAAATTAAGCGCACGCGAATGTGTCTCCAGCAATTGGGAGACGGCCTTGGCACTCCAACACTCAAGTTTGCACAATGAACGCGGGCAATAGGATCCTAGTTAAAGAGAGAATATCAATTGCAACATGTGGATGATATGTAAAATTTCATTTATAATCGGATGGAAGAGGCAATATCCGTTCGACGTTGACAAATGGTCTCATCTTATCTATGTCATAGGCCTACAATTTGATAAGTAGTCTAAAACGTTAATCGAGCACGGCTATTGTAGGATTGACAAATCTATTAGGCATACAAAGTATCTTTATATGAAAGATCTCTCGATTGAAATAACGTTTGCATGAAATATCTTACCAGGCAAAGGTTGGTCACTTCGAAAATCCATTGCAACGCAATGTGCCAACTCGACTCAAAAGTGGCGGTTCAAATGAGACATCATCGTTTCGGATGAGGTGTCTTAAATCATCTCGCCCGACTGGCAATGGAAGAGGAGGAGCAATGTGGCGTGAAGCGTGAGCCTCGCGGGAAGAGGTGTAACAAAAATATTTCATTTTTAATATATCAATCTCATAGATAGTGTGGTGGTAGTTAATTAGGCCGCTGAGATTATATTATTATATAAAAAAGTATGAATTTATGGTAAGATTCTGTACCTGCAACTAAATGAGTTCACTTTAGACACAATAATCAAATTAATTTGTTAAAGTAACAAAAGTTTTGTCTGCCATTTATGTACATGCAGAATTTGAGACGCATGACCCGGGAACATTGTTACAGTTCCAATGCCCCTTGATTTCTCTTTCACTTGCGGTGGTTTGTTCAGAATTCAAATCCCACAGTTTAAAGTGTTGACTTTGGGGTTATGGGTATAAACAAATTAATCAACTTTTTAAATAGGAAATAAAAGAAATATTCAATTAATTTAATGTATCACGATCCAAGATGATACAATGTGCCTGGGAACTGGACTAGATCCAAGAACCATGCTTACCTGCTTCTGGGTCTGTCCCATTCCTTGGCTTAGTTCTTGATATTGGTTTGAGTTTCTCCATTCTTGATATTGGTTTGAGTTTCTATGGGTTCTTGAATCTTGATCGTTATCTGCGTCATTTTGTATATAGAGTGCGTAAATAGTAAACACGAAATTAAAGGTTTCCACTATGCTTGCATTTGCAACAAAAAATTTTCATTTCAATGCTAAAAAAGAAACAAAAATTAAAATCTTGTTGATTATATTGTAGGGTCGTGTGTTCAATATTGAAAATTTTAAATTACCGAATATTTAGATCAAATGTGTGAAATTATACGATTAAAAATAACAAGTCACTTTTTAATTGTTTCTAGATGGTTAGATCAAACAAGTCAATTTATCCTAAATTTGAATACCACAATCAATAATTAAAGCAATAAAAAACACCAAATATGATCACGGAGAAACCCCAACTGAGTAAAAACTTTTGACAATTTGTCAGTCAATAATTCACATAAATCGAAGCAACCTTACAAGACGGTCCAGACCATTTTACCCCGTACAACTTTTGACTTCAATTCCTACAGTTTCCTTTGATCCTACTCAATGCGTGTTCCTCAAAATAAATCTTGACTCCTGGATTATTATCCTAGCCCTCATGGTCGTGTGCTCCCGATGTCAGATCTCGACTACTGGCATCTCACCTTAGTCCTCCTGAATTTATGGTTCTGCAACAGCTCCCAATTCCTAGTATCGATTTATTTATGGTGGATTGAGTAGTTTTATGCTTAATCAAAAGACCTTGTGTGTTTTGATCTTGTGGGTTTGTATAAAAAAGTATGGCTTAGTCAACAAATCAAAGTTTGGATGAAATTATGACTAAAGTAAGAGAAAAATTCATATATAAGGTGTATTATTTACCTCAATTCAAAAATAAGGTAAATAGTTTGAAAATTCAAAAATCATGTATGAATTTAATTAATTAAAAATATTTATTAAATAAAGATAATAAAATCACATTTTATAATTAATGGTCACATATTCATAATTATAAATTACAAATTTATTTATTGGTCACATATCGTCAATTTTTTTTTATCACAGACTATTTCGAGGTCACGGATCAAAAAATTTGTACTTCACAGATAATTTCGAAGTCACGGATTATTTTAAAGTCACATTTGTTGGTCACAGATTAATTTTCAGTCACGTATTGTCAAATTTTTAGGTCACAGTTAAATACTTGGTCACATACCACGGGCCCTACCACTTTTGATCACCCTCACCCCGTCGTCGTTGCTGCCGCCCCCACCACCACCACCACCACCTCACGACAACAGTACCAACACCACAGTTGCAACAACCACCACTACCACACAAAACACCACCACCAACCAGATTTGAACCACAGTCGCAACCAACAACCACCACAACTTCACACACACACACACAGCGGCTCCCAGCAGCAGCGCCACTGGGAATCGCAGCAGCAGTCAGGCGCTGCTGCGACTGCTGCTGTGAATCGCAACAGCAATGAGAATTGCTGCTTCAATTCACAGCAGTGTCGAGGCGCTCTAGGGAGGTGGGGAGGAGAGGAGAGGAGAGGCGCTGGCGGTGGAGGCGGCGGCCGGTGGAGTGGAGTTGAGAGAAATGGTGAAGAGAGAGAGTTGAGAGATGGATTAGGATTTGAAATGATTTTGGTTTAATATTTAAAATAAAATATCTGATTTTTGAATAATTAAACTTTTAACCTGGTTTTTGAATTGGTGTAAATTATACGCCTGATTTTTTGTAATTTCCCCTCGAATAATGCCCTTGTTTGGCCCCATTAAAAATGTTCTCTTTCTTAATTTTAACCACATTCACCAAATAAAATAATATTACACACAAATTTAAAATTTTCATTATTGTTTCATCTACACATTCTCCCCATCAATCATTGTTCCAAAATTTATATATTATCCAAAATGGGGGCCAAACAATGACAATATGTGGTGATTGAATTTTGAAATCATTTAATGTTTTGGATCATCAAAGAATTGATCTCTATAGAATAAATATGATTTAACACAATTTTAGACGTCCCATATGGTGTATATTTTATAATGGGTAGTGCTTGGGATGAAAAAAAATCTCAAAATCAACTTGAAAATCAAATGTTACCGTTTCTTGGACAATCAAGTCGCTCAAGCTCTAGGCTAGGGACAGACGAGCATCAATTGAGCAGCTATCAGTACTTTTATCATATCTTTCTTTCTCGATATTCGGTTGAAGTGATTTAAAACGTGTTAAAAAACTAACTCAAATGGCTACAATTCTTATTGAAATAACCTTATCTAAATTCCAATATTTTCTATGTGAAAAATGCGTTACAAGTTACGACTGAAAATTTGAAACATAACTTCTACGACTCTTTGACACGCTTTAAATTTCAAATTGTATTCTCTTGATCACATGTGATCTTCTTGGACATCTTGGACTCCTTCAATGACTATACTACCAACCCCAACTCTTTTGACTTTAATTAGAATTCAACAACTCCTAATTTGACTAAGGAAATTGTCAATTATAATTTGGACTCCTTCAATGACTATACTACCAACCCCAACTCTTTTGACTTTAATTAGAATTCAACAACTCCTAATTTGACTAAGGAAATTGTCAATTATAATTTGGACTTAAACATTCATTAAATGTAATATTAAACTAAGATGACAAAATATTGAAATGACCCGCATTATATTTCATAGAAATAATTTATCAATAAGAATATATTATCTTATACAAGATAGAGGCAAACTGTAAACTTACAGAACGAAGTCTGCAGTAATATCTTGCTGAACATTAATAAATACGAGTTTAAGTTGATTAATATGAGATTACGGCCTAATTTATGGACTACAAACAGCCCATTGTGCATAGAAAGTTGTGATGAACAAACAGTACATAGTGATTAATTATAGGGTCATGCCTCTATTGAAATGCCCTTAAGGTCTTTTGCATGAAGCCCAATGCCCTTTGCATCCAAACTCTTCATGATCCTTAGCCTCTTGCATGATTCACTAAACATCCTGCAAATTATACCATGTTAGATTATAATCAATAAATTTATCGAGTACGTGTATTTTAATGTACCGTGTTATATATAAAAACTATAACGATATTTACAAATAAATAACTTAGCAGTACACCAAACTAATGTGCTTTGGATGATTAATGAACGAAAGTAGAGCACGATGAGGAGTGCTCAACCATTTAGGATTTTTCCATTCTAAAGTGAGAGAAAACTCATTCATATCTATTCATTTTTTTGCCCTCACATTCTTGCTTGGAGATATGGGGATGTAAAAGATGGGAATCCTATCGACATTTTCCGACTCAAGACAATGAGCTCACGATTAAATGAGCACGACACAAATGCTTATAGTGAATTACAAGCATGTTTGATTAAGCTTAAAAGTTTCTTAAAATGGATTTTCTTAAGCACATTTCACATTCTTGAAAAAAAGCTCATACTACCTAAGAAAATACCTTTCAAGACCTCTAAGTGTAGCCACCGTAAATCACTAAATTTAAAGTTACTTTAAACCCACGTTTGACACCCATTAATTTTTCATTCTTATTCTTCATTTCAACCACACATTCTTCAAATAAAATAATATTACACACAAATCAAAAACTTTTTATCACTTTTCCACCACACATTCTCACATCAATCACTATTCCAAAAAATTTCTTTTCCTCAAAATGGGTTTCAAACAGGAGCTAAATTTCAACCACATATTCTCCAAAAAATACTATTCATTACATCATTCTTGGCTCAATAATGGTAGACAAACAAGGGCCAAATTTTAATCCATACTAAACAGTGGCTTGATGGGATTCGAAAAGCTCATACAAGTTGCAAAAGGAGTTCAGAGTATCTGAATATATGACACGCCATGTACTGTCAAAATAATTGATTTTTAGAAGCGTGACTGTAAACAGAGTCAAGGACAAACAATTGGAAGATTAAAAACGAAAGTTTTTCGGGCGTGTGATTATTGTGTTGGACATGGAAAATTGGTCCTAGTAAACTTTCTATGTACTTTATCATGTATGGCTTGACCTCAAGGATTTTGTCCTTCTTTTGTCAGCCTATTCATTATGAAGTTTCAGGTTTGTCGGCAACAAACAACAACTCTATTTACACACACACACACACACACACAAAACCCACCAAAATTACAATTTTTCTCTGTCAATCCATTTTACACTGTGTAAAATACTTTAAGAGGTGTTTGATAGAGATTAAAATCGAACTAAAATTTAAAAATTAATCGTTATTTTTTACTTTTATTAGATTAATAGTACTCAATAACGACTATATTTTCAATTTTAATTGAATTTTGAGCTATACCGAACACACTCTTAATTAGTCTCGAGTTGAGGTATCAAAAATACAAAAACAAGGGCGTCGGAAGTATCGAAAATATAAAGAGAGGGAGAGGAAGAGACTTACTGCCATGGGACGTCTCCAACAAGCATCCAATCGCCATCTTTATCCTCGTATATTGGAACGTACTCACTATTCTCTCCTTCACCTGTTCACGAACAACTAACTCACTAATAAATTTTTCATTTTTCATTAATTTCTAATATTTTTCTCAGGAATGAAATGAGCCCCCCACTCTACGTTTTATCATTAGATCTGCATTTTCCACTCGTAGTCAATACTCACAGTTACACCATTCTGCATATCCTAGCGATACAAAGACCAGACCAGCTCGGTCTTACAGGTTTAATGATTACATTACATTACTAAGAAATGTTTGGTAGAGAATAAAATTGGATTAAAATTGAAAAACTAACCGTTATTGTTGATTTTTATTAGACGAGTGAGATTCAATAACGACTATATTTTTAATTTTAATTGGATTACGAGTTATACCGAACACGCTCTAAATATATATTTAAAAAAAAACCTAAAGTTCAGTTTGAACATAAGCGTTTTTGACACTTGGAAATTTTGCATGGCGAAAATGCACAAGCATCAATAGAATTTTCCTTCCCCAACAGTCCAAAATCCCAAAATCACGAATTTGAAAGAATAGAGAATTACTGACCAATATAGCAGCAAAAGAGTTTTTCAAGAGACACGAGAAGGCTAGAATACCCCTCATGTGTACTCAAATCAATCTTGCGAAGAAAAGGGGCACCATCCATGCTAACTTTCACGTACATTTTTGTTCCCTCTTCCTCACTGAAGCTATTCTTACGCCGGTAAGAACATACCGGTGGCCACCCCACAACTTGATTCTTCTTCGTCCCCCTAGTCTCGTCACCGGAAAATTCAGAAAACGCCCTTTTCTTCCCTTTTTTCTCCATCGAAGCACCAGATTCACCACCACCTCCGGGAGGAGCCAACGTTAGTTCAATTTCTAGTCCTAAACCATCCTTAGCCATTTCCAGACAATCACTAGTAGAATACACGAAATATGTGAATGAACTGGATGAATTTTTTTTTATCAAACAGTTGGTTTTTATACATGTTATCGAGTGAGTACTACACAAAGAGAGCAATGCCAGGTCAAGCAAAGATGAATTGTCGGTCACATGAGATACAATGGTGGGGAACTATATGCTACCTAATACACTAGAATGGACAGGCAAGATTAAAGTTGAAAATAAGCGGATTGGAGGGCTCTTGATTTGCCATGATATTATCGTCGTTTGATCATGACCATTGGATATGATTAACTGGAACTTTACATGTGATCTGCTTGATTGAGGTGGGCCTCACATCTTTGCGTAATTATTTATTTATTTTGTTGTGTTTTCTCGCCATTATTTGCCTACATGCTATCAAAGGAAGTGCACGAATTAGCTCGTGACATCAATATATAAGGAAAGAACTATACTACGCCCTGTTTGGTTAAAATCAGATTTTTAGTAGATTTTGATAAAAATTACTGAAATGCACGATTGAAAAGTTTTGACTCCTATAAAATGTGTGATTAAATTTGATTGTTGACTTTGATTTAAATTAAAATCACTACCAAACGAGGCTACATCTAGACTTATATGTCGAGCGTAGTGTGTCCCTATCTCGTGATTCGTGATCAATTTTAAACTCGCTAAAATAAAAGATGCTAAAATTTTGTATGTAGGAGAGCATACCAAAAATGATATTATTTGTAATCAATACCCGATTTCTGGGTTTATATCTTGGGACAGATTCGATTGCCTGTTCTTGAGAAGAGTAAACAAGAATAATGACAATATTATATTATTAATTTTAGAGACAAAAGGCAAACAATAGTATATTAGCAGGGCACAAGAATCTCATCTTGAAAGACAGTTGTGGAAACTATAAACAGAATATGTGCAGAAAATCATTCACTTGATTCTACCTACTTATAAGTTAATATAACAATTTTAGGCATCCATCACGTTATTCTCAAAATTTATTTTCAACCACACATTTTTCAATAAAATAATATTACACGTAAATTTAAAATCTTTTGATATTTTTTAACCACATATTTTTAATCACATCACATCATAAACTGCATTATTTTCTCAAAAATGTGCATCAAACACCCCCTAAATTCCCCCGTTTGAGTGAGCCCATTTTTTCAATAATATATTCTTTCAAAATTCATTTTCGACCACACATTCTCTCATAAAATAATTATACACTCCCATAAAAATAATTCTCTACTTTTAACCACACATTCTCCAACAAATCACTATTCTATAATATATTTTACCCAAAAATGGGAATCAAACAATTCAAAAATGACATATTTTCATAACAAAAAATGATATTCTCCCCCCATCGGGATTACAACCCCAATCTAGGTGACTCTAAATGATAGGTTAAATGAAATGATTTATTTAATTTCATCTATAATTTAATTTCACATTAACGCCACCTAGACTGGAATTATAACCCTAGTGAGGATGAATGACATTACTCTTTTCATAATTGATCTGCTTTTCTTTGTTTTACAACAGAATTTGAGCACATGCTCCACATTGGTCGTCTCTTTCAGGTCAACGTGTCCAAATGCATCGTGTAAACTTGATATAATATAATCACAATATTCAATTATCGAAAACGTTGTTCTCTTCGCACAAGTTTCACATAGCCGAGGTTCAAGAATCATGCTGCGTGCATGCATTGCATGTAATTAATATTGATATACCTTGTATTTAGACATACTATAAATTAATTTATCGTGATTCGAGTTAATTTAGAAACAGATATTAATTTTATAGTGCAACATGTTCTCCGTTGAGGTTGAGCTCACTAGCTAGATCTCCGTTGGGTCTCGATTGATTTCCTTTTGCTCAAGTCTATAAATTCCAAAGAGCGCAGGCAGCCATTAACCACGGGGTTCCATACGGTACCCATGGCTCATAATTTGTTTGGTTGATCATTGATAGACAAATATTTATATGCAATAATGCAACGGTCATAGATTGTGGACCATATTCTAATCGAGTAATTTGAAGTTCACGATTTTTTTCTCTAGACTGGAGTTTAAAATATTATACTAGTCATGTTTTAACTAATTTATTAATTGGATCTTGCTTTGCCTATGGATTTAATTTTGAACCATGTTACGTATACATCATACTTGACATAATGGTTCATATAATGTCACGTGACATTCTATTATTGGACAGTTTTAAATACATTAATCTCTAATATCTTTCATGAGTCGGAGGCTACCCTCATTAGCAAGATTCCTATCAGTCCCTGCAGAAGTCCGAACAAGCTCGTATGGCGGGACACGAAGGATGGAAAATTTAAGTCAAAAGTGCCTACCATTTCATCAGTTAGTTGAAACAGAAATCATTGGGCCAAAGCTCTAGAAGCAATAATCAGAATGAAGCCTGGAGGAAAATTTGGAGTCTAAAAGCTCCAAATGCTCGGAAAATGTTACTGTGGCATGCGACCCATGAATCCTTACCTACAAACCTGAATTTGAACATAAGGAAAATAAAGGAGTCCCCTTTATGCTCGATTTGCAAGAGGGAAGCTAAGTCTGTAGTTCATGCTATGTTGCTTTGTATTTCTGCTCAAAATGTGTGGGATTCAAGTACTCAAAAAATACAGAAGATATCCTTCATGCATTTGAACTTCAAAGAACAAATAAGTCATTTGCTCAACAAACTGTGGACAGAAGAAGTGGAATTATTCACTACTACAGTCTATTTAATTTGGAAGAGGCGAAACTCCTTTGTGTTTGAGAATAAATTTGATGACCCGACAACAGTCTCAAACACAGCTCGACAAAATGCATTGGGCTACGGAAGTGTGAACTCCCTACCGGCATTGCCGAGAATAAAGGAAACCAAAAACCCCAATTTTGGGTTTCGCCCCCTCCGAATAAATATAAGGCTAACTAGGACACGGCGGTAGACTCGGTTAACTGCCGAGTTGGAATCGGTGTTGTTGTGAGAGATTGGACTAGAAATGTTAAGGCATCTCTGATGGCCTAAAGGTTTTTTGGCTGAGTCCATCGAAGCTATGGAAGCTGTTGCACTTTGTAGACAACTTAAACTAAGGTCGGTCATTTTAGAGGGAGACATGATGTATGTAGTGAAGGGATTGAGTGGTGAGTTAGAATTTTGGAACTCAGCCTGCTTATTCAAGACATGAAGAACATACTTTCATTTTTTTTTTTTTCATTTTTGGTCCGTATGTCCCTAAAAAGGTTAATGTGGTCGCTCATACATTAACAAAGGAAACACTCAAATCTCTTAGGAGAGAATAGTAGCGGAGGAAACTCATTGTATCCGGAACTTGCTATTTTGATGATTAATGAATTGTTTTCTTCAAAAAAAAAAAAGAAGTACAATAATCTCTTCCTTCCAATCATCTCCCTCCACGTATCTTTCAGCACTGCTTTAGATGTTTTCTCAAGGCAAAGTGACTTTTCCATTTAAATAATTTTTAACACAGGCCATTAACATCAGACAAGACGTATGGACTCCATTAAATTTAGGTTCCATTTGATTGCAAATGTGAAAAATAAGTGGAAAGAAAATATTTTATGGGAAATTGATTTGCCTAGAAATTATTTTACTGATAATTGTAATTAATTGTGTTTGATTGGTATAATTTTTCATGGAATATGTTGAAAGTTTGGTGTCCGTTTGACTTCGTTTTTATGAAAATTGTCTATTATATTGATAATATTTTCTACTATTGGCTCTAGATTTTGTTCCAATTGAAAAAAAAAACCTCATTTCGATTACCATTCGTCTGACTTTGTTTTGTATGGAAATTGTCAATAAAAGTGAGATTTTTTTTACCATTATGTCTAGAATTTTTTTCAATTGAAAAAAAAAAAATTTACCCACCAAAACCCTCAAAAATGTGAAAGATTTGGAAAGTTGGAAAATCGTTCCATGGAAAATGTGTGCTATCAAACAAAGCCTTAGAAAAAAAATATTTTGAAATAATGATTTTTTTTTTTTGGAAAAACGTGTGTTTAAAACTGAATTTATATGTTATATTATTTTATTGAAGAACATGTGATTATAAAAATAAAGAAAGAGGAAATTGCATCAAAATTTTAATGGAGTCCAAACACGAGCACAATTTCAATGGGTTATCAATGTGCATGCATGGTGATGGCTTGTGGTTGAAGCAAGAGACTACCATTTTTAATGTTGGCCGTTCATTATATATGAGAAAAATACGTCTTTTAACTTCAAAATTAAGAAGGTGTTTGGCGATGATTAAAATTAGATTTTTAGAAAGATTATAATAGAAGTTTTTGAAATGTATAGTTGAAAAGATGTGGGAGGATTCATGAAAGACAATGCTAGTATTGATTGTTTGACTTTGACTTAAATTAAAATCAGTTTTTAATTCGATCCAAACATGACCTAAATTTCGAAAACAATTATTTACGCATCTTAAAGATGTTGAAAAATTGCAATATTATTGTCCATATTGGTCCAATATATTTGAACATTGTAACAACATTATTAGGGCCTTCTGAGGTCAATTTTATTCAAGATATACTGTTAAAAATATAGTAAAATAAAAAAACATGTAAATCAGCTCACCAAATAATCAATTTGAGCTATATATGTGACACCAAACACGCCACTTACCAAAATTTTATAAATCATAATAAATGGCACGTGAACGTATGCTTCTGCAAATTATGCATATTCGGATGGATTATTGAGTAGTGAATCAGAAAATTATTGAGTTGTAAAATAAAAAAATACGTATTTCTGTTCAGCAACAAGGGAATAACCTCTTAATACTAGAACAATTAAAATTAATTTCAGTTACAATTATTATATGGAGTCTAAACGGGAGTTTGGTAGGGATTAAAATTAGATTTTTAGTAAATTGTGATATAAGTTTTTGAAATGAGTAATGCTATTAATCCCCACTGAGATTACAAACACAGTATATGTGGTATTAATATGATATTAAATGATATGTGAAATTAAATAAGTCATTTACGGCCTGTTCGGTAGTGATTAAAATCAAATTAAAATTGAAAAATTAGCCGTTATTGTTGACTTTTATTAGACGAATGAGACTCAATAACGACCATATTTTCAATTTTAATTGAATTTAAATCCCTACCGAACGGGGCCTTAATTTCACTTTTGATTTAGCCTATCACTTAAAGCCACTTATACTGTGTTTGTAACTCTATTGAGGATGAATAACATTACTCTTTTGAAATGTGTGGTTGAAAAGTTATGAGATCCATGAAAGATATGGTTAATATTGATTATTTGACTTTGATTTAAATTAAAATTTGATTTTAATTTGTGCCAAACGTGGCTTAAATTGTGTATATAGTATTTTCCCAAAATATTAACCATATCACAAAGTAATAATTGATTATAAAAATCACATGGTCAATCTTGAATATTTATTTCCTAAAGATGTAAATACGAAATTTTTTGAATAAAAATTAATAAATAATTTAGCTCAGATTTTAAAAAAATTCTTCTTCTTCTTAAAAACATGAACTTTCAAAATAAAATATTTTACACGTAAATAAAAAAAAAATTCCTACTTTTTAATAAAAATTGATGGAATATGCGGTTAAAAAATTCCGAGTCCATAGTTAAAAATGATTATTGATTTTTACTTAAACTTTAATCCAATTTTTCACTGAACCAAACAGGGCCTAAATGCGAAACTTGCAATTCATCTCATATTTGAAATGCGCTTTCTAAAATCGGTTTATGAGGGCAGCCAAAATTGATTAATTATCCCTCCCGCTCGGTCCCTGCGTTCGAATCAGTAAGGAAATTTAAATTCCTACCACTCTCCGCCCTCCACCCCACCCGCCGCTGAAAACCCCTCGACACGCTAAAACGCGGCTAAAAATGGCGAGCAACTCACTAATCTCCGACTCGTTGGACCCATTGCAAGATCTAATTGGACCCTCGCTCTTCCCCCGTACGATTAGGGCTTTCGCCAACTGTCCAGTTCCCTCCGAATCTAAGGACTTAAATTCCATTCACCATTTCATGAAATCTCTGGTACTTGAAGTCAGTTTTTTTTTTTTGCTTTAATTTATTTTATAGTTGTCCCAGCTGAGTTCTATTTTGGTAGAAACTCAAATTTACTCTCGTTCTCGTGTATGCTTGCGAAAAGATAATTATTTCTTTATAAAAAAAATTAATTTAGAACTCTCTTTTTACAAATATTTGTTGAATGTTCTTCCACTCGAGTAATGGAGACTATGACGGCTGATGTGTTGGGTATAGAGAGTTACCATAGTGTTTTGTGGTGACTGTAATTTGTTTTCTGCAGTTAAATGCTAATTTATTTCTGCGAACCTAAATTTTGGACAACATTTTGGCTTTTTTATTGTACATATTTTGCGGGAAAATGTTTGCAATGTCTGGGTCATGCAATGAATTGAGGTCTTGGAGTTCAAATAAGCAAAAAAAAAAGATAATTATATGTGGACATGAATTAATAATTTTTTAAATCCTAGGCATTAGTTTTGGCTGATTTAGTTGAATCACTAGTTTTGAGGTTATTTTTAGAGTAATTAAATTACCGTGCATGTTTCTTTTTCTCCGGATGTACACAAGGATTTAAGGAGTCCTGTAAAGCTTATGAATGAAGCAAAGAAAATCGTGGATGGTGGAGTGGAACTTCTGGACTCCAATTTAACTAGATTCGCAGAAATTGCGAAGCCCAGTTATGACGTCATCATAAAGGACAAGGACAAACCTCAAGAACGAAGGCAGGGCCTAGGCGTTGCGCGTAAGCGGGCTCGATTTTCTTTGAAGCCCAGTGCTAGGTTGAGACTAAAGCTCATCAACTTATTACTCCTGTACATTGCACATTTAGAGATTTATTCCAAAATTATTAATAATGTCTTGTATGTTAACAGTCAGCCTTCTGTGAATTTGGAATCAACTTTGAACATTGACCAGTTGCAAGATCCTGATGAATTTTTCGATGCTTATGAGAAGCTTGAATGTAATTTCCATCATATTTCTCCCAGTCAGTTATTATGATGCATTTGTTTTGGAATAACAATCTCATACTTACTGTTTTTGCAGATGCCAAAAAAGAAATACAAAGACAGCAGGGTGGCATTATAAACAATTTGAATGAATACAAAACATCGACTAATACACGTCATCGCAGACCAGGAATTTTGGGGTATAGTTAGTCATATTGATTAATGGGTGTTCTGAAATTCACTTTATAGCAAGTCACCTTGGATTTGGTTTTTCTATTGCATGCTATAAGCTAGTTATTTTTCATAACAGGAAATCATATAATTATAAGCATCGTTACTCATCAGTGCCTTGTGAAAACGATGAGATATTAACGTCTTCCCAGAAAACAATGGAGACGGATGTTCTGGATGCTCCTAATCATGACTTCCAACAAAGGATGAACAATTCTGGTCCTATTCAGGATGTTAATTTACAGGAACTTGAGTTGGCTGGTGAGTGTATCATCTCGATATGATAACATGTTCAATGTCAATGTCAATGTCAATGTCCATGTCCATGTCAAAGAACTTCTATTATTTGGTTTCATTTGCCATAAGGATGTATGATTGTCTAGTTGGCAAATGGATTTTCTTCTCGTATTAACATAATGTTTAATTCAATTCAACAGGATCAATATCCAAGACAGGGAATAAAGTGAATGGTGTTTTAGATGAATTGCTATCTTGTAATGATGAAGAATTAGATGGGGATGGGGCCTTGAATATCTTGCAGGAGATGTTTCAGATCAAACCTCTTGACCTGGATGGCCTATGCATACCCAAACATTATGATGTCAGAAGGACTGATTTTATGGCTTTGAATGAAAGTTTGTCAAAGCCTCATAAGACTTCACAGGTCACAAATAGTTTGCTGAGAAGCGTAAGTGGGGAACCACCTATTGAACGTGGACAGGTGGCACAAAATCGAACCAATTCTGTAGCTTCGCCAACCCCTCCAAGAAGTCCATTCGCTTCTCTATCTTTGTTGAAGAAGCGAATTTTGCAATCTAATCCCCTGAGAGACCCATTTACTCCTCTTAGTGTTGATCTGTCACCAACCAAAAATGCTTACCCCATTCAGCCTATCAACAAGCTACATGATCAAGTTGATGCATGGAAGGAATCGAGTATGGGTAGCAAGAAGAAAGCGCAAGTAGAGGTTGAAATTACGGAACCTACAGTTAAAATTAATATACAGAAGGTGAACACAGGAAGTTCGAACTGTCTGCCTGTCCAGTTTGTGGATGAGAATGCAATTGGACAAAGTGCTGAATCTGAAATTACGGAACCTACAATTAATATGGATACACAGAAGTTGAAAACATTAAGTTCAGATTGTCTATACCAGTTTGTGGATGACAACGCTTGCAGACAAAGTGCAAAATCTTCAATTGCAGAACCTACAATTAATTTTGATACGCCGAAGGTGAAAACAGGAAGTTCGGAATGTCTGCCTGACCAGTTTGTGTATGTGAATGCAAGTAGAGAAAGTGCAAAAGCTGATATTTGCCCAATCATAGGACCACATGACAACATTGAGGAAGAAACAATTGGTGAAAACTTAAATGGTGGTCAGAATCTTTTTGGTATGGTTGTTGCTTTACCTTGGCTTGCCATCTTCTGTGGATATAGTTTGACATTGTGAACCATGAACTGCTAGCAATGTTCCTATGTGAGTTAGTTACTATGTTGTTTTGGTGAAGTGTTCTTGTATGATTGGACCTCAAAATCTTTGCTTTGAATCACATTGGTGTTTGAGTTGGCGTTCAAGCAAACTGTCTTGAATTGCTTATAATCGTCTGTTGTTGCAACAGTAGACAATGTGTTCTCAATTCAAGATTCAGCTCACTAAGCCTTATTTCATACATCCCTTTTGTTACAGTTTCTTCGTTATTTAGCCGTAAAATGATGCATGAGATAGTAATGCACACAGCCAATATAATATTTGAGGCTTTTGAATATGATAGCGAACTTTGAGTTAACTAATTTCAGCTAAAGTTACAGATATTTCCTGTCTAAGACAATTGACTTGATGTTTACTAGATTTATAGCAGGTTATGAAGTTTGAGCGTCGAACTTCAATCTGCGAGCATTACATTTATCTTCTGTAATGTTTTAAGTGCCACTTGCTTCTCAACTTTGATTTGATTTGATATTGTCAGTAACCGTGTTGTTACATGATGAATGGTTGCGTCAATGGCTCCCTATGTTTTGATGCTTGTGCAATAATAATGAATCAACTTGATTCGGCTTCTTGTTGGAAGAAACCCTCCCCTTCAATTGGTACTTTTTTCGGAAAGTAAGCAAACATGAGTAAAGAAATCCAGTATAAGATTCATTTAAACTGCTTTATGTGATGTGATATCTATAGTCTTGACGCAACGAATAGGAGATAACTTCCTTTTTTGTGCAAAATTCTTTTTACTATGAATAGGATATATTGAAGACGTGCATAAATATTCAATATATTTTTTGTGATGTTCCACCTAACAGACCAAACAAATTGTTGTGCGCTTGAAGATGATGCGGTAAAGGCCCCATCCAGGAGTCAGCAGTTTGATCAAAATGAAGAGACTGAGGTGTCTACTTGCTTAGTTATTTCTTCTACTTCATTCTCATTGATTTGTGCTGCTTTACTTCATTCTCATTGATTTGTGCTGCTTGGACTTGAATACAAAGCTTGTTATCAATGTCTGTAGTTATTGATCTTAATAATTCGCAAGGACTTATAATCATGTTGACACTAGTGTTAATTTATACTGGTGTTTACGAGTGTATTTAGATAATATTCTGGAACTGTTTGAATGAAGAGAATTGAGAACCGTGAAAGGCGATACATATCGCAGAGTACAGAACTTCTACCTTCCTAGATACAAGTTCAAACACACAAATGGAAAAGGGCTTATTTGGGATAATTTGTTGATTTTACTTGGTGAATTAATAACTGACGTTCACCCCTTCATTTTCTTAGTAGGAGTTTTGCTTTTACGGGTAAAAGGAATGGGTTTTGTTGTAAGAGACTAAATAGCTGCTGTGTTTTGGAAATTACTTTCAAGTTGTTTTCATTCAACAACATTATCAATCATATTAGAGTGCAAGGACTTGATCGATTCACAAGCCATTATGGACAAATCACACTTCTGTATTAATGAAATTTCAGATAAATCAAGACAAGCTACAGAAAGCAAAACGAGAAGCAGGTGAAAAACGCCTTAGAAAATCACATCCACTGAGGAAAAGTCTTGCAGGTATGTATTGTGCATCTACTGGCAGGACCCTTTTCTTTCTTGCTTGAGATTTGAGTAATAATACTCTTGGCGACCCTGCAGAATCTGGTACATCATTTGAAAATGGAGTAAGAAGAAGCAGAAGAATCAGAATGAGGCCTCTGGAATACTGGAAAGGCGAGAGATTCTTATATGGACGACTGGACGAGAGTGAGTATCATATGATGATTCAAATATTTAAATATTACAGCAATATATATTTTAATCTCTTTGTAGAGTTTGTTGTCTGGCTTGAGCATTGTAAGTTTTCGCCGTCCAATAGTTTTGAGTGTGAGAATGAAAAATTGCATCACGACGATCACGTATTCAATTACCATCTAATAGGTGCCAATTGAAATGTGGATACTTAATTCCATGTAGAGGGAGTGATATGAAGTGGTTGGAACATAGAAAATCCACACCTGCCATTTCTATTGTGAGCAGCACCAAGGCTTTTTCTGAAATCCTGGATGAAGGTTGCCTGCCCAGGCTGAATTTTTTAATTTAATTTTTTGCATTTATTAATATGTTCTATCATGTAAACCTCATGCACATATACCGTATAGGAATTTGCACTATTTTGCCCTTGTAAAATTGATGTTATAACATTACTGTACGGAAGTACCTGTTTAAAATATATGGCGTGCATGAAAAATGTAGTAATGGAGATGTGGCAGAACAGTGCATAATATGCTTCCTGTCTTCCATTTATTTTGTTGCATTATTTTTTATAAATGCTGTCTGACTGCCCAGTCACTCGGATCAATGGGCCAAATTATTGTCTGGGCTTGCCTAGGTGTTTTTGAAGACTGCGATGCACCTTTCTCTCATTCTGCAGTGAAGTGCATTGGTTACACATTTGCACAGTATATTGAACGTGCATTAGTTTCTTAGTTATTAATCAATATTCTCCGAAAATAGAGATTGCTATTTTGAGTATGTTTACTTCCCATCACCCTAATAGAATTCCTCATGGTTACTTTTCTATTTTCACTCTTAACTTCATCAAGTGGCTAAAGTACACCTGGGAAGGTCGTAAACACCATTGTACTGAAGTAGTTCTTTCTTCAAATCTATTTATCTGAGGTTAATTTCGTCATGTGGCTACCGATTTAATAATTAACTGGTATTGTTCTCCTGTTGTAGGCCTGAAGCTCATAGGGGTGAAGTATCTCTCTCCCGGTAAAGGCGATGGAATGCTGAAAGTGAAGCCGTATGTCTCGCCTCAATACAAGGAGCTTCTTGAACTAGCTTCTCAACATTGAATCTACTTATAGTAACCGGGGACGATTTTCTGATTTAAAAAGTTATATTTTTAGCATTATGTTTAAACACGTTAGCCAGTTGCATTTTGGTAAATGGAGAATGTTACATTGCCTTGCTCATACTTGTAGATACTGTCATTAATACTCGGATTTCAGATTGGCAGTAAGATTAACTGTATAGATTAGAGATGTTGATTGATTAATGGTTTATGTCTGAAAGTTGGCGGGACGTACCTTTATACCAAGGGTAAGAGAAAAAGACGCAAAGCGACGTATTTGATGTTGCAATGACGCTCTATTTTGATTAGTCCTGCAGAGATTCATAGAGCAAGTTTGGCAAAGCTTTAAAATTTACTTCTAAGTTGAAAATACATGTAAATTACTTATTTTTTAAACCGTAAATTACTCGTGACCAAGACAAATTATTTTCAAAATTAGATTTTTTAACTGCAGAGTTGGACAAAGTAACATTTTTAGAAACTGAAATTCCTTGTAACTTTTACCACTTTTAAAGTTTAGTCAAATATGCTTTTTCTTTATTATATACTCTTGAATGGTAAGCATCAGTATTTGAAATGAATAATTGTAGCAACGATACCAAACATTTCATTGAATATTAGTCTTCGACCAAATATTTCATTTGTGTCATCCACGGTATCAAACTTTTCAAAAAAAATTAAAAAACACAAGGGGTCCAAATTGATGATTTATGTTAATTGACATTGATTAATTTTAAAAGGTTAAAATGATAATTTTACATTTTTATAATAAAATAACTAAAATCAAAAACCAACTTCTTCTTCTTCTTCTCCATCCCCCACCCCAAAACCATCACCACCACTATTGGACAACACCCATCCAACGCCGGCACCACGACCATATCCTCCAACGCCACCTTCATTCGCATCACCCAACAAATCTTTTCTCTCCCAAATCTTCAACCCCCAAATTTAGTCACAATGACTTTCTTTCTCACCTGAACCATCGCTCTAAGTGGAAGCCGCTCACATCAAGTTATACTTGTTCAAGTTGATTCTGTAGTAATACGATCAGCTAAGCCTTATTTGGCCACTCCAGGAGCAACTGTTCATGTCCATTATGGGGAAATCATGTACGAAGGGAATACATTAATTACATTTATATATGAAAAACCGAGATCTGGTGATACAACATAGGGGCTTCCAAAAGTGAAACATATGTTAAAAAGTGCGATGTCAAAAGCGAGAGAAACCTCCATCCCTCTCTTTCCTTTTTTCGCCCCCATGTCGCCAACCTCATGATAGTCAATATGGGTCCTCACCACCCATAAATAGTTAGCAGTTCTAGCTCCGTATCAAGGTCACAATCGATATCGTCACTATCATCGATAAGAAAACCTTGGCAATCCAAAACTCCGCAAATCTTCTCTCTATCTGCCTCTGGTATCCATGGATGTGCCTACGTAAATGAACATATATTTTTTTTTCTCAATATAATGCCAATTCAACGAATTTACCTTGAGATAAAACTCAACGGCGCAATAAAGGCCGTCATCGAATAGTCTGGCATGGTCAGCCAAAGCAATGGCGAGATGGAAGAATTTTTCTTGCTTCAAATTAGCATCAGATGCGATTCCCGATAAGTAACCGGCAATCAATTTTCCAACTAATATCAGTGCCGTAGATCTTTCTTCGCCTTCAATTCTATTGGCAAATCTGTCCTCTAAATCTTCAAGAAAATATCTCACAATTCTTTCCACACAATCAACATCGTATAATGTTTTGTTCAAATATGAATAACTCGGAGTGAGCAAATTTTCTAAAGTCGCTTGCTCTAATTGGGATCCATTTTCTTCTCCTGTGCTGCTCTACAAGCTTCTGAAGCATTCATTATATTCGCAGTTTGTAATAATCCGAATAAAATTCTGGTCGAATATGTTGGGGTTTGAAGATTTGGGGAAAAAATTGTCTGGTGATGGGAATGAAGGTAGCGGTGGAGATGGCAGTGGCGCTGGAGTTGGGTGGGCGCCGTTCGGGGAGGGTGTGGTGGGGTGGGTTTTTAATTTTAATTATTTTATTATTAAAAAATGTAAAATTACTATTTTAACCTTTTAAAATTAGTCAAAAATAAAGTCAAGATCAATTATCTGAACAACTAACGCTCAAACTAATAAAAATCATCCATTTGGACCCCCTGTACTAATTTTTGAAAGGTTTGATACATTGAATGACACAAATGAAAGATTTGGACAAAGTCTATTATTAAATGAATAGTTTGGTACCGCTGCTGCAATTATCCTCATTTGAAATGATCGCAGCAAGCTCAACTCAGTTGCTAAATTAGTAATGTTGTGTCCTGAATACATGAAAAAGCTAATAATAAGTTAGATACAGGCTTATAATTTCCTCAAGCACGTTCATAAAAAAATAAAGTCATTTTCAAAATGACTCTTTAATTTTAAGTAAATATAGATATTTTACCTTTTTATTACTTCAACATGAAAAAGGTTGAACTTTGCAAATAAACTCCTTAAGCTTAGCAAACATTGTTTAGCTCCAAATAATTATGTTGAAAACTATTAAAGAATACAAGAAAACAGAATAGCCATCATCAATGATCAATAGAAATGCTGGGAAAATAGCAGTGTTTTATTTTTAACCCAAATGCACAACCATCAAGAACAGCTCTTACTGTAAACAAATACACAAGCTCGTTTAACAAAAAAAAAAAAGAGGACAGAATTCAGACATTGCAAGTTCTCTAGAAACATCGAACGAGAATACAGATCAATAAACCCAACAACATGCTACTACGATTTAGGGGGGAAAACTAAAACCTTAATTTGACAAAGCAGATGACTGCCGCACAATATTTCTTGTCATCTCCATTTTATTGATCTCCATAGAAGCCTGATGATCATTGCCACAAGCTTCTTGAAATAACTAGTGCACGAGAACCTGCATTTCGAATAATAATAGAAGGCCATCCATTTGCTCGACTTGAAATCTTGAGAACAAGCAAAAAGATTGTCCAGATTTCTGATGCTCTTACAACATATAAGAACAAGGAGATGCCACGCATCAAGCTGCAGTGTTCTTTAAACTAAGCAGCATGATCAGGCATTTTACATATACCTGACCAGCAGAAACAGAGATTAGAGAATGCTGAATACACACACACACATTAAAATATATGAGAATTGGATCATAACATAAACAAAAACCAAAAAAGAAAAAAACTATAATGGTTAGAGCATTTAGATTAATCATGTTTCCTTTTTACTTGTAGGAGGGATTGGATAGTATTAGACCGTAATAAAAACTATTCATAAGCTAAAATATTTTTCATTATACTATTAAACCCTGTTTGATTTTTGGTAGATTTGACAAAAGTTGATGAAATGGGTGGTTGAAAAATTGTGGTTTCTATGAAATGTGTGGTTGAAGATGAGTTGAGGAAAAAAATGAATTTTAAAAAATAGGGGCCAGGAGCTAAGTCTAATGTACCAAACATGCACTGTTTTCAGGACAAACCATGTAGGAGCCCATTTGGTACCAATTAAAATCCAATTAAAATTGAAAATATAACCGTTATTAGGTCTCATTCGTCTAATAAAAGTCAACAATAACGGTTAATTTTTCAATTTAAATCCGATTTTAATCTCTACCAAACATGCTCTAGATAAGTAAATTTGAAGAGCATTTCAAGTTTTGAATATTTTTTCCATTTGTTCCTCAACCCTCGACCAAAATAAGTTCCATTTTAGAAATTTCTGCTCCAGTGATTATGATAATGAGAAAATTTCCGCTGCAGTTGATGTTCATAACTCCCCTCCCCTGTGATGCAATAATACAAGACCTGAAGAATCCGAAATCATTGAATTGAAGGGGAATGTCTGTTAGAAAGCAAGTATACAACACCCCACAGCTTCACAACCAAGCCAAAAGATAGAACCATTTACCTAAATTATCCCAGAATATGTGGCGGCCCAAAGCTCTCCAAATTAAGAACAGGAGAACACAAAGGGCCCAAAGGCATGCAGCACCAAAAGAACAACTCAAACTCCACAATACCCAACAGATGGAAGAGATTTTGACTGCAAAAAGTTGAATTAATCTGCACATTGAAACTGGTTCCACCCATCTACTTCACTGGTCAAATTTCATCTCCGTATATCTGCAGTGTATTTTAGAAACGTCAATACATATCTAGAGGTTAACACGATTCATATTGCATTGAAAAGAAGTGCTGGGGGATGGAAGACTCCACATCCAGATATCACTTTTCAGCATAGAAAAGGAATGTCAACTTGCCTGCGAGGATTCTTTTGCCTCTGCCCAAAGTCATCGTTTGCCACCTCTGCCAGGGAAAAAGAAAAAAATGATTTAGGCAGCTACATAAAGGGAGAGAAAAGTGCAAGAAGTTACAATTAATTTATCTTACCAGGCCTCTGTGTGGGGCTTAAGTCATTACTGTCTTTGGTTGTACTGGTTTCCTTGCTGCAACCAAAATCAAAGTTTAAATATTTGTTCCATAAACTTGGATGTCAAATCCATTCACCAAAAAACAGTTGTGGATAAAAAAGCAAAAAATGCGGGCAATAAAGAGAACAAAACCAGACGCGCAACAGCTAAGACAAGGAAAAGTACATCAAGTACTATCAAATTTGATACTGAAGATACTGAAGCCCCCAGAGTAAGGTAATGCAAGCAGAGAGGAAAAGACCATTGATATTCAAGAAAGAACTACCTTACCCACCTGGAAGTGGACACTGCAGAAGATGTCTGCCCTGATGGGCAAGTATGATATGAACCATCTACAGATACATATGGAGAATATGTTGCCCCCAGTGCCCCAGCGGCACCAGCTAAAACTGGTAGCCTGAATGTCATAAAAATAATAAAAATCATTAAAATTTGTCCACAGTAGACAAAGGTAATTTATAATTTGGCATACTAAAATATACAGCACAATTTGGGGGCTTCATGAGAGTCAAAAAAATCAAATCATAATAGCAAAAGGTTTAAGTATGTTGAGACAACCTAATCAGTGAATAAATATGCAAGAGAAGTGCTCGCATAGAAGTAGATAGATAATGGGTGTGGGGGGTTTTGTGTACGTCTGTGTTGGAAAATTTAGAGCCTGTTTGACAACCATTATTGTAGAAAGAAAGAGTTTTGAATAGTGATTTTTAGGAGATTGTGTGATTAAAAAGTAAGGAAAAGTTTTTGGTATATATGTAGAATATTTTATCGTGTGAACGTGTGGTTGAAAATGGCCTTGTAGCAAACCATTAAATATAGTAATGAATGTCAAACAGGTACTTAATAGTTACCAAGTCATTTCAGAATTTCCAAGTTGAGGTTGAGCAACATATCCAGGGTAGGCCATGCCAACAGCAGGAACTCCAACGCCACCACCAGGATGCTGGCCTCCGAATTGCATGACTGTATTCCACCAAACAGGAGTTACATGAAGTTAGCAATCAAGCGAAGGAACACAAAAATACAGGATGGACCAAAATAGTAATTCCAATATTTTGTCTTTATACTTCATATTCCTGTAGAAAGCAGTAAGCAAAATTTGAAGGAGTAGCAGAGAATATGTACAACATAAAGCACTACTTCTATAATTCTTCACAAAATACCCTTAACACAGCAATGGCTTGGAAAGTACAGATGCATATTGACAAATCAAACCTAATGGGAGAATGTGGAGATAAGGTATAGCATTTTATCTGATTGTGGAATAAGGTTATATTCATATTTACAAATGCAAACCAGATGGAAATTACATCAGTGCATTATACACACCACACTTCCTGTGAGAAATACACCATGACTGTACCAAAGTTGCAATGCTAATTCTTATGCAAGTTCATCCAAAAAAAGCCATTTGAATGAATAAATCAATTCTAAGAACTGTGTTCTAGATTAACTTAAAGAAATTCCTTGTCCCTTTCTGACAGCTAGTTGTACCTGGCAAGAAAGCTGGGAAGTTTTGATCACCATGAACACTGCCCATATTTCCAGATGCCCCCATAACCTGAACACCACCATATGGAAAGGAGCCCCTTCCACCGCCTTTGGCACTTCCTTTCCCTTTAGCAATCAAAGCAGTCTTTGATTTACTAGAGTCTGAGAGAAATTCCATTTCTCCAGTTTCAAATGAATTCTCAGGCACAGCTGCTTTAGGTGGAGAAGAAGCTTGTGATCCACTGTTGAGAGGCTGCAGAAACTGCTGACCAGAGGCTTGTGCAGAAGATAGACCTCGACTTCGACCAGGATTCTTCTGATCCGTTTGTAGCAGGGTTGCTGGGGGAACCCTGTTGACCTCGTTATTAGAAACTGGTTCATAAGCCATCTGTGTTAAGGAGGTCATTCCTCTCCCTTGACCCCTCGACTGCTTAGGTTGAGTAGAATTAAATGATGATGAACAAGATGGCAGCATTTGCAGAGCGTTCAAAGGATTATCAGCAAATACTGAATCATCAATAGAAATTGTATCCATCCCAATGGAGTCCACTATATTCTTTCCACGCAACATTTCAGAGGATTGAGCAAAAGTAAAACTCTTATCAGCAATACATGGCTGAATATTTTGATTACTTGTGCTAGCTTGTACATCCCTCTTAAGCGGCAAAGAAGCATCTTCCGTGGGAGAACCAGAGGGATAAAATGGAGGAGAGGCAATGCTCAAATTAGATGCAACCATTTGTTTTCTACGAGGGAATGCATCAGATTCTACACTTGGCATGGGAGCTCTTGTTCTTCCAGAATTAACACGTGAACGCTTTTCAACTGATTTCACAGATCTAAAATAATGCAGAAGCAATGATAAATAATTTGAAGAACATAGTCTCAAAAAAAATTGCATACGAACAGATGATTTTACTCACTGTTTGTTTCGTGCGAGAGGCACCTCATTGTTGTTCTTGAAAGATGGCTGATACCTTCTAGGTCCTTGTCCATGGACACCCTTCACTGTACTGTTCTGATTGTTATCACGATTCTGATTGTTATTATTGTTGTAAACTCTGGGCCTATTTTCTCGGGCATATCCACGATCTGAACCTCTGTTTCTTCCGCGACCTCGAGAACGGCCCCCGGAAGTCTTCCTATGCTGGAAAAATTATAAACAATTAGCAGGTCAGAAGATCACTAACATTGTGCAGAAAAATATATCCACAAGTAAAAATCTGGTAGTAAATCATAGCAAATCAGTGGGATTGTTCACCTCTTCATAATGCCAGTCCTGTGTAGTCAGTTCTTCAAACTTATCATGCCCCCATTTCCTCTCATCTCTAGAATCCCATAACTTTCTTCCGCCAAGAGTTCGCCTAAGTACAAGTAAAATTCAAAATCAATATGATATTTATTATATCGAAAAGCTATAAAAAAAGAAATAGCATGGTTAGATAAGAACATGATTCCCAAAAAGTAACATAACTTGAATTTTAAAAGATCGACTTACAAGGTGGGGGTTTGCATCATAGTAGAACATCCTACTTCACTATCTATATGAAATATGCGCGTACGTAGTCCAAATTTTCAACCCATTCACCAAGAACAGCAGGAAGCAATCAAAAGAAAGGTGCCAAAAAAGGGGGAATGAAGTGTTATATAATGAACTCCATCCATTTTAGGTTTTATGCCTTAATGTATCCCCAGAGATATAATCACTTTATCTTAGAATGACATTGATTATTAGAGTCCTGGAGAGACTAAACACAACCACCAAATTTTGGGCATGTACGTTGCGACAGGGCTACCTTAAGATTAAACACATTCCATCCTTTCCTTGAGAGCAAAAAGAATGACATACTACTAAAAGCACCAAAATGGAGATTATAGAAGGCGTATAGGAGTTTGCAGACCAAAGATACTTAAGGTTAAACCAAAGGCAATTGTATGTTCTTTGAATGTTTCAATGATGTGGATTTGGTTGTTTTATCTCTCGACTAAGGTCCTTTTGCTTTTGAATTTGCCTTCAAGCCCCTTCCTTCTCCGATTTTGCATGTGCTTGGCTTCCAAGCCTTTTGCTGGGTTTTATTTAAGGTTTCTGTTTAGCTGTTGACATCTTAGGACCTTTTTCCAGCCTGTTGGATTGGTAAAGATGTCCTTTTACTACAAACCATTATTTGTAGTTGAGTTAAACAAACAATAACAACTCTTAACTTCCCCTAACCATATGAGATAGCCTATAATTCCAATTTAACAGACTATTATATCTATTATCAGTTAAAAAGAACTTTGAACCGATGTGAATACCTGTGTCGTCCACCGACATCTTCCCGAAACCTATCATCGTGCATGTAAAATGCGCCAGCCATGGGCACTGCACATGGCTCGAGATCCTTCTTCTGCTCCTCCTGCTGACCATCATCAATATGGCTATCATCATTAATCTCACTTACATGATTCCTCTCCCCTCTTTTCTCCTCCTTCAACTCTCCTTCAACCACTCCATTACCTTCCTCTATCTTTTCCACCGCCACCTCGTCAACCTCTCCGCCACCAGTCCTCTCACACTCTTCTTCTTCCTCTTCTACATACTCTTCCTCGCCTTCCTCGTACTCCGCCGCCGCGCCTTGACCCTCTGATTCCCCATCCGATTCCATCGGCCGCATCACTTTCTCTCTCCGCTCCCCTTCCTCTTCTCCCTCCTCCTCCTCTTCATCATCACTCGCCTCTCTCCTCCTCATCTTCAATGAAAGCTTCGCCTCCTCTGGATCACTCTCACACTCTACCTCCACCTCCTCCTCCGTCATCTCCTTTCCACTCATAAATTACACAAATTATCAACCGAAAATTAAATCCTCAAAACCCTAACTTGACAAATTCCAAAATCTGCACGACAACAGATTTAGGGATAATTGATCTGAGATCTTCACAGGATTAAGATATAGTATCAGAAATTCCTAGATTGTTATTATATGGGTTACCGACTCAAAATTTATTAGTGTACCACGATTTTTTTATCTTTTTTCTTATCTACTTAAACAAGCTCAAGTAAAATTACATAATACATTTAATTAATCACATCACACAAAAACCTAATTCCTTCTTCTTCGTTTCTATAATTGCGAGTGTTGTGTCGTGACAACACATGTAATAATTCATCAATTTATTTAATCATTCTTTATATAATAAAAAATTCAATTTGTTAATCTTATAATTACAAAATGCAATTCTTTACTAAAACAACATGGAGAATATATACTCCAATTTGTTTAATCATTCATTATGAATTTTAATTTTTTTTTCAATTTATATGTGAAGTTATAAATGATGCAGACCAAATGAAAAGTCAAGTTGTACTACACAGAACTGATATAAAATTAGATATATAATAATTTGTACTCCAGAAAGACTATAAATATGCATATATCCGTATGTGTTCTAAGTTAGCCCATCTTCTTTTAATAAGTTTCGAAATATTTTATTGACCTCTCTGAACTTATAAATCAAGTTCACTCGCAAAGTGATATAGACCTCTCTCTTTGAAATCAAGTTTTCTTCTTCTTCGAAGAAAAAAACAATTAAGAAAAATTAAAGTAGACGAGAAAAAAACCTTACCCATTTCTTTTGATAATGTAGATGGGAAGAAATGGATAATGTTTTCTACTTCTTTTCTTGTACAGTGCATATAGCCATAGATGCATGCAATATAAAAAGTACACAATGGAAATAAATGCTTGGAAGAAAAGGAAATTATGAAGTTTAGTTGCTGTGTATTTATTAAAACCCAGAATTCTTATTTTTTATTATTTTTATTAAATTAGGTATATAATTATAAATTTGTTGTGGTGTATTTATTAAAACTATGTTTTAATCGTGATGTTATTATAATGTGGTGCACAAGTTTTGTGGTGGTAATATAATTACTCTTTTTATATTAGAGACTTCATGGGTGATTTTTCTGAGGGCAGCTGCGGTGGAGGTAGGGGTGTCAGTGGGTCAGTTCGGTTCGGCTCTGCTCCATTCCAGAATTTTTGGGTATTTAATAAATGGATCCGTCGGGTCCAAATATAATTATGGAACCGTTCGGGTTCGGTTCGGTTATGTACCATAATTAAATTTTTTAACATTTACAGCAACACTACATAAATATAACTAATGACATTTCATTTGTAACTTTTACAAATTAACGTAGTCAAATTCAAAAATATAAAAATAACTAGCTGTCGAATAACATTAATTCAATGCATACAAATACCAAAAAGTAGATATTAATACTTACCAACTATTTGATTTAATCATCAACTGCTACTGCTTAACTTGCCATGGCAAAAAACTCTACAAGAATTAAAAAACACAATTAACAAACAAATAAACTAAAAAATATTCAACTAATAAGATTTGATAAAAAAATATATATAATATAGAACTCTGTTTCTTCAATGCAAATTTCATCTTGAAAAACTTTCAAGAGTTTAGAATCTTTTCTAGGGTAAATTGAGGGTTTGTATGTATTGGGCTAAATTGAGTTGATTTTTTTTCTTTTTTCTGCCTCTTAAAATTATGAAATGATTTTATTTATTTAATTAATTTGTTAATTTATTTAGAAAAAATAAAATAATTTAATTAATTCAATAAAAATAGATAAAAAAATTATTTAGTTTCAAGTCTCATTCGGTTCTTGGTCTATACCCAAGCCCGACCCAAACCTTTCGGTTATCGATTCGGATATCCGTTCGGGTCTTTAACTTATGAAAAATCGCTCGATTCGGTTCGGATCGGATTCGGATATTTTGGACACCCCTAGGTGGAGGAAGACCAAATATGGTACACAATTATTATTTTAAATTATTTAATTCCAAATTATATTAATACAAAAATCATTAAATTATAAATTATTATTACAAATTGTGTTGTTTAATTTATTGTATCCATAAGTATTACTTATTAATTGTTTAGAATTTAAAACAAATGCTAAATAAACCTAACTATCACGTTAAAATAATTATTAATTAATTAAAATATATTAATTCTAAAATATAAAAAAGGGATATTGATTAAATAAATATTTATTGTAAAGGGGAATGGAAGGTAAAATGGGGATTATTGAAAATTCTCAAATTCGGTAAGGGGTAATTACGACTACAAATTTTACTAGATTTACCATAATGTTAAAGTATGTTTTTTATTTACTTAGGATATGTTTGAGCCACGTTATTTTGGAAGAATGTATTTTGAAATAGTATATTGATGAAAAATGTGTTGTTGAAAAAAAAGGAAATTTTTTTGATGTGATGGAAAATATTATTTTATTAAAGAATGTGTGATTGAAAATAAGTAGAAGATTGAAAATGAAAATGTTAATGTGTACCAAACAAGGGCTTAAAATAACCTTAAGCCCCTGTTAGGTTTAGATTAAAATTTCAAACCAAAGTCATCAATTAATTTTAATTATACATTTCATGGGACCCACAACTTTTTAACTATACAATTTATCAGCTTTTACCAAAATATACTAAAAATATGATTTTAATCTCTATCAAACATGAACTCAGTAAAATATATAAATCAGTTTTTAATATATTTTTATTACATAAATAATTTATTGCTACATCACAGACAAAATGATCCGTTCAAAATGCATATTTGATCAAACAAAAAATTATACACACACACACACACACACAACAATTTGGGAGAGAAATGCTGAATTCCTTGGTAGCTTTTGACAAATTGTCAAAGTTGAAAAGTTTGGAGGCCGTGAAAATTCATTTAATCGCAGGATTGTTGGTTCCTCTTAATTTTATACCTTTTCTCAAGAATTCGAACTTCAAATACAGTTTTTTGCCCCAAAAAAAACTTGTAAGTTCATAGGGTAGCTCAAATATATTTTCACTACTAAAGGGATGATTCATTACCTCCTTGTTTCCCGAAGAAGCTATAAACCTTAGTTAGAATATTACTACCAATGTGAATGTGATAGCAAATTCAACTAAATAACATCTTATCACAGTTATGATGCTAGCTGATATATCCTGATTATCATGAATGGAATGCAAAAATCAATTAGCCACATGACATTTAATTCTCTAGAATATTCTTTGTATATATATATATATATATATATATATATATATATATATGTATATATATATATATATGCTTATATATGTTGAATGTGTATATAAGCTTATTGAAATGAAAGAAATCAGTGTGCAAAATTCATTCAATTACATCTTATGCTTTAATTAAAGCGTATATATCTCATTTCAATGTGGTATCAGAGCCAATATGGCTAACACCAACATAGGTCATCACTCCAACCCAACTAAGTTGAGCATGGAACCAAGTTGCTATAAGTCAGAACTCACCATTTGGAATGAATCTTACTCAAACACCATCAGTAAAACTCGATAGGAACAACATCTTGCTATGGAAGAATATGATTATGCCTATAATCAGAGGACATAGCTTGGAAGGTTATCTATTGGGGACAAAGGATTGTCCACCAGAATTTCTGGCTATACAAACCACTGTTGGGCATGGAGAAGCAGTGGAGATGAGCCAGAATTCTGAGTATAATAGGTGGATCTTAGTTGATCAACTGCTGATGGGATGGTTATATTCATATATGACTCCAGAAATAGCAATGAAGGTTATGGGATGCACCAGTTCAAGCAAGTTGTGATTGCAGTAGAAGAAATCTATGACATATTAAACAAGTCGAGGATTGTGTTCCTCACTGGAGAACTACAAAGGACAAGGAAGGGAACTATGTCCATGGATCAGTACATCACTACTATTAAACAGTTGGCTGATAATCTAGAAGTAGCTAGGAAGGTCAATGACCATAGTGATCTCATAACTCAAGTTCTATCAAGGTTGGATGAGGAATATACACCCATAATAGTGCAAATCAATATTAGGGATAACATATCATGGTATGAATTGTCGTGTGTACTTATGACATTCGAAAGTAGACTTGAATATCTAAATCAAGTCAGGAACAATTTTGCATCAATGAATGTTGGTCACTTAAGTGTACGACTAGTTCATAGAGCGAGTTTAGTTACTGGCAGAGGCTTTAGAGGAGCTAACAGTGGCAGATCATTGAACTTTAGGGGCAGAGCAAGAGGTAGAACTAGAACTTCAACTGGTAGGCAACATGAAAATAGAAGACCATGTCAAATTTGTGGGCTTAACAACCATTCTGCAAGCTGGTGTTTCAATAGGTATGATGAAAGGTACATGGGTAGTAAACCAAGCAACCAAGGAAACTAGAACAGCAGCTTAGCACCTTCAGCATATGTATCTTCGCCTAGGATTCTTGAAGATCCAGCCTGGTTTGTAGATTCAGGTGCAAGCAATTATGTTATAGCAAACAAAAGGAACCTGCATACCATTAAAACATATGAATGTAAGGAAAAATTGCTGGTTGGTGATGGAAATTCATTACATATTGTACGTGTTGGAAAGGGAAATGTGCCTACAATAAATGATAAACCTCTTGCACTAAATAGATTGTTGCATGTGCCCTCAATTAAAATGAATTTAGTTAGTGTCTCTCAGCTCACCAATGATAATAGAGTATTTATGGAATTTTTCCGTGATTGTTGTGTTGTGAAGGATCTTCAAACGAGGAGGATTCTACTGCAAGGGATGCTTATGGACAGGCTGTATCAGTTGAAGTTGCCACGTCCTAAACTAGAACACATTACTACAAAGTCAACCCACCATAATAAGTCTAATCGCCTTACAGTGAGATCCAGTAGTGATGAGTCAACCAAAGTTGTTAAAATGTCAGAGTCTGAACTTGATATTTGGTATACAAGACTAGGCCATCCTTCGAATCATGTGATGAATCAAGTTCTTGAGTCATGTAATAAATACACCAAAACTAATGAAATTCCTACTTTCTATGAATCGTGTAAATTTGGCAAGTCTCATGCACTACCATTCAATGTTTCCTTATCACATGCTCCAAAGCCTTTAGACATTGTGCACACAGATGTCTAGGGACCAATACCTTTGAATTCTACCTCGGGGTTTAGGTACTATTTAATTTTTGTGGATGGTCATAGTAGGTTTACGTGGATATACCCTATGAAACACAAATCAGAGGCACTAAGTGTGTTCGTTCAATTCAAAAAACTAGTGGAAAATAAGTTGGAAATAAGGATTAAAGCACTACAGTCACATTGGGGAGGAGAGTTCAGAAACTTTGATAAGATTGCCCTAAAGTCTGGTATTGAACTTAGGCACACATGTCCATACACCTCTGAACAAAATGGAAGGGCTAAAAGAAACACATGCATATTATCGAGACTGGGCTTACACTTCTAACTTAAGCTCATGCGCCTTTATTTTACTGGTGAGAATCCTTCAAGGTTGCAACATACTTCATAAATAGACTCCCTACATCTGTTCTTCAACACAAACCACCCTTTCAAACATTGTTTGCAAAAATTGTTAAAAACATTTGGTTGTGCATGTTATCCCTGTCTTAGACCCTATCAAAGACACAAATTCAGTTTCCACTCTCAAAAGTGTGTGTTTTTTTTCTGCTATGGTGACTCACATAAAGGTTATAAGTGCTTAAGCTCCACTGGTAGGATTTACGTCTCTAGACATGTGGTGTTCAACGAGTTAGAGTTTCCTTTCAAAACAGGTTTTATAAACAAACTAACCCAGTCACAAACTTCTGAAACCATTATGAGTTTTCTTCCTTTTGTTAAGACCAGTCATAGAACCATTCCTCAAATTGCAACTGATACAACTCAGCGTAATTCATCACCTACTGCAGGCTCTTTTGATAGATAAATGGGAATTAATATTGAAGGTGTAGTAGCTATAGAAAATAATAATGAGATAAACCAAGACGAATTAGCTAGGCATGAGACAGAAATCCAACAAGGTGGATATAATACTGAGAATGCAGCAGATAATGTAGACATACAAGGTGAAAATGTGACTTAAAATACGGGACATCAGATGGTTACCAGAAGCAAAGTTGGAATTTTCAAACCAAAATTTACACAAGTCAGGTATTGGATAAATTGGTAGAAACCAAACCACTGATTGCTGATGAAGTATTGTTAAGTAACAGTCGGAAGAAGGTTATGTAGGAAGAGTACAATGCACTAATGAAAAATGAAACATGGACATTAGTACCTCATCAGGCTGGAATGAAGGTAATTAACAATAAATGGGTATTCAAGTTGAAGTATGATTCAGAAGGTAGAGTGCAAAGACATAATGCAAGATTAGTGGCCAATGGATTTCTTCAAACTCCCGAGGTAGACTTTAGTGAAACATTTAGTCCTGTTGTTAAGGCCTTGACTTTGAAAATAATCCTAAAACTTGTTGTATCTAGGATTGGAAAATCAAACAAGTGGATGTAAATAATGCCTTTTTGAATGGAAAGTTGAATGAGGTTGTATACATGGATCAACTACAAGGATTTGTAGATGAGGGAAGTCCTGACTTTGTGTGCAAGTTGGGAAAGGCCATATATGGACTAAGGCATGCCCCCAAGGGCCTGTCATGAGAGGCTGAAAAGTAGTTTGTTAGAATGGAAGTTCAGACAGTCCAAATTAGATAATTATCTATTCGTCTTGGCAAATGAAAGAGATGTGTTGTTTGCACTAATATACGTTGATGATATAGTAATTACAGGTAACAACAATCGACAGCTGCAAGAGTTCATTGATAATCTAAACACCAGCTTTGCACTTAAGGATATGTGAAGTCTCGGTCAGTTCCTAGGAATTGAGGTACATAAAGATACAACTGGATTATACGTGACTCAAAGGAAGTATGTTGTGAACTTACTCAGGAAGTCTAGCTATGAAAGCTTAAAACCAAGCCTAACACTTAAGGCAGTAGGCAAACTAATTTCCTAGACTAACGGGCAAGCTATGAAGGACCCAATGCTATATAGAAGTGCAATTGGTGGCCTTCAATATCTGACTCATACAAGACCAGATATCACCTACGCTGTAAATAGGTTGAGCCAATTTCTTCGAACACCCATGGATGCTCATTGGAAGGTACTCAAGAGGGTATTTAGATACCTAAAGGGAACACTAAATCATGGCCTTGCTATTTGAAAGAGTGATAGTCTTGACATAATCGCGTTTGCTATTGTGATTGGGCTTCATGTCCAGACGACATGAGGTCAACTACAGGTTATCGTGTGTACATTGGAGACATTTTGGTGTCCTGGTATTCTAAGAAACAACATGTCATTTCCAGGTCAAGCACAGAGGCTGAGTACAATGCATTAGCTCAAGGTGCATTAGAAATTACATGAATTCAATCCTTGATGAGCGAGTTGGAAATACCACAAAGATCAGTTCCAAGTATTTGGTGTGATAGTCTGAGTGCAAGTGCATTAGCTTCGAATCATGTTTATCATGCACGCACCAAACATATAGAACTGGATGTCCATTTTGTAAGGGACAAAGTATTAAGAGGAGAGTTGGAAATACATTATGTGTTGTCATCAGATCAAACAACGGATCTATTGACAAAACCACTTGCTCATTCGAGGTTCTAATTCCTTAGAAACAAGCTTGGAATGATAGAAATTCACTTCACCTTGAGGGAGTTAGAATATTACTACCAACGTGAATGTGACATCAAATTCAACTGAATAACAGCTTATCACAGTCATGATGCTAGCTGATATATCCTGATTATCAAGAATGGAATGCAAAAATTTGTTAGCCACATGGCATTTAATTCTCTAGAATATTCTTTGTATATATATGTTTATATAGGTTGAATGTGTTTATAAGCTTATTGAAATGAAAGAATTCAGTGTGCAAAATTCATTCAATTACATCTGCTTTTTAAAGACGCCATATGCTTCCAATTTGTCGCATAAGCTATAAAAGAAGAATGAGAATTTCAAATACCTCAAGAATTTTCATAGCACGAATTCATCAATAAAAGAAAGTTTCCCAAAACAGTTCGTGGCAGAATCCCAGGAAAAATGTCGAGATGAAATTTCTGATGGATGAAGAAAGACAGTAGATGGGGAGAGACGGCGAAATGAAAAGGATATTAATGTGTACTTCATTTTTTTTCCCTTTTTATTTTAATTGAGTTAGGTTGTATTTGTAAATTGCTTGTGGCGTAATTATCGAAGTGTTTTTAATTGTAATGTGTTTATAATGTGGTAGTAATATATTTAGCCTTTGGTGAGAGTTTACACCAAATTTGATCTTTAACGCCAAATATGGTCACTTAGTGGAGGTGGTGGGACTAATGTTATTCATAGTCAACTAATTATTTGAGGGATTAATTTAATATTTGAGGTAATAGAATTATAAGAAATTAATGCCTCAAATAACAAGTTGATCACTGATTATGAATATTATTATTCAAATTTTTTTTTGGATCTCACCAATTAGAGATTCTTATAAATATTTGTCTTTCTTTAAAACAAAATTCTTTAATTCTCATTTTTAATCATATTCACACAATAAAATATTTTGCATATAAATTTAAAATTTCTTCACACTTTTTAACTACACATTCTTCAAAAAATTACTATTCAAAACTCCACTTTTAAAAAAAATAAAAAATAATGACAATCAAACGAGGACTAAATTTGAATTTTGGGAGAACTTCCACATGTTAACTGCCTTTTTATCTTAATTTTCTAAGGTAGATGTGATTAATTTTCGACTAAACGGTAAACACGTAATTCGAAATGGCAAAAAAATTCATTCAACTCGATATCCGCGACCCTGCCTTGAAAGCGACAGGAATTATCCGCCTAATTGAATAAATAGGACGGTGAGTAGGGGTCATTGCCCCAAAGCAGGTACGAGAAACATAGCTCCGGTCCCCGTCTGCTGTTTGCCTCGTTTAAAATTAATTTCAAATTTAAATTTTTTATCAAATAAAAACAAAAGATTTATCATCATTTTTTAAAGAGAACGTGAGTTGTTCTTAACAAATTGAAAAACAAAAATAATAATATTTACTAATTAAAAACATAAAAAATAAAAATAAAATGAATAGAAATCCAAAAAACTAAGAGACATGCCCCGCCTAAATCCCATCTCTAACCCACCCGCTCACCTTTAACCGGATATGGAAAACGGGTAAGGTAACAAAAATATCCTACAAAACTTAATGGGAATGGTCAACATGTCCCATATATGTCCGTAGCCATTTCTACATGTAATTAAAAGCAAAAAAAAAAAAAAAAAAATCTAAAAGAAATACAATTACAATTTTTTTAAAATTATGCAAAAGTTAGTAAATGCACTTTATGTACTGTATTTTAAAAATGATGATTATATGGCTATTTAATAAACACTAAAAAATAGTACTTTCTTTTATGGTTCATTTGATTGCAAATGTGGAAAATGGGTGAAAAGAAAATATTTTATTGAGAATTGAATTGTCTAAAATTTGTTTTACTGAGAATTGTAATTAATTGTATTTGATTGATATAATTTTCTACCCAGAAAATATTGAAAGTTTGGTGTCCGTTTGACTTCATTTTTTATAAAATTTGTCTATTAAAGTGATAATTTTTTTCTACCAATATGTCTAGAATTTGTTCCAATTACCAAGTAAAAAAAAAAAAAATTTAAACAATTAGAAAAAATTACAATATTCGTTTGACTTTGTTTTGTATAGAAATTGTCAACAAAAATGAAAATTCTTTTTACAATGGTTGATAGAATTGGTTGTCATTGCTTAAAAAAAATGTAGAAAATGTTTTTCCACCTATTAGGTGAAAAAACATTTTTCATCATTTGTGCATCAAAGGGTTGTACTTAGAAAAAGGGAGGAAAACATTTTCCGTGGAAATTAGCATATCAAACAGTCAAAAAGTGAAAGTAGGAAAATATTTTCCTACTTCCATGGAAAATTCCGCCAAATCAAACGGACCCTTAAGTTTGTGTGATTATCAATGTTGTCAAAATTAGACAAAAACAATCAATTCGATTGAGAATAAATCTGGTTATTGGAAGTTACATTACCTTACGATGTCGTTGAAAGTTGATGCTTGCCCTTCATATTGTGTAAATAAGTAAATCATTCTTGATTAATTCAACTTCAACATTGACGAGTATAGAATATGTGAAAAATTTTATCGTCGCGAACTTTAGATATAAAACTACTAAAAAAGTGGAAATTCACGATTTGACGAATATTAACGGGTTTCTTGTAAATTGTTACTTGAATATTTGATGCATCAATTTTTGTAATTATTTTGTTTAGTTAAGGTTGGTAGGTTGGTTGGGTAAGGTAGACGTAGAAGGTTTTTGCTCAAATCTATCGTATCAGCCCTGATTGGTAGAGATTTATTATAATAAAATTATAAAAAATGATTGTTGAATATTATATTATGTGATAATGTGATAAAAAAAAATTAAAAAATTATTTATTATAAAAGAATACATTATTAAAGATTAATTTAACAAAAGAAATATGACCAAATAGAGAGAGAGTTTGCAATCCATTCTAATATACAAGTCCTTGTCAACTTCCTTATTTACAACAAGGTACTTTTTCTATTCAAAAATGCTAAATGTGTATATTGGTGTACATTTAATTTCACGACCCTCTACTAGTTTACAGAAGTAAGATCATACCTAACATGTTGTCTCACTATTGCTGTTTCATTAGCTTTTTCAATAAATCTCGACACATCCCAACAATTATATACATTTATAAATGTCACCTCAAAGATTGCATTATGATTTAGTGGATCTAAACAACTCAAATATGATCCTGATGAAAATCAATTGACTTTGACTTAAATTTTAATTCACTCTTCGCCAGACAGTAACACGGTGGAGATCTTATTGAATAAACCGATAAAGAGACAATCGCGACAAAACATGTAATAAATCAAAACAACTTGAAGTTCCCCTCTCCCAAAACTCAAGGGAAATAAATAGTTATGGGAGAAGGATAATAGTCATTAAGCTAGACCAGCTTACTATCTGTATAAATTTTCACCATACATAAACTATCTCATCTCCAAACATTTCATATCCAACGTACAGATGAGTCCAGCATAACAAATTAGGTAGCACCTGGTTCACTCTCGGACTTCTCAGTTTCCATGGGCTCTGCGGGAGGTGGTACTTCATTTCCAGGATTCTCACTTGCATTGGAGGGTTGGTCGGCACCTTGTGTTTGTGACTCGCCTCCTTGAGAGGATGCTGGCGAGGACGATTCAGGGGTGGAGGGCTTGGGCTTCGGTTTTGTCAGTATCGGCCTGCAAAACCTGCAGAAATGTTTTGTATTTTTAAATAGGAGTATAGGACAATATCAGATGTAAAAATAGAAGTAAAAAATGAAAATTAAAGACATTCATGGCCCATAAATTATGAAATGAGTTGCATGTCTGGTTAAGTTTGTAATAAAATAGAAGTTACTTTTTCGGAACAAATATTTTTCACACGTTTCCTTTTTTCCGCCTGTATTTTAGTATAAAAGTTACTTTGAAACTAAAGATCACCTTACTATCAAAAAGTTCTTAATTTCCAAATTAACCAATAATTTTTTATTTCAAACTTGTAAATCAAAAAAATAACAGCTATTTTGCTCATTAGCCAAATGATCTTATTTACTTTCAAGTCATGCATAAAATTACAGCAAACATCACTATCTCCACACAGAAAAGAGGCAAGTCTTACAGAACGTACAAATTTGATGACAATCCAAAAATGGTAGGTGACCCACTCTTAATTACTGAAATTATAAAACAGTGGGGAAGTACCTGTCGAGAGCCTCAGCTTTTTTCCTGATATCAGCTGATAAAAGAACTGGAGTAGCATGTCTAGGAAGTGCATCCTGATGCTGGGTTTTCTCCCTCAGCCAAGCTTCAGCATTGATACATTCATTCAAAACCTGAAGAAGAAGAGTGTCCACTGAGCCACATTTTATGATATGGTCATGCACACACGTGCAGGTTTGCCCCTTCAGGAGGCGAGTGTGAAAAAGAGGATAGGAAAATTCACTGAACAAACATACACCTTCTGCTTATCTGCCAAATCGATGTGATCCAACTTGGGATCATTGGATATCGCTGCTTCTCTATAACTGTTGATGCAATGAACGAGTTGATCAATCACAGATCCCCTTCCTGTATGCTCATTGTAACGCTCCTCAACTGGGTCACCTTGCTGCAGGAAATAATCAAAATATCCCCTTTCAGAATGAAGGGAAAGATGTGTGATTAAAAGCATATGGTAGGTATCCCTACCTTTTTGAGCTCCTCCAACTTAGCAACATACACGCCTTTTGTTTCATCTTCACCATCCTCGTACAACCAATCTTCAACCTCCTGGAGTCTAGAAATGAATTGTTCTCTCTCAGAATCAACTATAAACTGGTGATATTTGTCGTTTAGCTGCGGACAGACAAGACACGAACAGTCAATACCCAATAACTAAAGAAAGTTACAGGGCTGAATTAACCAGAACATTACTTTTAACTATAAGAAACTTCCTATATAGTCGATACTTTCTACTTTAGACTCACTATCCCATTATTGTAATCACAGAAAGACAATTTGAGGAGCGAAATTCTTTAATAATCCACAATAAATGAAAAATCCTACCTTATTTCTCATGTCATAAACATAGGCCTCGACAGCATTCTTTTTGTCTTTTGTTTCTTCCATTACTCGATCCTGCAAAGCCATCTCAAATTCCTTCTCCACTGCTTTTTGCAAATCTGCAGCTGCCATTCCCCCATATACCAGTTCTGTGAAAGGCACACTCGTTTTCTTAACCTTTTTCTTCTGAGCCTGCACCAATAACATAAAAAATATAAAATAGGAGAGAACACCTTTCCAAGCAAAACTGAGATGAATTGGGATTAAAATATAATAGAACCACCATTGAAGGTTAGGGGGGCATTATGATGGGAAAAAAATTGATTACCACAAATATCTATATTTGCATAAAATCCACAATTAGAAATCATATAACTTTTCAATTATACGAGTACATAGTTAAAATGATACTCCAAGGAAAAGATTAATACATCCACATGGCTTGTATTATTCCCATGGTACCAATAAACCGTAAAAGGAAGAGTGGAGGCACACACATCACACAAGTACAATCATCCTACAATATGGGTCGGGAGACTGAATGAAGAAAATATTCCATCCAGCCTCCAGGACAACTTTTTTTGGAAGAAGAATCACAGAGAAGGAAATTCATTATGCTGCAAACAACAAACCTCAATAACCAAACAGCAGGACTTTATCTCATATTAGCATAATTAACCAACCTTAACGTCAGTTTCCATCTGAATAGGTTTATCTCCCGACTCTGGGGTGCCATTTTCAGTTCCAGCATCAATTTTGGCATCTTGCATATTTTCATCAGTTTCATTGGTAATTGGGGGAATAGAATCAACATGAGTCTCGTCTGTATCCATCTTGGTTGGTTCCTTTGCTGACTCCTTCATGACTGGAACTTGCACTTCCTCCTCTTCCAAAAGCTGAAGCACATAACAGGTGTCAAGTGTTAAAAATAAAAATAAAAAATACTAGCATCATAAACAAATGAAGAAGCTTTATTCAGTGAACTTACAGTAACTGACTCGACAGAGACAATCCCATGGAGATTCAAACGTACTTTGACCTTCACCTTTGCCGGTTCACCCTTTGTTTGAAAGGGTCCAATCTGTACATCAATGGAAGAACATGAGGTACAAAGCTTATCCAGAATGGAAAGAAATAGTTGCACATTAATAGCTTACAGTATATGTGCTAATTTTAGCAGGTGCCTGCAATTCCATCACATCAGCATATTGTAGGTCTATTGAAAAAGTTCCAGATCTGTAGAATGTCAGTGCCTTCACACTTGGCATTGGGTTACCCTTGGGGAATACAATGGTGCTCTGCTGACTATCGGCAGACCCATTTTGAGCATCTGGAGCAGAAGCTTTCCATGATAAAGCAATGGGGAAGGGAAAGCTCTCATTGACCTTGAAAGGAAAAAACACATGGAAGTATTTTTAATGCCGGATCATGACTTCTCATAAGACATGTTTCCAACCGAACTAGCCCGAAAACACAAGGGTATCTCCACTAAAATAATGGTTCACAGAGATAACACACTACCTCAAAAGAAATCAAACTAAATATTCAAAACCCAGTTAAATTCCTTCAAAACAAAGAAGTAAAAAAGTGCTCCAATGGCATTTGATAAATCTCAACACAAAAACATGGAAAACCATCTTCATATGAAGCTACTAAGTGAATTTAACATAAAGTGCAATTCCATAGATTCGTGAGAGTCGTGATAGGTCACAAGAACACCCACGCGATTTTTCAAGTGACCCTAACATAAATCGTATAAAAATCCCTATCCAGTGTCTCTTTTCTCTTTGCATAACATTTGATTTGAATACTTAATTCAGTCTAAAGTTGATCATAGAATGCAATTTTTTATCGTTACATTTTCAAAAACCTCTCCCTGTCTATATGGAATATAAGATCTAATCTAGCATCAAATAAGCTTGTGCAAACACAAAAAGTAAAATAAGCACGAGTACTTGGGAAAGATATATAGCACATATGGCACTTAATAGATGAAACTCGACAATCCTACGAATGAGTCCATATAAGAAAAACCATTAAAATTGTAGGGAACATTACCTGGAACTCCCGCACTTTAAATGTAGGACTTAAAATAGCACATTGTAAAGCACAGCCTTTAGCAACAGATTCACTGGCATTCATTGTACGTCTCGGCTCCTTCCCAAAGAACTCCGCCAATATCTTCATAATAGCAGGAACTCTGGAACCTGAACCAACAACCTCAACTGCATGAATATTCTCAGCTGTAAGTCCAGCTTCTACAAGAGCCTTCTCCAACGGCCTTTTCACACGTTCCAAAATTGGCATACTAATTTGCTCAAATTCCTCCCTCTTGATGAAGCCTCTCACATCCTTCTCATCCATCAAGCACTCAATGTTCAAAGGTGCCTCGGGATTTGCACTGAGAACTTTCTTCAACTTTTCACAGGCAGCACGAAGCCTGAGGGAAGCCCTGGCATTCTGAAAGACATCGATCTTATACTCATCTTTGAACTTAGCAGCAAAGTGCTGGAAAAGAACTTCATCAAAATCCCTCCCACCGAGAGATCTGTCAAAAGAATGGGCCAATATCTTCAGCTGGCCTTTCTTAAAAGAAGCAACACAAACTTGCATACTGGCATGACCGATGTCAACAAAAGCAACATTCAATGTGTCATTTTCAGGCAAATCAGTCTTATAAATCCCATAAGCTAAAGCAGTAGCAGTGGTCTCGTGAATTAGACGAAGAGGATGCAAACCAGCAATAGTTGCAGCATCTATAACACACCTCCTCTGAAGGTCGGTTAAGTAAACAGGTATCCCGACGCAGCAATCTACAACTGCCGCATTTAAATTCTTTTCGGCAATGCTCTTTAAGTTAGAGAACACCATTCCCAAAACCTGGGTAGGTGTAAATGTCCTCACTTGTCCCAGATACCGTGCATGTATCAAAGGAAAGCCATCAGGCCCTTCAGTTACTGAAAATGGCAATGACTTGAGATCCTGCTGCAGCTCAGGATCAGAGAACTGGCGTCCAGCCAACCGCTTCATTTGAGAAATTGTATTTTTTGGATTCATCATACTCGATGCAGCTCCTGCTGTCCCAAGGAACCGCTGCTTTTCACCAAAGCATACAACAGCAGGAGTTTCTCGCTTGGACTCATCGTTAAGAACAACATCAATACCTCTTTGCCTTGCAACTGCGACGACACAGTTCTCATTCCCAATATCAAAACCCACCACACTCATGTTCACTAAAATGTCACGAATAGCAGCACAGAGTCACTAGGTTGCAGCAAGGTAGATAACAACCTAAAGAACAAAAAAGTAAAATCACATTTCCAGTTCAAAGATGATGGCAACATTAATATCAATAATTATTTCCTTATCCTTCAGGAAAAGACACAGGCAAGTTCATGTTGCCAAACAAGTATCAATGAGAATGTGCAAGTGGTTACATAAATCAAATTATTAAAAAAAAAAAAATCTGAGAAGAAATAGGAATTGCAAGACAACTTCCTAAATTCAATTCAAATATATGTGCATGAACTGACCCTGCATTGAACATAATCACCTATTCAGATTCAACCCACGAGTCCCTTTTGACTCATCCAATTACTTTCAAGGTCAAAGGATGAAAAGAGTGAATATAAGACCAGCAAAATTCCAGCAATCATTTTAAAGAAAATAACGACATTGAGTCCGGCTTGAGCTAACTCTCAAGGAAAAGTTAAAATATTATTCTCTCTATCCAAATGCAATTGAGTCCTTTCAAATACGCCACCATGATCGAGTTCTTGTAGATGAACAAAAAATGAACCTACTTAAAATCCGAAAATTTCAAAATAGAACCCAATCTACCTAAAATAATGAACAAAATTGAATTACAAACGACATTTTATACGCAGGATAAATTAAAAATCCAACATAAATTAAAAAACAGAGCTGATAAAAGAGAATATCGAATAAATCAATATAACAAATAAAAAATGAACATAAAATTAGATCTCATAATTGCAGAGGCAGAACGTTAGGGCTTGAGTTCAATCACTACAGCACCTAAGAAGAATCAACGAAGTGACTCTGGAATTCTCTTCCGAATACTTTGGCGTGTGAGAGGGAATTCAGAGAACAAAAGGAAAAGCTCTCTTCTTCATTGTTTATTGAAGTGAATAGTCTCGGGGTTTAAAGGGGTTAGGGTTGGGGCGGTGTGGAAAATTCGGGTCAAATTTTAAACAAACAAGACTCGATTTTTTAATGATGTTGGTCTAGAGGTCACTGGTCAGTGGTCCTAGATGTGTCTAGAGATACTCTGCTGTTTCTAGAAAGATCTACTGGGGTATTCCACAGAAATTCTAATTTATTGGGTTCGTTTGGGCGATACTATACTGGACCTATGGACTTTTATTTGTTGATTTTCCAAAGTGAAATTACAACTACCCAGACATTTCAACTTAACAATTCAAAAATAAAATTTACAAATTTTTATTTAAAAATCAGATAATAATTCAAAACTTTAATATTAGTAAATAAACATATTATAAAATTAAATTAATACACATATCTAATCATCCTACCCAACCGCCCATCTCTCTCTCTCTCTCTACGATGCGACGCTCAAGGTGCTACCATCGCAGTGGCATCACCCTAAAGTAGCCGGCGTCTACGGCCGCGTCACTCCGAAGTAGACATCACCACCGCGGATCTGTTAAGAAAACCGCGACAATAGAGGGCTTTACACAGAAATAAGACATCGATTATAAAGAGATTCTCTATAGTTTCTTCGAAAGACTCTTTCAGGATTATAATGACATTGGTAACACATTTCAATCTTGAATTACATCGGATGGATGTTAAGACATCGTTTCTCAATGGTGACATTGATGAAACAATCTATATGGTGTAATCAGAAAACTTTATGTCGGATGATACAAAACAAATGATTTGTAAGTTAAAGAAATACATTTATGGACTCAAACAAGCCTCTCGTCAATGGTATTACAAGTTTCATCAAATGATCATCTCATATGCGTTTGAGCCCCATTTTTTTCATATAAAAAAAATTCCTGAATAATATTTTTGATATTATTTCAACCACACATTTTTAATAAAATACTATTACACGTAAACTAAAAACTTTTTATTATTTTTAATGACATGTAATTTATGCACTTATTTGGATCAAATTATTAAACTTTTATGTCGCGGATTATTATTTTTTACTTTACTTATGTTAATTTTATTTTGTTTTAGTTATTGACTCGTTCGAAGTAATTGGAAAAGAAAGAGTGCTGAAATTGAATGAAATCTGCAACTTTGGTAATTAAAGCCTACACTATAGAAATTGAAGAACTAAATTACAGAAATTCTACATATGGGTCTGGACTTGCAATTGGGCTAACAAAGAGGATTCAGACGAACACGCACGGAAAATAAAAGAACAAACCCTGCGGCAGAAACACAGAGGGATACAGACGGTAAAGAAGAAAAGAAAGAGACAGAGAGAGAAGAAAGAAGAAGAGAAAGAGGAGAGAAAAATCAAAGCAAGAAAACGTGTATGAGAAAAAAGAAGGAAAAAAAGAAAAGGAACTGCAAATACTAGAAATTTTCACATTTGATCAATTTTTGGTGACATTTTCAACTTTTTTTTTTTTTATTCTTCCAGCATGAATAACTAATTTTTATATTAGGAAAAACAATTTAGTCGACTTGTAATCCTTTATTTTTATATTCAAGATTTATGTGGTTTATTTATTTATGTGTTGGTTTTATTATGAATTTAATGCATTAAGTTACATGATATCAGATTAAGTGAGTCTCTTACGAATCGAGAGGTGAGTTTGAGATTTAGATCATATAAGTAAATTAGTATAATGTGTAGAGATACCTATATTAATTACTGCGGTCATAATTTGAGTTCTTAGAACCAGTGTTTCGTTTAACTAAAATTGATTCGCATAGAGATATGAAATTGAATCAGTTAAATAGGCTCAATAAGAACTCGAGAGAGATAAATTGAATACAATAGAAGAATTCGATCGAACACTCATTATGTTATGAATCTTGAATTAAGAACAAATGTGATCAATACATTAGATTGTTATGCCCCTAATATTCATCCCATGTTTGTTTCTCCAATTATCCGTTATTTGCAAGATTTTTATATTTTCAATTTGTTAAAAGTAGTTAGTCAAAATCATCATAAACATTTATTTGCTTTTGTTAAATAGGAATTAGAAAAAGTAGATTAAGATCTAAAGTATAGTCTTCGTGATAATGATAATTCCAACTCAAATGTCCACTATATTATTTGTTATGATATCGTACACTTGCGATATAAAAAACGCAATATTTAACCACGCATTTCACATTAATACACTATTCAAAAATATATTTTTTTTTTTACAAAAATGAGATTCAAATAAGCCCTTAGTTTCTTTATTATTTATTGGGGAAATATAAAATTATAATTTTTTCTTTTAAAATTAATCAAAATGTGGTCAATTGATTTTGTTGGATTGACTAATGAAGAAATTGACACAAAATGGACAGAAGAACGATTTGTGCAATCAAATATGCGATTAAGGGTGAAAATGTCAAAAAATAAAAAATGTGGACGTTTCCGCACAACAATATTGAAATGAAGTGAAGTATGCGTGAGTTACCCTAAAACAAACAATTACAATACTTTAACACCTGTTTGACCTCATTATTCCACATTATAATGAGAAGAATATAATAATTTTTTGGAGAATACGATTGAAAAAGAAGGAAAAAAAAATTAGTTTACGTGTAATATTATTTTATTAGAGAACGTGTGTTTGATAAAAAGAGAAAAAAATGAATTATAATATAATAAGGAATAATTAGGGCCAAACTAGAGCTAATATGAATTTTTAAAAATAAGAAATTTGTGAAAAAAGTTTCAAAAACTAAGTGGTCTTAAGATGTGATCGCCTCGTAATAATTTTGTGACTTATTAATTAATTAAACATTCAAAGTCATGATAACACGGGTTATGACTTATGATCCTGGTCATGTGCTAATTACAAATCGCACAAGTTCATAGCCACAAAGACATAAATTATGGATCACAATTACAAATTTAATCGCAAATTACATATTTTTTAGATCATATATCATTTATTACTCACAAATTATTCATTTTATTGATTACCACTACCCTCATAATTGGTCACAATTACTCTTTATCCCACGACAATCCACCACCATTGACACTACACAAATGCCGCGTCACCTCACCACCACAACATGCAACTCTTATGTCACTAACTCTTCAACTTACCTTACCATACATCCATCCTTATCTTGTTTCACCACTGTCGTCGTCGACGCCGCCCACCACCATTTATATAATCAAACCACTATCATTTTCACTGTCCACTACTATCTCTGCAATCAAACTGCCTCCAAAACTCATTTTACCCTTTTAGGGATAGAGAGAATCATCGAAGACAACAATGCGAAAAGACTAGTGAAGAAATGGGTACGAGCAATGACTCGAATTAAGACGAGCAACAACAAAGATTCTACATCTACTCCTACGAGGCTTCATGGAATAACTACACCATGAATTGGAGTATTCACAAGGACAAGAATTATCGCTTATCATAGTTAAACTTCTCGAATAGTACCACAACTGGGTCAAAATCGTTCAACTTGACGATTCCAATGGAGAGATTCGATCCGACACTATCCTTTGAGCACTGATACCTGTTGACAAAGGAGTGCCAATGTCCTAACCTTCTTGCTTCGACTTTTGATTTTCTCCGTCTCTAACACGTATCAGATGGCAATGGTTCCTATGCGGATTATTGTTATAGGAAGGGACTTAGATTGTGGTGATGGAATGTGTGGGGTGGGATAGGTGGTGTATTCTGAACATCTACGCCATGGAATGAGGCTGTGGTGGCGGATGATGGTGTGGGAATGATGGTGAAAGTAGCGATGGCGGCCGAGTGGTGGACAGTGATGGTGGAGTGAGTGGACTGTGAATTGTGACTTGGAATAATGGGTAAAATGATAGGTGGGGGTGAGTACATATCCCAAGTTTTGAAAGAATAATGTTAAAATCTGGTTTTTTAAATGGTAAATTAAAAATTGGAATATGTGTAAGCAAGCTATTTATTTTAATATTGATTGAAAATTAAAAAAAAAAATCTAAAAAAAAAATTTACTTCATTTCTTATTTCTCTATTTGATGGGGAATTAAAATTAAATTTTTAGTAAATTTTGATAAAAGTGGATAAGGTAGTTGAAAATTACAAGCTTGGTAATGTTATTAGAATTAACTGTTAAATTTAATTTAAATTAAAATCTACAAAAAATGCATACGTAAATGGTTGGGAAAAAGGAATTATAATAAATGATCTCATAGAGAAGTAATGGAGAGAGAAGCAAGGAGGAAGATAATAGTGGAGTGAGGGTTGGATCGTTTGGCACTCATCCCGGGGCCGGATCCACAGTCTCGACCCGCAGTCTTCCCCAAATTCATTTTCCAACCGGTCATCCACATTTTCTATCCCTCCTCATAATTTTTGTGGACACACAAACACTGCTTCAGATTCAGCAATAAATAGCACTGCTTTCTTTCAAGATCATCGTCGCTTCGATTCAATTCTTTTTGTTAATCCAAAAAATGAGCTCAATAGATGTTGGGCCCACTCTTGCCACGTCAAGTACAATTCGCGTGCATTTTTACCAGATTAAGTATGGTAATCAACTTGGAATGGACGCCGGAGGCATTTTCCGACAAGAGATGAAAACGTTTGGACTCCGACCGTATGATTTGAAGGCAATCGCACTATCAACGATTTCCAAGCCGACATAACCGAAAATAAACCTCTTTTGTTTGAAGGAATATGTGGAATGATAGATAAAAAGGATGAATTAATGTTGGAATCACCAAGATTTTCTATTCGGATCCGTATTGAACGAGTGTGCAATGAACAATTGATGATAAATTTACAAAGTATTTATCTAGCCATAGAATATCAGTATTTACTTTATTGATTACCAAGACGCCAACCCCTATTTCTTACAAGGAAGGGTTATTTATACTGCAATGACCGACGTGGTGATCATTGGATCAATACCACGTGGCTACATCTCCTATACTAAAACCTCACATCAACATCTATTCCTACAATTAATATTGACAGGGGATTAGCCATTCTACACTATAGACTGACACACTTTATTACAAACGTTACACCAATCGCATCTAAAAGATCTTCAAATTTGTATCATGGACAATGTCAGCTTAAGGACATCGGATGATTTGAGCCTCGGAGAGATCTTAGATGTGGTTTTCTAAGTGGAGAGTTTCAGCTCCTTTCTGCGCCTGAGGTTCAGTTCAAGTCATAATACTTCAACAGGAACTTCAGCTTTTGAGGCAAGAACCTCAGCCCGTTTGACCATCCCCTCGTTATTTGACCTCGTGAACCTTCATTTGATTATCTTCAGCTACTTTCCACGTGACAGGTGGTCCACCAGGTGGATCCTTTTCATGTTCAAAACGAGGCGTAACACTTTTATTATTATTTTTAGTATTGATATTATTACGCGTATGCTTATGTTTCAATCTCTTCATGGATTTATTTGAGATATCATGCTTCCATTTATTCGCGTGCAAAATACGATTGCATGGATAATGGGAGTCGGAAAATTATGAAATTTCCCACTAATCGTTGAAATAGAATTAAAATAAGGTAATTTTATTATTGTTTAATGCATGATAAGAAGATTTCTTTTGGGGTATGATTGAAATTTTATTTCTTCAAGAACCTGGTTCATTTATGTTTAAATAACTGAGGGTGGAGATTTGTTCGTGGAGCTAAGTTGTGACATCACAATGTACATCAGGACATACACCTTCCCCCACACCCACATGGGGGTGGAACCCGCTTAAATAAAAAAAATTTATGCATTGGGTCCCACCCCCCATATAAGGAGGATGTAGTCCCTTATGTACAAAAGTTGGTGTACAAGTAGCATTTTTCTTTCAAAAATTACTCATGCTCATGTAAATTTTTGGAGCGTAGCCAAACATGCACCAAATTCAAGAGTTCCCTGTCATCCTACTTCCGTTCAGCAGGCTCCTTGACGGAATTCAGTTCAGTGGTAATGTAGATCAATATAGTCACAGACAAGTCATAAAATTACACACATATTAGCCGTGTATTTCTAAGTCCCTAAAATCTCATAAAGATGGGTAAAATGAATTCAATAAGAAATAGAGAGATTAAAAATAGACACCAATCACCACTGACCACACGTAAGCTCAATTAAGTAAAACGAATGTTTTTGCCTATAATTGCTAAAGAGACTACAAAACATTTCTTCCATAGCTTAGATTTGCCCATGCAAACTCAAAAGCCACGAGCTGCAGCGAATATAGCTTGTTGTATGCTTTTCAGGCTCCTCTGTTTCAGGATTTTCCTCCTCTTCCTCTTTCTTTTCTTCTTCTTCCTCCTCATCTTCTTCGGGAGGATCAGCTGGCAGTGGAGGTGGCAATGGAGTTTTCATTGGGCTGAATTGGGGGAAGATGTCAGGTCTCCTTCCAGGCTTTGGCCTCTCCCACTCCTGCGAGATTGTGTTAACAATAAGCAATGCATTTTAAAAAACAGCATTTACACAATTACAAAATAAAAATTTCATGTATACGACAGTTTCTCCTCGGGATTTAAGTATCCACATCGGCACGTCTGTGAAGATTGTACACCTTTTCTTCCCCATCGTGCTAGGAATACATCAAGGTAACATTGTCGTGAGAAAGAAGCGATTACCGGGGCAAATTAACTCCACAAGGTGTTGGTGGATTTAGTCTCTATTGTTGAATATTATCTGGGTAGAAATTAATCATATATACATGCATATAAAAACTTTTATAAATAACTTAAGTTACTTTAAAGAAAAAAAAATATCTGGAATATCCTAAAAAGTCTGATGTTCCACATATAAGAATGTTCAAGTTCTAGCAAATCGTTTTTTTCAAGAAACTGAAGTAATTTGGTCAGCTAATTGAATTTCAGCTTCGCGACTTCCGTTTTGTATGAGAGTGGACGCAATTTCTTCTCAACTCACCGACCACTGAAATGCAGCATAAGAAAGGAAGAAGCTTCATCTAGTCAGCTGGAAAACTATATGCTCCCCCTCGTTCCCTCCTCTGATCTATTCAAGGTAAGAAGTGCCATTGTTCAGAATTTATCCAAATATGTCTTAGAAGTTTTACAAAAGTTTAGTACATCTAAACTAGATTAATGGCGTAAATTTTCTTAGGGTGTAACATTGATCAACTCGACATTCCCTAAATAGTTGAGTAAATCAAAACCATAACCGAAAGTTGTAAATATAGAAACCTGCAATATTCTAATATAGGACCATCTTCAACTACAAGAAAAACACATTCTATAGGCCATCAAAACTTTTAAACCAAACATTCCCCATGGTTACTAAGGCCAATCTATGGAATCAATATCTGATCTTCTAGTACAAAATTGTGAAGCTCCCCATGACTAGCAACATGGTTAAATTCCTAAGTCCCAAGTTTATGGCGCCATTGTAGGAGTAAGACCAATCCTCAAGTGCTGTGTTCAGGTCCTAGAAGGGTAAATTCTAGAATCAAATTAAATTCTCTGGTAACAAATATGCATGCATGGTATATGCAAGAGGACTGCACTGCAGTAAGGGAAGGGGGAACTACAATTGTAACGATTCCCTGCCAACCTAACTGCTTGTGCACCTTAAAGTTGGTAGCTAAATGGCGCATTCTCCTTGATAAGCTTAAACAGAAATTTAACGGGTTATCCATTTTTATGAATGAGCTATCTTGCATTTCAAATTATATACTACCAACAATAAAATCTAAATTCAGTAAAAAAAATACACAAGTAAGCTTTTGTTTCCAGACACGTTTTTCTTACAAGGAAAAAAAATTACTTACTATAGAAGTATCTCTTCAATTTTGAGAAATTTATCCCCTGTTCGGTTGGGATTAAAATCGATTTTTTAGTAGTTTTTTGATAAAAGTTGACGAAAGTGTGGTTAAAAAGTGAATTTGAGAAAAAAAAAATGAGTTCTAAGAAATGGGAGGCAAACTGGAGCTTGAAAAAATAAAAACGAACATACTTATAAGTTTAACCTAATGTTCATGTTGGAAGCACACAATCTCTCAATCAACTTCAACTAGCTGTTATTTGAACTTTTATCAACACAAACAGTTAAAGACAAAACAAAATTAGAAACACGGTCTGAGTATTGCTTCTAAAAATTACACAAATTCTGCTCTTCCTATAGGAATGAAATTATCTAAAAAATTTCCAGAAAATAGTTTAAATAAACAAATAAAATTAAAGAACGATTAAGAAAGAACAAAATCCAGGCACTCACGATAGGAAAGTCAAGGGGAGAACGGCGAGTCATTCTCTCCTCTTTGGGAGCCATACACACAAACAAAGACCTACTTCCCCCACGAGTCAAATTCAGAGAGCGAGTTATCATGAAAGGCGGTAGGAAAGCGCGAATCTTCAACGACGTCGTCCATGTAGAGGATGTAGTTGAAGTCGGAGAGGAAACCAAAAACGTCTTTCTTGTTGGAGTAGAAGTTGACAGAGGGAAGGAGAGGGACAGCGAAGCCATTCAGATAGGCGACGCGCGAGATTGCGTGGGTCTTACGCCCAAATATACAATTATGCTCCTTAACGCACCGCCTCGCCTCGCCTCGCGGGGTTAGGGGAGTGTTCTCAATTGAAATTGCGATAAATTTTAAAAATCTTTCCGGTGTCTCGAGTGAAATTTAACGAAATCTTTCAAAATTTAGGTATCGTCGATAACTAGTAGATTTGTAAAGATTTTATTAATGGAAAGATTTTAAAATATTTGAATGGATTTCAAGCTCAAAAATACATATAATCAAATCTTTTGAAATTTCAACATATTTAATGAAATTTTTATGAAATTTGTGAAAATATATTCAAATCCAAGAAATTCATTAAGATTTATAATATTTTAAAATTCATCAAAATCTTAGTTGAGGACGCCCCGTGAGAGGAGAGGGAAGTCGCGACTCTTGAGCCCAAAATTGACGACGGAGCATAAACTGGGCCGCTACCATCAACTTGACGGGTCGATTAAATACAGCTGGCTGGGCTGGGCTTTATGGCACTTGGTAGAGAATATTGTCACAAATAGCACTAACAGCCACCTTGATTCGCGTTAATCGAAAAAAAAAAAATTAGTTTTGAAGCATATTTTTAGAGGAAATTACATAAAAGTAGGCATTTGATTTTTCAAATTTAAAAATCAGATCTTAAGTTTATTTAATAAAAAATCAAGTATTAATTGAATTTATAATTAAAACTTTAATTTATTTTCATTTACTTTTATTTACTTAAATGCGGAATGATAAAATTTATTAATAAACAAACTATTGGAACATCCATAAATTTAAATTTGAATCATGAAATTGTGTCTTTAAAAAAACAACTTAAACATTCCCAACTAATAAAGTCAATATAAATGTTATTGAACAAAACAAACTACTAAATTTAAAGACAGTAAAACTTAATATTTTCGTATGTCGAAATTCATTGGCAGTCTGCTGCACCATCCCGCCACAGCTCTAATCGACCTGATCTAGCTCCAATCGAAATCCTTTGGCAGTCTGCTGCACCATCCCACCACAGTTTCCACACGCAATTATATAACAATAATATAGACAATTCATACCACATTTCTCTTTATGGAGCATATCGGTGATCAAACGAGATACTCATCATTTCTCATTTTGAATTCTCGAACATTTCATTATAAAGAACTCAAAAGAGTTCACGTTCCATTAGGTCAAATCCAAAGGTTCATGACAATTCATGTATAAATTATTGAACATCAAAGTATACGGAAACATACCACTTGCACAAAAAGTATCTTACATTGATTGATCAAATGAGCTTTTGAAAAAAATATGCTAGAAATTTACAACTGCTTTATATGAAAGCTGTATGTAAAATTTCTTTGGTGGTGAATTGTGAGATAATTGCACACTATTTATAGTTGAAAAATTTAGTGGTTGAGTCATGGTGCAATTGTGATGGAAAACATATTTATCAAATTTGATAAGAATTGAATTTTTAGTAAACCAATTGATAATAGCACATTTGTTACATTTTCACCCATTAATATTTGCGTTTCTATGACTATTTGACGCGTAAATGCACTAAGTACTTCTATATCTTGGTTTATGTTGCAAATAGGTGAAAACGGTAAAGAATTGAAGAAAAGAATGAAAATGGATCAAAATGGAAGAAAGTGAAAGTTCAGGAACTAAAGAGCAAATACTATAAACTTGTTTCTAACCTTGTGATGAAGATTCGAGAGTGTTAGAGGTCAACTGGATGAAAAAATGAGTCAAAGTGATGAAATATAGCCACGACGTTGTCACATATCAACTTTCAAGTTGAAAAGATTTGTATCGATTTTCAGCCTCTTATTGAGAACAGTTTTTGATATGAAAAACGATCGAATTCGAAAATGGTATTTGAAACAAAGTTATAGCCCTTTAAGTTAGCTTTCTAAAACATCTTGAATCATCTCAATCGGATATCGTAATAGAAAGTCATGTTAAAAATGAAGAACACTGTCCGATGGAAAAACTCTAAATCTATGCGATCGCATAGGGTTATTTCTATGCGGTCGCATAAAACTATTCAGCGAATTTTAGTGGCTAATTCAAGCCTTCTATGCGACCGCAACACCTATAACTATGCGGTCGTATAGAGTATTTCTGAGACACGATTTGGTTTCCTAATTTACGTAACTCTTATGGAAACAACTTCTTTCTCGACTTTTCAACCCTAAATACACCCCCAAAAACACCCCAGAACGCCTCAATTCTTCATTCTACATCATTCTATCATCACTTTTTGCTCAAGGATTTCATGAGGAACTAATAAACATTGGTGAAACTACGAAAAAACTCAATTGGAATTGGAGAATCAACATCTTTTACTCATGTAATGTGTGTTTCACTGTTTAAACAATTGTAGGGTTTATATTTCCTTACTTTGAATTAGTTTTGAGTTTGACTTAACTTTTATTAACTTTTTCATGGATTTAATCTAGTTTCTTCAATTGAACAATTAAAATATTTGTTTGAGTTTAAATTTCAGATACTTTATTGGTGTGATTTAATTACTGCTATATGTTGAAATATATGGTCGCTTTTTGAATCTGATTTCAATAAATTAATGTGGAAATAAGATTTAGGAAACCTAAATTCTAGAATTACATGTGGAATTAAATTGGTTTGTTTTGCTAGATCCTCCAATTAGAAAGTTAGGATAAAAAGTTCTAATTTAGTAGAAAATGCATGAATTATTGATGTTGATTGATCCAATCCAGTTGAAGGAATTCCGACGCTTCACTATTTTACATATTAACTTAAATTCCATCATTATATCTGGTGACATTTACATTTTAATTCAATAAACAAATTCTTTGCGATCAATTCACGAGAACCCCAAGTTATTGAACTTCTTTAAACATTCATCCATCTCTCCATGGATAAGACACACCAAAACTGCACTACAACTACCATGTTATTTTTTGGGCGTAATCACCAATCATAGATGACATGTGTACAAGATACATATCATAACAAAAAGGTGATTCTAATCCTAATACGTGATGGTGATTGCAACTTGACTTTAAATATAATTCTTAAAAAAATAATCATCACACATCCATTCACTTGGCTATCATCATCCCAATTTGCTTTGATTTATAAATAAATAAATAAATTACAATTTCTTTGAAATTCAATATTTTGAGACTAATTTATTCGAATTAACTTTTTCTCAAACCTAATCTACATGATTAATTACGAGCTATCCAACAAGACCCATATTGATATACTTTTCGTAACTTTATCAATATCTAGAAATTTCGGGGTGTTACAATCTCCCCTCTTTAAAAAAAAAATTTATCATCGACATTATTTCAACTACTTGAAAAGTTCTAAATACTGACAATTGACATAACATATCATAAAATAAATCAAGAAAACTCATAATTATGATAAAAAAATGACATTTCATTTCATACCTTGGGAACAATCGGAAAGTGGTCGAATAGCGAGTGTCACATGCCAAAAATTATTCATTTCATTATGTGTTTAAGACTTTAAATTTTTCATTGTCCGTAAACTCTTATTATTTATGAAAAATACTGCATTTTTTTGTAATCTCCAAAAATAAGATTTTCTCAAATAGAAGTTTCTAAAAATAGTTTTTTTTTAATGTTTGAAATATTGTATTTCATTTCGTTAATTTGAATAACGTGCAATCAAAAGGCTTCCAAATGAGGAGGAGGTCACAATGGACCGCTTAAATTCCAAACTTTTTTTAGATAGTTTATGTCTTTTTGACAAAACCTTTCAATTTTGCAATTATGCAAATCAACAAAACTCGAACATGAAATCTCTTAAAATGTGAATTTTTAGATTTGTAATTTTTTTTAAAAAAAAATACATCACCAAGGCTAAAGCTAAAAATAAAAAAATTATCACGTGTGAAACTTAAACTATGAGCATTAAACCATACCAATTTAAATTCTAACTACCATTATTCAAAATTTATTTAAACCAACATCTGTCCTTCAAAATAAAAGAAACAAACAAAAAAAAAAGAAAAAAAAATTGTCAATATTCACGTGAACATTGTTAATGTTAACGGAATTTGTTTTTTATTTTTTAAAAAAAAGTCTACAGGAAAGTAAAACATTTGCTCTGATACCAAACTCTAATGCCTCAATTTTCATACATCATAAGGTGTTACAAAAAAATTCATTTATTTTTATTTACTTAAAATGCAAAACGATAAAATTCTTTAATAAACAAACTATTAGAACTTCCATAAATTTAAATTTGAATCATGAAATTGTGTCTTTAAATTTAAACATTCTGAACTAGTAAATTAAATATTAATGTTATTGAACCAAAAAAAACTACTAGGGTGTGTTTGAGCCATATTATTTTGGAAGAATGTATTCTAGAATAGTAGATTGATGGAGAATGTGTGGTTGAAAAAGAAGGAAAAGTTATTGCTGTGATGGAAAATATTATTTTATTGAAAAATGTGTGGTTGAAAATGAGTAGAAAAATGAAAATGAAAATTTTAATGCGTACCAAGCAGGAGCCTAAATTTAAAGGCAGTAAAACTTAATATTTTCGAATATTGAAATCTCTTGATAGTTCGATACACCATCCTGTCACAACTCCAATCAACCCAATCTAGCATGTAAAAATTTGTAAAAGTTAGTATTTAAAAAAAAAATCAGTAATATATGTGCAATTTCATACGTAATTATATAACAATAATATAGACAATTCATACCACATTTCTCTTTATGGAGTATATCGGTGACCAAACGAGATACACATCATCCTCATTTTGAATTTTTGAGATATTTCACATTTCATTATAAAAAACCCAAAAGAGTTTACGTTCCATTAGGTTGAACATAAATGTCCACTGGCAATTCGTGCATAAATTATTGAATATAAAAGTATACGAAAACATACCACTTAAAAAAAGTATCTTACCTTGAATGATTAAACGAATTTTTAGAAAAAAATATACTAGAAATTTACAGCTGCTTTATATGAAATGTTATCGTGTAAAATTTCTTTGGTGGTGAATTGTGGGACAATTGCACAGTATTTATAGTAAAAAAATTTAGTGGTTGAGTCATGGTGCAATTGTGATCGAAAACGTATTTATCAAATTTGATAAGAATTGAATTTTTAGTAAACCAATTATAATAAGACGTGTACAAAATACATATCACAACAAAAAAGGTTGTTCTAGTCCTAATACATGATAATGATGACAACTTGACTTTAAATAGAATTCTTAAAAAAATAATCATCCCGCATCCATTCATGTGGCTATCATCATCCCAATTTACTTTGATTTTAAAAATAGACAAATAAATTACAATTTTTTTGAACTTTAATATCTTGAGACTAACTTATCCGAATTATCTTTTTCTCGAGCCTAATTTACATGATTAATTACGAGCTATCCAACGAGACATATGTTGATATACTTTTTGTCGCTTTAACAATATCTAAAAATTTCGGGGTGTTACAGGTGCTGCTAAAGGTCGTGAGTGTTGGTGGTGGTCAGTGGTCACCAATTTTTTGATCGATTGTAACCATTAAATTGGTTAATTTGTGATCAATAAATAATACGTGATTAACGAAAAAATTATTTATGACAATGAAATTATATGTTACCTAAAAAATTATTAAATTGTGATCGATAATATAATAATTTGTGATCGACTAATAAGTTGTGACTCATCATTTTTGTGATTTGTGACCTATGAAAATTTTAATCTGTGACCGAAAAATAATTTGAGACCTGAAAATTTTCTGATTTGTGATTAAAAAATAATTTGTGATCAATTAATTTGATAAAATATGACCAATAAATAAGTTGTGACTCATAAGTATGTATACGTGACCATGAATTGTATAATTGTGATTTGAATATATTTAATTAATTAATAAATACCTGATTTTTGTAATTTTTAAACTTAATGCCTTAAAATTGATTTGGTGATAGTTAAAACCCGATCCATGAATTATTCTCATATTTTAAGAGAAAGTATGCTTAAAAAGCAGGAAAACCTTTTTGGCATACATGTAGAATATTTTATCGTATAAATATGAGGTTAAACATGATCCCGTAATAAACCAAGAAATAAATTAATTGGTGTCAAAGAGCACTAAATTGCACAAAAAATTATTAAAACCATGTTATGTATACTTCAGTTTTTCCACCAGTTTTGATGGATCTAGATCAATATATTCTGTTGAAAGTGGTCCATATCGTTGCCTATTTGGACCATATCTTCAAAGAAGGAAGGCAACAGCTGTGAAATCATTCTTGTAATCAGATTTATTATATTCCTATTTTAGATAATTGTAATAGGAAACAAATCTCTCCAATCTCTCTATAAAACTCTCCTCTCTTCTCTGTAACAAAAGTTCTGAAAATAATAGAAAAAGTGTGTGTGTGGGTGTGGAGGACGTAGGCACCAAATTGGTGCTGAACCTCGGTAAATCTTGTGTCTATTTCCTATTTCCAGTTTCTGTGCACATACATAGTTACGAAATTCTACATGGTATCAGAGCAACAGGCGTAGATCTAACGTTGACGATTTGAGATGGACGACCCTAGTATGAAGACGAGTGAAGAGAAGAACCCAGACCCCAACGCTGACATGACCCTGCTTCAAGCGTTGAAGGAACTTCTCTCCACACAGAAGGCGGCGACCGTGCCAGTTGAAGTACCGATTAACTCGACCCTCGTCAAACTTGACGGAAACAACTATGGACTATGGTTGTCCATGATGGAGACACATCTGGCCGGCAAGGGCAAGTTGGGATATGTGAATGGCGCAAAACCAGCACCCCTAGTAGACGATGTGGGATATGAGCAGTGGAAGATGCACGACTCAATGGTGAAAGGTTTGATTCTAAATTCCTTGGACCCAGTTCTGATTGGTAATTTCCATCGATATTCCACATCAAAGGAGGTATGGGATGCTTTAGCTACAACATTTTTTGATGGATGTGATTCCTCTCAAATTTATGATCTTCAACAAAGGGTTCATATGTTGCATCAAAAGGAGGGGTCATTGGAAAAATACTATAATGAATTACAGGGGTTGTGGAAGGAAATCGACTTCAGAAGGCCAAACCCCATGACATGCACAGGGGATATTGAGAAGCACAACCTATGGGTCCAACAAGATCGAGTATACAAGTTTCTTGCCGGACTAGATGATCGTTTGGATAGCACTCGAGCCGATATAATCCAAACGGTGCCTCTTCCAACTATCGAGCAAGCGTATGCCAGAGTTAGACGGGAGGAGATGAGGCAAAAGGTGATGTGCGGCCACAGTAACTCAGACCCAGTTGTTATGGCGGTGAAGGGCACGAACCGTACAAGCTGGAACACGGACCGCACAAGTAGTCACACGGCCCGCGCATCTGAAGTATCACTTTCTCTTAAAACTGAAACAAACCAGGGAAAAGGAAAAAGGGTCGAAGGAGGAGGATGCACCCACTGCCACAACCCAAAGCACACTAGAGAGACGTGTTTTCAACTGCATGGATATCCAGACTGGTGGCATGAGTTGAAGGAAAGAAAGGGAGCAAGCAAGAAAGGCCAGGCATCTCTGACACTAGCCAATTTTGTTGAAGGTACAGAGGTTTTTGCCGAGAAAGGTAATGCTTTTATTGCACATAATCTAGAAAAATGGGTAATAGACTCGGGAGCAACTGATCACATGACCTATTTAGATTCTGATCTAGACAAAATCCACGAATCAAACAGGAAAGAAATTGTGAGTGCGAATGGGATTAAATCACCAGTTATAGGGTCGGGAAATGTTACTGCTACTCCATCTCTATGTCTAAAAGAAACATTACTAGTTCCTTCACTGACCACAAGACTCATCTCAGTGGCAAGATTAACTGAAGACTTAAACTGTGCTGTTCTAATGTACCCAAAATTTTGCATTTTTCAGGACATCCTAACGAAGGAGATACTTGGGCGTGGTATTAAGCACAATGGACTGTATCACCTTGAAGATGTGAGTGTTGGATCTGCATGTTTAACCGGACAGAGTGTTCAGACGAATAATATTTTGTTATGGCATAAGAGGTTAGGGCACCCGTCTGTGGGTTATATGCGGAAGTTGTTTCCGTCATTATGGGTTAATGTATCAAATTATGAAATTTCATGTGAAACTTGTATTAAAAGTAAGAGTCATAGAAACACATATCCTAGTACGTGTTTTAAAAATTTGGAATTTTGTGATTTAGTACATTCTGATGTGTGGGGTCCAGCTCCAGTTACCTCTATTAATGGAGAGAGATGGTTTGTTTTGTTTACTGATGATAGTACCCGAATGACCTGGTTATATCTCTTAAAAACTAAGGATGAAGTTGCCACATGTTTTTTAGGTTTTTTAAATCTGGTCCAAAGACAATTTCGGAAAAAGGTTAAGATTCTTAGAAGCGATAATGGGAGGGAGTATGTGAATAATTTCTTGAGGAAATTTTTTAGAGATAATGGAATTGTACATGAAACATCATGTGTTGGTACTCCTCAACAAAATGGAGTGGCAGAAAGGAAAAATAGGCATATCTTAGAAATTGCTAGATCACTATTGTTTGAAAATAATGTGCCTCAAAATTTCTGGAACCATGCTATATCTGCTGCGGTATACCTCATGAATAGAATGCCCTCAAGAACCCTAAATTTTCTTACTCCATTGCAAAAACTGGCTTCGTTTGTAGAAATCCCTTCAATCTTGACCCTGGCACCTAAAATTTTTGGCTGTGTAGCATATGTGCATGTTCCAAGAGAGAAGCGAACAAAGTTAGAACCATGTGCAATTAAATGCATGTTCATTGGATATGGGAACAATCAGAAAGGGTATAAATGTTTTGACCTAAAAACCAGAAAAACCTATGTGACAATGGATGTTACTTTCTTGGAGAGTGAATCTTGTTTCAAAGACCAAACAACCCCAGTACCAATACAAGAGGAACCGAATCACCAAGTATGGTGGGATAATCAGGAGAACACCAATACAATCCATGTATCAGGGGAGATTGGCCAAGCACCAGGAAATGCGTCTGGCGACACGGACCGGACAGAAGATTACACAGTCCGTATACCAGAGGACCTGGACCGTGTATCAGGGGATACAGATCATACACTAGTAGATGGAGAAGAAAGACCAGAAGCAGAGGTGATACAGTCACACGAGGATCCAGAGGACATACCACGCTCGAGTTCTCTCGAGGATGCTCCTGAGGTAAGTTCTCTCATCTCTGAAAGAAGGTATCCTATACGGACTAATCGGAATGTACGACCAAAGCGGTATAGTGAAGAAGGGTATGCCATATCTACCTATACCAGCACTGAAGGATTGTCCAACTTAGTACAAACTTTCACTAAAGAATTATCGAAAATCCGAGTACCAAACACTGTGGGAGAAGCATTGCAGGATCCCAAATGGGTTGAGGCCATGGAAACTGAGATGAAAGCCCTAGAAACCACTAAAACTTGGAAGTTGGTAGAACTACCAAATGGGAAGAAAACAGTCGGCTGCAAGTGGGTGTTTTCTGTGAAATATGATGCTACAGGTAAAGTTGAGCGATATAAGGCAAGGTTGGTCGCAAAAGGGTACACTCAGACATATGGTATAGACTTCCAGGAAACATTTTCTCCAGTTGCAAAGCTTAACACAGTTCGAGTCTTATTATCTTTTGCAGCAAACCTTGACTGGCCCTTACACCAGTTTGATGTGAAGAATGCATTTCTGCATGGTGACTTAGAAGAGGAAATCTATATGGACCTACCACCAGGGTATTCCCACCAACAAAACAAGAAACTGGTGTGCAAGTTGGAGCGCAGTCTATATGGCTTAAAACAGTCTCCCCGGGCATGGTTCGGGCGATTCTGTAAGGCCATGAAGAGCTATAACTACAATCAGAGTGATTCTGATCATACCCTGTTCTTCAAGCATCGTCAAGGCAAGGTAACCATCCTAATTATCTATGTTGATGACATGATAATTACAGGGGACGATCATATGGAAATCAAGTGGCTAGAGCAAAGGCTATCGCAGGAATTTGAGATGAAGGATCTAGGCGGTCTAAAGTACTTCTTGGGAATAGAGGTACTGCGCTCAAAAGATGGTATATCCCTATCACAGAGAAAGTATACACTTGACTTACTTGCAGAGGTGGGGATGCTAGATTGTAAGCCAGCTGATACACCCACAATTCCGAACTTAAAGTTTGAAGACAATCCAGAAGATCTGGAGGTGGATCGGGAAGCTTATCAGAAATTAGTAGGTAAACTCATTTACCTATCACATACTAGACCCGATATTGCATATGCTGTGAGCATGGTGAGTCAGTTTATGCATGACCCGAGAAAACAACACATGGATGCTGTGATGAGAGTTTTGAGGTATCTAAAGAAAACTCCAGGAAAAGGCATTCAGTTTAGGAAAAATGGACATTTGGAAGTTTGGGGTTACACGGATGCTGATTGGGCTGGAGACAGAATAGATCGGAAATCAATGTCAGGATACTTCACCTTTGTGGGAGGAAATCTGGTCACATGGAGGAGTAAGAAGCAGAATGTTGTTGCACTGTCAAGTGCAGAAGCAGAGTTTAGAGGGATGTCGAAAGGCCTATGTGAGCTGTTGTGGTTGAGAAAACTTATGAATGAATTGAAATATGGACCAAAAGAAGAAATGCAGCTACATTGTGATAACAAGTCAGCAATTGAGATAGCCCACAACCCAGTACAACATGACAGGACCAAGCATATAGAGATTGATAGACATTTCATCAAACAGAATCTGGAAGAAAAGATCATCTCGTTTCCATTTGTGAGATCAGAACAACAGTTGGCAGACATGTTAACAAAGGCAGTGTCAACCAAGTTCTTTGAAGAATCGATTGCCAAGTTAGGTATGGTAGATGTCTACCTACCAACTTGAGGGCGGGTGTTGAAAGTGGTCCATATCGTTGCCTATTTGGACCATATCTTCAAAGAAGGAAGGCAACAGCTGTGAAATCATTCTTGTAATCAGATTTATTATATTCCTATTTTAGATAATTGTAATAGGAAACAAATCTCTCCAATCTCTCTATAAAACTCTCCTCTCTTCTCTGTAACAAAAGTTCTGAAAATAATAGAAAAAGTGTGTGTGTGGGTGTGGAGGACGTAGGCACCAAATTGGTGCTGAACCTCGGTAAATCTTGTGTCTATTTCCTATTTCCAGTTTCTGTGCACATACATAGTTACGAAATTCTACATATTCTTCACCATTAGAGAGTTTCTTTATGTTTGTTAAGAAATAAATTTCGTATAAATTTCATTTCTTTATTAAAATCTAATATTTTTTGTTACATAAATAAAGGCGAGAGATGAGTTTATACAACTAGCATCGTGTACCTGTGTTCATAATGCTCAATTTTGATAATTGAATCAAACTTTATCACGATATGTTGATAGCAATCGTGTTTTTCAGAATCTACAAGACAATTTTCAGAGTAGATTGTCTTCAAAATGTACTCAACCTTTGCTTGGCTCAACTAAAAAGTTGATAAAAATCAACAATTCGTTTTAACAATATATTTTATTAATCTACAATTTTTATTAACTTTTTAATGGCACGTTTTCATCAACTTTTATTAAAATTTATATAAAAAAAAATTGATTTTTGGCAAAAGCAAATGGGAACTTAGGTTGAACTCTCGAGTATATTGTTGATTAATTTGTTGAGGTTCTCCATCGTATGAAAATAATAAAATAATAACAAGACAAATCTTGTAATGGCATACTTCATTTTCCATCATCCCATGTTGATTCCATTAACTTTGGGTGGTGCACCGTGACAAGTGATTGATCCGAGTCACATTGTGTTGGAGATATTACACCGATAAATGTGCACGTTATATTCAAATCAATACGTACCATGTTATACTCGTGAAATCGAAATAGAATTCGACTTACCGAAATCTGATTTGAGAAGATAAAATAGTGATTTACCGACTTCGAATATAATAATATGGATTCTTCACTTCTCAATATGAGTGAACGCACGTTGTTCTTCAATTCAAACCTTAGCATGAAATCAAAAGAATATTAGTTACTTTCCGAAATCAAAATACTAAATTAGAATGAAATCGGAAAAAGAAAGAGGAGATGCAAGTGATGCGATCGGTCGAGGCAAGTGTTTGACACTTTGTCCTTAAGATGAATTTGCCCCGCATCGGTGCTAACGGTTTCTTGACAATCATCTCCCAAGATACAACGACCACGTCTAGCCATAGGAGCACTCCAAATGACTTAGACCAACGAACTCGAACGGAATTCTCTCTCTACCATAACCATGATTTTGATGCAAGAAAAATCACTTCTACAAAGTGTTTTATGCAAAACTAAAATAAAACATGAAATGGAATGATATGGAACTATCAATTGAATTTGTTCCTCTTCCTATTTTCCATATTTCCATATAAAGTTCAAACATGTGGGATCCCTTATATAGTAGTTGGAACATCCATACCAAGAGACACATCTCTTAGAATTTATATCTCTCCATAAAGATATACAATTACATCTCTACATAAAGAGACAATTATTGAAAATAATACCACAAGTTATGATCTCCAAGAGTCATAATCCATATGAAAAGACACATCTTTTCATCTACATATTTTCTAGAATATTTCACCATATTCCATATAATTTTTCAATAATTCAATTTGGCTTAATTTCTCATTCACCAAATAACACATTTCCAACAATCCCCCACATGAATGAAAATTAATGCAAATGACTATGCAGACACTAGTAGAGAGAGGGCGGAAAAAACACTGCATCAGAGAAGGTAGCTTTTGGCCTTGAACCTCCCTTAGTGAAATACTATCAGACTTACTGGCTAATTGGTGAACGTGATGTCTTGAACCATTCAGCCGTTGGTGTAAGCCAAGACAACAGTACTCACACAATGTCTTCCCTAAACCGTTCATGGTTCTCACTGTTGTGTTCATTTTGGCCCTGAACAACTCTTGGATTTCATAAGTGCTTTAGAGAATTCAAGCCTTTGAACATTCTCATAGAAGCGGCCCCACTTCACACTTATATAGGTGACCTCCTATCAAGAGTATTCTGCCATACTCTACTTGACTGAATCAAGCTATAGGAATCATTAAAAGTGTATCTTAACCTTTCAATCATTCTGCAAAAAGCACTTTAATATCATAGGAATGAGTAGGAATAATTTCCTAAGTGCTTCATGGAATCTTCATAACTTAGTTTTCCCTTTGAACCAAGATCTTGGGATCTCCAGTCAACAAGGTAGGGTTACCATTACAAAGACTCTTACGTCGTAGGCTTTAATATCATTCCCTCGATATGCAGTATTCTTGATCTCTCGGTAAATCTCTAAAGGTACCACGAGTTTACACCATTGAGATCGAATGCTTAATGGTATTATGTCTACGACTTATACGTTTAGACTTACCATTACATGTGACTTAGTATCTCATCAAATATAGCTAATCAACGATTGTTTGATTTAATAGATACAACATGTCACCACCAAGAAATCCTCTCATGAAGCTACATGCTTCTAACTAGCTTTATCTAAAGCTTTATAAATTTCAAACAACAATGTTAGAGGATGTCTATCACACACCACACTAGTCAATCACTTTTACTAGTGGATTTCAGAAAGATGGGTATTCAATATCATTATTGAAATATCACAATGCATTTCAAATTTATGAATATTCTTCAAATATTCTAATTGATCTTGCATATCCAAACAAACACCATAATTGGCTTTTATCCCATTTCATCCACTTTAGACTTAGTGTATATCATCCTTATAATTAATATAAGGATTTTCTACCTTTTCCACCCTCATAGATACATTTCTATGATTATAAGGTATAGAAAATTGTAACTTTTAAACATAAGTTACCCCCACAATTCCTCAATTAGGAATGCATGTGCAACTAGTACTGTTGCATTCACAAATCTAGAACTTTTCACATAAGTTCACAAGTATTGATGTTAACCCCCACATTTTTGGGTTATACTTGAATTTAGAGCTCATCAACTCTTTCATGGTTTATTCCACTTTCACAAAGTGGTTCAATCCAACCATATTTCATTTTTGATCACACATAATTTTGATCAAGGTCATCTTATAGACCCACAATGCTTTTCAAGCATAAACCAACTCAATTGGTTTCACAATTGAAGTCAAATTCAATCAATGAAGAAGACTAAGCATCTTGATTCACAAGAATTGCAACATATCACATTTGTGACATTTCACAATATAGTATTATTTCATGTTAAATAATACTTATTCACCATATTCAAATTTAATGAACGAATTATCCATCGGTTCGATAGTTGTGTTCTCAAAAGACACAACCCAACGAGAGGACACACCTCTTCGAATAAATCTCTATGAAGAGATACACCAATTGGAAATTAATCATACCAAATGTCATGATTTTTCATATGAAAAGACGTATCTTTCCATCTAAATCGATTCTAGAATATTTCATAATATTCTACGAATTTCAAGTAATTAAGTGACTTAAATCTCATTATCAAATAATTATTTCCACTTAATACAATTACAACAAATCACATTTTGTCATATTTGCATAAATCATCTCATTTAATTTCATCAAATTAATTGAGGTTATCATCATATTCCAATAAAATGAATTTATTCCATCTTAGTCAACACATGTTGTGACTAGGAATATCAATTTCTTGAGGAAATTCACACACTTCCTCATTTAGAGATACCATCATTGATCCCAATCTCGATCAATTAAATTAACCAAGACCAAACGGTCAACCATTAATTTGGTATAAAAGATCAAAACGTATATTCATTATTTTATGTAATAAACATAAAACATCAACAATAATGTTTCCATGGAATGAACAGTAATCAAAATCATAAATTAGACAACTTTCCATACTCATCGAATACCAAGAGACTACCACCATCAACCAAAGTTAATACAATTTCCAATATGAAAACATGCATCCTCAAGTGAGCAAAAGTGCGAGTAATATATATTAAATATTCTCCAATCGAAAGAACATAGATTTCATCCATGCATATAAACAATTGATCATCATCAATTTACTTATATAGTGCAAATAGGCACTTCAATAACCTCCAAGGTTAAGCACTTAAAACCAATACAACATGCAAATAATTTGTCAACCAAGTATATAATTACTAAAAGGTTGGCTTATGAATTTCAACAATCCAAATAAATATTCATGGCAACCTTAGAATATAAAGTACAACATAACAAATTCATCTTAAGATTGTTGGAGATATTACACCGATAAATGTGCACGTTATATTCAAATCAATACGTACCGTGTTATACTCGTGAAATCGAAATAGAATTCGACTTACCGAAATCTGATTTGAGAAGATAAAATAGTGATTTACCGACTTCGAATATAATAATATGGATTCTTCACTTCCCAATATGAGTGAACGCACGTTGTTCTTCAATTCAAACCTTAGCATGAAATCAAAAGAATATTAGTTACTTTCCGAAATCAAAATACTAAATTAGAATGAAATCGGAAAAAGAAAGAGGAGATGCAAGTGATGCGATCGGTCGAGGCAAGTGTTTGACACTTTGTCCTTAAGATGAATTTGCCCCGCATCGGTGCTAACGGTTTCTTGACAATCATCTCCCAAGATACAACGACCACGTCTAGCCATAGGAGCACTCCAAATGACTTAGACCAACGAACTCGAACGGAATTCTCTCTCTACCATAACCATGATTTTGATGCAAGAAAAATCACTTCTACAAAGTGTTTTATGCAAAACTAAAATAAAACATGAAATGGAATGATATGGAACTATCAATTGAATTTGTTCCTCTTCCTATTTTCCATATTTCCATATAAAGTTCAAACATGTGGGATCCCTTATATAGTAGTTGGAACATCCATACCAAGAGACACATCTCTTAGAATTTATATCTCTCCATAAAGATATACAATTACATCTCTACATAAAGAGACAATTATTGAAAATAATACCACAAGTTATGATCTCCAAGAGTCATAATCCATATGAAAAGACACATCTTTTCATCTACATATTTTCTAGAATATTTCACCATATTCCATATAATTTTTCAATAATTCAATTTGGCTTAATTTCTCATTCACCAAATAACACATTTCCAACACATTGCACAACCAGCCTTTATTCTGGACATTTCCAACGGGACCATTTATTAGCCTGTCACACCGCACCACCGACTCGTTTGGGGTGGAAAATCAAAATCTACATTATTATTATTTTTTAATGACACAAAAATTGAGTTATATTGGACTTGAGACACGGTTAAACTCGACTGTTCCTAACTTGAGATGCATCCGAGTTGAATGCTAGTCAGGGACGTAGCCAGAATTTCAATATTGCGAGGGCAAAAATACGGGGGGTGGAGGGGGGCGGGCCCCCGATTTTTTTAAACTAAGAGGATTGAAAACGATGATTTTGAGTACCAAAATAGGCAAGTTAGATTGATTGACCAAAAAGATAATCAGTTTGTCGATACAAAAACAATATGTCCATCTATGTGTCTAACGCTATACAGATTAAAAACATGAACGTTAGATGGACATAAAAAAGACAAAAAAATAAACTGTCTATCTATATAATGATGGTAGAGATAGTTTGAACATCTGAAATTGGTCTCTCCTCGTCCTCATCACTTCAAACTCGTCAATAAGATAATCTAATGGAAAAGTATCAACAATTTTCTTCTCTATATACACAAGCATGGTACTCGACAAAAAAATCATCTTCCATTCTATTACGTAACCTTATCTTGATGACACTCGTAGCTGAAAATGCATGTTTTATAGTTGCTGTTGAAACTGGAACAGTCAAGACAAGACGAATCAATCTATCAATAAGATTAATTTCAATACCCACTACTCACAATATAATTCAAATCAATACTGAAATTCAATGTTGAATTCAATCATTATTGACTATTCTACTACTTAATTCTTAAATTCAAATATTCAATAACTAACACAATTACACAAACTAACATCAACTATCCTACTTAATTCTTAAATTCAAATATTCAATTACTTACACAATTATACAAACTAATAGCATGCCTATTTAATCACTATTTAATTCAAATCAACTCAAACTAACACAAAAATTAACTAAAACTGTCAAACTAATACAAACTAACACAAAAATTAACTCAGTTACTCAAATAAACACAAATTAACTCAAACAAAGAAAACTAACCTGCTGGACCGCTGCTCGCTGGTGCTGGAGTCTGGACGAACTGCCGGAGCCGGACTGGTCGACGCGAAGAAAAGGGGGCATGGGCCGTGTGCGGTGGGCATTGGGCATTGGCGGAGCCGCGAAGATGGAGTCGCGGTGCAGAGAAGAGATTTGTGGAAGAATGAGCGGTGTCTGTAGTCGGGATTACATTTTATGAGTTGTGGCCGTGGATATGCTTTTGGGAAATTAATTCATAAATGAGTCATTTGCTTTTGGATTGGATTTGTGCTATTTATTTATTTAAGTTACTATTGGATTTTTTGTTTATGTTTAAGATTTTTATATAGTTGAATTTTCAAGTGTAAGTTATTGGGTCAATATTTGTTAATGGGAAAAAAATAAATAAAAAATTTCAAAATTTTGCGGTATCAAGTCAAAATTTTTGTGGGGACGAAACTGAAAAATACAATACAAATTAACTAGAAATAGTGGACCAGCGGACAACGTTGGGGGGCGATCCCCCCTCGAGTATCTCCGTCTCTGATGCTAGTTGTGTGGCAATAGGTCCATTCGTTCATTATTCAGTAGAATTGTGAAGCACTTTAACGTATTAAACAATTAAATGGATAGTTCATTGTAACCTAATTAGATTTGCATTTCTATTCTTGATAAATAACATTATTCGTTCAAGTTTGGCAAATGCTTAAAATAAGTATAGATGTTTAAATGCATGTTTGGATTTGCTTGACTTATAAATAAATAAAAATGAGTGATTGAGGTTTTGAGTGTCCCGAAATTATGTGGCTGATAAGTAGGTATTAGTTGAACAGTTGTCGGTCCTAAAAAATGTTTGTTAGGTTGTACGACGATATAATTGTTATAAAAAAAATTGTGAATTTATTTATTTATTTCATTTATTTAACGTTGAGCATACAAATTAAAGTGCATACAATCATTTTTTATAATATAAATTAAGTGTTTGCGTTGAGAAGTATATTGTAACACAATTTATATTCTGATTATAAATAATTCGTCTACAATCAATGTATAAGGATTTGATTTACCATTTGTGTTCACGATGTATCCTTATCGCATAAGTAGTTAAACGTAACACTTCTACACTTAGAGTATGTTAAACGAACCACGTGTCGAGTTTAATTTTATGACATGATCGTTTAGAGAATTAAATTTCACTTGATCGTTAAATATTTCATCTAAATTCCCTCATGTGGTTGTGTATATCTTCTCGTGAAATGGTTATTTGATTCACCGGTGGGCGGGGATGTAAGGGGCGTACGCAAGGGCAAATCTCTTAAGGCAAAAAGAAAATTTTTAGAGAATTTTTCCCATGTATCAATCCAATATAATTCTTTTTGTTCCTGGGCTCCGCCCCGGTCGATAACTGCGAAAAATTTAATTGCTCAAATATTTTGATGAATTGGAAGAATGAGATTGAGTGGAATAGAGAAGACGAGTTTGTGTTGAAAATTGGCGTACTGGAAAATGAGTAAAGTGACTACATTGTATTATGTTAAAACGATTAAAATATGAGCTCATTGTTTAGTGACGATTAGATTTCGACATTTTGGATTTATTACAATGGTAAAATGGACATTCATGCCCGTACATAATTATCGGTGCATATACGGCTGATCATAAGAAAATGTTACAGTTATATATTAGTTTGTGCGATCTTATATATTTCGAGAGTACAAATTTTTCACCTTTAATAAAAAAACAAAGACTAATAATTAAATTATGTTGTTTACGGTAAATTAACTATGGTCTAATTATTAGAGTTTGGATAATATTTGTCGAGTCAGGTTCACGTGACATCTCTATAAAGTACAATGACTTAATTTAATTACTACAAAAGTTTTGGATTTAATTATAATTAATATAAAAATTAATCAAATTTATCATTGAGGTGTTAGAACTTAGGACTGCCGACTGCACTCTAATTAAATATGTTTTAGACTAACTGGTTACATATTTTAATTAAAACTCCGATTTTGGTTTCAATTGTGGTCCCTATTTTGATTTTATATGGGATTCTTATTATACATGGATTGGAACCTCTTTATCTCTATATATAGAGATTAGATGGAACAAAGAAAAAATCTATAACACAATAATTTTCTGGTCTCCAAAATTTGAGATAAAAAAAAGTGATAAATTTTTGTTTTTCCTTTTTAACTGTTAAGTCCTAAAATTAGTTTCTTGATTTAATTAAAAGGTGCCCACTCATCGGTGTAATCTTGATTTTGGAGAATAGCGTAATTGGAAGAATCAATTTTTTGAAACTAAAAGTTGAAAGTTCGAGATCCAAAATGTTGAAAGTTTGTGATTCAGATCATTTCAAGAATTGGTTATCATTTTTGGGTAAATTCTTAATCAAAATTTCTTGATTATAACGTACACGTGAACATCAAGTAACGATCTTGATAAATAAAATTTCGATTTTTCATATTTTTAAGTACCAGTTTTGAAAGTAATTGGAATACCAGAGGACCAATCCGTTTTAACCGAAAACTGGAACTGATATTTAATCCTTTTGAGACAGCATCGAACCGATTTTTCAAATTTATAATTTTTTATTTATTATAAATTATAAATTAACTCATAAATTCAATTAAAAATTATTAATTTTAACCACATATTTTTAACGGTTAGGTTACTCGTACCGGTAAATTTTCTGACACTCCTTTTTCGTACATTGAAAAGAGGATGGTCGCTTCCAACAAAATAGCATCGGTGGCTTCTGTTTTGGTGTGGTTTTTTGGTAAACAAATCAAATGCTCGTTTATTACAAGCAAACAAGAGTTGCCGAATAGAATGAACTCTCATTAATTTATTTTGACCATACAAAAAGCGAAAACCAAATTACCATGGTCCCCCGAATATAACCAAATATCTGTATCTGGAACTCATTTAGCATTGAATCTGTGTAGAAAAGGGCCTTCAAATTTTTAGTTTACAAGTTAAATTCTTTATCAAACAGGTATCAACAGAGATATTCCATTCTATATACAGATTCGAAAAAGGGAGAGGCTGCTTTATTTGGTAGAAAGTGGGGAAGAATAGTTAGTATTTGCTGGACTGAGGGAAGCTAGAAATGGATTTCTGGCCGGAGTTTTTAGCGAGCAGTTGGGGAAAAGAGTTTGTGTCCGGAGGAATTGGTGGCACCGCCGGTATTGTAGCTGGTTATCCTCTTGATACACTTAGAATCCAGCAACAGAATTCAAGAACCGGTTCCGCCTTTAGCATCCTCCGCCGTGTTGTCACCAGAGAGGGGCCCTGCGCCCTCTACCGGGGCATGGCAGCCCCTTTGGCCTCTGTCTTTTTCCAGGTTCTTATTTTCCTTCACTTTCTATATCATTCACAAAGTATATATCTACCAAAAAGATTCATTTTTACGAATTTACTTACTGAGGTCGAATCAATACAATCTTTGCATACGCAGAATAAAGTGATTCACGTCTATGTTCATTGATAAAGTGATTTTCGTAGTAATACATTCTGTGCAAGCTTTTTACATAAATCTGAAAAGCATTTGCTTGCTATTTCAGAATGCCATGGCCTTCCAGACTTACGCTATATTGTCACGAGCCTTTAGTACAAACAGTACAGGAGTCGAACCGCCCTCATACAAGGGGGTTGCTCTAGGAGGAATTGGAACAGGTGCTATACAAAGCCTAATTCTTAGCCCTATTGAGATGGTTAAAATTCGTCTACAGTTGCAGGGGAAAACGAACGAGAACAAAAATCAATCCGGCAGTGAAAAAGGTCCAGTACGTGTTGCAAGAAACATAATAAGAACAGAAGGTTGGAGAGGAATTTACCGGGGTTTAACCATCACTGCGCTTAGGGATGCACCAGCTCACGGCGTCTATTTCTTGACATATGAGTATGTGAGAGAGCAATTTCATCCTGGATGTCGAAAGAGTGGCGAGGAGACCTTCAGAACAATGCTTTTTGCAGGAGGTCTGGCAGGAGTTGCTAGTTGGATTTTCTGTTATCCTTTAGACGTAATCAAAACAAGAATTCAAGCACAACCAGAATCCTCCCCAACAAGATACAGAGGAATTGCCGACTGCTTCATGAGAAGTGTGAAAGAAGAGGGTTATAGTGTGCTCTGGCGAGGTTTGGGAACTGCAGTTGCCAGAGCCTTCCTCGTGAATGGTGCTATCTTTACTGGCTATGAGACGGCGCTTAGGTGCATATATGGCAATAACAATCAAGCAGATACGCAAACATGAAATTCAATCTAAAGTGAAGCCCCTTCTAGTCGAAGAGCATCATCTTAATAGGGCAAGAAATTGTCATGGCATTCTATTTAGTATTTGTACATTCAAGAACAACAGAAGACAGCAAAGCAAGGGGAAGCACCAGGGAGACAGAAAATATTAAGACAGATAAAAGTGGTTATCCTGCACTGGATGATGGACAACTCCACTGAACCATGAGATGTATCTTGGACACAAAAGTTAGGATTCTCAAATGACAATATATAGGCTATTGCTCTGCAAACAATTGCAAGCCTACAATGTAATATCCCACATTATCGATTAAATTTCGAAGCAAAAGTAAAATTTTAGTTTTTTTTAAGCTCATACAAACATGCTTCATGTTTCATTTTGATAGCTCAGCCAAAAATTAGTTAGCTTTTTTCTAATGGAATGTCCGACCTGGTAGACTTCTGCCTTGTGTGCTAACTTAGATTAACATGGAACTTCAATGTGAGTAGAGGGATTAACCATGTCTTTAACTCGTGCTCTTAATTTACTCGCCCTTGCGTATGTATGATGTGAATGTTGATTAATGTTATTACTCTGTAAATCAGTAAATGTAATAATTTAGACTCTGGAGTGTCAAGGCCATTCGTAGAAAGACTACTGGAACTGGACTTATTAGGTAACTCCGACATGTGCCACGAAGATTGAAGACCAATTTCAGAGAAGGTACAGACACATTACATATATGCAAACATCAGTTAATGGCTTTTTAGCTTCTTTGAATTTTACAAGTTTTGGGATTTCTTCTGTTTGTGTTTCATTGTGAAATTTTGATCATGGTGTTAAGGTACTCAAGCGGCCCCAAGCATGTAGGAACCTCTCAAAGTAACTGTATCTAGAAATTGTCATTGAGGTGATTTGTGGCATGTTTGGCTAAGCTTAAAATATGCTTGATAGCGCCTTGGCAAGGAGGATGAAGATCTGTGGTCATTTAGGAAGGCAGCCTCTCTTTCAGCTCGACAAGAAGAACATCAGAAGGAAGGGCTGTGACCAATGATCGAGAGCCTGGCTAAAGTCCTCCCCGTGGTTAGTTTTTCTCAAATCTATCAAACTGCCTTGAAGGATGTTTTTGATCAACATGCTCGGTGTTACGGACCGCAGCTTTACTTAAGCCCCGTGACCCTATTGTAGCTGCAGTTTGCCCAACTTCGACCGCACATTATAAATATTTTATTTCAATTGTAAAATAGTTAGAAATTAGAAAAGTATGATTCTAGAGACTTTAAAAAACTACTCCCGTCACTTGGATTTTTGTTCAGAATGCTATTATAGGGGGTATTAGTCTTTTAAACGTTTTCAAGATTTCTAGTGTTTGCCCTCTGCACTAGCCATTGTAATTTTTTGCTTTCAATCTGTTGTAATTTCTAGATTCAAGCAATCAATGATCAAGTTATGTTCAATGTACTTCAGTTTCATGTTGCAAGCTTTCTTTAAATTGTAATCAAATTTTCTTTCGTCCCGAAACGATCGAGAGAATGCGAAAGGTAGTCTAACGGAGCAGACTATTGCCGCACGGTGACCCTTTCTGTGTCAAGAAAACAGGCAACCCGTGAAACTCAGACAAGACAAGGTTGTGTACTACATTGCTCCTTTATGAAACCAAGGAGTGAGGTGGTCCATGTTTCATTATTTGGAAGCAAGACTAAGTTGCCATTAGAGTTGATTTTAAACGGTATATCCTCGAAAATTTTGTTGTTATATCTTAGGCATTTGTTAACCAGGATTTGTGAGCTTGCCTCACTTGTCAATGTCGACATTGAGTGTTTTAGCCGACTCAGTTGACATCCACATGCTAGCGCATTAAATGAGTTTTGCCTTCCTCCCATAATAAAAATATTATATTGTAATATTTTAGAAATTTGCATCTTAATATGGTGCTTTGGTGACTCTTTTTCACCGCTTTAGCTCCGTGAAAATATTTATGTTGACCTATGGTGGATTATAACCTTAATGTTTTGATTATAACAAACAAGTCATTTTATTTACTAACATTTGAATTTGAGCAATTAAGCTTTTAAAGTTATCATGATTATAAATTAGACTCAAAATGAAGAATAAAGTGAAGGTTAAGTATTCAAGTCAAATTATTCGAGACAATAGCGATTTGTATGCGACGATCGAACTGGAACTTAAAATCATGCAAAAGACGCAAATCAAGCTACAAATGTAAAGAACGACAAGTCAAGACTCAAGACGATTAGACATTATACATTGATATGTAAATATATTATCTCGTCAATCTTTAGTAAGTGTATAAAGTTCAAATTATTTTCATAATTCATCACTTGCACAAAAATACTTTTGATTCATAATATGAAATAGATTTTGGAAAAATGAATATTTTGATATAAAAAGTAATTTTCTAAAAAAAAAAAAGTCAACTTTCAGTCGATTGAAAATGCAGAATTGGTCAATCAAAATTCCAACGGTTTGATTTTTGCGACGGCTATATCACACTTTCGGTCGACTGAACTTACTCAACCGAAAGTGTCTGATTGTGTCTTCTTTTCTCTATAAATATTCATCTCCTCTTGCATTCGATTTCAACAACTTACAAGAGATATTTAAAGAGCTTATCTGTTGAAAATTATTGAGTTTACTTGATTCTATATATTACTTCAATTATTACAAAGAGTTTCTTAATCGATCAAACATATTTCATCTAATTTATCAAGAACTCTATATTGCAAAGAATTTTTCATAATCTCATCTATTCTTCATCTTTGGTATAAGTTTTCTTTGCCAACACTTTGATTTAAGTGTAAATTTCTCTTCATACTTAACTTGCATTATTTTTGTTGAAAGAGATAATTGGTTTGAAAACTTTAATACAAAAATACATACTATTTCATTATCATTTATTCATCAAAGTTTTCATCATAAACACTTGAGTTTTATTATTTACTATCTATTGAAGTGTTATTCCAATTCTCTAAATACTTGACTTGATTATATCATTTGTTAAGATAATTTTTTTCAATTGCAAAACTATCATTTATATTTTGACAGTTTTGAGAGCCTTGTGAAAATTCGATTGTAAGGATATGTGCTTCTTATTGTGAGTCACCTAAGAATAAGTGCTCCTTTTTATAAGTCATTTAATGGTAGGTGCTCCTTGTTGTAAGTCACTTAAGGATAATTGCTCATTATTTTAAGTCAATTAAGGATTGATGCTCCCTATTGTAAGTTACCATTATAGTGCATTTGGTCTTGCTCATGACGGAGAGTTTGGTAACGGGGACCAGGGACGTCTAACACACTGTGTGTATCGAACCCCATTAAATTGGTTTGTTATCTTTACATTATTGCACTTTAATTTACATTGCCATTTATATTGTGCTATATTCATACTTGAATTAAGTTATCGAGTTTCCATATTTATCTCTCTAATTACACTTTAAATTTGTTTCTTGTGTATTGAATAGTTTTGAGACTAATTGTCGAAAAAGTTTCAAACATCAAATCACCTCCCTCTTGGTTATTTATTATTGGGCTAACAATTTCTATATAGCTACATGAGGGATCTTTTACCCCGATGAGACAAAAGTTTGTTTCGAATCTCAATTTTGCTAATAGATGATAGTTTTAGCCTTTTAGGTGGAAAGGGTATTTCACTATTCAATCACGTGAATGGTAATCGAATTTTTCATTAATCGGTGGAAAATTTTTCCCAAGCAGGCCCTTAGAGGAGGTTTTAGTAATTTCGTAAAATCAGCTTCAAAGACTTGACTCATTGTTCAAATCGTGAATAGTTTGGTTTTCATTTATTGAAATATTGCGTTCAATTAATGTTAAAAAAGTTGTTTACTAACTTGATATGGTAAATCAAATACTATTTTTTAGTCATGTATAAACTAAAATAAGGTTACTTTGAGGTAAGTTAATGATTAAATTAAAATAAATTAACTTGTTTTTTATTTTAAAAGTAAAATAAATATTGGTTTTGAAGAAATTAAGAGAAAATAATTATGAGAACAATACATAAATCAGGTTTTTAAATATCATCATTTCAAAATTAAGGATATATGTTTTAAATTTCAAAAATCAAGTTTTCATTAAAATTTATTTATAAATTAATTAATCAATTATGTATTTTATTAATAAATATATAAATGTCACAGATCTATGCAATTTGGTCACAATTCAAAAAATTTAAGATCACAATTCAAAAACTTTATAGATCACAGTTTGTTCATCGATCAGAAATTAAAAATTTAAAAGTCACAATTTGTTTATCGGTCACAAATCACAAAATTTATAAGTCACACAACTTATTTTATGGTCACAAAACGCCAAATTATATGTCACAGATTACTTTTATTGGAACAAATTAATAAATTTGTAGGTCACACAATATTAATTGGTCACAATTTATTCTTCGTTGGTCACACACCAACCAATTTATTGGTCACAATTAACAAATCATTTGTGACCACCATCAACACCACACCACATTCGTCTTCGCCGCCAACACCAACACCACAGAAATGCACCACTGCCGCCAACGCCAACACCAACACCACCACCACCATCAACACCACTTCCCAGCAACAAAATCATCGTTTCAAACATCGCAGCCAACATTTTCACCACCACCACCACACCAAACCGTCAACATCACCACCACAACCACCACCAAAACACCACCACTACCACAACACCTATCCAACAAAAAAAATCATCTAGGCCACTACAGGCGCAATCTGCAGTGCCCCTCCTAGCTTCATCGTCCCTTACATCGCAAACCACACCGCAACTGCTGTCGCCACCATCTCCACTATACCACAACCACCAACCCCACTAAAAAATTCCCAATCCGCCCGTGCCAAAGCTCCGATGAAGCAAATCTGAGAAAGAAACCAACCCCAAAGCCCAAAACCATCGTCGCTGCACCCCATCGGACTCGTCGTCGACCTCTTCTTAAAAGATATGTGGTAGTGATGCTTAGTTCGAAGTGCGGACACTGGTTGCTTCAGAGTGATGCCACTACGGTTGTAGCGTCTTAAGCATCGCGCTGCGATCTCTAGTATATCTTCGACGGGCGATACATTTCAGTGGACATGGTGGCGGCATAATGGTTTTAAACAAAAGGCATGGAGGCGTTGCGAGCAATTTCTAGAGGGGAGAATAGAAAGAGACGGGAGATGAATAAAGACTGGATGGGGTGGAGAGAGAAAAGATGCGGCGGTGGTGTCGGCGAGGTGATGCTAGTGGCGGCGACGACGACAGGGATCGAGAGAGAAAATGGGTGGGTTGATAGGGAGAGAGTGTGTGGGGAACAGAAAATGAAATAATAAGGGTTTGAAATTGTGTAAGATTGATTTAAATAAAAATTAATTTAAAAATTATTAATTAAAATCTGATTTATGTATTATTAAAGTTGATTTTGGATTAACGAAAATAGTAGGTGAAAAACCAGGCTGTAATTTCCTCAATAATTATTGTACGAGGATTGTATAGTTGGACCATGCTTGTTGTACAGGGCAAAACCAGTTTAAGCCCATGTAATTAAGTTAAAAACAGTAGCCTCATTAACTAATCCCTATTTTTCTATCCAAAATTCTTCGCCCAATCTCCCACGAGACACGACAATGTCAATTTTTACGTATTCTACGTACGAAGATATACCAACAGTAGGCTCGGCTTTTCCTTTTCTCTTAATTTTTGCTCAATATTGTTTTAATTTGCTGGATCTAATTTTATTTTATTTTTTGTGTGTGTTTTCAGTTGGATGATGTGAAACGTGAAATTACCAGCATCGTAGGGCTGAGTGAAATCAAGGTTCAATTGGAGAAAATTGTTGAGAAAATAATCTCTGCAGAACATGATGCCAGTTACAGTTTTCGAGTTGTTCCTCCCAAGCCCTTTCATATGGTGTTCATAGGAAACAGTGGAACAGGTATACTCTATAAACCCTAATTGATATTCATTTTAATTCGTCAATACGTATGATAATTGGTTTTAGCGGTTTTAACATAACTGGTTATGCATAAATTAGGGCTATTTTGTTTTTTAGTTTTTTCTGGAATAAATTTGAAGAGCGATCTGCGATCCTGTATAAACAAGTTCCAGAATAGTTGAAATAGTTGTTAATGTTTGGGATTACTTAATTCAGATTAGTAAAAATCATTTTTGTTAATTTCGTGGTTTATTAACAAATTTAGAGTCTGCAAAGAGAGCTTGATACTATTTTTACATTCTGTTAAAAAAATAAAAATGTGAAAAGTAATTATTCTGGAATAGGTAAGAATGCATTTTGGAACAATAGATTAATAGAAAATGCGTGATTAAAAAATAAAGAAAAGTTTTGGGTTTGCGTGAAATATTATTTTATTGAAAAACGTGTGGTATAAAAGAAGAGAAGAAGATAAATGTATTTTGAAAATAATGGGAATAAGGGCATAATAAAAAATTTCACTTGATTAATCCCCTAATTTTCTAGTGCAGCTTTTACTTATTTGAAGAGGAGAATTAGAAAAATTTCACTTGATTAATCCCCTAGTTTTCTAGTGCAGCTTTTACTTATTTGAGCATGCTGGCAATTCTGGTCATTATTTCATTGAAACTGTTTAACTTCAATGGTAATCAGACTTCATGGACCCAAAAGGAGTAGATTCGATTTAAAAGTTAGAGAACTCCTACATTCTTTACATCCAGTTGAGGTTAATGATAAGTTAGAACACGGCTGCGCCTGGGTTGGAGGAGCGATGAACCGTAGAAACCTGAAGATCATGACTAGGCAAATTTCTCGAACATAAAGTTATGCCACGGCTTTATGACATAGGAAGAAAAATTAAATCTTAGTGAAGAAGAATCTGAATATCTTCTTGGATACCAACTGATTGGAATGCTTCCTTTTGTAGTTTATTTTTTGCTGCACGCTTTCCATTATCTGTTCTAGCACCGAAGCTAACTTGAGATATTTTTTGCTGTATTATCTACAGGAAAATCGACAGTAGCTCGAATTCTTGGAAAATTGTTTTATTTGTCTGGAGCTTTACCATCTCATGACGTAATTGAAACAGGACTAAGGGGAAAGGTTTGTCCTTGTAAATTACTTGGCAAAATTATACAGTAGCATTTAAATCATGTTCGCCTAAGTTCTTAAAAATGGTAAAGTTGAGTAACTTTTTGTTATGTTACTCTTTTCTTGCTGTTAAGATAAAAAATGTACTTATTTTGAAAGTAACTGTTACTTCAAAATAAGTAGTTTATTCATTTCTAACTTTGACCAATAATTTTTTTTTTAATTATTTACTAAAACAATGAAACTTTTTTACTATAAGTAAACTTTTTAAGCATATAACCAACCATGCTCTTATTTTCAAAAGTTAGTACTGTAACTAAACTCTTGTTCTTATCAGATGAAAACCGGAGAAGGAGGTATATTGCTCGTAGATATAGATGAACGAGATCTTGACTCTAAGAAGTTGGAGGAAGTCATAGCTATAATGGACAAGGAGGAAACATCAGTTATATTTGCAGGAAATCGTACTTCATTGAATCAAACAATGAAGTTAAACAAGGAGTTGTACAAAAGATTTTCAGCAAGTTTACAATTTGACGACTTCACCTGTGAGGAGTTCGCGATGATTATTCAAAACAAGATGAATGATCAAGGAGAGGACAGCCTGTTGCGTGGTCTTGAGTTGGATGCTTCTTGCACCACTGATAATATAGCAAAGGCAATTGCTGAAGAGAGTTTCGAAGAATTACGTAGTCAGTTGAATGCATATTTGGTTGATCAAATGCTGCTGGAGGCAAAGGCGTGTTTGGAGAAAAGAGTTGGCAGTAAATCTGAAACAAAAATCTCTCTAAGAGATTTGGTAATGGGTATACGTAATGCGACTCAAATCTATAAGAAACTGTTATGTCTGTAATTGTGCCAAGATAGCTTGGTCGTCGAAGGCATGCTTGGCACGATAGATTAGAGTCGACAAAATACGAGCAGATTTCGTACACTAGACTAACATATATAATGTTTCGCTTTTTCAAACGCCTCTCGTTGAGCAGTACCAAACAGGATATGAATGGTGGCCTGGTTTATCAAGTACTGTATTTTTATGGATACAATATTGCTAACCCAAGTACTTTTTCATCCACCAAATCATTGTCTTAGAACGGTTAATTATTTATTATATTACTTGGCTAGATAATTACAAATTTTGTCCTCAAACCTTCGACCTGTATAGCATTTATGTCTCCAATCTTTTTCTCATAGCATCGTTACCCTTAACCTTTCTGCTTCTTGTGCCCAATAGGGACGGCGTTAATTAATGAAAGGTTAGAGTTAATGGTGCAAAGGAAACAAAAAAATAAAAATAAAATATCTAATTTATTTTTTACGATACATCATTGTAATTTTGGTAAACAGTTTAAGATAAGATGTGATAAATTTTAGAGAAATGCTATTTGTACAGCATTATTTCGCAGCACTTTACACAGCCCCCTCACAATAGGGGGGCCCGCAATTTTATTTAAAGTAACCATTTATCTTATAAATTAGAGATTTTATCTGAATTATACTTAACTGACGTTTTATTTGATAGACAAATAAATGAAATGATGGTTATATTGATTCTTTTCCAAAAACAATTAATTTCTAATTCTGAATATGGCAATCAAATGAGAAATGTAATTTGTCCACCCATCTATAATATAAATAATACATTAAATGAGAATCATTTTTGGACAATTCAACCTACTATAATTCAATTATTTCAAAGATACCTTAAATATTTTTTTTAATTTATTTAACCATTTAGTTACCATCAATGTACACATATATTTGACAGATTCATTTCACATATGTGCTTTCATTAATGTATGAATTATCTATTCTTAATTAATTAACATTAACATTTATTTAATTAATATTTATCTTCATTTATGCATTTCAGTGTTATTAATTCTAATTATATGTTAATTAGAATTTTACATTTAAGAATGCATTTCATTATTTACGTCTATATATACTAATCAATATCCATATTTATTTAATTGAAAAGTAAATAAATGATTTAACATTCATTGTCACGTATATATTCCTTGATATTAATTCTAAATTAATCAACATTTATGCATATTTAAATATTATTTTTACAACACTTATAAAACATTTCATAATACGTGTCATGCTCGTTGAACGTTGTCTAGTTCAGTATATATGTATTTAGAAGTGTAACCAAATTGTTGAGAAAGAGCTGTGCCATCATGAAAAAATGAAGTCTCTAACCCGTTTATTATAATTGTAGAAAATATTTTAGCGATGAGATAAGTCAAATCTTTATTTATAGTTACGTAACCTTATAGAATTACCTCCCAGTCTCAAATTTTTTAACTACAGTTCTAAATACAACGATCAAGTTGGAGTCTGCTTGAGAAACTAAAGCAAAGGGTTAAAATCAAATTGCTCGTTTCAAAGATTGGGGTCAATTTGCTACTAAAACATTAGATTGAGGACCCATGGTGCAATTTTCTAAAATAATTTTTAACACACGAGTTGATCACGTGATATGCCAATTCCTCGTATAGTACAACGGGCTTTATTCCCTCGCGCACGTAAGGGAAGTTTTCAAAATATCTTATTTTAATTATTTTAGGCAACTAAATAATTCTAAAAAAATAAGGTTTCAAAAAATATATATACACTGAAATACACTTCCCAGTCCACTCAGGTGACAGCTACTCGCGGTTTCTGTATCTTCCATCATCACGACGGGATTCGGGTCGGGTTTTCTATTCAGTTTTGCTTTTGCTTTGCACCGTCTGGTTTAGGTTCTACTCTCCATTTTCTTTCTCTACAGAAGATCCCAGGAAAGATTTAATAATAAAACAAATTCTCTTAAAGTACTCGCCGGAAATCGGGAACGCTGAACTCCGACGATGTCTTCACCGCCAGTTGGGGGTGATCTTCCGAATTTTCCACCCTTAACGCCTCCGCCGCCGTTACATTCTCTGCCGGCAGATAATGCAACCATTCCAACTACTCCGGTGAACTCCACTAATGCAACTACTGCTCCTCCTCCTGGTAATTTGACTCCGGGGGTGGCTCCGCCTCCACCAATACCACCACCCCCGCCTGGCTCATCGAACAGAAATACTACATTGTTAGCTCTGGGTGTGGGGATTGGCATAGGCGGGGCAATTGTGCTCGTTTGCGTGGGCATTTGCGTCCTTTGGTACAAGAGGAGAAAAAGGCGCCTTGGATTGAACGACTTTGCTTATGCTCCTGAGCAAGGGCTGAAAAGTAAACACAATTTTTATGCTTTGAATTGATGAATATGGATTCCATTTTTCTCGAAGATTTTAGGTTTCACTTTGATGGATTTTTGCATAATCTCTCTCTTTGATGCCTAATTGTATATTAGATGCGAATGTAGTGAAGAAACTAATGCAACGAATCAAATAAGTGTATCGCTCTCATTACTGACTAAAATTATCAATATGAAATAATTAATATCTATAGAGATTAATTCACTGGTGTCACTGGGATTTTAGTTGCTGGAATATTGGGGTCTTTTTACTTGCTACTATGCTCATGCATCAGTATTACATTACAGATGCTGCTGAAATGAAACAATTTGAATTCTTATCGGTTGTTTTGTTCTGTGTCTCTAGTCTCCGAATTTAAAGATTTTGATCATTTTGTTGATTTGAGTATCTACTGTGGTAGTTTTGACAAAAGTCTTGAAAATTATTGTTTATTCAAGAGATTCGGATATGGTGCTTTCGGTTGTTCCAGTAACAATGAAATACAAATATATATAAACGCAGGGACTGTAATAACAAATCTTCTTGGGATCATGTTCCAGTCAAGAGGAAGGTAATTACTATCAGTAAAATCATGGTGGTCTAAGAAATTATCAGTTTGCGATATCACAACTTAGCATTGTCTTGCATTTTCAAAAAATAAAAATATATTCTATCAACTTCTAGTTGATTGAAGAAAACCAAAAAGCATAATGGTAATTTTCAGTTGAAGTACCATCAATCTCTTCTCTTTTTTCACGTTCCTTTCTATAATTATTTTTTTAATTAAGGATGAAGATGGATTTACATGGGAAGGGAAAGAGTGGTTTCATGATATTCATAATCAAGACCCTTACTCTTAATGCATCTGGACTTCTAGTCTTCCACTGATAAATTAATTGGAACCTAATATTTGTTTATTATTATTATTATTATTATTATTATTATTATTATTTGACATTTGCCTTAGTGCTGAATAAGGAATCTGAAACTCATGTATTGGATAATGTGATTAATCGAGGAGGCATGGATTGCATTCTAATAGTTGAAACTCAATTATTGTGAGCCCACCTTGCTACCTCGGTAAAGGAGTTATTCCACAGTTGTTGAAATTATATATGACAACAAAAGGATCTTCTCTCCAAGCGAATTGATGCTGCACCAAGATTTCACCTCTTAACTGAAAGTCTCAAACTGACATGTTTAGTTTATAAGGTGTCAAAGATGAGGCTAGCAATCATTAGTATGATGGGGAAGGTTACATATTTATTTTAAGATCCATATGCTAATCGCCAGTATATTGCATGGCACTGCTCAAATAATGTTTTTCCAATAATATTGTGAAGTGCCTCAAGTCAAAGACACTTCAATTCAAGATTGCAGAAGCAATCCAAGTCCATTCATGACTGATCTAAAATTTGAAATTCATGTACACTATTTGTGTGAACTCTCTCTTTCAATCACCAAAACATTGTTTTGCTCTGTTTTATATTGATTTGCATAAATTCAATTCAAACATGCATTTTCCTTTTATAGATTCTTTCAGTGGTCCACACCATCACTGGCAACAGACTGCTCCGCCGCTGTCTGGCAACATGGCTGGAATACTGCCAAAACCTAGCATGTTGTCGCATCACCAGCTGCCTTCGACGGACGGTTCAAACCCGCCCCCGCCACCTTCTGTAGATAGTGGCTTGAGCTGTGAGGAGCCTTTTCCACAACCAAGCACTAATACTTGTTTGGGTTTCACAATAACTACGTTCACATATGAAGAGCTAGCACTTGCCACAAATGGTTTTTCCAGCACCAACCTCCTTGGTCAAGGTGGCTTTGGATATGTGCACAAGGGAATGCTTCGTGATGGGAAAGAGGTTGCAATTAAACAGCTAAAAGCTGGTAGTGGTCAAGGGGAGCGTGAATTTCAGGCAGAGGTTGAGACCATAAGTCGCGTTCATCACAAGCATCTAGTATCACTCGTTGGCTACTGCGTTTCAGAGGCAGAGAGACTGCTGGTATATGAATTTGTTCCTAATAAAACCTTGGAGTTCCACTTACACGGTAAGCCCCTGAAGTTTTTGACTTATTTAAACCCATGAAAGTTGACATAATCTACTGCCACTTTTAATAAAATGGACCATAAATCTCTAACATCAATGCCTTTAACCCGAAACAACAAAGCTGGTGCAAAAGCTGTTGTTTAAATTTAAAAGCATCAATTTTTTTTGCATAGGTGCCATAGGTGACTGAGCTTAAAGATAAAAGATGATGAAAAATGTTGAGGAAAGTTATTGTCCATATAAATTGGGAAGCTAATAGACTGGACTATGCATTGAAAAACTTTGTGATGACACTGATTACCCGCTGGGTTTATCTCTCCTGTGGAAAAGTCTTATCCTATTATGAGAAATTTGGATGTAACTGAACCTGGAGTTGTTCAATTATTCTGCAGTATATACTTGAAATGTTTCCTGCATTTTACTTATTAGAGGATATATAAATGTAGGATGCAGTTTTCGATCTTCGTTTCTTTCAAAGTCCTTTCAGTAGTGAAGTAAGCTAGTAATACATGACTAAATTGATGACTTTATTATTATTTTGCTGCATGACTTTTGCTTAAGTTGAGATGGAACTAGTATTGTGGTAACCTAGAGGATGAGATCAATTTAAACTTACTTAACTAAAATGTGTTCGAGACAGTTTGGTTTAAATTTGGGGATGCCCCTTGATAGAGTGGAGCTGAAGGAAAGAATACATGCCTACGTCCACTTGCGAAAGTTTTGTTTGAAGTTTTTTCCTTCCACGGTGTAAATCTGATGGTTGAGAAATAACTAACAGAATTAGCGCTTCTTATTCTGTGTAAACGGTTTGACTTATTTTCAGTTTCATTTTGTTTTTCTGTCTGTAACGTGATTTTTAAAAGAAAAGTGTTCTGATCTCAAGTTTGAATCCTGTTTTCCCAACTTTGTCTCCCCAAATTTATTAGGTACATCTTGGTATCTAAGTGTTAAATGTCTATTATTCTTTAAATATGACCTTGATAGAGAGAACTAATGCAGGGAAGGAGAAGCCTCCTATAAACTGGGAGACTCGGATGAAAGTTGCTGTAGGTTCTGCAAATGGATTGGCATATCTGCATGACACTAGTGAGTTTTTCCACAGAGTTCTCTTTACTATCAGCTATATATTTTTGTTTTCTTCATATCCTTCTTCGATTAATTTAGTGTAGTGTAGTAATCACTTAAATATGTTGAAGTTTTTTTATACATGCAGGTCAACCCAAGATTATACACCGTGATATCAAGTCTGCTAACATTCTTCTTGATGACAATTTTGATGCCAAGGTATCAGTATATGTGTATTATATCTCTTCAAAATAGAAGTTACTTCTTAGATTTATTCTTTCTGCCGTTTACATATCATTCCAATAATACTATGCTATAAAAAGTGTAGAACTTTGCACTCTGCCAAAGGGTTTTGTTGATCGGTACAAGAATTATGTAATGATTCCTCATGAGAAGCACTGTTAGTTAAGCACATACCTTATTCCCAATCTATTCGGTTCAACTCATAAATCCTTTTCCTCCAATCCTTTTTTTGTGTCGTTTACCAAAAAACCCAATAAAATCAAATTATTTACAACCACATCAACTCTTATTAATTCCTCTTCTCTTCCTCTTCCTCTTCCCCTTCCTCTTCTAACTTCGATTTAGATTATATCGCTCTTATGTAAATGCAAGACATAGTTTAGAGGAATGCGTTAAATATCATATGCCTGGCACGTTTTTAGTTATTTTTAGGTGTCATTCTGGTTATCTAGTATAAGTTAGTTCATAAGATCCCATATGCCAAGCCACTATTCAAGGCAGGAAAGACAAAGTGCTCCGTTTCCCTTTTTTTTCCCACATTTCTACCTCATTCACTGGGAGTTTGGAGCTGTGTAAGCAAAAAATTGTTAGGTTTTGTTTGTTTGCTTCCTTCTGAGAAGTAGAATATGGGAAACAACTCAAACGAATGCGGCATTTTTTTCTAATTTTGATTCGAAAGAATTATTTCCTGGTGAACAAACGACCGGTTGTATGATTTTTCAGGTTTAGCTAGGCCAAATTTGGTTCATTTTGGTTATTATTAATGTGACATTTGCATATTGATTGTTCTCCTTGTCTTGACTTTACTATGTTTCATGATTGAAATTTGGCTTCCTATATCTTATTTCAGGTAGCAGATTTTGGCCTTGCCAGGTTCTATTCTGACACTGATACTCATGTCTCTACCCGTGTGATGGGAACTTTTGGGTGAGCTTTCAGAAGATTTCTTCTTATCATTCTGACGCTGTAATATCTATGAAGTTATATACATGACTGTCCTGCTAAAGCTATAATTTAGTTTTAGAATATCTCATTTCGAGTTTCAAGAATCCTATGATCTGATCTTGTTATGAACGCCATTTAATCATATCTTGACACTTGCAGTTATTTAGCTCCCGAGTACGCTCTCACTGGCAAACTGACAGATAAGTCAGATGTCTTCTCCTTTGGAGTCGTGCTTTTGGAGTTGATCACTGGACATAGACCAATTGATAAAGGTCAACCCTACCTTGATGGTAATATCGTTGATTGGGTGAGTCTATTTCTTCTCCACGTTATCGTTTTGTAGGATGGAGAACCTTTCCTCTTCATCTACGTGGACACAAACCCATAATTCATTTTGTACTTCCCCCAAAAAACAGACGTCTGGCTTTGGATTTTCCAGACCTACCCTGTATCATTGTGCAGTTTATCTTATTCCTTCATTCTTTTACCGAAAGAATGTATTTTCTTCATTTGGTTGGGTTCACTTTGGTATTGTTCAGTGACTTTGCAAATGTAACTTAGTTTCTCATTAATGTAGGCTAGGCCTTTGCTTACACAAGCTCTGGATACTGGCAACTTTGATACTCTAGCTGATCCAACATTGGAGAAGGATTATGACTCCACTGAGATGGCTCGAATGGTTGCTTGTGCTTCTGTATGTATTCGTCATTTGGCACGGCGGAGGCCACGAATGAATCGGGTACGTCTGCTTATATTAGCTTAGCATCTCGTAAGCTTGTTTGGCTAAGCTTAAATAAAAATGAGTTACTTTTAAGTAACTTTTCTTTTCCATAAACGTGTAAATTACTTTGACCAATGAAAAAGTAACTTATAAGGACTCATTTACCAACTCTTACATCACAGTAACTTTTGTGATGCAGATAGTTCGAGCTTTAGAAGGAAAAATATCCCTGGACGAATTAAATGACGGTATTCGACCTGGACGCAGCGCAATATATGATCCTCACGGGAGCTCAGATTTTGAAGCCACTTACGATACCTTTCAGTACAAAGAGGACCTGAAGAAATTCAAGAAGATGGCTCTAGAAAGCGTTGAACACAACAATTCGAGCGAATGCAGTGGACCCACCAGTGATTTTGGTCTGCCCGCCTCGTGCTCCAGCAGCGACTATATAAGGACGACTCAAGAGATGCGCCCCGAAGCCTGATTATCGTCGACATACTACTCGGAGGTAAGAACTAGAAGGTAGGGAAATGAAAGGACTTTGGGTGAAAATTTTAGAATTACCCAAGATAACGAAGAACTTAATTAAATCTTATTGTGACATTGGGTATATTTATTGTTCTACAACTTGATGTTTTTAACTTAAGATTGTTGACTACTCAAGTTTATTCTTATTGTACTGTCTCTATGTGAGCAGTAAGTATATTGATTTTTATAGCAAAAGTATAGTGCGCTTATTATTTATTTTTAATTTTCAATAATGTCGATAGATTTGTTTGGGTGGAAAATAATCAAATATTCAAAAGGAGAAACTGTGGGTCCACCCCTAGTTGGAAAGGAATCTTTACAGGTCGTCATCAACTTTTCTAACTTTCTAGACTGCCTTCACATCAGACTGTGGAAAAGGATTCATATAAGGACATTGAGTCATTGACATGGATGTAAAGTAGACATTACATAGGAAAATAATATTGCCCTTTGCTCCATTAAATTTATCATTCATTTATTTTTCCTTTTTATCAATCATATATTTTTCAATAAAATAATATTACACTTAAATTTAATTTTTTCTCTTTTTTCTAAACACACATTCTTTAAAAAAATATTATTCCAATAATTAAAAAGACAAATAATGGGTGCCAAACGGGGCATTATGCCCCTGTTTGAGCTCTATTTTATCAAGAATACTTTTTAATCATAAATTCTTTTTTAAAATAATTATACACGTATTTCAAAAATATTTTCTTACTTTGTGATAACACATTTTTCAAAAAAACACTATTCCACAATACTTTTTAACCTAAAGATGGGAATCAAAGGGCTATGTATGCCCCTGTTTGGCCTTCATTATTCTCAATTAAATCATGATTTATTTTATCTCTCTTCTTATCAACCAAACGTTCTTCAATAAAATAATATTACACGTATACCCAAATATTTTTCCTTCTTTTTTAACCCCACATTCTCCAAAATTTAGTATTTCAAAAACATTTTTTTTTTTACTTTGTAATAACACATTTTTCAAAAAAACACTATTCCATAATACATTTTAACCCAAAAATGGGAATCAAAGGGCTATGTATGCCCCCGTTTGGCCTCCAATCCATTATTCTCAATTAAATTATAATTTATTTTCTTTCTCTTCTTATGAACCATATATTTTTCAATAAAATAATATTACACGTATACCCAAATATTTTTCCTTCTTTTTTAATCACACATTTTTCAAAAATTTAATATTCCTCATTTGATACAATAATATGAATAAATTAAAATTTTATACGAAGTATTTATTGTATTATCTATTTTTGTTTTGCACTCCTTTCAATGGCGTGGTGAGTGTTGGAATTTTGGAATGTTCATAAACGTAAATCTATTAAAAAAAAATTATAAACTTCAAAAAGAATAGGAGAAAAGTATGATTTTCTGAATGTGTTTTACTTGTGTCTACATTTTGTTTTGTTTGAACATTCTTCCTATTTCATTGTCCAAACTTCAAATGAAACAAAAAGGGTAGAAGGGATTCGAAGAAAATGAAAAAGCGAAAAAACATATTCATATATAAATTTATAAGGAGCCTTTCTTAAAAAAATACAACCTTCTTTTGTGTTTTGTTGAAATTTAGATAACATTAAGCTTCGATTACCAGCATTTTGGATACAGTTGAATTTTATTACAAACTGTATATTGAATTAAAGAATGATTTTTTTCTTCTATTTTCTCTCATTTTTACGTATAATTATCAATCCGTCTAAAAACTAAAATTAGAAATACAACACATTTGAATTTAGTGACGATCACACTCTTGCAGTTCATATTTTTCCTTTTATCAAATGTTACATGTTTCCGATTTTCATAAATCAGTAACAATAAAACTTAACTAAAGATTTATACCCCGTCCAATACTATATAAAACTACTTTTATAACCTCGATAAATTGTAAATACGCACACATTTAGCCCATGTTTGACCTCCATTTTTTTAGAATTAATTTTATAAAAAGTGATTTTTGTATATAGTATATGATTAAAAAGTAGTGTAAATTTTAGGTTTTATTGGGATAACGAAAGATTAAAAATAAGTATAAAAAAATTTAAATTTTAAAAAATGGAGCACAATAGTCTTATTTCTTTGAATCTAAAACTTCAACAAAGTAGCAAATTAATTATATATTGACTAAAATTTATAAAAATCTTGGGATAATTTTAGACCTCACCAGCTTTATCCACATTTCACAACATCTCTATCCACTTAAGATGATCACTTGACGAACATAGAATAATGTTGAAAACTCCTTAAAGAGAGGAAAAATAAGAAGACAGTAAAAACAAAATTGACTATGTGGCATGTGCCACCACCAGAATAAACAGCAAATAGTTTATTCACACTTGGAGGCCACCTATATATACACATATATATACCTACAGAATTATTGGATTACTACTGAGTACAGGTATATAAAAATCTGGGCTTCATCAGAAATCTTGAAGTAGAAGTGGGATTTAATTTGAAGATAGAAATGTTGGAAGGAAAAGCTTTGATAGAAGATACAGATATGCCATTGAAGATGCAGATTCAAGCTATGGCTTCTGCTTCTCAAGCTCTGGATCTCTATGATGTTATGGACTGCAAATCCATCGCTGCCCACATCAAGAAAGTGAGATATCAATACTTCTTTCTTTTTCATGTCTATTGTTTTAGATTTTAAAATTTTTCCTTTGACGATTTTTTTTTTAATAGTCGATTCTAAGTCACGATAAGAGCGGAGAGTCATGATAAATTAACAAGTAACATAAAGCGTGAAACTTTGTCAATTCCACATGACTATACTCCATAATTATTTTTAAAGAAAGTGAAATATACTTCTTTCTTTTTCATGTCTATATATATGTCTATTGTTATAGATTTTTAAATCATAGTCGATTCCAAGTCAGGGTAAAGGATGAGAGTCGAGGTAAATTAACGAGTAACATAGAGCTTGAAACTTTATCCATTCGACATGATTCATACCCCATAATTATTGTTAGAGCTTATTTTACTATGTTTAAAGAAGTGAGAAACTGAAGTAATTCTAGCTCCTTTTTCATATCTATTGTTAAATATATGTAAAAAAGTTTTATAATATTTTTGTGGTGAATAATATTTTCTTTTAGAGTTACGTGTAACGCGGATTTAATCCCGTGGTTCTATCTTGCTTTTATTGAGTTTGTAGTGCACGTGTGAATTTTTTGGCTCAAAATTGTGGTTTTATTGTGTTGGCAGGAGTTTGATAAGAGATATGGGAATGGATGGCAATGTGTGGTGGGATCAAACTTTGGATGTTTTTTTACACATACTGAAGGGACTTTCATATATTTCACATTGGAGACTCTAAACTTTCTCATCTTCAAAGGTGCTACTTCTCCTTGAAGTACTATAAATGCACATCTTTGGATCGGACAGTATCGAACGGTAAAATAAATAATTGTGTATTACACTGTCGACTGTCGAGTCTTGTTTAATACTGACGTGGCCGTCTTGAATGGTTTGAAAAGGCTGAAGAAAGGGCAATGAAATGATTTAGAGGAAGTTGTTCTAATGCCTTTTTTGTAATGGGGTTGTATATATACTATATGCTGCATCTGTTTATCCTTTTATAAATAAATAAATTGCAGACTATTAGTTTTTAAAACAATATTTCTTTGACTAAATTCAAGCCAAACATCATGGGATTATTACAAATTAATTGGCTCATATTTAGCTTTTCTTAGGGTAGTTATTCACCACTAATAATGCTTAAATCCATTATTACAAATTTATGGCTTGTTTGGTTTTTAATATCCAATTATAAAGTGTCAAAGGAATTTCACATGTTAAAACCTCGTCTGTTCTCCATTTTCTAAAAATAAAAAAATGCATTATGGCGTCGAATCACATGGCCCACAATCCACACGCTCGTTAAACGTACATATTTTAGAGTAATATTATTTTGTTGGAAAGTAGGTGATGTAATAATTGATATAATAGGGATTGACAAAATGTGATTAGTTGAAAAAATTGCGTTTTAAATAGTACAATGCTTACTTCCATTTCTACATAAGAGTGGAATTTAGTGACTCTCTAGTAAGGAGTGCAAATGACAGCATTTATTGACTTTTTCATACATTGTTTTTTCGTTTTGACCACGTCTTGGCAAGGTACCCAATGCAACAAGAAGATAGAAAAAGCATAGTAGCCGATTGGATCAATTGCTACAAAATTGTAATTTTTTTTTGATTTCGTAATCCGTTTCAACATTTATTGTGATTGAAAAAAGACATTTACATATTATTCGATAACAAGGGCATACATCGAGGTGTTGAAATGCATGGTGTGACAATACAAATGCATTTTTATTTTTCTTGTGCCATATAATCGCGTAGTCGATCTCACTCGCTTCGAGGCATTTTCGGGGCATTCATTTTGGCTGCTCTTTCATCGTTGTCATACGGTAGCTCCACCTCTGCTGCAATTGGATCTGTCTTTACCCTCGTGAATGCTTTGTTAACCATGTCATCCCGTTGAAGGAAGTTGTGAATACCCATTGTCGCTACAACAACTGCGACTTAGGTTGAAAACAGATAGCTGTGCATATGGTCCAAAAAATTTCATGTGCTTTTCTAGGCTTCAAAGGCACGTTCAATTACATTTCTGTACGATGAGTGTTTGAAATTAAACCTCTTAGAGCATTTTGAAATCTACGCCCGTGACCTGTTGCTTAGTCATAGAACTATTGAAAATGATACAATACATTTGATCCCTTGTACGGTGCCATATACCTGAGTCGACTAGATAAAACTTCTCGCTGCGGGTTGCGGGAGGTGAGTGTCTGGGTTGTAGATAGCACGAGCTAAGATCCACGCATCATGCATATTTTCAGTTGTACCGACCAGCACAAATGTAAAATATAAATTAAAATCACATGCAGCCAATACATTTTGTGTTGGTATTCTTTTACAACCCATAAAGTGAACTCGTTCGTGATGTGGCAAAATAGCCCGAATGTGCATCCCATCAATCACATCGATTCAATTTTGGAATAATCTAGGATTTTTATGGGCTTTAAAACGGACAAAAAATGCGCCCTAGATGCACCCAGGCGGCACCACCTTTCCGAGAGAAAAATCGCACTACACTGTACTTCCTTTAGTATTTTCATCATAAATTTCTCTTCTGATATTTGATAGAGAGGATTCAAATTGAGTTATAAAGATAACTCAAATGGCTACAACTTTATTAGAATAGTTGTTTTCCAATTCGAACTTTTACTAGGCAAAAAATGAGTCTCAATTTCCGTCTGAAAATCTGGAATATCATTGTGCGGTTGAAAATTGATTTGTGACTTCTGATTGCATCCATTTGACCCCTAGCATTCTCAGGTCTTCATCGTGAGTTTCGGCACAACTTTTGATTATTTGCACTATGATCCCAAACTTTGAATTTTGCTCATTTTTTCGTCAATTCTCACTTTTTTCTTTCAAAGCTACTTCAATTCATCGTGTTTCACCTAATAACACATTTTATAACAAATTAGACTATAATTACATTAAAAGAATTACGAAATGTTAATATTTTAGAGCCCAAATAAGTGTATAAAATACAATTATCATTTTCCACGGTCTGATTTCTGGCCGACGAGGGTTCCCAATAAGCATGGGCGGACCCAAGGTAGGGCCTAGTGGGGCACGTGCCCCACTAACTTTTGAGAATTTTTTTTTTTTTTTTAATAAAGTCGTGTTTGGTATTGATTGAAATATAAATTTTAATCTAAATCAAAGTTAACAATTAATTTTATTAACATATATCATGGAATCTTTAAATATATAACTTTTATCAAAATTTACTAAAAATTTGACTTTAATCTCCACCAAACAGGGGCAAAATCACAATAAATTTGAAAACTAATTTTAAAAATCCTCCGACGATTGTACGCTAATCGATTTTACAAATTGTTTATATCATCTCAAAACTTATTTCGAGAACTATATTATGGACATATCGAATGGTCTAAACAGATATCGAAAATAGTTTAAACGTGAGTTTTAAAGAAAGACGTCCAACTCGAATATTTTTTTTAAAAAAATTCAATTATTTCATTAATATTTATTATTTTTATGATACAAATTTTTTAATGTAATTTTCATCATTTTATTAGGAAATTTTATATGGAATATGACAAAAAAATTTGAATTTTTTACCTTCGAAAAAGTCATATTCTATGTAAATGGTCGGACGCAAAATTACATGAGTATGAGTTTTTTGGACGTAAATTTTCGATTGTATAATTTCCCCCAACTTTTTTTCAAGTTTAATTGTGCCCCCTAAGTTTCTAGTCCTGCGTCCGCCCCCTGCCAATAAGCAAACACTGATGGGTGGAAAGAGGTAGGTGACAACAGCTCAGCCACAGACACGATGTTGGATCGTCTTTTTCTCTCTGATCGGAGACTGGGAATTCATTATTTTATGGGTAGAGAAGAGCGTCTACCGGCGACGAATTGGTGAAGAGGAAATAATTTGATTGTATAAATGAAATGGGTAGTCGGTGAGAGGGAGAGGCGCATAATAGGGAAAAACATGAACTAAAAGCAAAATAGGTACAATAAAATGTCATGTGCTTTGAAATGAAAAGTAAAGGTCTGATAACTTCTAAAAATAAGGGAAAAAAATAGCTTTGATCTACTTTTTTTTTTTTTTTTTTTCTCACTAAAGTTGACATTTTAAAATGAAATGACAAATTTTAAATGAGTAATTACCTGTTAGAATTTGGGCCTCCAATCAACCAAAACCGAGCTCAGATTAAACTACAATCGACACCACAACGCAAACCCATCTCCTCCAAATGACACCAACCCATCTACCGGTTGCTCCCAAGTATTTAGCCCACAAAGGACAAGGTGTGGAGTGTTAGTAGCCTCAATAATCAGCCACCAAGGCTAGAAGAAGAAGAGAAGTCGAGCACAAAACAAAACCCGGAACCACCAAGGCAAAGGGACGCTCCTCTCACTCAAAATCACGGCTACTACATTTTCTCCCACACACTCACACACTAGAAACCGGGTAGTATATATATCACGAGGGTTGGCTTTTAGGTTAAACAAGTAGATGCCCAATAAGTTCAACAAACGAGTGGGCTATCAACTAAAAGCCGTCCAAGGTAATGGGTCGGCCATGAGCAACACTAAACAAATTAGGCTACTTCAAATGGCCCACTTAGGGTGTCAGGATGGTACGTTCATTGTGGTGTCGACATTCCACTTCAATCATCGGCCGAGGCCTATGAAGACTAATCCAACAAAACGGTTTACCATCATAGTCCGGATTTATTGGGTATCAAAAAACAACTAATTGCAATCATACTCTCAATTAATTGAGCCCTAACCTTCGTGGTTGCCGGAAAGGTATTAATTTGCCATAGCGGGATTTGCCATAGGTACAATAAAATGTCATGTGCTTTGAAATGAAAAGTAAAGGTCTGATAACTTCTAAAAATAAGGGGAAAAAATAGCTTTGATCTACTTTTTTTTTTTTTTTTTTCTTTTCACTAAAGTTGACATTTTAAAATGAAATGACAAATTTTAAATGAGTAATTACCGCATAACATCCATGCATTATATTGTTATTGTGGAAAACTTCATTACCTTTTATCTTTTAGCATTTTCACTCTTGCTTCCATCTTTCATTGCGCAAAAGATCACTTCCATCAATTTTCTCAACTAAAAATGCGAAATGACAAACATACACTTCTCTTAAATAAAACAAAAGGGAAAAGAAAAAAACTAATTGCATCATAGTCCCAATTTTTTTTTTGAAAAGCGCAAATGAGTTCCAAATAAATTATTAAAATGGTAATTAACATTTATTGCCCCTACCTTTCATTATTATTACAAAAAAACGTTCACATTTGTTTTTTGTATTTTCATCCTTAATTACACATTTAATTGCGCAAACCATTATTTCTATCAATTTTCATCCAAATTTTAATAAAAAAATTGTGAAATGACGAATATACCCTCATTTTTAAATAAATATTAATTAATTAATTGCAACCACAGTCCCAATTTTTTTTAAAAGTGCAAATGAGTCCCCAATAAAAAATTACTTTTTTTAAAAAGGTGCAAACATGTCCCAATTAAATTTAGTTAAAAATTTTAAAAAAATTAAAACGTGTAAACAAGTTCCAAATAAATTATTAAAGAATTATAAATTTTAAAAAAATATTTTTATTTAAACAAGATTATATATTCAGTATTTCACAGTTCTTTATTGAGAAATTAGATGTGAATGATGGTTTGCACAATTAAAGGTGTAATTGAGGGTGAAAATGCCAAAAAAATAAAATGAAATGAAATGTATGGACTTTTTCACAATAACAGTGAAAGATATGAACATTATCTACTAATTACTTTTATAATAATTTATTTGAGACTAATTTGCATTTTTTTTTAAAAATTGAGAGTATGATTGCAATTAGTTGTTTTTTTTTCTTTTTATTTAAAGAGAATGAGTTATTCGTCATTTCACAATTTTTAATTGAGAAAATAGATGAAAATAACCTTTTGCACAATGAAATGCGAAAATAAAGATGAAAATGCCAAAAAATAAAAGGTATGGACGTTTTCCAAAATAACAATGAAAGGTGAGGACGTTGTGTGAATTACCCAATTTTAAATATAAAATACCTATGTCGAACATTAAGATTAAGTTAATAAATATACTACTTTCAAAAGAAGTCAATTTAGACGAATTGATTCAATGTTTTATTATAATAGAGCATATAAACAAATCTCTTGACTTTAAATGTTGTCCCGGCTCATTAGAATTTATTCTTGTTCCTTATTCTGTTCTTATTCTTAAGCGGGTTTCATTAGATGACGAGTTTATGTTAAATGTGCGTGCTTGTATTATCTCTTACTTTTTCACGTTACCAACGTTGCTGGAATCAATTTATTGACGACTTTTTTAAACTTTTAAGCTAAGCCAAACACGTTGCTCAAATAATCACACAATTGACAATTTGTTAATAATTAACAGGGTGTGAGATACAGCTGTAAAAAGGACACACCAAACCCAATCAAAAGAAGAAGAAAAAAAAATAGGGAATTAGATTTTGCCACGTGGCCCAGGTTTGGGTGGAAGTTGTGGGCCCTTGACAATTGGTAAAAGGGAAATTATAAAAAATCAGGGGTTTAAAATTTAGAGTTCAAAAATCAGGGACCAAACTTTATTTTTCAAAACTCAGGTAATATATAAAATGTCTAAACCCTAATTTTTCACTTCCCCCCTCCTCCTTCTCTCTCCCTCCCTCCCTCCCTCTCTCCCCCTCCCCGTCCGGCAGCAGCCGCCTCTCTCTCGGCCCCTCCCCTCCCCCGGTCCGACAGCCGGCAGCGGCTGCAGCTGCAGCTGCCGGATGCTGCAGCGACAGCAGCTTGCTGCGAGCAGCAACAAGCTGCCGCTGCTTGCTGCCGGCAGCGACTGCTGCTTGCTGCCGGCAGTAGAATCAATTTTCTTTTCTTTTTTTTTTTGGTTGTTCTTGCGTGGAGCGGTGGTGGTGCGGTGGAGGTGGCAACGGATCTGCTGGTGGTTGGTTCGCTGTCTTTTTTTTTTGTTATTGAGTGGTGTGTTGTGCGTTGGTGGATCTATGGTGGTTTGGGTGGCGATTTTGTGGCGGGGGCGGCGACGTTGGTGGTTATTGTTGGTGGTGTGTGACCAAGTGTTTGGTTATATGTGACCAATATTTGGTTATCTGTGACCAAATATTTAATATGTGACTTAAAAATTTTGACAATATGTGACTCTGTGACCAATATATGTGACTCAAAAATAATCCGTGACCAATTAATGTAAAAATCTGTGACCTCGAAATAATCTGAAATAAAAAAATTTGACGATACGTGACCAGTAAATAAATCTGTAACTTATAATTATGAATCTGTGACCATTAATCACAAACTGTGACTTTATTATCATTATTTAATAAATATTTTTAATTAATTAAATTTATACCTGATTTTTGAATTTTCAAACTATTTATCTTATTTTTGAATTGAGGTAAAGAAAACACCTTAAATATGAATTTTTCCCTTGGTAAAATGTCCCCTGTTGCGGTGGAGCTAAAGTAAGCAAGGGCAGAGCCGCCTCCCAATATCAAGAACTTGAGCAATAGACCTCTCTTGGTGAATGGGGCTGCAAATGTCTCGAAGAATTTGCTCTGCAATAGTAAATCAAAAAAGGAATAAAAACTGGTTTTTGAGCACACAAAAGTGTCCAAGACACACTTATGACATGTTTAATACATCGAATTAAGTGAAAAAAGAGTTGAAGTCTTTTATCTGTTGTCCTTGTTATCAATTAAGAACCGTTTGATATGACTTTTTGAAAAATTAAAAGTTGTTTATGAGACTTAGAACCTACTCTTGATCACGTTTGGATAATTTTTAAAAGTGTTTTGTCACATAAGCAAAATCAAAAATTCTGTCGATCAAGCGTAAGTGCTTGATCACAATAAATTGACAATATGAAACACACAAGTAAACTTTGTGCATTTAGAATGGTTCACATCAATGCCAAAGTTAGGTTTGAAGAAGAATCAAGATTGTATGTTTCTCGGTAGGCATTTGGCAGAAAAGTGGCTCCAAAAAATTATTACGTCCATCCATAATTGATGGAATATTGCAATATAATTAAGCTTCACTTAAACAATCACTTGCAATATTTCTACTCATTCTAAAACTTTCCAAGGTAATTGCGGTTAAAAATTGTCCACAATATAGAGCACGTTTGACTAAGTTTAAAAAGAAGTAACTTTGCTTTTAAGTAGAAAAGTAAGTTTAATTTTTTAAACAGACATTTAACTACCTACTTGGTGGGCACATAGTGAGGAAAAATTGACATTTTTACGTAAAGAATGTGACGCAGAGCATTAAATGCTAGACCTGAGAAAATACACTAAGACTGTGTATTTCTCCAACATTAAAGATCATCAAACTCGTGTTGGGGGAAAGCCATACTTCTACATGACTCCTTAAGTGCAATATTTACTAACACCAAAATTCTTCATGTCTTTTGATTAGGCTATTGTTATCTGCAGAGTTAAGACATCTATAGTGTTAGAGAAGAAGTAGAATGTCCAAAGCAGTGGTAGCCAAATAAAATCAGCTATTGCCTCCACCACTCCACCCCACTCCCCTATCCTACAAACAAAAAAAGCAGAGAGGAAGAGGAATTTCCTTTTCCAAAAGAAACTCCTGGATCAATTGACAAAAAAAGGTTTAGGTCTGTCTCTCTGGCATAGAAGAAAGTAAAACTGAGTTTTTCACTGTAAGAAATGTCAAAGTTGGAGAACTATCTTACCAGTCTGTTTGATGGTGTAATAGGTAAATACAGGTCTCAGAAAAAAAGGCAAATGATGAACTAGAACGGTAATGAAATTGTTGTTGACGTGTCAAACACTGTGGAAGATATATCTTTAAGCAAGGGAGCTTACAGCTTTAGACATCTAGATTTTTGGCATTTGCAACGTTTCTGTTCCTTGAGAATTTTTTCTTTGAATTCAGTATCACTCAGCTGTGTGCTTGGAGAGCTACAATTGTTTTGATCAGAAAGAGAGAAGATCAAGATGCCATCGCCTACAGACTAATAAATAAGACTTATAGCAAAGGTATAATCTGAAAAAATTATGCATTCACATATATTTCACTATTTAACAACTGGATCAGAACGTGAGTTCGAGATCGATCGTTTTGACCTTCAATTTTACCACTATCATAACATGGGGATTGGGAACTTCCACTCATTTAACGGCATGATGTAAAATCGCTTATATTAAAAACTTACACAGTTCGGAGAGGTGATGAATGTGGAGACTCTATCTCTAGCCTCGGCGGCGGCAATGCGGAGGAATCAGCCGAGAATGAGCCGTTTAAATATAACAGCTGCCTAGCAAGCTCTTCCAGCGGGAAATCAGATTCATCTGCTACTGTCTTCATTACGAATTTCGAATCCTACTGTATTTTAGCGGGAAAACGTCTTTCTAGTTCTATCATAACTTCGCGCGGTCAAAGCAGTAGCCGGTTAGTACTAAATTTAAGTACGATTAACCATCAAGAAAAAATAATTGTTGATTAAAACAGCATTAATAAAAATCAGAGAAAATTATCGATCAAATGAGAATTGAATCAGCGGCAAATTCACCGGAAGGAATGACCGCAGAAAGCAGTGACTTTTCTCCGGAAAATTTGCACGCGAAGACCCCGACTACAACGACGGCGATGAAAATTAAAATTTCTGTGCGAAAAATGAATGAATTTTCAACTTTAATTGGTTTAGTGAAGTACTGGACTTTAAGTCAACTTTAGTCCCATTTGTTTACCATTTTTACAAACTCTGTTTTCTACGGTAAACAATATCATCTACATATTTATTCAATAAAATATTCCACACACAAATCAATAAAGTTACTTTAAATTTCAACCACACATTCTCCAAAAAATATTATTCCTTACTTCATTTCTCTACCAATAATGGTAGACAAACATGCTCTTAATTTAAGCCTCTGTTTGACTACTCTCTTTATTAACAAAAAAAAAAAATTTCTTAAATTCATTTTCAATCATATATTCTCGCAAGAAAATATTTTGCATGTAATTTCAAAACTTTTTATCACTTTTTAATCACACATTCTCCAAATAAGAAATCATAGACAAGGTGTTCCACCATAGAAGTCCTCCACGGCTCCACTTAAACCCCAGTGCTAAGTTTAACTGGTAGACTCATTTTACCTTAGCAATATAAGTGACAGCCCTTGGAACAAATGAGGAAAAGAAAAGAATGAATTTACATGCTTGTACATGCAATGAGGGTTGCATGGAATTGGTTTTTCTTCAGTTTTGGGGTGGAGGTATGAAGAAGTTGAACCATATGAAAAAATTCATTTATGCAGGTTACATTAAGAACTGTGGGAGGAAGGGGAGAGGAGAAAATTATATGGAATTGGGGTACACACAGGTCATTCCAAATAGAACGAGGGACATTCCAAATATCATTTCAATGAGACAGAAGGCAAGAGTATCGGAAGAACTTCTGTAGCTGCAGGTAGTATGTCACACACATTATATGCTCCTTTATGATATATACTAAAGCTACTAATTTTGCACCTTATATTTTGCTATTCTTAAATGTACTGTTTGAACTCATTGAGACCTTTCGTTTTTTTTTGATACCCAGGTATCCACCTTCAGCGATTAATCCTGATGTCTACGTCTTGGCCCATCAAGGCGCGGACCAGGTAAACTGCGGGATGTGCCACAAACTGATCAGGTTCCAAGACTCCCCCCCACCAATCTGTCAAAGCGTCGAGTGAGTCAACATATGTTGCACCTTGCCTTTCAGGAGAACTTCTGCCTTCTAGGATAAATCCTGTCTTCCAAGAGCCCCACAAATCGAACTCGCGGCCTCTGATTTGCCAGTAACTAAGAGCCCTGTCATTTGCCAGTTGGGATGTGTCCCGAGGGGCGAGACCTTTCGTTTCTTGTTTTATATTCCAATTGCCTATCAAGATAATAGGCTGGATCGCAGTATGAGAAAGAAGATTTTTCAGTAGCTGGCATCTAAGCTAGTTTTTTTAATCTTATTTTGTGGGGGGAAGGGGAAATCAACTGTCCTCAAATTTGACCATCAATAATTCATTTCTAGCTAGAAGATTAGACCGTTGAAATGATATTTGGAATGTCCCTCGTTCTATTTGGAATAACATGTGTTATCTGTTGTACCCCAATTTCATATAATTTTCTCCTCTCCTCTCCCCTTCGTCCCACAGTTCTTAATGTAACCTGCATAAATGAATTTTTTCATATGGTTCGACTTCTTCATAGAACTCCTCCACCCCAAAACTGAAGAAAAACCAATTCCATGCAACCTTCAGTGCATGTACAAGCATGTAAATTCATTCTTTTCTTTTCCTTTTATTGCTAAGGTAAAATGAGTCTACCTATTAAACTTAGCACTGGGGTTTAAGTGGAGGACTTCTGTGGTGGAACACCGTGTCTATGAGTTCTTATTTGACGAGCTTTTGCTTTTCTACTCTTCAAATCCATCTGTTGCAAAATAATTTCGCAAGTGTACGGGTTTGTTGTACAAGTAATAATTATGATGAGTGAGTTATCGTCCCATAGGGAATAAGGTTCAATTTTAGTGTATCCGATATATCTAAATTCTCAACAATAATAAAATATGGTTGACTTGTATTTAACTACGTTCTATAACTATGAAAGCAATACAAATGTGGGTTTTAAATCAAATGTGGACGAATGTTTGGATTTCCAATTCCACTAATTGATTCTAGAATTCAATTTTCAACTTGTGATAATTAATTCAATTATTGCTTTCGTGACGATCGATAATTTCACTTTTATTTACTGTTCTTTTTCAAGATATAATAAAAACATGTTGACCACGACACGATCTTATTCCTAATTCGCATTCATATGACAAACACGCATTGAAATGTAGGATTATCACATACGATCGCATACTTCACAAATATCTTTCCTAATATTTATTCTTCATGTATTCTATAAACAGTATTATACCTATCATGAATTTTCTAACACTACGAATAAGCAACTTATTGCCCTAATGGTGTGCAAACATTAAAACAATATGAAAAAACATGTAGATAAAATCACAACGCAAGAATCAAACTAAAAATAACAAGTTTTGGATTAAAAATTAGAAATCAAATAGTTTCATCATCCATCAAATACAAATAAACTAAGCCTAGCATATTAATATGAAAATTACACAAAAAATAAAAGAAATTCATCACCCGAATCATGTAAGTTTGAAGAAAATCTGGAAATTGGCTTTTCAAGCCTTCGAAATCGGATCCAAAATGGTGAATTCCTCATCCTCAATGTAATTTTCTCTCTTTGTTCTCAAAATACGGTTATCTCCACACAATTCACGAAAATTCCCTTTTATACCAACCCTACAAAAAAAATACCAAAACAAGATAAAGTAAGGAAACATTTTTTCTCGGGTTGGCTTGAGGCGCGCGCCCTAGTTTCTCCTTTAGCCAAACCTCAATCGAGGCTCTGTTGATGAGAGGCGTGCACCTTGCCTGCAGGCGAGGGCGTGCGCCTTAGGGCAATTTTGGGCCAATTACAATTTGGCCCCTAACTTTCCACAAGCTTCCATTTTGACACATTTTTCTCCATTTCATCTGGTTCTTGCCCTTCTCTTCATTTCCAATTGACTCCCTGCACTCTCGACTTTCGTTTCTCAGTCCGAGCTAACTTTTGATTAACTCCATTTCTTGCATCATTTTCTCTACTTTCGTTGTATTCATCGATGTGAATCTAAAACATAAAGAAAACCACAAATTTAGCCACAATTCAATCCAAATAATCACAAATATCCATATTTTGACAATCTAAATAAGTGAAAGAAATGCACTTATCACCATCATTTATAAGTTGATGGTGAAGAAAACTTATATAGGATAACATGAATGCTTGGATGCAATATGGGTGTCGTTCTAAAAAAATTATACAGGTTTTCATTTGGTGTTTGGTCTAGGAATTTCTGATGTCCTGTGTATTTTTTGGCCATGCGTTGGTGTCCTGAATAGGTCATGTTAATTTTCAGGAGCTAGAACGGGAGAAAGCCGCTCGTTTGGATCAAGAAGGGGCTGCTCCCCTTCAATATTCTGCCATGTCTGACCCAAGCCCAATAGCAAAGCAAAAATCTGCAACATTTATCAAAGGTGCTTCATAATTATGTAAATGATTTCATTTTACAGACAATTTTAGTTTAATTCCTGCACATGACGATTAGCTTTTTGCAGGACATCTGACTCGTAAGCTTTCAATTTGCATGAACGTAGAAATACTTCAGAGGGTACCATGAGTCCATACTATGATTCAAATAAGATGAGAATATAAAAAATTATGAATGAGCAATCTTTTTATCTACATTTGATACATAAGAATTAATTACTAATAAATGAATTCATTTAGGCCCCATTAAAATTTCTAGATACACGAATATAAATAAATTCATCTATAATAACTTCAGATTAATATAAATGCTAATTATTTAAGAATAAATAATGCGAAATTCATGCACGATAAGGATTTGTAGTATTTATTACATATTGAAAAACGAAAAGTAAGGTATTATTAAAATAATTGAATTGTAGTAGGGTTAAAATCGTTCAAAAATGATTCTTACCTGATATGATATTTAATATATTATAGGTACTTAGGGTTTTAGGGGTTATAATTGTCATTTTCCTACTAATAATTAATTTACAACAAACATTATAGGCTTTAGCATCATATTTTTTTAATAAATAGACTATGTTTTAATTTCATAAAAGGTTCAAACATTAGCACATTATTACATTTATGTCTCAAATTTTTTTTTTTCCCATCGCAATCTAGGTCTCAAATTAACATAAATTGATTGTTTCTGTTTATGATTTCTCTCCAAAATTTTCTTTAAAACATAGTAAGAAGACTCATTTGCCCATTGTATTTTTAAATAATAAAATAATTAATAATCGAAAAATGCGATAAAATATTTGACCAACATTTTAAAAGCACGTTAACAATTTTTTGAATGAAATTATGATTATATAAAAAATTCTAATCAATGAACCCCATCATTTGTGTGTTGTCTGTACAACTTCGGTAAAAAAATATCTATACACCAGGGGGGTTTCATCGAGGTCATGCCAAAAAGTTGCGCAAAAGATTCTCTCTAGGCTCTACCATCCTTATCCATCCGGCTAATTTCCATCAGATCAGTAAACCCTATAATTAATATAATCCCCTATCTATTCCTATCCACGGACTTTTAGAGGGTGTTTGGTAGAAATTAAAATCAGATTAAAATTAAAAATATAGTCGTTATTGTAGACTTTTATTAGACGGGTGAGACCCAATAACGACTATATTTTCAATTTTAATTGGATTTTAAATCGTACCAAACAGGCTCTTAATATATATATATAAACAAATAATCCACTGTTTGATTACCTGGTCGGCGGAGTATGTGGACCAAAGTTGGTCGTGCCTCCATCATCGTTGCTTTTTAATCATTTACATTGCTCACGAGGTGACCCCACTTACCCACTCCCAGAGCAGTTCACATGGAATATTATGTCCACTCTCTAGACATTTCTATGACACCATGCTGGTGACAGTTAGGATTACAACTCAAATTTGATTGGATATCAATGGATTTATTATTATGTTTATAATATTCCTTCAACAATTTGACAATATTGTTGATAACATAACACATGACATACAAATAACTCCCACAATAATTAGGAGTGACCAAATTATTCTTCTAACCGACTCGAGTCGGCTTGGATTTGGCTTGGTTTGGACCAATTCAAAAACCTCGATTTTGAGGTATCTAGTTAAAAAAATGATTTTTTTTATTTTATTTTAAGATTATTCATCTTGTCGATTTAGCTTTGGATTGGAATATCACTCAACTCGTCTCGTGCCACCCTTAACCATAATTTTATGTTTCCTACATTGAACTTATTTGGAATTGAAGAAAGAGATACATAAAATTACCATCTATTTTTAATAACAAATCGGTAAAACTAGTCTAGTTCACCAGATTTATAGGTGAATCGGTCAATTCTAAAGTCGTTTTAGTAGATTTTATGTTTCGATTTTCAATTATACTCAAGTTGGTTTTGTACTGATTTCTGTTTTCCAGACAAATCGATCCGCCCACTCCAATTATAGCCTCTGTTTGGTTAGCTAAAAATAAGTTGATTAAATGTATAGTTGATAATTGATAAAAATTGTAGAAATCATGAAATGTGTGATTGAAAATGAGTTTTAAAAAATAGAGGTCAAATGTGGCATAATAACATTGCTTTATATTGGTACTGCAAAATTAAATAACACAATTTTCTCTTTGCAACAACATACAAAGGAATTGAAACATGTTACATGTACAATCATTAGTAGGGTGTAAATTTACACCCCACTCACATTAGTGTGGGGCCCACTTAATTAGTGGACCCCACGCTAATATGAGTGGGGTATAACTAATGACTAGACAAATGGATTTTTCCAAAGGAATTTAGGATCATAATTTGGGGATAGGATTTCCACCTAGGATAGAGTATTCATTAGGGTTTACTTCTTTTTCCTCTTTGTAAAAAAGTTTTCTCATAAAATTATCTTAGACCAGTTTTCTTTAAAAACTCTTCTAGTCGGATAAAATATTTTCGAGAAATTATTCAAATACAATTTTTTAATCTTAAAAGCATTTTTTTTAAAAAAAATATTTTCAAAACCCTGTCAAATGGGTCATTATTCCTTTTTATCAAAAAAAGCATATGCTATGGAAAGAAGCCATGATTGGATTTAAATAAAGTCCAATATTATTATAAATGTGTATTCTCTCTATATATACGTGACAAAGGAAATTTGTGTCATCAGAAAAAACAGTCTTCTTGTCATCAAGAAAATTTTCTCGAGACTTCTTTCTAATCATCAAAATGCCTGCAATAGCTTTCGGAAGATTTCATGATTCATTTAGCATTGGCTCATTGAAGGCTTATGTAGCTGAATTCATCTCCACCTTGCTCTTCGTTTTCGCCGGAGTCGGCTCCGCCATTGCCTACAGTTAGTACCAAAACCACTTTAAGTATTGTCCAATATTGAATACGACTAAATCTTGACATATACATTGCTTATAGGGTTAAAGATTACGTTCGTCGCTCGACTTTTAGCTTAATTTCATTTTAATTATCGAACTTTTTTTCTTTTTAATCACTCAAATTTTTCCTTTTTGTTTCAGTTACATCTTCAAGTCATTTTTATTTGTAAAAATAGTTGATCGAACCGAATATACGACATCACAATCTACCACATACGAGTAGGACCATGTGGTTACTAATTTGGTGATGTAATTGAAATAGAAAGAAAAGTTGAACGTATTGAATTAAAGATGTTTGATAACTCCGGTATGATATATGATACGCTGATTTAGGACCTGTGTGACAAAGATTTTGATAAAAGTTGATAAGATGTATGGTTAAAAAGTTTATGCAAGTTGTGGGTCCCATAAAGAATGTATGATTAAAATTTAAATTTGTTTGGTTAACAAGCACTTGGTAACATTTTGATCTTTTGACAGACAAGTTGACGGCGGATGCGGCCCTTGATCCAGCGGGGCTTGTGGCAGTGGCCGTCTGCCATGGTTTTGCTCTGTTTGTAGCCGTCTCGATCGGAGCCAACATCTCCGGTGGCCATGTAAACCCTGCAGTCACCTTCGGTTTAGCTCTCGGCGGCCAAATTACACTACTTACTGGTCTCTTTTACTGGATTGCTCAACTTTTGGGCTCCATTGTGGCATGTTATTTACTCGTATTTGTTACCGGAGGATTGGTAAGTTCAATTCCAATTGAAAAGTGAAATTCACCGGTTTGGTACGCTAGACTAGATAAAATAATATTTTAAAATTCAATTCCGGTATTATTACACAGTTTTAAATAGTCGAGTCTCGATTTCTCTGGCTAAACTAGCCTGATTAGTTCGATTCCTAACAAAATAAATAATTTCATGCACAGGCTATTCCAACTCATGGAGTTGGTGCTGGTGTTGGAGCCATTGAAGGAGTTGTTATGGAAATTGTCATCACATTCGCTTTAGTCTACACTGTGTATGCCACAGCAGCTGATCCAAAGAAGGGCTCATTGGGCACAATTGCACCCATTGCCATTGGTTTCATTGTTGGAGCCAATATTTTGGCTGCCGGTCCATTTTCTGGTGGGTCGATGAACCCTGCCCGCTCCTTCGGACCGGCTGTGGCCAGCGGAAACTTCTCCGGCATCTGGATTTACTGGGTTGGACCCCTCATTGGTGGTGGCCTAGCCGGGCTCATCTACGCCAATGTGTTCATGTCCCACGAGCACACTCCCCTAGCTACCGACTTCTAAATTAATTTGTACTTTTTCTTTTGGTAATAAAAGGAAGAAGAGGAAATTTTTGCTTTTCTTCCTTTATTTCATCATGGTTTCTTTGCTGTAAATTCATTTTCTGGTGTAATGTTGCTTTCTTAAAGGTCATTTAATCGAATGTTTGGTCCCACTTCTCTATAGGTGCTCTTGGCACCTTCTTTTGATGCTTTCTTATCATCAGAATAAGATAATACCAAACAATATTAAAAAATATAAGTTAAAATCTTATTCATTATATTCTCGAGTCTCCTCTAATACTTCAAACAAAACAAGCAGTTAGATTATTACATCAAATTTTGTCGAGGAAAAAAGTAACATGATGAATCTATTGCAATCTTAATATTGCTTTATTCTCTACAAGAAGTGGGCCCCAACAGTATCTGATTTTGAATAATTCACAGGATACAAAGCAGAAATTTTGATTGTGTAATTTACAGTCAAATTATGGCAGTTTCATCTTCTGGTGGTTCTTTTCCGTAAACCCAATCATGCCCTTTCCATTCAGGAAGTTGTTGGATTACAACCTGCATCATCAAGGGGGAAGAAATAAAACATTCTAAACTTCAGATGGATTAGGACCAGTGTCGTTTATGCTTACGTCATGTTAGATATGTTGGACCGAAGTATTATTACGAAGGAAAGTATTTTTCCGTTATCTTAGTTCAGTACACCAAATATGCATATAAATTTTCTGACTGAACGTAACAAATTATTTGAATGAAAATTCATGGAGGAAAAGGGTCATATGACACTAAACTAGACGAGAAAATTGTACTAAAAGAGTTGTAGCTGATTGTTCAAAACTAAAGAATGCCACTAGAAAGTAGTGGTGCAAATCAGGTCTTGCAGGTACTATCATAGAGGTCCACACATGCCTCGACTTCACGTCCGAAGCAGCCTGTGTCAGACAGACCACACCTGTTTTACACCAGAGCAGGTCGGGGCTGCCCCGGCCTACCCTTTTTTTATTTTTTTTCCCGGCCAACTTGTAAAATGTAAAGAATGACCAGTATGAAGAAATTATAGAAAATGATTGAGAAAAAGGAATGCAAACCAGGCCTCTGGAATCTGCATTGCCAACAGTGGTTTGACAAGCCAGTCTCCAATTCTTCGGATTCTGAAATTGCAAATGTAACTAATTAGCCATTCAGCAGTATATCGTATACTACTGGACAATATTAAGAAAGAAAAAGAAAACTCCATACCCCTTTTAATTTTTCCTTCTCTTTGTCCGTACTAGGAGTCAATAGCTCCTTTCCTTCGACAACCTCAACGAGGCACGTTCCACAGGTTCCTCCTCCCCCACAATTTAGCAGAGGTCTAGCCTGAAACGTTAAAATAGAAGTCGATAAATTTGGATGATGGGATGGCTATGAAAATTGCCTACGCCAGTCCTTGCTAGATGTACTGAAAGGAACAGGGGCTTACGTATGGTCCATACAATTCCATGTTGTTGTCCAACATTATGTCTCTAAGTTTCTGTCCACCACAGGCTGTTCGATAGTGCACGTCCGGTGTTCCATCTGGAAGCAAAACAGACTAGGAAAATACACAAACTTGACACAGTCACACCACGATTACAATTTTTAAGTATATTATTAGGATATTTGAGACATTGAATTGAACTAGACATGATTAAATAAGAGATATATTCGAAATGTTTCTCAACTGTTCTGTCCAGTTTGTCAGACATTAAATGCAATTTTACTATTTTGCCCAATTCAGCGTATCAGATATGATAGTTAATAGTAAACTGAACTCACACTAACAAATGCAAAATTCACTGCAGCCTCCGTCGGTTCTTCTTCCGATACTGCAGCCTCAGGTTCACTCTGGCGTGCAGTTTCAACGGCTGGGATTTTCCCTCGGGGAAAACCGAGATTATTAAAGCCTTTAGAAGTTATGTGAGGGGTGTTCTTGAAATTATGGGATGCTGAGAAAGAAGCTAAATTATGTGAGTTGAGTTGAAGTATTCCCATTTTTAGGGATATTTGGATGAAAACAGTGGCACTTTTAAGATAGCTTGAATCTATATGGATATTGGATTTTGCGTGGCAATTTAATGAATTGAATTTGTGGTTCTTGTTCATCTTATCTGATGGCTGAAAAATTTGATGGTTTTACCTTCTCATGACAAATGAAAATAGTAACAAGCAATCTTGACAATAACTGTAGACATCACCTAGGTGTAAAAACAAGCCGAGCTTCTTGGCAGAGTTTTCAACGGTTCAACCTGTGTGGCCGGGCAGGGCCCGACAATAGGATCCGACGTGTGCCTGATGGCTTGGTCCAGGCCAGTTTTACTACTGCCTGGACCTGATAGTAAGTGTCCTCGGCCCGTGTAACTGCTCAAAAGTTTGAAATAATGAATGGGTCGGGCTGGGCCTTGAAGGCTTTACTAGGAATTCAACATGTATCCTTTCCATTCAACACATGGCAGTTCAATTTGTTAACTATGCAGTGAACAGGATGATATATTAATCCTATTAATTTAGAGCTTGTTTGGTAAAGCTCAAAATCCAATTAAAATTGAAAATATAGCCGTTATTGGATCTTACTCGTCTAATAAAACTCAACAATAACAGCTAGTTTTTCAATTTTAATTCGATTTTAATCTCTACCAAACATCTTCTTAGCCATGCATAGTTTCACTTCCAAAATAAAAATATGAATGTTCTGAGGACATATTGTGTTATATTTAACTGAGTAAACTGTACAAGATGTATGACTAATTGAGGACTTAGAGAATAGTTTATAAAATTTAAAAAAAAAAATGAGATGCCAGATTCATGCACACGATTAAACTCGTGAAATCTACAGATTCTGCATTTGTAATCCACAATATTTGCATGAATATAACATGATAATACAATAGACAAGATTTTAACTTATTTTTATTTCTTAATACTGTACAATGGTGTCCATCCACCTTACAGTCACAGAACAAGCCATCAATGTTTTAATGGACAATACAGCTATTTCAGAACTGTGTTAAAGTAGATAATATCTGGATTAGTTAACTTTCAAGGAAATCTAGCCTATACTATTGCTCTGTTGAATTGCCATCTTCTTCGTTCTCTTTAGTTGCTTCATTAATGCAAGCCGTTCAGAAGAGTAGGGCGAAGGAATCTAGTCAACAAGATGACTATGTAAGAACTTGGCGAAGATTAAAGAAATATAGCAAGAGCAAAATTATGAATGGATGAAATTTACCAAAGATGGCATGTATCTCTTGATTGCAGCTAACATGGCTGCATGACCTACAGCAGAAACCTGATAATTGATAAAGAATGGGGAATTAGCAAGCTCTCTTCAATGTCATGAATTAAACTTAATCCCAAACCCGAGGGCTATAGAAACAAAACAGAAAGCAGAAATGTGCACAAACAAACAAGTTTACAGTGGTTCAATCTCAGTGAGAGCTATATCCACTCGCCGCTGTTACAGTTTTTACTAAAAAATGAGAAGTAAAAATTTACAATGAAGATCTCAGTCCTCCCTCAGTCTCTATCTATCTCTGTCTACTATTACGAAAAAAAGCCCACCCAAATCATTTATGTAGTGTGAGCAACCAGGTCGATCTGCGGTTGAGGAAAAAGTGACAGTAAAATCAAGCTCCAAATAGTCCAATGTGCAAGTTAAAAGATAGTGCAAAGTGCTTCTCCAGGCCTCATCTAAGTGACTACGTCATCAGCGTATATGAATGTGTCCTTGCAAGCACTAAACCTAATATTGGAATTTTGATGTCCCAAACAAAAAAGTGATGTATGCAAGGGAAACTCAAAATTCCTTTAAAAATGAAGCGCAGCTACTTCCGGGTTTTTTTTTTTTTAATATAATCTTGAAACAGTCAAAACAAGCTATGATCAAAAGCAATGGCACCTGTTTACATTATTAGAATAAATAATCGGAATATAGTAATGGAAATATTGCTATTCAATTCCTAGATTATGCACTTTTTATTTATCTTTTTTCTACACATTCAACTTTCACTTTGTTAAGCACAAACAGTTATCCAACCACAAAGTAAGAAAACAAAAGCTGAAGTTGCATGTTCAGATCTCAGAAATCAGCTTACTGGAAGTAACATTAAAATTGTTACTGGGATGAGGGTGGCAATGTCAGCAAGTGTTCTTTGCATTTTTCTCTTTTCCCTTTTTGTGACCTTATAGCCACATAATTGCTTCGTAAAAAGCTGCAGAGTGTACTTGATGTCTACAAAAAGTATCTGAGTTCCCATCCATATATCCTATGATATGATTCATATTGCAGACTTAGCAAGCGTTAGAACAATATACATGACCCAAAATGAAGAAGGGAATTGTGAACTTACAACACTTGCAGATACCATCTTGGTCGTAGATTTTCTAAGCAGATTTTGATGGATGGGCTTCGACGAATCTAAATCAGCAAGGTTTTTAGCATTGGCCTGTCATTCCTAACAATTATTTATAATAGTTGGAAAGGGACCTAGGTACATGCAAGAGAGTGTGAGGAAATAACACAGATTGATTAGTGCTCTATATGTACCGATAATTATTGTTGAACCATCTCACTTAAAAGCTTAATATCTTATTGAGTGGACATATTTATTTCTAAACATTTAGTCTTCAATGCACCACCTCACGAGCAAAGCGATCCAATTGTTCATCAAAGGCCTCACACGTGACGTCTTTTTCGTGCTCCAATATCATGTTGAACCATCTCATTATAAAACAAGTGATAAAAAAAGGGGAAATATGTATCTATTTAGATTAAATCTTCAAATAATATCCTAGCTTCAAAGGAAAAAAAATTAAAAAAATAGGAAGGATATCCTATGGATGCTTATTAGGATTGACAAATTAGAATCAAGAAATTACAGCACACATCTCAGCTTCTCTCCTTAGTCCTTTCTATTGTCTTGCTAGGTTTTCCTGTTCTGTCATTTTCTCCAAAATCATACACTGCAATTACGCTGAGATTATTTGTTATAGAAAGGAATGTAAAATACACTGTCATCAGTCATGGCAAAAGGTTATTGCACATGATTACATAATGTTTGGCATGTTTACTGAGGATGTTTGTTTATATCTCTCTATTTAATATTGAATATTTAATCGGTCATTAACCAAGTAAACACACAATATTTCTTAGTCGTCCATCTAGTATCCATACCTGAGACTGGATAAATTCGTGTTGATGTTTTCCCCTTGTCATCAAGTCGGCTGGCCTCTGTGGTGCTTCCATTATTAGAGATGAATTTTTGGTTCCCTTAATTTGAAATGACGGCAGTAAGTCAGGATCACTTCTTTCCCCTATTGTCTGCATGTCACTGCTTAACAAAATTAACATTATGGAAACTTCGCAGTACTGTCTAAGGCATGTGACTCTTAATCTGCAATATATTGAGTGCATGTTTGGTACGCAATATCAAACAGAACCATACATTATAATTAAAGAGATTTTAACTTATTTGTGGTCCTTAATATTGTCAAGGCTTATCAGTTCCTCCACAACAAACATGCCATAATAGATTTTCAATTTGAATCCAGCAAAGCCAACATACCTCGTTCCATCATAAGCAGACCAGAAGTCCTCCAGACATGGGGATAGCAGTTCCTGACTGAACAATAGAACACAAAATCAACCTCAAAACCTAGTAAACCCTGTAATGTAGATTGTAGAAATGCCATAATGGAACGTTGATCACCTCTTAAGTAAAAATTCTAACAAATTAGAATCTAAGGCTTGTTGAGTTGAATTGCTGTAGTGGGCGAATCCCGAAATCACATCATAGCATACAGTAAAAATGGTGTACAAAATAATTTCTTGCTCTGCCTGAATAGGATGATTTTTGGACCTTCTCCTATCTTGGAATACATGACTGTTATATGCAGCATAAAAGTCGACCCATCCAATTTCGTCGATAATTACCTGGTAACGACAATTTTAAGGCATCTGGTTTATTAAATCTTAAGTTCCGATTAATAACTGACCTCCATTACGAGCTGATACTCTGAGATGGTTGAAAATTCAGGAAACATGGAAGGGATACCACACTCTAAATAACTGTAATGAACATGAAAGCTCTTCTACATCAAGATATATGCAAAAAGCCAAACATTATAAACTCGGAATTCAAAATATTAATACCTAAGAAAATCTTTAATTTGTTCATCAACATCTTTTATATGGTGCTTCCACAAGAACAATCTTGTTTCTCTTCCTAGATATGCAAAAAGTCCCAGAGTAATCAAACAACTTTCTTGAACCTGCTAATATCTCGAAAAGACAATGAATTATAGTTGTCATATGAGAAACAAAAAAATGCGAAAGCAGAGTAATTTTGAAGGCATTCCCTCAGGATTTCAAGCGGACAATAGATTTCCATAAACAGGAAAACTTTTCCATAGTTAACTAGTAGATTTAGGTATGTTAAATTGAATGTGATAAAGAATAGGAATAACCTTGCTAATGTGCCTGCCTGAAGTTACACTTTCTCTGTGTAACGCAGTAGAAAGCTTTCTCTGAATCAGTCCAATCCAAAATTCCATATCTTCAACATTCTTACTTGGAAGAATCTTACTTCCAAAATGGGAAAGAAAATTATCTTCAAATCCAGCCTCAGTTGCTAGCTGATGCAATTTCTCAAGAGAAACTTGACTGTGTGACATAGTCATAAGCTCTATCAATGCCTCTTCAATTGAATTTGAAAATAAGGGATAAGAAATTCGTGCTGAACCCAATTCCCTGACAGCAGCACAACAGCTTATACCCATAATTGTTCCTGCAATACCACTGAATTTATTCAAAATTTAGATTTCTCCTAACAGCAAGGTAGCAGGAGAAGTTAGGAAGGGAAAAATGAAATACATTTATAACATGGACAAACCTTCCTGCGTATTCCAATGACCACTTCTTGAACAAAGGGATAAATAATCCAGCTATCCGTGGAAGTTCAACCATTCTAAACCACTGCACCAATTTCGGGTTCCTGGTGTTTAACTGACTTTCTATTTGCAATCCAAGAAAGTTCGTCTTCGGAGAAAGGCTGGTGCAAATGACGCGAGAAAATTTCAAGACCTTGCCATGCAATCTTTCTATTCTTTTTTAATTTCATAATACAATGAATAAAAGCATACTGCAACGGATTGTACAGATGAAATAAAGAACTTGAATTTTAAATTTATTCATTTTGTTTGTTAACCATCTAATCTAAAAGCTCAAGTTGATAGAGAGAGGTCACACACGTTCATTTAATTGTGTCTTCAACAAGAACCTTCTAGTGTAGTAGACCCACTCCATTCTTTGAGCAGGGGTTGGGGTGCACAATTTCGTTTAAATGGGTGGTAGCGACGCTTGAATCCAATTATTTTGCTTGGCTCTGATATCACGTTAATTATATCATTTACAAGTTTAAACTGTTAGAGAAGAGTAACATGTAATCACTTACTGTTTAAAAATTATCACAAGCACGGGAGTACATAAAAATATGATTATGAGTTTTTGAAAAATACTTTCCAAGGACTATTTAGTTTCCATGATATGTCCCCTTGACTTACATCTCAAGAACAGGAGATGGGTTGTTGCTGCGTTTGTGAGAAAGAAATAACTCCACCTCAATTGCTGCTTTCAGTAGAGCATACACTGCAACCTGAATAAGGATAATCTTAAGTTAACCTTACTCTTATCTCATTTCTCACAAATATCAGGGAATTCAACATGTAAATGCTACAAAACCTCTCCCTCCCTCCCTCCCTCCCTCCCTCCACACACATATAAATGTATACTTGTATATATCTACATACACAATCACTCCAAAGTGTGTGCATACCTGATATGCAACGTGCTTATGCCAGGCATTGACATCGACTCCATTCCATGCCATTGCTAGTGGTGGACCTGTTTTAGCCAATTCGATCGTCTGTATTGCAAGGGAAAAACTTCTAGCAGATTCATGCAATACCCATACTAAACAATTCACACGATTAAATTCCACTTCATGTCCTCCAGCCTTGGCCAAAGAATACTCAGGCTCAGCAATTCTTCTATCAGACTCAGCCGCAGATTCCACTGAAGATAGTCCTCCAATAGGTATCAATTTCGATGAAGTCTTACGGGATGAGAATGGACGAATGAAGAGAAGGCCTTGGGGAAAAATATATTTAGCTAGGCCATGCCTCTCTTGCTCTTTTACGTATATCTTTGCCAGGCTCGGTGGATTTAACCAAGACATGAATTTATCATCTGATAGGAAAGCTTTTCTACAACACAAATGAAAGAGTGTGTTAATTTTTCAGCTTTACCCCACATCAAAAGTATAAAAGTCAAGCTACTTGTGAAAGAAGCACCGAATGTTGGACCAGAGTTCTATCACGTATAGCATATACCTCAACTAATCAGATATATATCAAAAATATATTCCAGAGCATTTTTCCTTGTAGTAGAACAATCAAAAGAAGTTTGGTTTCTAATCCTATTGCTATAGGATTCTACACCCACAAAACTCCTATCAGAAACATAATTTGAGGTCCCTTTTGGATTAGGGAAATAAAATTCATAAGCTCTAAAAAGGTACATATCAACAGAAGAAACAAAGTTCTCGAACAAAGATTATCTCTGTAAAAGAACTCAACATTCGATTTCTTACACTATATTCGAATTCAATCAAGTAATTAAAGAAGATTGGAGTTCTGAAGCATAACGGAAACCCAAAAAAATACACTACACTGAGTGACAGATAGAAGATAGAGAATGAGAGCTTACGGATTGTAGAATTGAGATGGGCGCAAAGAAAAAAAGGAAGCCATGAAAATGGAGGAGCAGCGAAAAGGGAAGGAAACATTGTAGAGATTTTGTCTGTATATAAAAGAGCTTGAAGCGAAGGTAACGAGGCAGGTAGAGCGATAAACAAGCCCTATCTGAATAAAATATTACACGCCTCAAGCGCAAAATCCTAGGTTTTTGCTCCCGCCACACGCAACGGCAAAAATCCAGTTGGTTTCCCATAGTTTTTCACTTTTATTTCAATAAAATAACATAAGAAATTGATTTCATTGTGCTGAATCATTTGAATGAATTTTTTAAACATGATCAATTTGGCATCGATTCTTATACAATTTTCTTGAATCAGAAAAATACTGATATGGTTGTATGAATCATAGATATCTTTTGAGTGCCGAATCCGGATATACACCGACAATAGCTCCTAAAAATGTGATTTTCTTTGCAAGCGAACACCATATTTTCAAGTAAAAATGCTCCAATAACCGCTTCAAACTTGAATCTATTGTTAAATAGAATTGACCCAAAAGTATCATTTTCCAATCTTGAATCATTGCTTTACACATTTTAGTTCACTGATCTTGTTATAGATCCGGGAGCAATAAGGTTGACATTTTTGATAGCATTGATAGGCATGTTTGGCTAAGCTTAAAAGGTGTTTCATGGGTACTTTTTAACTTCAAGTATAAAAATCAAAATTTGTTCGCAAGTATAAATTTGAACTTATTTTTTTGTCGGGTAATCTATGCCAATCATGCCGTTAGCAATGAGTAGCATTCAAGTTCATATCACTTCTCCAAGGCAATTCAGGGCTCCTCGAGCTGAGCTTTCAATTCTACTTATTGTAAAATAATTTCTTGAAAAGTAAACTTAGATCAACTTTCTATAAAAGCAGCTATGAAAAATATTTTTGAAAAATCATCCAAATATATTCAAAAATAGTTTCATAGCTTTTGACTTTTCAAAAAGTCCGCCAAATGAACACTCAGTAAGTAATGCCATTTATTGAGAACAACAATTTTCCAGTGCAACTTACAGATACAGTAATACAGAGATTATAAAATTATTCGCCCCGCAATTTTGCTCTTATCGCACCACTAGCTAGATTTTGCCAGTGATGACAACTACTGCAAGAAAAATACGAAGGCTACGACATCTCAGAATTCTATTCAAAATCAACCAAGCATTTCCCAATACTGAAAACTGCCGACATTTTTTTATGACCCCTCGAAACATAAATTAAATCAAGCCGGTAAAAAAAGACATTGCAGAATTCTGTCATCTAACTGTTTCAATTCCCACATGCTGCAGCATCTAGTAACCATAACCTGATCAAAGCAATAATTGGAAATCATTTAGTACAAATTTAGATTTGTGCTTGAGAAGTTTGGATAATAAGAAACGGCAACTACCTGAATTGCCCATGGGATTTCCAGCAGGTACGGATTCAGGCTCCTTGATATCGACAACTACAGCATCAGATGTGAGAAAGGTCCTTGCCACGGATGTCGCATGCTCTAGGCAACATCTTACAACCTGCTTCCCACATGATTTTATGTTTCTTAAGCAACTGTCTTAACGTGCTAAATAATAAATAACTTCATAGATCCAATTTAATCAACATTCATACTGCTCTAATGTTTAGTAACAAGATGAAGCAATAAAGGAGCTTGCCTTTGTGGGATCAATTATGCCAGCAGCCATTAGATCCTCGTATTTTCCAGTTGCAGCATTGTAACCAAACTTGGGATTATCATTTGCCAACACCTAAACAAAGAAACGACGTTAATCAAACAAGATTCAGATAAAAACTCGCGAACAGATAATTCCAAACATGGCACAAGAGCATCTGAGTCAAGCCTTACCTTCTCTATTACAACACTACCATTCACCCCTGCATTCTTGGCTATTAACTTCATTGGATAACTCAATGCTCTCTTAACAATATCTGCTCCAACCTGCAGCCATTCAATTAATTAATCCTTGTTTAGCAATTACACAAAATCCAGCATTGCATCTTCCCAGGATATAGTGTAGACCAAGAAAATATGCGCCTGCATTACCTTCTGCTCGTCATTATCTAGGGTATCCTTTATGGCATCAACTTTTGCTGCAAGCCGCAACAAGGTACACCCACCACCAACCACAATGCCTTCCTCAACAGCTGCCTGTAGCAACCAAAAATTATGAGTTTAGTTTAACATATTGACTGGCAATGATTCAATATTATAATTTCAGAAAGAATTCCAAAGTCCAAGTAGCAAGTCAGAATGAAAGTTCACCTTTGTCGCATTGAGGGCATCTTCTACTCGCAGTTTCTTTTCTTTAAGCTCAGTTTCAGTTTGTGCACCTACCTGAAAACAAGTGTACAGGGATAAGAATATTAGAAAATAATCTTCAGGACTACAGTAAGCAACCACGACGACACCGTACATAAGTAACCAAGGAATCACCTGAATAACAGCAACGCCACCTGAGAGTTTTGCAATTCTTTCATTTAACTTTTCCTTTTCATAATCCTGTTCAGCACTCTGCATGACAGACCAAGATTTTAGAATGTTTGATGCACGGAGGATTTAACCGAATAAAATCATATGAGCAAAAAAACACACACACACACACAAAATCGCACCTCGACGAGGTTTCTGATCTGGGCAACTCTTTTGTTTACTGCCTCTTGTGTGCTCCCATCACCAACAATTGTTGTTGTGTCCTTGGTCAGTACCACTTTTGCAGCAAGTCCCAATACCTCACTTCCAGCCGTATCCAGGGATAAACCGACCTCCTCCCTTATCACGGTACCTGAACACATTTCCAAGGATAAGTTACTGCAGGGTTTACTTATATATTTGACACAAGGCACATATCTACAATCAGTAGATGGTAGATAACCTCCAGTGAGAATAGCAATGTCATCAAGGTATTGGCTTTTGCGTTCTCCAAATCCAGGGGCTTTGAGTGCAGCAATTTTCAAAGATCCTCTTAGCTTATTCACGACAAGAGTTGCAAGAGCTTCCTGCTCAATGTCTTCTGCAATTATTAATACTGGATATCCTCCCCTGATAGCATCTTCCAAGATGCTAACTAAATCTCTGGCATTTGTTATCTTTTTGTCAACCAGAAGAAGCTGCATAAAGAGCAGTTGTCATTTGGAATAAAAGTAAGTCAATATCCTGGATCCAATATATATAATAGAAAAAATGAGATTATCTCGAAGATATTGTAAATACCTTGCAATTTTCATATTCGACAGCCATCTTTTCACTATCTGTGACAAAGTACGGAGAAATATAACCACGGTCAAATTGCATGCCTTCGACAACATACAAATTGTTCTCGGAACTTCTCCCTTCTTCAAGAGTCACCACACCTTTTCTGCCCACTTTACTCATAGCTTCTGCAATCATATTTCCCACTTCATAATTATTTCCAGCACTAACTGCAGCTACGTCAGCTAGCTCACTGTCCTCAACCTGCATATCAATCACGAGAAAATTAAGGAGAGTCCCACCAAAATGGACTTAACAAACCATCCACAAAAAAATGCCAGGTGAAAAGAATTTTGCAATCTGTACAGTAAGATAAACAGATAGTGCATTCAAGTTTACCTCTTTTGACATTGACTTGAGCTCAGACACCAGGGCTTTAGCTGTCCTCTCAATACCCCTTGTAATCTGAATAGGATTTGCGCCAGCTGCCACGACCTGAACAAATCAGCACCAAAAAGTTTAGTAACAAACACTCATTCAAAGCTCAGACATAGTGTATTAAATACTTGCAAGAGAGTGCCCTTAATATGTGCAACCTTAACACCTTCAGTGATGATACCCTGTGCAAGTACAACAGATGTAGTTGTCCCATCACCAGCTAAGTCATTTGTCTTTGAAGCAGCTTGCCTCACCAATTTAGCACCAATATTCTCCACTGGGTCTTCCAATTCAACCTACAAAGGAATTCAGATTGTGTAGAACTTGAAGTTAAAAATCAAAACAGTCAAAATGATCATATTGCATTATTCTTATAGACAAATTCAAATGGCCAGCATTATATACCTCTTTAGCTACAGTTACACCATCATTGACAATTTTTGGAGAGCCGTACTTGCTCTCGAGAACTACATTCCTTCCTTTTGGACCAAGGGTAACACCCACTAAATCTGCAAGCTTGTTTACACCAGCCTGAAATGGAAAACTAGCAAAAGTAAGGCATTGTAGCAACACAAACTGGATATGAACTGAAATGTATTCTACAAAATGAGCGTATCTCGCCAGTTTAATGTGCAAACTCACCTGCAGCTTCTTAATTGCAGAACCATCCTTGTTAAAATGTAACTCCTTGGCCATAGCCTGAACCTTAAGATTACAACTTTTCCGCAGAACTACATTTTTACTACTGACTCGAGATGAACTGGAAGATATGGATCCAAATGAAGATAATGCTTCAGATGTGTTTGCCAGTTTTTTATCTGCTACGTAGGCACTGGTTGAAGTAATAGAACCAACAGAAGACAAGGCAGCAAAGGTTGAAGCCATATTCTCTCAAGATCTATAACAACAAACATAAGTACAATGGCTCGTGAAAAACCCATTTCAAAGAAACCTCATATATAATCAAATTAGAAATATACATATATAAAGGGCCCGAAATATAAGAAATAGTGCGCAAAATAAAAGGAAGAAAATAAAATAATTCGAAAACCGTTCTTTCAAAAGCTCGTGAAAAATTATATCCTAATTGACAATTGTTTAAGAAAAAAAAGAAGGTAATGTCCAAGTTCTAATTTTTTTTTTTTCTCCTTTATCTTTCTCGTACTTCGTTTTCTTTCTTGTTCCACCAAAAAAAAAAAGACAAAAATAAGAAATCCTTCACATTTCCATGCCCAAACAGTGTTAAAATTCAGAATGTTAATCCTTCAAATTTATTCGGACGGGATTATCTTTCTTCTGATTTCATTTAAAAGAGAGATTCAATATTATCATCGAGAAATGCAATCATAAAGAAGAATGCATAAATTCAACATACAATTGTATTGCATTTAAATTCAAAACAAAGTGAAGCACGCAATGAATTACTTTGCAATGAGCTTGTACATCTCAAATAAGTAAAATGAAGAATAATTATAGTAATTTAAAGAAGAACAAATATTACCCGGCGAATTGTAAGAACCAGGAATTGATTAATTGAAGAGAGACTGCTTATGAAGGTAGAAGTTATAGAGAGTTCTTTAGGGTTTAAGAAGATAGGGGAGCTCGGTAAGAAGGTTCTAGAATTTCTTCATTTTTCATATTTCTAAAAATAGTAGAGGGAATATACGATGTGCTTGCAGCCTATCGTAGTGCAGTATGGTTCATTTCCACAGTGTTTTGACCTTTGATTGGTTTAATAACTTCGAATTTTATTTGCACAAACATTTTTTTCAATCATTCTACATTGTCATCCTCATTGAGAGACAGTTGACATATTGACACATAACATTCTATAGTTGAATTGTTTCGAACACAAACATCATTTTCACCCAATCACTTTCATCCATCTACACAATTGTCGAGGAAGATGGTAAAAATCATCTGGCAAAAGTAGCCAAATTTTATTCAATGTTGCGCGTGGCAAAAAAATACTGATTGAAAAGATAAATTATTTTTTAAACTGTCCAATGAGTCCAGAGGCTTAGCCAAAAAATGATGTTTGGATGGGTTGAAACTTAAAAAATCTCAAATGAACTCACGCCACAAGAAATCGAGTTTGAGGAGTTATTCTCGCGACATTCACAGTAAAAAGTATATGGAATTCAATGAAACAATAAAAAGTTTAGATGTCTCACATTAAAATATTCCACTAAATCTTTGTATTTTTTTTTTTTTGTTACCAAATAAAAAATGGATGCTTGCCTTAAAACATATAAATTGACCGAATTACGATACAAAATAAGCAAAAATACATATTTACCAATCAAAATTTAAAAAATTAGTTAACGAGTACTCTCGTAGTAACTTTGGTGACTAATATTCCCAAAGAAATGAAAGCTTGATCGAAACACACAGACGATAATATATAACTATAATTCATATGCTATTGTCTCAAAATATTATTTGGTGTGTTTATCGATCTTTTATATCACAACATTTCGAAGGTCAAAGAAATTAAATTTAATTCATGTCCATTTCTAGCTCGATTTCAAGAATATACTTATATATAGATTACTTTATAAATAAATAAGTTTTAACAAATATTCTTTTTATTGTCAATATCGAATCTAAAGTAAATTATTTATTTTGGTCATAATATCTTTTTTTATGGTCAAAATAAGTAATTTTTTTTGTAAGTATGAATAAGTAATATATGAAAACATGAGTAGAAATAAACAAAACTATTACTTTTAAATTTAGCAAAATATGTGTGTTTGTGCCACATTATTTTGGAAGATGTATTCTAGAATAGTAGATTGATGGAGAATGTGTGATTGAAAAAAAAAAGTTATTAATGTAATGAAAAATATTATTTTATTGAAAAATGTGTTGTTGAAAATGAGTAGAAGAATGAAAGTAAAAATTTTAACGTGTACCAAACAAGAGCAATTTATTTCTAGATCTAATTAATATATTCAATACAAATTATCTATAATAAAATTGAATTAATAATTATAAGTAATTTTAATCAAAAATGCATTAAATAGAATATCTAATTTGACAATAAAATATTAACGTCTCATGAATGTCATGAAAAAAGTAATTAATAATCGTAGCGTCTTTAATACGTTTTAAATAATTAAGTATTGGATTTGGGTTCAGATTCAAACTAGAGATTGACTAATGTTAATATTTGAGTCAAAATCCTACAATTTCTTCTTAAAGTTTTTATATGGGCGGGGGACAGTGCTATATTAGAGTTAAGCTAATGCTAATATTTGGACCAAATTTCAACAATTTAGGATGTGTTTGAGTCCCATTATTTTGGAAAAATATATTTTAGAATAATAGATTGATAGAGAATGTGTAACTGAAAAAGAAAAAAAGTTATTGACGTGATGAAAAATATTATTTTATTGAAAAATGTGTGGTTAAAAATGAGTAAAAAATGATAATGAAAATTTTAATATGCACCAAACATGGACTTATTGTTAAAGTTTTCATATGGGCAGTGGGATAATGCTAGGCTACAGCCCAGCACTACCCCGCACTACCTACACCGATGCCAATGACAACATGCCACGTGCTTGTGACGCATTGTAACAATATTATACACCAAGAGTGTTTGGTAGAAATTAAAATCGAATTAAAATTGAAAAATCAATTGTTACCGCTGACTTTTATTAGACGAGTGAGACCGAATAACGGCTATATTTTCAATTTTAATTGGATTTTAATCTCTACTGAATACGCTCCAAACATGATTGTTTATTTGGATTAATTGGAATATATATATATATATATATATATATATATATATATATATTCCAATTCATTTTCTCTTAATTTTCTATTAACCCATGTTTGATGCCATTTTTAAAATTTCAAACTCATTTTTAACTATACATTCTCTTTAAAATAACTTTGCACGTGAAAATTACTTTTTATTCACGCGTTCTTATAAAAAGGAAATCACAAAATTTATTATTAAAAAATTTAGGAGCTAAATGTTCACTGTAAATTTGGTAGAAGTAAACTAAGCACCTAATTGTTTTAGCTAAAAAAGTAAATAAAAATTTAAGTCATAATTAACAATTAATTTTAGTCATGTTTGATCCACGTTATTTTTTTTCATTTTCATTCTTATACTCATTTTTAATCACACATTCTTCAACAAAATAATATTTTCCATCACATTAATAACTTTTCATTCTTTTTCAACCACATATTCCTCGTCACATCAACCAAAAAAATACGTTCTTTTGAAAATAATGTGCACCAAATAGGGGCTTAATCACACATTTCATTGAACCCAAAATTTGTATCAACTTTTCAATCACATATTTCATCAACTTTTATCAAAAATTGTCAAAAATTTAAATTTTAACAAAACCAAACATGGGCAAGGTAATAGTATTTATTTCTATTTTTCAGTATCCAGCCTTGAAGAAAGAAAAAATGAATAATGTTAGGCATGTGTCTCGTGTCCCAATATATTGGAAGATATTATTAGTCTATGAAATACTCAATCCGTCCCATTTATATAAGTTTGTTTTGTTTTTCACACGAATTAAGAAATCTTATTTAATATTATTGAAAAAGTAATTTTTGCCAAAAACTTTCCTAGTTTACCCTCATTTAATTATTAATAACTAATAATAAATTATTATTAAAAGTGGTAAAGAAATAAGAGTATATTAGTAAATGAACAAAACAAAGTATTTTTAATAAAAAAAAGACGGTATAATTGGAACAAGAAAATAAAAAAAATAAAATTATATAAATGGGACGGAGAGAGTATTATTATTATCTTTTACCTAGAAGCACATTTTTCCACTCAAAATAACTCAATTCATCCTGGATAAGAGTCTCATTAGGATAAGAGTCTCATAATGAAAGTGTAGTTGAATTATGCTTCTTACAGCATCATTAATAAGAATCGAACCAATCAAAGAATAGACAACAAGAAGGAAAAGAGGTCAAATGAGACCATCCTAGAACATTTGAGTACTCTATCGTGCAACAAAAAATTTTCCATAGCGAGGCATGCTCGAGAAATTTTCCTAACGTCAGGCCGGGCCACAAAAACACATTTAACGATTCACAAATAGTCAAGCCACCAAACTATTGGAAAAAATTAAAAGAACTTGAATTTAAAAAAAAAAAAAAAAAAAGGTTCCCTTCCCCCACTCCCCACAAAAAAAAAAAAAAAAAAAAGATCTATAGATTATCATCAGAAATGGTAACAGTACGTACACCTGTATCTTTCCACAACCTTCACCCCTAGAATTTAGGAAATACACTTGCAATACAAGACATAAAACTTGTAGGTAGTTGTTTACAACCCACTGCCTGCTAACCAAAACAAAGTTTATAGACCTCAACTGCTGCATCCAACGGATTTGAGCATAAAGCAGTTATACATGAAACGTCCTTGTAAAAATCGCCAGCAAAAATTATTAAAAAAACACAGGAAAGAGGGGTAGGGATAAAAATTTAAATCAGACGCCATATATCAAGTCCATAATTTTTGACATGGCTGATTTGGCTGGCACAGCAACAGTCCCAACAGATTGCCGTGCAATGGAACTGCCATCCTGAAGAGAGTATGGATGAGGCGTGACATTAAAACCATTAGACTCCAAGTTCCTTCTCGATGGTGCCGGGGGTATTGGCAAAAATCCTTGATTGTGGAGCCTCTCATTTAGAGCCTGGCGTTGTGTAGGATCAACAGGCTTCACTCCAATGATAAGAACTCCATTTATTTGCATCCCATTTTTGCTGAGGGCTTTTTGAGCATCAGATCGATTCTGCACGAGCAATTTAGTAAACAAATCATCTATCTATAGCACTAGTTGGAATATTCAGATAATAAATATATTCTTATGTCGCATAAACACATTCAAAGAAGCAAACCTCGTGTGTTGCCTGAAAGAACATCATAGGCCAAACCACATTATACAACGCTGAATATCACCAAAAACGTGACAATGAACCTAAAACACCACAAGGAGGAAAAACTATGTACACTTCACCCAACCTTTAAAAAAAAACAAATCAGAAATACAGTCTAAGACTCTATTGCTACTCTTCACGACAATCCACATTGTAAGTGTAAAATCCAGTGATTTATCAGACAGGAGATGTATCGGTCATATTCTATCATTCTACAATGTTACTCGTCAAGATAACACAGGTCCAGAGTCTAAAGTCATGTATACCGTGGAACGTCCAGCAAAAAGGTAGGAATATGTGATGACCCTATCAATAGACTTTGTCCATAATGTTTCAAATTGCACGACTGAGTCTAACTTGGATAATTTTTTAAGTGTCTTTTGAGTAGCACCATATTCCAGTTTTATCTTTGCTCAAATTGTCAATTAATTTTGATAAATAATAAAGGAATAAGAAAACTGCAGCTTCTCACAGTTTATCGTATTAATAAATGGCTTCGAAACCTTCTTACTAGCATAAGATGGACATGTCAATAGCCATGAAGAAAATGCAAAATACAATTAAACAATAAAGTAAAATGAACTTGTAATAGCATCAAAATAACCTGATACAGAATATGTATCCAATTAGCTACTCTTGGGCCAGGAACATGTTTTAGAATCACCCCGCATTTTTCGAACTCCCGCAAAACTACGTTTGTATCACCTGGCAAAAATCTGAAATTCAAAATTTTAAAAGTATTGTAAACATCGACTAGGGTGAATTTACAAGCTTCGTAAGTTTAAGGAGATAAATAAAAGGTTATGGATGAATATTCAAATATTAAAACACAAATAAAATGGATAAAGAAGTTTGTTATGAATCGAAATACTGGAATTCTCATACCAAACCCCCCCATCATAAAGCACTTTACACATTGATTTTAAATCACAGAACCTTCGTTTTACATTCCAACTGAAACTACATGTTCCGATTATTACAATCACCGGTTTCATCCTCTCTCAAGTCACTAGTCAGCATTCTCCCCCTTGAATTTGCTAATTTCAAGACTAGGCACTTGACTGGATCGATATAGTTTGAATAAACCATTAAATTTCAATCATATAATCATCTGTTTTAGCTCATCAACCAGAATGACGAATAAAAAAATGGCACAGGTGGTTCTTACTTCCCAAAGAGATCCTTCAATTTCTCTGCTAACAGCTTTTTGAAATTCAGATAAGCTTCTTTTAAGGAGTAATTGTACTGATTTCTCCTTCAGTTTCTTGAAGGACTCGATAAGTTCCCTCTACAGGCCAGCAAGCAGACCATAATAGTATGGTCTAAGATGATCGCATAAACACAATTTTATATCCAGTTCATACGACTGTGCACTTCTTGTCTAGCAACAATCTTACATAATTGCTACTTAATATTAGGAGCACGATTGTGAAGTTATTTCACAAGGCACAGTTAAAATAGAATAAGAAAAGAGAAGCTTTTTATTCTAAGTTGGCCTCTGATAAACATAAAGTTAGCAAGTCTCATCATCTCAAGGAGCACGAAAGGAAGTAACAATAATAGAAGCTAAAAAACAAGACCAGAAACTATACAGGGGCTAGTGGAAGGAGATGAAACACGCCAATGATGACATTACAAATTGAAGGGATCTACTTCATCAATTGAAAAGATTATACATTATATGTAGAGGTGCCAAAATTCCTGTAGTTGAAATGGAGAAGACAATTTATAACCCAAATAGAATGGAACGCCCTCTTCTTTTGTATGCAACAGGAAAAACATTATTTTGACTAGACGGAAAGGAAGAGAGAAAAAGTGAATCCACATATAGAGGCTGAGATTTCCTACCATGGAGAAGTTCTAAATGAACCACATAAAGAAAGCTAGAACTCCATGTTAGAAATGTCATACAACATCACAACCGAAATGATGAGGATGAGACTAGAAAAACTTGGAGTGATAAGATTGTCAAATTCAAATCAAAGGATATAATTGTTAATTTGTTATTTGATAATTGTTATCTATTTTTTGGATAAACACTAGTGGTAGAGAGTTGTTGAGCTTATTTTACTATAAATAGGAATAAATGTGCATTAGATGCTCATGGCCTATGGCCATCAATCAATAGTGTTCCATTCAAGCATTTTATTCAGTTTTTAAATTCTTTCCGTATTTTCTTCTCTCCAGGCAAGATAAAATAAGGAAATAACTTATCAAGATCGTTGATATTATAATCAGATTTTCAGGACAAAACTAAAGATAATCTAAATGCAAAAAACATTATGAAACAGGAAGAGATGCGTCAAATAATACCCATAGACAGTGACCCATTCATTCTCATCAAGGTTGCTTGCAGGTACTGAATTCTTCTTCATTTCAGGTCGCTGAATCTCGCTTGGCGGTGGAAGTGTGATCAAGGCACCGGGTTGAACCACACCTTCAACAGGCGAACCCTTTCCTTTATCAACTCGCTCTGCGCTGTCAACACTCTTTGCAGTCGACCACCAGCTCGAACCCAGCACAGGGCTCTGCTGACTCTGCTGCTGCTTTTCTGTGCCAGCATATGAAGTGCTCGCCTCAGACTTGCTCATAGGAGTTGAAAACTCCCTGACTGTACTCTGCACCGGGGTTCTAGGATCAGATTTTACTTCTGGAGACACCGGATAGTCCGGAATCCCAGATTCTGGAGAAAAATCAGACCGGTCTTCGAGGGTGAAAATTGGAGGAGGTGGAAGATCAGGATTAGCAAAATTTTCATGCCACAGAGCCGAAACTGCGGCTGCCTGACCTGGAGTTGTGAATTTTCCAGTGGATCTTCGAGAAGACACAGGGGTTGCTAAATCTTGATAGAACCGGGATCGACCCCCAGATTTGGGGGTTCTATGGGCTGATGCACTCATTTCTGTTTACATATGCACAAAGAGAAAAATCAATAGATAACAAATGCAGAGATTAACCATCCATTTACAAACTTAATCCTCTATTTACAACCTATATATATGACTGGGCATGTAGAAATTAAATCATGCTTTTGATGGCACACAATTAAACCATTGTTCAATTTCAATTTCAACCCACAGTGTCAATGTATTCAAAAGGTACCCAAACTGATTTACCAATTCATAACTCACATGTTAATGCATAAAGGACAAGAAATACATATCTGTAGCTTCCACGGTCGAAGGCTAAAAAAAAAAACTCTGGCGACATAAATCCCAATTTTGGGGGAAAAAAAATTATGAACGAGCATACATACAATATATAGACGTAAACATAAACTCAGTCGAGCTGGATTGAGAACACTAACAAAAACGAACCGTGTGCATCTGGATTGATTTAATATGTAAGCAAATAGACAGTTAATTGAGCTGCTTTAAATGCTAACGTAAAGTTTATGCTTGAATTTTTAAACAAACAAGATAATTTTCCATGTAATTAGAGTACTACACAGATATGAGCAGGAAGGTAATTTTAAAAACTTGGACTATTTTGTGAATCGAATTTTGCAATAACTCGGATACGAAAGAGAGGAATAGCACCTGTATGATAATTTCAGAAATTCGATTGGATCTTTGATTTTGGGAGGATGAGAATTTGAAAAACCCTAGGTCCTATTTTCAAATAAAGGCGTTTCGCGTGTCTTTTGAAATTTGAAGATTTAATGTAATGACTTAATTGCCCCTGGGCCGAAATCCATTCATGATTCTCACTGACCACTCTATCTCTCTCCATTTCTCCCCTAATCCCAACCCTAATTGCAACTTCTTCTTTTTTCAGTTACTAACTTTTTTAACAACAATCAGGTATTAATTCATCCTGCTCCGTAGTTTCGAAAGTAGAAGAATTTAATAACTGAAGGAAAATCGAGCTAGAGAGGAGGAAAATGGTGGTCCGTTTGCGGCTTTCAAGATTCGGATGTAGAAACAAGCCATTCTACAGAGTAATGGCAGCTGATAGCAGATCTCCTAGAGATGGCAAGCATTTGGAAGTTTTGGGCTACTACAATCCCCTCCCTGGTATATCTTTCTACACGTATTGACATATATTTTTGAAAATTTGTATTCTTCTCTCTCTTTAAGCTAACTGCAGCTGGGAATTTCAGGGCCTTTGGTCTGCTAATTATTTCTGATTTATCAAATTATGCAGGTCAAGATGATGGTAAAAGAATGGGTCTTAATTTTGACAGAGTGAAGTAAGTGTTCTACAAATCTTAATTCAGATTTCAGGTTGATTTTTCCAAAAACTTTACTGCCTCTTAACAGTCATATGCACTGTTTTTACCATGTTTTGATATTTTATTGTTGTGCATTGTGAGCTATGTAATGTGATATATGCATTCATCAAATGTAAGTTTGCAAGAGAAATGTTGTAGCAACTCCAAGATAAATATTGCTTTTTTGTTTTTCGAAACCTCTTGGAATCAATCTATTAGTATGGATTCACGAAGAATTCAAGGAGAAAATTTTTGCGTTTGTACTGATGCTAGGCAATTCCATTCACGGCATCTTAAATTGTTGCTAACTTGTCGCTGAGGACTTCCAATACGTTTTTCTGTAATTTTATTTGGTAATGGAAGAATGATATCTGGATACTTTTTCTCTGTGTTGCTTAGCCAGTGACATGATACATCAATTTAACAAACTTATCCACTATCATTTCTGCTTTTTATCATACAAGAACAAAGCCCACAACTGCCTTTTTCCAAGGTACAATCTCAGGTTGAGTAGAAGTCATGGGGTTACTATCATATTTTGGGCCGGTTTGATGTAGATAATTTGAGAATAGATTTTGTGAAAAGTGATTTTTTTGAAGAATATGTGGTTAAAAAGTATGAAAAGTTATGGGTCCACCTGCAAACTAATTTTATTGGAAGAATGTGTAGTTGAAGATGAATTTGAAGAAAATTGAGTTTTAAAGACTATACCAACCAGGGGCTTAATATCTGGCAAGAAGTGTTAACCTATGTCTGATTGATGTGCTGTCAGCTCTTCTTATTCTTAGAGTGGTTTTGGTTTCCATGACATGTAGAACTTTTAGTTCTCATTGGTATCTATTTGTAATCCCTCTTTTCAATGCACCTCTCTGTAGCCACGGCAGGAATATGCACACTTTTAACTGGTTCTTGCAATGATATCGGATTAAAAATTTGGGTGAGACAACTAACACAAGCTATGTTGGTATCAGCCAACTAGCCCAAAAATGCTTACACCTATCTTACGAAGTAGTAATGTAGTAGTGCACCCAAATCGTGCGAGGTGATGTGTCTTTCTTAATAACTTATCAGTTATAACACGAAAAATAAAATGATATTAGAAAAATGCATCACTCGTTTCTTTTCCATGATGCAATTTTCCAAATATATCCTATATTTGAAATTTCGAATGATTGGTTGAACCTTTTACTTGCTTCATTTGGTTCTTCAAATTTACCTTCGAAATTATTCCCTTAATGCTTCTGAAGTTACATTGTACTTTTGGTGATTTTGTTCTCTGAAGTTGCACGATACATTTGGTTATTTTATTCTGCCAAATGAAACATTGCTCAAGATTGTGGACTGCATTAATGCAACTTTTACCTATTCGACATCAGCAGAGATGCAAATCGGTTGGTTGGGAAAAAGATAAAATGCTTCTTAATTGTGATTTTCTCTTTCAATGGAGTGTACAAGTTTTCTTTTATTGTTTTCTTCTCTTATGTATGTTGATTGTGCAGATATTGGCTCTCAGTTGGTGCCCAACCTTCAGAACCTGTGCAACGCCTTCTTTTCCGTGCAGGCTTATTGCCTCCACCGCCAATGTTAGCAATGGGACGAAAAGGTGGCCCACGAGACACACGCCCGGTTGATCCTATGACTGGGCGAGTTTTGACAACTGAAAAAACAAACGGGAAATTAGAAGTGGACACGGAAGGTGACGAAGCTGAGCCTGAAGAAAATTCAAATGCTTAATGAATTCAGTTGGACTCCAATCGTTTCCACATATTCAAAATCCAATCATGCTACGTGTACATCTTTGTTGACATTAAATTTGATATTGTTGTGAAGTGACGGCTTTTTACACATTAATTTTATCACCACTTCAAATAATCAATGACACGGGTTTTGATAACATGTGAAGTGTCGAATTTAATGTAGATCAAGTGTGTACAACTAGTTTAATCCTTCAAATTCTATTAATACTATTCACAATATCTTTATGTTAAACATGACGTCAAGGTACAATGTATGTATGTATGTATTGGAGATCCTTGCCCGTCCTCATCCCTCGTGGATCTTTTCAGATCACTTACAACTAAGATATCTTGAGCCATTTTTTACCGTAGGATTGGGGAATGTTGATTCAATGGTATCATGAAGCTACAATTTGGGATTTGTAATTTTATAAACGTTTGGATATAAATAAGTATTATTTGTGGGTTAATCGAAATGTGTGAATAAAAAGTGGCTTAAGTGTTTATAAACATAAATTAATTTAGCTTAAACACGACAGATCGTAAACTTATTAATAACAAAATTTAAAGATAAAAAGAATGTCATTAATCTTTATGATCTTAAACTTTTAGACGGGAAAGTTTAACGACATAGCACTCGTTGATCTATCTTTTGACTAACTTCAATTTTTTTATTAGAGAGAGAAACGTCGGCATGCTTGGTTACTCCACCATGCTCAGATAACAAAAGGTAAATCTCCATCTTTAAAATCTCTTCAATTTATTAAATAAGGTAGATTATATTGTACTCGTCCGCTCGATAGTTTCAAAGAAGATATTAACATGCAATTGCAACTTGTATGGTGACGTAGAGTAGACAATGTTAAATTGTATTAAGAAAGAATAAACAGATAAAATCTTGTATATTGTAAGATCGAGTCATGCATTTCTTGCCTAAGCACGAGTGCATAATCTTTTTCTTCTTTTGTAAGAAAGAAATTTCTGTTTCAATACTCATTAATCCATGGCAAGGCTGAAATTTGTAAGAGATGAATAGCAAGGCATATTTTTGAGGAAAATTGGACTGCTTAATTTGTGACCGATGCTTTCCATGTATGGTTGTATCAACCGTGAAGAGGCTAAGCATGTCGAAAAGCTCTGAACTCACAACAACACTGTCCCGTGAGTTTTATTTTCACAATTCTTGTTATCAATAAATTCAGGGTCGACTAACGAAAATCTAAATATCAATTATTTTCCCTTCCAGGTGGAGCAAACAGTGCACAGTTAAAATGAATTTTTTTTTAACATTGCTACCATAAGAAATCTATAATTGGAGACTACTTTTGTGTTTATTTCCTGTACTTTGCTTCTTGCATTCATTCGGGAGGAAAAGCGAGTTTTTTTTTTTCCCTTGAATTTTATTGGATGTTGTTTAAAAATAAAGATAAGCTGCATAAATTTGATACGCAATATACCACAAAGTGGCAAAACTAACGTTCCTCCCCTTCAACGAATGCTGCAGCATATTTGATACACAATATTATCAGAACTGGTACAAAAAGAGACCACTTTGAGATATTCCACAATATCTCTTTTTCACAACTCAGAGAAGAAAATCAACCCATAAATTTAGAATCTGAAAGCACTCAATGCAGTTGCAATCATAGGACAGATGAATGCAAAAAACAACTAAAAATTCTTGAATTAATAGGGACCCTTATTGGAAGAGTAGAGGCTACTTCCAGCTCCTCTCACTTGCATCTAATTCTGTATTTATTGTTTCCCATAAAAAACTTAAATATTGGACTCCTAAACTATGAAATGTGAGGATAAAGTAATGGGAGAAAATAGGAAATAAATCCAAAGCAATGGCAAAATTAAGTTACACTTACTAAAAGTAGATTCAGGATGACGTTTTCTCCGGAAAAGGTAGTGATTTTTCTTATGAATTATCTTCAAGGTACAAGGAGTGGGAGGCTGCAAGAAGAGCAGCCCCAATGCCCGAACCATCATTTGAATGCTCGACAACAATGCTTGATGCAGTTTCCTCCCCGAGTAACTCTCGCAATGTGTTCTCTATGCACTTACTGTATTCAGTGTAGTGCTCATACAGTCCACCGTCCATGGCTATGACAGTCTTTTGGGGCCCTCCTTCCCTCAAAGTATCCCGTCCCATTTTCTTTAGGACGCCCAGAACCCCGGCAGCAGCAAGCCGAGCCCCACGCGTGGCAACAATGTTGCAGAGCTCAACCACAACTCTCCTTGTTTTCAGGGAGGTATTAGATATCTGAAGTAGGAGAAAAATGAAAAACGTTATGAATATACTATTGAGAAGACAAAAAATGTAAAGGTTACTGTAATTACACTACTAAGGATCTAGTCTGACGTTATGACAGGAAAATAAATCCGGGTATGCCACAATTTACCCAGTGTTCAACTAGGAACCAAAAATTCGAATTTAAATTATGACCTCCAAGTTTCATACTAAAATAAAAAGTAGATAAAGAATGGAATAATTAGAAACAATCAACAAAAAAGGCAGTATTTTAGTGAGGAAATAAAATACACCTCTAGTATATCCTTCAGTTTGTTGCCCACCACCTTAAGATCAGAGGACATGTCATGATGCATTGCTGACATTTCCGGCGTCCTGCATAATTTTATAGCTCCAAATTTAACTTTTTTCAAGAGTATGAATTCAATGAAAAAATAACACGTAAAGATGGGAAATGTAAAATCTGAAAAACAAATGAACCCGAATTCGTGCATGAAAAGGAGAACTAAGAGTAAATTATGTCTACATAAAACCTATATAAACCTAAACAGAAAGCAGTATCGAGATTATACAATGCTAGCGCGTTTGGTATATTGGACTGGACTTTACTGGACAAGGTTTAAAAAGGAATTAAAGAAGTAAAAATCAAGTTATCTAGTGTCCGATAACGTAACTAATATCTTCAGGGAATGAAATCAATCCATTAGATGCGAAGGTGGATGCATGCCTATAAGGTAGTGCAGGCAATGGTTTGCACTACCCTTCTAAAGGCAAATTGTATCTTGAGTTCTTGTTGCATTAGCAACCTCGTATTTCCACTTAATTTCTTCTCAGTTTTGGTTCCACCAATCGAAGAAAAAATCACAAAATGATATAGGCAATTCCTCAAGCATCAGTTTAGCACCGGTGATGGGAAATCCATTAAATAAATATTTTTAGAAATGTATTAACGACATTGACAATATTAGGCCAAAAACACTGATTTCACAAAGCACTTAAAACTGGATGGCTTCTGACTTAGTGAGAACTAAGATACCCATTATTTTCAATCTATCTTACTGCAATGAAAGTAACAAGCATATTCAAGTCTTTAGGGTACCTCAGTATGAATGGAATTTTAAGTTTGGGCGGAACCTCATCACCAAAGAAAGCAGCTTCTTCAGCCATCTTAAGTAAAACTCTGCGTAAAATTTCTCCCAAGTACATGCCAGAAGTTATCTTCTCAAATATCTGAAAAATAACGCGGTCAGTTAAATAGAGTACATTTTCCTGTCCAGGGTAAACGCATTGCAAATTTTAAAGAGTGGTGAGGCATTTAAGAATTGCACCTGCATCATTGTACACTAATCTTATTAAAAGATGGAAAATTTATCACCTGTTCACCAGGATTTAAACTTTCGATATCCAATGCATGGTCATACTCCGTCAATGGAAGATGGGATGACCTAAAGTTACCCCACTCCATATTGATAACCTGCATTTAAAAGGATTAAGGCTTCAATAATTATTTATGACTTTTTAAGCCCCAACATCTTGTACTAGCGTAAGCAGAATGTCAATTACAGCAGAATCCAGGTTCCACCGATGTTTTGAAACCCATCCCAGGCCTTGATTCGGGAAAGGTGAAGGGTCAATGGTCTAAAGGGTTGAACTGAGCTTGAACCCAAGTTGAACCGGATGCCAAAATTAATTAGTTAATTAGATAAATATACATATGCCATAAAACAAAAGTTAAATTTAAAAAAAAAAAAAAAAACCAACGAAAAAGTTTTATGATATCAAGGATATTGATAATGACATAACCTTGATGTATGTAACACTCAATCACTCCTCAACCAAAATTTTCTTTTTTGTTTTAAAAAAAAAGGTCGATGGAAAAATCCAGACCTTGAATTGGCAATTGACAGGTATTTGTCCTGGTTTTTAATTGAAGGGTTGTAAGCTATAACTGTGCTTATTTCTGGTTTTCCCACACCACATATATAAAGCAAATAATCAGCCATCTAAAAATTTGCTAACCATCTCTCCAGATTTAGGCAGCGGACCGTGCCACTTCGGAATTGCTTGAGCACGCTCTACATATGCTGCATTAGTTCCAGTGCCCAATATCACAGCAACAGCAACATCCATATTGGTATATCTGCCTCCAGCCAATGTTCCAATTGTATCATTCACCTAGCAAAGATATCGTGCATGCACATCTGAAATTAGAAATTAAAATGATATTCGTATAGGACGGCATAATTAACAAAACATAAATATCCAAATATGGGATCCTTGTCACTTAATAATGGATTGCATTCATCAGAAGCAAACAGACAGAGCATGATTGTCTAAGCCTAAAGAGTTACTTTTAAGTCACTTTTTTGCCAAACATGTTTGAGGTTTTTTTAATAAGTTACTTCCTTTTGGATTTTCAGTGTAGATTTTTTGGACAGTGAAGTCTTTACTTGCTGTCAAAAAAGTAGGTGTTTTAAGCTTAGCAAAACATGCCGGAACTTACCAGAGCTGCCACCCTCATGTCAACACCTTTTCTTTGCAAGGCTTTTGTAAGTTCAGCTACCACATCTTGGCCAACCTATAACAATAGAATTATCAGGATTGAAACATAAGGTTTAAGCCACTCTGGAGTCAAATAACGCATTTTTTGTATGAACAGAAAAATCATCCCAAGGATGAATATTCCAGTTAATGCATAAAGGTTCATGAACTGAACTGAAATAGGTCTTTTTTGGTATAATTATTCTAGAAAGGTGCAATGCTGTTGAGGCAAAAACCAGATTTCATACAAGCAAGTGGAGGACAGTAAATGCAAACTTCAGACCATAACAGCATTAAAATGTTTTGTTGATCAATGTAAAGGGAAAAGAAAGACAAAAAAAAGTCAAGAGTGCAGATCTATTTTGGAGTAAATACACCGCAACAGACTGAGATATCCTTTTGGATATCACGAGTAACTACCGATTTACCTGTTGCATCCTACATCTTTGTTAAACTTTCTCTCGGCCCGCAGTCTTACATCATCAAAGGTTGAATTTTTCTGGAAAATGAATTATTGCTTGAAAAGCAGCTAAGTAGTAAACTCTATGACTATAAATCAGGCATCACATACATATTCAGGGAGATTGACAAATAAATAATTCGAAGTTGAAAGTATCAAATAAAACTACTGAAAAAGAACAAAGTTTGCACAGAAGATTCTCAAAAAATTGATATTTTAATTTCTGCAATTAAAGACTAGCATGGAACTAATTTTAACTAATGAATTAATGTAGATAAACTACGCAAAATATGCTCAAGAGAAAAAAAAAAATAATATACCGCATCATCAATAGAGAAGCCTTTCGTCCACCTGATAAGATTACCAGAGTTTATTGAAGTTTGCATCACAGGGAATGAGAAAGTGAAGCCTAGTTCTCTCTGCCTACCAGGAAGTTGCTGAAACCTTTGTTCTTCTTCAGCAACAAAATTTGAAAGTTTTTCCGCTATATAATCAAAAAGCGCCTGAAATCAAAAGGTTCTAAAAAAATTTTAGAATCGTGTATATGGACCAAATGAACTAAACGGAATGATGGAAAAAGATTATTTGCTTACATCTGAAGTTTGACCCATCAGAGCTGGGGGTATTGATGCCTCGGCGAATTCCTGATGAACAATACCAATTTCTTTCCCTCCCAATTGCACTCTCAATACGCGGAAATTTGTTCCACCAAGATCCAATGCATAAAAAACTCCTTCCTCGTCACTGAGATAAGGGAAAGACGTGTTTAACTAGTCATTTAACAAAATATACATTTAAGAATCAATTAGAATCACAAAAGAATCTATTTCAAAATTTATGGACGCTCCACTCAGCATTACAATCTTCAGTTTCTTATCTTTAGTCTTGATTTCTAGAAAAGTGAATCTTTAACCTAGTCATCTAGAAAAGCCCACATGCCTGAAAGCACGAAATCAATTTCCATATCCTGAAGTGAGAGAGTAAGAAATTATTTGTTTATTACTGAAGCAAGTAAAGAAGAGATTGAACTAAATAGAGTTTCGAGTCCAAGACAAGTAATAACACAATTTCACATTTATCTAATCTTTTGCAACATTTTCAAATAATCACATAAACAAATATTATTAGTTAACAAGTTTTTACTCGTTAGCCCCCAACCCCAGACTTTGTGAATCCAAACTAGAAGAATCCTAATTTTCTCTAAGGATCAATTAGGCCCGGTTTGGCAGGGCTTCTTCCTTCAATTTTGTTTTGCTTTTATTGAAGAGGAATCTACCTCCTCTAAAATCTCTTCTAGCCAAATAAAGCTCTTCGAGAAAATTATTAATACTGGTTCAGAAGTAGCTTCTTAATCTCAGAAGCAGCTTTTGAGTTAAGGACTTACATTCTTTTAAGAACAAACAAGTTCTTACCATCAAATACTTCTCAAGAAATGCACAGATAAAGCCCATATATTTATTTTGTCCCCGTAATTTATGCCAACAACGTAAATTTTATGAAGAGCCAAAAATTGTCAATAAATTAGTGTGTGTTAGATACGATATTACACATACAAGCAGATGTAATCCCACAATTTTAAACTAACTTTACGCACTGAAAAAGGATAGAAGATTTACTCTATACTTTTACACGTGTATACAAACACAAAATACTCAAACTAAGAAAAGGTTGAACATTTAAGATGGAATTGAAACTCTATAAATTATGTAATTCAGAATAATACCCATTAGGGAGGTTATCTACGTAGCTAATGAGCATCTTAAGCTTGCTTCCGCCCTCGGAGGCTAATCCGGCGTGCATCTCCACCGTCATGGCGTCGGCCACCTGCTTAAGTTTCACTTCTGGAGTCCCACACTTCTCTTCAAATTCCTTCACAATCGCCAATGCCCTTGCCCACTTCCCGGAGCTCTTCATCCGCTGCCTGACAATATAAGCCGCTACTCCCACCGCCGCTGCCGCCCCTATCACCGCCGCCGCCACTGCAACTTTCCCCGTCCCCTCCTTCATCTTCTCAAAACTTGCGCGGAAAATGTGCCGATTCGGAAATGGATCAAAGGGATCAGAGAATTGGTAAAATTGAAGATAGAGAGAGTCCGAGAAAATGGGTGGAAATTACAGGTGGAGAATATTTTGACCAGGCTGAAAATTTGGAAAGTGGATCTTCAGATCTTGTGCATATAGATCGTAGGTTGTTCGTTGGTTTGTTCAATTCATCAATGGTTGCTTACTTGCTTTTGAGTGTACAGCTCAGATTCCGGTTCGAGAATTTTTTGTCTCTATGGATGACATTTTTGTATTTCTTTTTTATCTTGAAATATACCTCTCAAAAACAGTAACGTTATTTACCTAACGGAGTTACAAACACATTTTAGATAGCGTTAATATGACATTAAATTATAGGTGAAATTAAGAGCATGTTTAGTATGGTTTAAAATTCAATTAAAATTGAAAATATGATCGTTATTGGGTCGTCTAATAAAAGTCAACAATAACGGCTATATTTTCAATTTTAATCTGATTTTAATTTCTACCAAACACTCTCTAAATAAGTTCTAGCTGTACCTATTATTACGTATGTGTAGTTTGGTCCTTGAAAAAGTTATATCCCTATTCCATGGATACTAAAATCAAATTTTGTGTAAATTTTGATATAAAAAAAATAATAATAAAATATGTGATTGAAAAATTGTAGAATTCATAAAATATATTGTCGAAATGAATTGGTAACTTTCACTTAATTCAAATTCAAATTTTAATTGGTATCAAATAGGATCATGTATATAGAATAGGGTTAATTTCACAAATGGTCACTGACGTTACCTGAAAATTTCAAAATGGTCACTGAAGTTTCAAAATGTCAGAAACGGTCACTGAAGTTTGAAATTTCTTTCAAAACGGTCACTGAATTTTCAGATTTTTTGGCGAAGTTTTAGGCAATTTTTAGGCAACTTCCGACCGCCAAAACCGTCGATTTCGGATACCATTGGAAAGTCCACGATGTCCTCTTCAATTACCATAAAAAATCTCCCCAAAACTCCAAGTCATTCGGCCGGAATAAACTCACGAAGTTGGCAACCGAAAATTGTGAAAATCTGTCAAATTTTTCGGGCAAGTTTGAGGCAATTTTTCGGCAATTTCCAACCACCAAAACTGTCGATTTCGGATACTGTTGGAAATCCCACGATGTCCTCTTCAATTACCACCAAAAATCTCCGCAAAACTCAAAGTGATTTGGTCGGAATAAACCCACGAAATCAGCTACCCAAACTGGGCAGATTTTCGGATTTTTTTGCCCAGTTTGGGTAGTTGACTTCGTGGGTTTATTCCGGTCGAATCACTTGGAGTTTTGAGGAGATTTTTGGTGGTAATTGAAGAGGACATCATGGGCTTTCCAAAGGTATCCGAAATCGGCAGTTTTAGTGGTTGGAAGTTGCCGAAAAATTGCCTCAAACTTGCCCAAAAAATCTGAAAATCTTGGCAGATTTTCACAATTTTCGGTTGCCGACTTCGTGGGTTTATTCCGGCCGAATCACTTGGGGTTTTTGGGAGATTTTTGGTAGTAATTGAAGAGGACATCGTGGGCTTTCCAACGGTATTCGAAATCGACGATTTTGGTGGTCGGAAGTTGCCGAAAAATTGCCTCAAACTTGGCCAAAAAATCTGAAAATTCAGTGACCGTTTTGAAAGAAATTTCAAACTTCAGTGATCGTTTCTGAAACTTTGAAACTTCAGTGACCGTTTTGAAATTTTCAGGTAACTTCAGTGACCATTTGTGAAATTAGCCCATATAGAATATGAAAATTTCAGAGCTTTTGTTTTTTAAATGGAGATGGCAAGGGAAGGGTGGTATCAATCCTACTTCTTGACCTTGATTTTGAAGTGATCGACTTTTCATTTTTTTTATTAATCATTATTGTGTGCTTAATTTATTTTATCAAGCATGTGATTGAAACCCTCTCAAATGGTCACAAACTTGGCTTGGCTTTCGAAGATACGTGTAGGTCATTTTTAAATTATTCTTTCAAAAAAGGTTCACAAAATAACTTTTAAAAAGGTCAACTTTTAAATTATTCTTTCAAAAAAAAGTTAACAAAATAACTTTTAAAAAGGTCAACAAAGAAATCGAGAGTAATGTTATGTACCACTGAAATTCGATTAGAGTTCACATTTGTTGTTCCGACTTAATTATTTCGCATCGAGAATTTTGACACATCACTCCAAAAAAATTTGAGTGTCAAAATTTTAATGGACACAATTTATCGTGTAAAAGTAACATACCCAAAAATGGATAATATCTCAAATCTTACAAATATTTGTAGGTTTTATCTTAACTTTTCATTTGTTGTACCCATGGTCTCAAACATTTCAAATGTGTGCGTTCAGAAGACAAATGGATGAATTCCTTCCGATTCATTATTAATTGAGCAGAAAATATGACTTTAACCATATTTTAGAAGAAAAATGAAAAAAAGAATGGCAAAATGAAAAGTTTATCTCCTTCCCCATCTCACCACCCTCAATCTAAAAACCCAAATTAACATCTTCAGAGGTGGTCGAGTCGGTAGAGTAGGTGAACGTGGAGATCGAAAGTCACGAGTTCAAATCCTCTGCCAACACTTCCTCGATCGAGCCAGTTGCACCGGGTTTGCCTAGTGCGGTTTATCTCTCATGTGTGGTTTGTAGGCTACTGCACATGAAGCGAGGTTTACTCAGTGCACACTCAAGAGTAATGGTTGCGGGTTCCTACAACAACAAAAGAAAAGAAAAACAAATTAAAACCAAACCTACCCTACCCATCGTGACCACGAACCACCTCCTCTGCAACTGCAGTCAATACCATGATTAGCACACTCGACGGATTGCAATCAACTTCAAACTCCAAAAAAAATGCCAAAACCTAAACAATTCAACAAATTTTAAAGAAAGTGGTTTGCAGAATTTATGCAAAATTCCTCCCAGCCGAATCCAAGCACAAGCACAATAAAAGGTTTGCAAACAATTTCACAGAAAAATGATGTGAACAAAATCAAATTTCATTTGATGGGCCTTTAACAATTTCACATAAGTGGAAATTACACAAAATAAGAATTTTCAACATTCACCGTCTGTTCGGTACGACTTAAAATCCAATTAAAATTGAAAATATAGTCTTTATTGGGTCACACTCGTTAATAAAAGTGAACAATAACGGCTAGTTTTTCAATTTTAACCCGATTTTAATCTCTATCGAACACACCCTCAATTTCAAATTTCAGATATTAGGTTTCACTTTTCAAAAATCAGATATTTTATTTTTAAGTATTAAATAATAATTATACAATTTTCATTCCAAACCCTAATTAATTTTCCTCCACTTCTCACACACACACACACACACACACACACACACACACACACACTCTCTCTCTCTCTCTCTCTCTCTCTCTCTCTCTCTCTCTCTCTCTCTCTCTCCGTGTTCTCCCTCTTCTCTCAGTCCTACCGGCGACGTCGTCGTCATAGCGCCAGATCGCCGCTGCCATGCGGATGCAAACCTTAGGATTTTCCTTCTCCTCATCTCGTTTCACCGTCTTCTCTCTTCCAGATTACGATTGTCGCACGAACTGGTGCGAGGTCGTGGTGGTGGCGTAGATGTCTATGGGCTGAATTCGATAGATACAGTTGAGGTCAAGAAGCGTCTTTGTTGCAACGATCGTTGCACTATCTAGGGAAAAATCGTTGGAGATTTTGGGATAGTAGGCGGTGGTCTCTCTTTCAGATTGAGACTGTCGCGCGGACTGGTGTGAGGTCGTGGTGGTGGCGTAGATGTCTATGGGCTAAATTCGATGGATATGGTTGAGGTTAGGAAGTGCCTTTGTTGCAACGACCGCTGCACTATCTGGGGGGAAATCGTTGGAGTTTTTGGGGTAGTTGGCAGTGGTTTGAAATGGTGGCGATGTTTGTAGTTGGTGGTGATGTTGGCAGTTGCAGTGGTGGTGGTAGTGGTAGTCCTCTCTTCTCATTCTCTCATCTACTGTCTTCTCTCTTTTCTTTGGCAATGGGTGGTAGCGGTGGGTTTGGTGTTTGTGTTGGCGATGGTTGTGGCATAGTGGTGGGTTTGATGTTTGTGTTGGCGGTAGCGTGGTGCTAACTATGCCTATGACGACGAGACGTTCATATATGGTGGTTGTTGTGACCAATTAATTGGTGGTGGCGGTTGCAACGATCGTTGCACTATCTGGGGAAAAATCGTTGGAGATTTTGGGGTAGTTGGCGGTGGTCTCTCTTCCAGATTGAGACTGTCGCGCGGACTGGTGTGAGGTCGTGGTGGTGGCGTAGATGTCTATAGGCTGAATTCGATGGATATGGTTGAGGTTAGGAAGTGCCTTTGTTGCAACGATCGCTGCACTATCTGGGGGGAAATCGTTGAAGTTTTTGGGGTAGTTGGCAGTGGTTTGAAATGGTGGCGATGTTTGTAGTTGGTGGTGATGCTGGCAGTCGCAGTGGTGGTGGAGTGGTAGTCCTCTCTTCTCATTCTCTCATCTACTGTCTTCTCTCTTTTCTTTGGCAATGGGCGGTGGCGGTGGGTTTGGTGTTTGTGTTGGCGATGGTTGTGGCATAGTGGTGGGTTTGATGTTTGTGTTGGCGGTAGCGTGGTGTTAACTATGCCTGTGACGACGAGACGTTCATATATGGTGGTTGTTGTGACCAATTAATTGGTGGTGGCGGTTATGATGGAAATGGAGATGTTGGTGGCGATTGTGGTGGTCGCGGTGGTGGTGGTACAGACCGCATTGGTGGTTGTGCTACTGTGGTGGTGCGGTGGTGATGTCGATATTTTTAGATTATGGTTTGTTGCCGGGAGGTGGTGGTGGTGGTTCCGACAACGAGAGTTCGATTGTCATGCTGTTGGTGGCACGAGGTGATGGTCACAAGTTTTGGCGGTGGTCACAGATTATTTGGTCGTTTGTGACCATTAAATTCATTAATCTGTGATCAATAAACAATATGTGACCAATGAAAAATATAAAATGTTATCAAAAAATAATGTGTGATCTAAAAAATTGTTAATTTGTGATCGATAATTTGACAATATGCGACTGCCTACTAAGTTGTGACTTATAATATTTGTGATTTGTGACCGATGAATAAGTTGTGACGTATAAATTTTTTATTTGTGACCTATAAAATTTATGAATTGTGACCGTAAAATAATTTGTAACTTATAAATTTTCGATTTGTGACCGATGAACAAATTGCGACATATAATTTTTTTTAATTGTGACGTAAAATAATTTGTGACATTTCAATTTTTTATTTGTGACCGACGAACAGATTGTGACCTATAAAGTTTTTGAATTTTGATCATAAAATAATTTGTGATTTGTAACCAATTATATAGAATTTGTGACCAATTTATATGGAATTGTGACCTTAATATATTTAATTAATAAAATATAGGTTTGATTAATTAATTTAAAAAAATCTGAAATTTGAAATTTTAAACTTTATCTCTTAAATTTGACATGTGTAAAACTAAACCTCTTGATTATGAAATTTTCCCTTCACATAAAGCCACTTGTTGGGTCCAAATTAACATCTTGACCAATTTATGCAAGGGCAAATTATAGAAATATTTTTAAAATTAGAGTCCGTTTGATTGCAAATGTGAAATTTGGGTGGAAAGGAAATGAATTAAAAGGAATTGAATTGTCTAGAATTTGTTTTACTGGGAATTGTACTTAATTGTGTTTGTTTTATATAATTTTTCACATGAAAAATGTTGAAAGTTTGGTGTCCATTTGACTTCGTTTTTCATGAAAATTGTCCATTAAAGTAATAATTTTTTTTTACCATTTGGTATAAAATTTGTTCTAATTGTCAAAAAAAGATTAAAAAAAATTACCACATCAAATTGATTTTCCACAAAACCAAAGAAAAGGTGATCATGTGAGCCAAACCAATAAAATGAATTCCATGTAAAAAGAAGTGTATCAAACAAGGAAAAAGTGGAAGTTGAAATTTGTTTTCCATTTTTTATGGAAAATTTGGACAAATCAAATGGGCACTTAGGGGTCTTTCGAAAAATCATATGAAAAGTATTCTAAAAGTAAAAAAAAAAATATTGTCTAAAGTTAAGTGCCATTTTTTTTAATTAAAAGTGACATAAAAAACACTTTTATTAAAAAAAAATGACATTGTTTTTAGTTAAAAATGACATGTTAAAAAGTGACGTATAATGGATTTGTTTGAGCCACATTATTTTGGAATAATGCATTTTGGAATAATAGATTGATAGAGAATGTGTGGTTGAAAAAGAAGGAAAAATTATTGATGTGATGAAAAATATTATTTTATTGAAGAATGTGTGATTGAAAATGAGTAGAAGAATAAAAATGAAAATTTTAATGTGGATCAAACATAGGCAGGGTCACTTTCTCTGTCGTGAAAATTTAATTCACATTTGACATAATACAAAATAAATTAACATCTAAAAGAATTTCTTATAAGTAAATTTTGGAAGTAAAAAATATTGTCTAAAGTTAAGTGCCACTTTTTTATTAAAAAAAAAATGACGTTGACATTGTTCTTAATTAAAAGTGGTGTATGTCACGTACAATGTCATTTTCTTTATCGTGAAATTTTAATTCGCATCTAATACAATACAAAATAAATTAATATCTAAAAGAAATTCTTATAAGTAAATTGATAGCTTAGTCAAACATGTGATATCGTGAATCAGATAACAATAAATTAATATCTGCTTTAATTTAGTTCAAGATTTAACTTTGAAATTTGTATGCTTATAGTGTCCCATATTTTATACTAAAAGATATTATTCTTTGTAGGATTTGAATCAGTATAGTTACTTTAAGAATATTGATTTAATTTCTAGACTATATTTTATGGTCATGTAAGAAACGGAGAGCCCACTAAGTGTCGAGACTTGAGAGTGAAAAATTATATAAATTAATTATTTTGTTGTTCATACAAGTATTGTAATGCCCCGAAATTTTTTAAAATAGAAATTAATTATTTTACATGTCATATTTTTATTATTTTAAAAAGTTGAGGGACTAAGTGATATATGTATTAATTTCAATTTTGAGCTAAATTTTTAGATATTGTTAAAGTGACGAAAAGTATATCAATATAGGTTTCGTTTGATAGCTCGTTTTTAATCATGTTTATTAGGCCCGAGAAAAAGTTATATTGGATTAGTTAGACTCAAGATATTAAAGTTTATAGAAGTTGTTATTATTAGTATTTAATTTAAATTAAATATCACCAACTTTTAAGATTGACTTGCACGCTTTAGTTTGGATACAAACGAATTCTTATATGACTTGTATTTTTATCCAAACAAATACATTGTCATGATAATTCTACTTTTGACTATAAATCTTTCTATTTAAATACAATATAGGGATGACAAAAAAAATCCGACAAAAAATTGAGGTTCTTCTTTCTATTTAAATTGTATTTTAAGAGAAACGCAACATTCGAAAAAAAAAAACAGTTCGATGAAAATGACAGTGAAAAGGTAACAAAGCTAGTTGAAGAATCTTTTAGAGTCGATTGCCGATCTTCACTTCAAACTCGTTTTCAACATTTAAACATTATGAAGAGACATTTGAATTTTGTTTAATTTGGAGAGATTAAAGAGTACGCAGGATGACATTTTGTTGAAATATTGTGAGAATTTTGAGCAGTATTTGAAACATAAAAGACGTTCAAATATTATTGGTGATGACTTATGTTTGGAGTTGTTGATCTTGAAATGCTATTTACCTAGAGAAATAAAGAGAACAATTGATGTGCTACATTACTTGAAGAAAATGAATGATCGTTTCCCAAATGCTTACATTGTTTAAAAGATTTTGCTAACTATATCAACTACAGTTGCATTAATAGAAAAGAAGTTTCTCCAAGTTAAAATTGATCAAAACTTATCTTCGATCAATTATATCACATCAAATATTGAATGGATTTGTCATTTTATCCATTAAAAGATAAATTGTTGAACAATTCGACTATTCAAAATTAATTGATATTTTTGTCTCTAAAATCGTAAGACAATTTGTATTTAAGTATTTTTTAAAAATACTTTTTTCATTGTTATTTGATTGTAATATAATTTTTTTTAAATATTTCATTTTATTTGTTGTTTTATTATTGATTTTAAGTTAACAAAATTAGTTTTGTAAAACTCTCATAAATGAAATTTTTTTGATTGATTGCTATGATTTAAGAGCTCAAATTCTGAAAGTTCGCCTCAAACTCCATGAAACACATGTACCACCTGGCTTTTTAAAGGTTATCCTTGCCTAATCAGATACACCTTCATCTATACCTCTTCAACATATCACATATATCTTTCATTTGACATCCAATCATTGTATGTATCATAATACTCACTGTCTCTGCCTCATCTCTCTTTTTTCGCATTAAGGCCCCGTTTGAGCCATATTTTTTCCTCACTAAAATGAAAAATATGACCGTTATCCATCACATCAACATTTAAATTCAAATTTTTTATCTCTTGTGTGGGCCCCAATAACGGCTATATTTTTCATTCTCATTTTCAAAAAAGGTGGCTCAAACAGGGGCTAAATATGAAAGCAAATCAATAAAATGACCAAAAAAATTTAACAAAGTGGCATAAATTGAGCCCTTGTTTTGGCTTCATTTAATGTAAATTTGGGGGAAAGTGAGTTTTGGAATAATGATTTTTTTTTAAAAAAAAATTGTAGTAGTTTAAAAATAAGGAAAAACTTTTGATTTATACTTAATATTATTTTATGGGAGACTTTGTAGTTGAAAATGAGTTTTTGTAAAAACAGAGGCTAAACATAGACTAAAAAAATGACGAACACTCCAAAAAATAACAAATTATATTTAACAACAATCAAAACCTTATTATAGAACCAGGAGATTGTCGATTTTTGTTTACATGTTGTCTCTCTGTAATTATGTTTCACTTTTATGAATTAAAATTTAACTTGGTTTAATTATGTTTTACTCCTATGAATTAACATATTAACTTGGTTTCAAAAGCTGTTCATTAATGTGACAATTTTCACACAGCATTGGATTCATTAAGGGTCCGTTTGATTGCAAAGATGGAAAATGAGTGGAAAATTTTTTTTTTACTGGAAATTGAATTGTCTAGAATTTGTTTTACTGAGAATTGTAATTAATTATGTTTAGCGAAGTGTCAATATTGTGGACCAGCCAAGGAGACAACTCAGTCGCGACTTGGATTCTACTTAGCATCAATCTAGTTAAAATGATTCCTACTAATTTATTGTTTAATGAAATTTTAATGCATTTAGGATCGGCTTGATATAGATTTTGTGAAAATTAAAATTTTAAAATAATGCCTAATTAAAAAGTAGAAAAAAAATTATGAGTTCATGTGTAACATTATTTCATTGAAAAAATTTGTAATTGACAATGAATTTTAAAAAATTAATTTTAAATAATTTATACCAAACGTGAGCTTAGTCAAATATAAATAATGCATGATTTTCCCACGTAGTAAATCTTTATTAAAAAAAAAAAGAAAGAAAAAAGAAAAAACAAGGTTGGATCCAACCAGCCCTCTGTGACTTTAGTGCATTTGACCACGAAGCTAAGCTATTTATTTAAACAATTGATGAACAGTGAACACATATCTAAATACTAAGTGTAAGCAACGTGCAATATACGTTTGTGTTACGTAGTATTATATTATATCAAATTTTGCACTTAATCATGAACATTTTCTACATAATAAAATAGTAGATAACATTACAATACAAAATTAAATAAAGAAATATTTTTTCTTAATTAAGTTCAATGTACCTTACCAAATAAATTATTAGCATTTTTAAATTGATAATCTCCACATTCATTTTGTTTTTTTTTTAGTTTAATTTTTTCTAGTGACTAAAATGCGTAATGCGTGGCGATGCGTGGAGGCCAAACTAAGGGCTAGACGAGCTTATACAAGGCTAATGCGTAAAAAATCGTAAAAAGACGTTTTCTTATTTTAATATTAATTTAATTTTTAATCAATCAAAAAATCAATTAATAATTATAAATAATACTTAATGTTTATTTGAGATTAAAAAAAATACTTAACGTTTATTTAAATAAATATTTTCAAACACTAAATAAGATTATATAATAGTATAAATTAAAGTATAAACCAAAGAGGAAAAAAAAAAGCAAGATTAATGATGATTTGTCACTACTTCACCGTTTAAATTGGATTGGATATTTTGGAATTTGGGCCTAATTTTTTTAAACAATTACGAGCCCATGTCAATTGTCATTAGCCCAACTGTCCAACTACCTAGAGGAAAAGAAAAACAGGCGGACCCGCACTTCTCCCTTTCTCCACTCCAGGTTTGACATTGCACCATAAATTACAGGATAGTTGAAGGGGAAAAAATCAAATTTGTGATCTTATGTACAATAATCAGAGTCGTCGAATGTCTCCAGTTTTGAATCTTTTGATATAATTTTACATTCTAGATCAGCCCTCTTTGAATTGAATAAATATCTAAAATAGCACATCATGTTTACCTCCCAGATGATGTTCTGTTTATCCTTTGAGCACCTAGTTTTAGAACAGCAAGTTTAGAGCCTCTGCCTCGCCCCGCTAACAAGGGCTTGGATCCAGTTGTGGGCTACAATCGAAGCCTAAAGGTCATCATTAGCTGATCCACCAGATTTCAGATTCATAGGCTTTGATGATGATTTTGGAACTAGAGCAGATATAGCACCCCAAGTGTAATTGTCGTCAACTATACTTGTTTTTGAGTTTGAAGGTTTTGGAGCAGGGTCGGCTGTTGAACCCCACAAGTCATTTTCTTCATCTTTGCTCATCTTTAATGTTGGAACCGGTGGCGGAAGTTTCTTTACTGGTGGTTTGTAGATTTGAACCTGTGGAAGATGTGGCTTTACTGGTGTGGAGGAAGTTTCTTGTCTTCTTCACTTGCTGCACAGTAACACAACCAAAAAGTTTGTCCCACATCGAAATTCTATAAATGAAGCACAATAAATCTTGCCTATAAATAAATGGGCCAACAAATGTTTCACGTGATTCCTTGGCCTGTCAATTAATGGGCTAAAAGTTGGAAAGTAACCGGTTAAACCGGTCAAAGAACAGTTTTTTTACCTATTTAATGGAAACAATTAAACTGACGGAGAAAAAAAAAATCCGTTAAAAACAACGAGTTCCGTTAATTTTTCCGTTAAAACAAGAAATTCTGTTTCATAGGCTCTTTTTATATATAGGAGATTAATTATGTAATTGGATATATCAAAAGGGGGCTCATATCTTTATATTTAAAAGTCAAATTACTTAATTTCATTAATTAATATTTATACTACTTGCTGTCTCAATAAGCCCCTCTTTGACATGGATTAAAATATAAATTTTAATTTAAGTCAAAATCAATAATTAATTTTAATCATGTATGTTATGAAACTTTCAAACTTTCTACAATAAATTTTAATTTAATAAAATCTAATAAAAAATATAATTTTAATCCTCACTACATATCAACGGATAATAGTTGAGTTTTTTTTTTTTCGAGGTTACTAAAACATGAGATATTGACTATTACCTTAGAAAATTAAACGTTGAGGATAATAGTGCAAAAATGATAAAAGCAGATGATGACTATTGTAATTTAGAGAGTGTTTGGTAGATATTAAAATCGGATTAAAATTGAAAAATTAACCGTAATTTTTTTACTTTTATTAGACGAGTGAGACCCGATTATAATTATAATTTTAATTTTTACCGAACCCGCCATTAGTTGACTAGTTTCATTTTCAAGTTAGAAGGAATCCAGCGACGCGTGTGTGCCAGAGCTACCGTTTGTTTACCGAAATTAACTGATAGAATCCCACACCGTCAAATACTTTTCCACAACGAATCCAACGGCTAGTATCTATTCGAACATTCTCGAACCCGAAAAATAACTCAATGGCAGACTCAGTTGTACCTATATATACTCTCCAGTTCTCGACCGTATGCTTTATATCTTGAAACCCTAGTTTCAATAAACAATTTTCTTTCTCTTCTACGTGAAAAAAATATCGCTGATTCAGATCTGAGTGGATAGTCATCAATGGCAGGCAAAGGAGAGGGACCTGCGATCGGAATTGACCTCGGTACAACGTATTCTTGCGTTGGCGTGTGGCAGCATGACCGGGTGGAAATCATTGCCAATGACCAAGGAAACAGAACAACGCCTTCTTATGTGGCTTTCACGGATTCCGAGCGGCTAATTGGTGATGCCGCTAAGAACCAGGTTGCCATGAACCCGGTGAACACTGTCTTTGGTAAGATCTGTTCTTTTTAATGTTTATGTATGCACATATGAGTTTTATTTCGCTCCCTCTGTGTTATTCTGCTAGATCTGTGATTGAAAATGTTAAAAATTATTTACTTCTATGCCTTCTATATTGTAGATCTATTATCTTTGTTAATGCTTCGTTAACTTCATAGGATATGTGCTTAGTTGCTCGAGCTTACAGTCTAGATCTAGTTTGGCCTTCTCCTTTGATGATTTAAAATTATCAAAGTTTGTGCTTACATTTGTATGTGATTTGTTATGTATTTTGTTTTTCATTCCCCTGATTCAGTTTTTTGAACAATACTAAATATGACTTCAATAAGTGAACGAAAGTATTATTGCATGAATCTCTATAACCTTTTGTTGTCGATTCATTATTGGTTGCATAACATCTTAGTATTACGGGAAAGCCTAAACTAGCATCTTTATTTGTTTATTACTTATAAATTATTTTCATTGGCAAACCATATACCTCAACAATGTCAATTCTAATTATTCATAGGAATATTTATCTAAGGATTCTTTTATATCTAGTCGTGCTCCATTAAAACGAATATCGGAAATTGATAATTGAAAGATGTCATCTTTGTGTTGTTTTATCTCTTGATTTTATATCTAGTTCTGCATCATTAAAATGGATTGTAAGTTGATAATAGAAAAATGTGTCAGTTCGGTGGTGTTTTTCATCTAGCTTGTAATCAAATGTTACAGTCTGTATATCTAGAGAACAATGTTCTGATGTATCAACTGTAAGCTAGTCATTGCTGCAATATTTTTTCAAGCTGTTAAATTAAAATGATAATTGTGTTATGTGCAGTGGGTTGGGTTAAATTGTTCGATTGTCTAAATTAATTTATTCTTCATGTCTTTCTGCATTTTTACAGATGCCAAGAGGTTGATAGGTAGGAGATTCAGTGACGCCTCTGTGCAGAGTGACATGAAGTTGTGGCCCTTCAAAGTCATTCCTGGACCTGGTGAAAAACCAATGATTGTAGTCAGCTACAAGGGCGAGGAGAAGCAATTTGCAGCTGAGGAGATCTCTTCCATGGTTTTAATTAAGATGAAAGAAATTGCTGAGGCGTTCCTTGGTTTAACTGTTAAGAATGCTGTGGTCACTGTCCCAGCTTACTTTAATGATTCCCAGCGTCAAGCAACCAAGGATGCTGGTGTAATTTCTGGTTTGAATGTGATGCGAATCATCAATGAACCAACAGCTGCTGCCATTGCTTATGGTCTTGACAAGAAGGCAACCAGTGTTGGTGAGAAGAATGTGCTGATATTTGATCTTGGAGGTGGTACTTTTGATGTATCTCTTCTGACCATCGAGGAGGGTATCTTTGAGGTGAAGGCTACTGCTGGTGACACTCACCTTGGAGGTGAAGACTTCGACAACAGAATGGTTAATCATTTTGTTCAAGAATTCAAGAGAAAGAACAAGAAAGACATTACTGGCAACCCCAGGGCTCTCAGGAGATTGAGGACAGCTTGTGAGAGAGCAAAGAGAACTCTCTCATCCACTGCCCAAACAACCATTGAGATAGACTCTCTATACGAGGGTATTGATTTTTACTCCACCATCACCCGTGCAAGATTTGAGGAGCTAAACATGGACTTGTTCAGAAAGTGCATGGAACCAGTAGAGAAGTGTCTACGTGATGCTAAGATGGACAAAAGTACTGTCCACGATGTTGTCCTTGTTGGTGGTTCCACTAGGATTCCCAAGGTCCAGCAATTGTTGCAGGACTTCTTCAATGGGAAGGAACTATGCAAGAGCATCAACCCCGATGAAGCTGTTGCTTATGGTGCTGCAGTTCAGGCTGCTATTTTGAGTGGTGAGGGTAATGAGAAGGTGCAGGATCTTTTGCTTTTGGATGTTTCTCCTCTCTCTCTTGGTCTGGAAACTGCTGGTGGTGTCATGACTGTCTTGATTCCCCGGAACACAACCATCCCAACAAAGAAGGAACAGGTGTTCTCTACCTACTCAGACAACCAGCCTGGTGTCTTGATTCAGGTCTATGAAGGAGAGAGAACAAGGACAAGGGACAACCACCTTCTTGGTAAATTTGAACTCTCTGGCATTCCTCCTGCTCCTAGGGGTGTTCCACAGATTACTGTGTGCTTTGACATTGACGCCAACGGTATCTTAAACGTATCTGCTGAGGACAAAACCACTGGCCAGAAGAACAAGATCACTATCACCAATGACAAGGGTAGGCTTTCAAAGGAGGAAATTGAGAAGATGGTTCAGGAAGCAGAAAAATATAAGTCTGAGGATGAAGAACACAAGAAGAAGGTTGAGGCCAAGAATGCCTTGGAGAACTATGCATACAACATGCGGAACACTGTGAAGGATGAGAAGATAGCCTCCAAGCTCCCAGCTGACGACAAGAAGAAGATTGAGGATGCAATTGAGCAGGCCATCCAATGGCTAGAAGGCAACCAGCTCGGGGAGGCTGATGAGTTTGAGGACAAGATGAAGGAGTTGGAGGGCATCTGCAATCCTATTATTGCAAAGATGTACCAGGGTGCTGGTGGTGATATGGGTGGTGCTGCCATGGATGATGATGCCCCTGCTCCTAGTGGTAGCACCGGACCTGGTCCCAAGATTGAGGAGGTTGATTAAGCTCATTGTGTGTTCCCCGGTGTTGGTTCTTAGTAACGTCTGAATATTTTGGTATATTATTGTCGCATGTCATTTTGTTTTTACTGGAAGCATAGGCGATTCTCTCTTATTCAATGCCTGCTTAAGATATTATTCCATTTTCAAGCAGGTATTATTATATATAATCACACAATTGGTAAAAAGCCTTGCTTTTAATCTTGAAAACTTGCGTGCTTCTTACTGTTTATCTGATGTGGAAGCGAGTGCAAAATTTTATGACCCAAGTGTCCTGCAGGGAACTTCAATTGTTGCATGTTCTCTAACTTGGGTGTAACATTGTATCTCTAATTTACTTGCATAGAGTAACTTTTACTCATTTTTAAGCTCAAAAGTCAAAATTGGGCAGAAATTACAAGGTACTTGAGAATGAGCTTTTCCCAAGTATGATATAACCAGCTACTTCTAGATTGGAAGTCCTAATGTCTTTTGTATCTTCCCGTCATTTCATTTAAAAAGACAATCTTAAACCTGAGAGGAAGCAATGTTTAATATAGACACAAGGAAGCTGACACTGGTAGTGACGTTGCTTTGCCGACTCACTTTTTAAACTGTGTCGTTGTGTGGTAATTCCTTGAAATCAAATAACTTGATCACGTCAAAATGTGGAAAAATAATACAAGAATGCACGTGCCGAGGAATGCTAGAAGTTTCTAGGTTGCACAGAAAACCTAACATGTCATGTAAAAACATTATTTGACACAAAACCAGTAAATTATATCATGCTAACAAATTAAAAAATACTTTATAAAGTTGTGCTCGATCAAATTGCACATCAGAGCGAGCATAATATGGCAATTTCGTCAACATCAAAGATTCAAATATCCTTCCCATTACCGGCAAGTGTAAGGATTCAATTGCAGCATCTGCCACCATTTCACATTCTTTACTATATTGGTTACATAGCAATGTAATCAGGGCCGGCTCTGGACCAAAGTCATCTAGGCAATGTCCTACGGCCTCATTCCAGCCCAAAAGTCATCTAGGCAATGGCCTGCAGCCACCACGGTGCCATCGGCAGAGGAGCTCAAGAAAAGAAAAAGAGGAGGTTTTGTTATTTATTTAATATTTTCCCCTTGTAATTGTAGAATCAAAGATCATATTTACAACCTATAATCTGATAATCAGATTTGTCTTTTTGTAACTTGATTAGTCCTTTCTTAGTACATATGTGAAATAATGATGTTTTAAAAATCAGTAAGAGGTGAAATCCAAATCCTTATCGATGTTTTAAAAATCAGTTCAAACATTATTCGAGAAAGGTAAAGTCATAGGTCGTAAACAAAAAATTGGCATAAACCGACAGGTCCTCGTGTTATTTTAACAGTTTCTAAATATTAATAAATAAATAAAAAGCAATAGTTTGATTTCATGTATATTCATACAAGTAAACTTAATTGTTGATTTAATTGAGAGATTATCAGAACTAGCCAAATCTGTTGGAAATGGGAAGTTTCAGAAAAATATGCCCACGCAAACGTTGAGTAACAACTAACAACACGAAGCATGGTACTCAAAAAGTGTCAAACAAATGCTGCAATACTCAGTTTAAACTCAAAAATTATTTCATTTATATTAATGTTGTTTTTACCAGGTAAACCCGGGAGCAGAACATCAAAGAATATGTACATTATTCCACTGGAAACCTTGCTATAATACTACTTTCATCGCGTATCATTAACTTCTCAAAACATCCATCATCTTGCCACCTCAGCTTTGCTGGAAAATACTGCAAAAAACATATCATAGTATGTTAAAATGTTATTCATTGTACTGTCTAGTCATATTCAGTACTATGCATGAAGAAGGGTGGGGAATAGTTGAGAAACTTGATCTCACCTTTTCGATAAGAGAGAGGTAATATGGCTTGACTTTCTCGACATCAACTCTGACCTCACTCTTGCTGTATAGATCATACTTGCTGTAAGGGAAGAAGAAAACAAAAAAATGAGGCATATGACAAGTGCGCATATGAATGACTGTTTTCTTCTTTGCATCGATACTAGTGATCTTACTTAAAGATTTTTAGCCATTCCAAATTCTCCATGTCCTCCTTGTTCATCAAGTGTTTGTATGCTCCTGACCTATGCATAGCTACACGATGGAATCGGGATTTTCCTTGAAATACTATATCATAAGCACAAAACACATTTCAGAATTCTTGAGAAACGTGATTAAAGTTGAGCAGAGAAATATGAAGGCGAAAGTTAATTCTTGCTCAAATTACATTGGAGAGGAAAAATACCTTGTGGTGAACAATTGAATCATCAAAAGCACATCCAACAGGGTAGGTGTCACCTGTAATATGTACTCGTATTGATATTTAGCAATTGAGTTCCAAAAAGTTATTGTTTTGTTCTAATTTTCAGTTCAACTGCATTAGCTGTAGTACTTACCCACAACAGCCCACTGAGGCAGCTTGCTGAATTTAGGATGAAGAAGAATCTTCCCAAGATCTAAAATAAAAACAAGTTTAAATTAATTGACCACCATTGAACTCGAAAAACTTCTATTCCAAATACAATCAGGGGGTGAATTGAGATGAAAGAAGAAACTTTTTAAACGAAGTTTTTTAAGCAAAGACCTTGCGATAAAAATTCCCCAAGCCTTTTTCCGTGGAATTAGAAAGTATAACAGCAGCATATTTAGGATCAAGAACAGGGGAATACCGTGGATGAGGCCAGTCAAGTGCAGCCAATCTTCAGCAGGATGGTCTCTTCTTATGGCTTCAGCTGTCTGCAATAAGTGCTCGATTTGAGGCTCATCCAAATCAGGATCACTTTCATCAACAATATTGTTGAGAAGTTCACAGCAATCCCATATACCCATTTCTACCTTGTCCAGTTTTCCATACTCTTCTCTCATCTTCTTCACCTGCAAATCAAGGAATTGTAAGAATTTGAATAGCAAAAAAGTTAAAAATAAATAAATAAACGAAGATGAATTTTTTCGACTAGCATTTACAAAGTCGTAAGTTTGACAAATGTGATTAGTCTTGTAGAAGTTTTCCACCCCTTCTCGCCTTTCACTTTCAGCATTATAATCCCTATTTTACATTACTCCAGTAAAATTACTAAGCCCGAGATAGTACTGAACATGATTATGGAAGAAAGCGGATAAAATCTTGTTTATTGTAATGTATTGTGCAGTTTGGTACAGTGTGGCGAACGTGATTAGGGAAGTAAAAGGACCTAAAGGTGTGGCCAAATGCATTGGTATTGGGGACTACAAATCCTCCATCCAATACCAAATCCATTTCTTCACTGTTAGAGACCTTCTTCTCATTGACTTCACCATCTGTTCCTCCAAAAAGGGAAATAATAAACAATTTATGAATACTAATAAATTTTAATTGAAAACCCAGAACTTAAATCAACAGAAATACAGAAACCATGTACATTTTGAATGATAATATTAATATTAATAGAAATAGATAATGAAAAAAAAAATTATTACCAAGCTTAGGCTGATCAATGAGGATCGTCATCTTGAATGAAAATGAAGTTGTATCAAAATCAAGAAGGAGAGGAAGATAAATCTTGATTTTGAGAAATGAATATGATTTTTATTTTTTGAAAGTAGAATATGAAAATTTAGGATGTGTTGTGTATTGCAAAAGTATATATAGTCTGCCGGAGAGTGCTTATCGGAGAAGTCGGAGTCAAGAATTCATCCCGTGATAACGGGACTTCCGTTAATACAATATCCATTTTTAACGGTGGAAATAATTTTATTGAATTGGAAGTAATTGGTTGGATGAAAAAATCCATTCAATTAATCAATTACGTGTTAATAAAAATTAATTCTTAATGGAATTACTAAATTTAAAACTTATATAAGAAAAAAAATCTTGATCTTTTTGGGATTAAGCTTGCCCTCACCTTCACCATTTCAAGTCGTCACCGACAGCCTGGCACCACCATCGGCCGCCGCATCCCCTAGCGTTCGTACATTTTTCGAACAAAAATTCTCCAATTAGGAGAAAATTGCAATTGGGTCCTTAACCTTTTCAAAATTGTAAATTGTTGCGTAGCTTTTCATTTTTGACCCCACAGCCTCTTAAAACCTTTTATTTTCGCCCAAAAATTCATTACTCCGTGATTGACTTCATTTGACCCATTTTAGGGAGGTTAAAAACATCTTTCTATTTTTAGACGCTTAAAAGAAATTAAAATTATTTTAAAAATAGAGAAATAAAAAACAAAAACAAAAAGAATTATAAAAACAAAATTCATCTCCTTCAATTTATATTGGAATATCGTTTTGATGAAGAATATGTTGTTAAAAAATAATGAATAATGATTTGATAAAGAATGTAGGGTTAATTTTGATTAGAGGTGTCAATCCGGATGGTTCGGTTCAGGCCGGCCCTGCAACATATGAGTTCGGTAACGGCTCACATGAAAAAAAGCCCGTTCGCTACGGGTTCCGGGTCGGTTTCGGATCGATCCACAATTTGGGTCTCACTCGTCTAATAAAAGTCAACAATAACGACTAATTTTTCAATTTTAATTCAATTTTAATCTCTACTGAGACGTTGACTGCGAATGGAAATGAATAAATAAATAACTATATTATTTTAAATAATAAATGGTTAGATTTTACCGAGATCAAATTATTTATAAATGCTGGAAAATTTAAATGCTATCAAAGAGAGACTCCATTATCGTGTGCTTGTAATGCTATTGATATCGCAGCACAGGAATTTCGGATTTGATCTTGCAATAATTCGCCTTTGGCCTATATAACATCGATGTTTATACTTAGCCAAGAAAGAAAGGGAAAAAGGAGAAAGATTCAAATAACCCTTTCTTTCAGGGCCTTACCCATCAATTCCTGAGCATTTCTCCACAAACAAAATCAAATGTAAATGTTACAATTCCAACAGAATTTTTCCTGCAGAAAACCCAATTTCTTTCATGTCCGAATCCTTTTCCTTGTGATATCAGACATATATTGATTCATCCATTGTCTGAATTGATGAATTCTTGGAGGACCATTTTGTTTGGTAGATTGGAATAGCGAAAAAGAATTCACGAATTTATTGGGAAAAAAGATTTAGTGTATCCATGGTGTTTGTAGAATGTCCTCGAAGAAGAATACTGGGTATATGTTAGCGTTATTTGCTTTGCCTTCTGTATTCTCCTGATGCAATTGCAGCCTAAGAGAATTCGTGATCACGAATTTATTAGGAAAAATACTAAGTATATTGATGGTGTTTGTAGAATGTCCGGAAAGAGGAATATTGTGTATATGTTGGTTTTCTTCGCTTTGTCTTCTGTATTGTCCTGATGCAATTGCTTTGGCAGCCAAAGAAAATCTAGTTAATTCTTGTTTCCTTCATCGTTTGCTCCGTAACGTTTAACCTTTAAGGACATCAATTCTATTTCTCTTTTGATTGGAAGAGGATCAGGATTACAAGAATGGCTTATCGTATAAACATGAGGGCTTATTCATTATCCTCTTCCCAACCTCCTCTTGCTCTGAAATTAACAAATGATCCCGTGACTCAGAAAACCGCAAGCAACACTGTTACATGTTTTTACCAGACACATATTGGAGGTTACTGGCGAAATGTGACCGTATTATGGAGCAAGGATTTGTCTAGTCATTCTCTGAGCGTATCTGTTGCAACCATGGAAAGTGATGATCATCAGACATGCAAAATTGACCTTAAACCTTGGCAGTTTTGGGCAAAGAAAGGGTACAAAACCTTTCAGGTTGATGGAAATCAATTGGATGTCTATTGGGATTTTCGTTCGGCAAAATATTCTAGTAGTCCAGAACCCTGTTCAGATTTCTATGTTGCATTAGTTTCTGATGAAGAAATGTCATTATTGTTAGGGGATTACACCAAAAGGGCATATAAGAGAACAAAATCAAACACAGCCCTGGTTGATGCAATGCTGTTTTACAAAGAAGAGCACGTATTTGGGAAGAAATCTTTCTCCACCAGAGCAAAATTCGACCCCAGGAAAAAGGAGCATGACATTGTTGTAGAGAGCTCGACTTCAGGGCCTAGAGAACCCGAAATGTGGATTAGCGTAGATGGGATTGTCTTGATACATATTCGGAATTTGCAGTGGAAATTCAGGGGCAATCAGACCATCTTAGTTAATAAACAACCGGTTCAAGTCTTCTGGGACGTATATGCTTGGCTATTTTGCATCCCGGGCTCAAACCACGCGTTGTTTATCTTCAAGCCAGGTGCACCAGAGGCGGATAGTGACAAAGATGAAAGCTGCAGCTATGGCGATGGAAGTGATTGCAGTGGGGATAGCAAGTACTATTCAACGATAAGCTACTCACAGGCTTCAAGGTTCTGTCTTTTCCTCTATGCATGGAAGATTGAGTAAGAGATCTTGTCTATAAATTCAGAAGAGTTCGTTGCTCTAAAACTATTCATTGGAGTAAATTTTTATGAAGATAAAACTCCTACATTCTTGTTGATTATACAATCATATTGTGAAAATTAATTTCTCCCAGAAATGTTGATTTTTGTCTGCAATTTGGTTCTGATTGATCTGCATTTATGGAAATACTGAAAAGGAAAAATGAACACAACAACTTATGAACTCTCAAAAGTTTTACCATAGATATACGCTCATATGAATTTAGAGTTCTTACACGTTCCATTTTCTATATCCATGTGTTCTTGATGTTTTTCTATCAGTGGTTCGTGGGCATTTCATCGTTAGTTTTAAATTCATATCGAAGGGGACATTTTCAGGAATTTTCTCTAGGTTGAAGGTGATTTTAAATGTTTTATAAATAAAAAAATAATTTTGTAACGAAATTTTGACATTATATAATTAAAAAAAATCTAGACTCATTCAAGCCCATCTTGGGACAGCCTGCAGATCAAGTCAAACTCAAAAATTGTGAGGAACCAGGTCTGGCCTGCCACAAAACTGGGGTCAACCCCAGCTCGTAAGCAAGTCAAACTGATCGATCCATCCCAATTAACACCACTACACGTGAAACATGAGTATCGCATAGATAGGTTATTTGTTCAAATATACGCCAAAATGCTATCCATGTTCATGAGCAAATAATAATGGAGTTCAACTCTAAAAATGATAATCTTTATAAAAATGTTCGAGAAATTCTATGCTACATTATATGGAAAAATATTTGACTAATAACTTTATTGACATTTCGAGGAGTAGACTATGAATATTTGAAATATTTAATAACACAATTTTAAATGAAACCATTGTAAACTCTTATCTTTAAACTAATATTTATGAATTAAGCTGCATAACACAGTCAACTATATATAATCTAATGTACGCAAGCCACAAAATTTTGATGATTATATAGCAATTCAAAATTCAATTTTTAAGCCCTCAAATTGTCTCTCTAGAGGAAAAGGATTAAGTTCGGGTTCTTTTGGAGAGAACTCGATCTTCTGCAAGAGAAATACGATCAAAGAAATACATGAATGTGGAAAAAATATAAGAAAAAGTGGAAATACTGTTTAATGTCTATGGAGCATGAATCCATGGATTTCTGGACCAACACTACAATGTAATGTAGATTATCCATGGATATCAATTGCCATCGAAATGGAGTTGATAGAAATTTTTTAATGATCTTACAATGAATCGAAATTCAATTTGTAAGGCACTCGAATTGGCTCTCTAGAGGAATTGGATTAAGTTCAGGTTCTTATTGAAAGAACTCGAACTTTGCGGAAGAAACATGGTCGAGGAAATACATGAATGTGGAAAATGTATAAGAAAAAGCGGAAATGCTGTTTAATGTCTATGGAGTCCACGAAATCCATGGAATTGTAGGCCAGCACAACAATTTATTGTAAGATATCCATGGTTATGAATTGCCATCAACAAAGAAGTTCGAGTCATCTATTGTTTTCCCGATATGCTGTTGAAGTCTTTCTCATACACACATTGAGAAAAATATACTGAAGGCCTATGAATGCATTGGTGCTCCACCTCTTTGATTGAAGAATATTATTTAAGGGAGGTTTCCTTCGCTTCTGATGCCTTTCCCACTATGCTTATTTGCTTGTAGTTATGACATTACATCACATTGTATTTTATAAATTGGTTGGTGGAATTAAATTTATGGGATTAGGTGCATTGCCAACTTGTCTGAAAGTAAGAAAAGATCATGTTTCTTTCAAGTTGTAAGTCGGAAGCTTGGTTTCAGTAAGGGCACTCGTTTGTTGGCTTCTGGAATTCACATCCAGAGTCCCTCACTAACTTTTCTGAAGCAGCAGGTATAGGCAATGCCTCCAACCCGCTGGTTTAGCTCGATATCTTGTTGCCTGGACGGAATAATTGGTGTTAAAAGCAATTAATAGGTATTACGGTTTATCTGTATCATGGTTATATACAGCCTAAACTTTTCAATACTTAAAGGCTCAATGTGTGTTTGAATCTCATTAAAATGAGAATACAATTTTTGGAATAGTGATTGATGGGAGAATGTGTGGTGGAAAAGTGATGAAAAGTTTTAGATTTATGTGTAATATTATTTTATTTGGAGAATGTGTGGTTGAAATGAAGAAAAAGAAAAAAAATGAGAATGAGAATGAGATTAAAATAGGTGCCAAACAGGGGTTCAGTGACCACAGTATGCATATTTTATTTGTCCAAATGCACTTGTATTAAATAAGTTTTGGGGCAGCATGTAGTTGTGGAGAATAGTATACTAAATTCCTCGATGAAATTTTTACCAAGGAATTATATGTATAGATTATTACCAAGTCTCAAATTCTTGGTACGTATGCTATGGGATTATATATATTTGGAAAAATCTGGGCAAGGAATAAACTTTCTCAACCAATCAACAGCATTGGAAACAAGTTTTGACATTTAAAGATGAGGGCTTAGTTCCGATGTATGAACAAGCCTAGTGTTGTCATCCATAAATAAGTCTACTGTCCAGTCGCAATCAAGTAAAATTCCTAGGCTTTGACATTTAAAGACGAGGGCTTAGTTCTGTTGTACGAATACGCCTAGTGTTGTCATCCATAAATAAGTCTACTGTCCAGTTGCAATCTAGTAAAATTTCCTAAACATCCCGATTTCAGGCAGTTGACTTTCATATGTACCCTGTTGGCAATGAAGTGTAGATGTATAGATTATGATTAACCAAGTTGCTTGAATTATTCTTTTCCCTAGTTGTTATTAAAGTAATGCGGCATGATCAGATTTATATAAGATGAGTTACCAACATATATGCACTGGGCAGATCTGCATTCTGTGGATTAAGATGTGGAAGTATTGTTTCCTAGGACTGATTGTTGGTTCTGCTCTTACTGGAACTTCGATTCGTGGACAGGATGATCAGACAGGTGTTCAAATATGAAAAATTCCAATTCCATTTTTCTTCAGAAGTTTTATAGATGATCTTGTTGCTGATGACTCACTTTCTCTCTCTCTTTTCATTTATCTCAGAATTCATTAGTATAGACTGTGGAATAGCTGATGGATCCCATTACACTGATCCCACAACCGGCATAATATATAGTTCAGATGCAGGCTTCGTCGACAGTGGTGTAAGCAAGAGCATATCAGTCAAATATCAGACCAATTCCCTTGAAAGGCAGTTCTTATATCTCAGAAGCTTTCCTCAAGGAACCAGAAACTGCTATACCCTAAGACCTGCTCAAGGCAAGGGTAACAAGTATTTGATAAGAACAAGTTTTATGTACGGAAATTACGATTCTAGGAGTGAATTGCCAACTTTTGATCTGCATCTAGGAGTTGATTTATGGGACACAGTTACATTGGAAAATGAATCCACTCCACTGAGGAAGGAGATTGTACACATCCCTTCATCAGATTATATTAATGTTTGCCTTGTAAAAAGGGGATCAACAACACCCTTTATATCAGGTTTAGAATTGAGGCCTTTGACTAGAATCATGTACGCGACAGAAAATAAAACTTTACAACTCACCGCACGGTTGAATTTTGCTCCAACGTCTGAGAGATTTATAAGGCGAGTCACATTGCTTGTGTAGGCTTGTATTCTTTTTTTGTTTAAATATTCAATTTAGTATTTTCTGTAGTATGCATGTGTTTACTTCCATAAATTGATAATAAATCAACTTTTCTAAGGTACAAAGATGATATTTATGATCGCATATGGATGCCCTCGACTCCGGCCAACAGTACCACAATAAGGACGAGTTATACGATTTATAACCCCACCGACTATTTTAGGCCTCCATCTGCTGTCATGAGTTCTGCCATCATCCCGGAGAATAATAATGACTCCATTTCTTTCGATTGGGTATCTGATAATCTCAATGACGTTTTTTACATGTGCTTGTACTTTGCTGAATTGCAAGAGCTACAAAAAAATGAATACAGAGGATTCAACATCTCAGTGAATAGGGTTTCCTGGCATGGGCTAGTTTCTCCTACATATCTATCCTCGCATGTAATATACGCCAACAAGTGGTACACAGTGACCGGTCGCTCCAAGTATGTAGTCACGCTAGATAGAGTTGCTAATTCAACTCTCCCACCAATCATCAGTGCTGTGGAAATTTTTGCTGTGAAAGATTTCTCACACTCACAGACAGATGAGAAAGATGGTATGTCAATTTTGGATTCAAATACATATATAGATTCAAGTTACTCCTTACTTGAACTCTATATTTAAGAATTTTCTTTTCATGTTTACTTTATGTCTTTTATTGGTCTATGGTATGAAGTCGATGCCATATTAAGCATCAAGTCTGTGTATGGACTGACAAGAAACTGGCAAGGTGATCCTTGTGCTCCTGAAACTTTCATTTGGGATGGTCTCAGCTGCAAATATAATGATGTACAGACCCCCAGAATTCAATCACTGTATGTACATACTCTTTCTCTTTGATGAATAAAACCAAAATTATGCAATTAAATGCCTGAAGTAAATTTCAATCTAATTCGAAGCAATTATGCTGTACTAATAATTACATCAGGAACTTGTCCTTTGGCGGATTGATCGGAATAATAGCTCCGTACATATCCAATCTCACAATGCTTGAAGTATTGTAAGTATATAAATCTGATGGAGGTTAACACACGATGCACGTAATTAGTCCCCAACTACTTGACCATTTCATGATAATGATCTTTCCTTTTTTCTCTTTTCAGGGATCTGTCCAATAATAATCTTACTGGAAAGGTCCCAGAGTTTCTAGCTGAACTAGACTCATTGAAAGTCCTGTAATTTTCTCGGAACTGGAACTACTTGATCGTTCATCTCTATTTTGGTCAAGTAACACCTCATTCTTTCTTTTTTCTGTTGCAGGAACTTGAAAGGAAACAACTTCTGTGGGCCAACTCCAGATCAACTCCTAAAGAAGTCTAATGATAGATTGCTGTCACTTAGGTTTGCTTTCTTTCATAAGATGTTTTCATATGAAATCAAATGATAGATTGATGTCATGTAAGAGATATTATGATGTGTTGTAGATTTGTAGGTAGACTTGGCTATATAAAGTTGCTCAATATTTTAGAACTCGATTTCGTAGTAAAACTTGAGCAACTTTATATCCATTGGGTTTGTCACGAGTATTACTTAGCTCTTCTAAATTTCTTGATGGAGGACTTTACATGAATGTCAACAAGATAAACCTTAGATTTATATGTAATACTTCTTAATAGCAAAGACCTTTTCTTCTGAACTGGAGAAAGCAATTAGAGTTCTATCTCATGTTTGCATATATGGTAGTTACTGAATGTTTATTTTGAAGTTGACTACAAATGATTTATACTGAGTTTTGGTATCTCCTATTTCTATGTCATAAACAGCATTGATTATCCAAGCAACTGTACAGATGCATGGCAGTCTCCTTGCAAAAAGAAGAGCAATAATGCTCTAGTTACAACATTGGCATCAGTGCTTGTCTCGGCATTTGTTCTTTTAATTGTGTTAGTTACCCTGTGGATGATTCGAAGGAGAAGAAAAATGGGTAGATAAACATATCTGATGACTATTAAAGTAAAACATTTTTTGTTTTTTCCCTTTTTAATTCACCATTTGTCAAATTTCATGGTGTTAGTGATGAGGAAGACGGGTGCCAACTTTAGCAGATTAAATGGAACTGCGTTAGACATTAAGAATCCTCAGTTTACATACTCATACTCAGAGATCCTGAAAATCACTAATAATTTTCAGAAAGTTATTGGGGAAGGAGGATTTGGAACTGTATATCATGGCTTTGTAGATGCCACTCAAGTTGCTGTGAAGATGCTCTCCCCATCATCAAGTCAAGGATACAAAGAATTTCTAGCAGAGGTCTAAATTAATTTCTAGCAGAGGTCTAAATTTAACTTGTTCTGGGCAAGATGTAATAATTTGTCCTTAAAAAAAATTGTTGAGATGTTTCTATCCCTATTTCCCCCCTCTCTCTCTCTCTCACAAAAAATAAAAAATAAAAATAAATATATAAATAAATTCTGATACTAGCATGGCATGCTGATTCTGGCAATAAATTGCAGGCCAAACTTCTTTTGAGTGTCCACCACAAAAACTTAACTTCCTTTGTTGGATATTGCAATGAGAACAATGTAATTGGAATCATTTATGAATACATGGCTAACGGGAACTTGGAACAGTATTTTTCAGGTATGTGTTGCCTAATTAATTGATTACAAATTATATACATCGTTGCAAACTTTATTAACGAACATTTATTCTTTGAACTTTGAGTTTGTTAAATTATGGATAATCTTTTGGTTACGCAGATAGGAACCCCCATGCTCTATGTTGGGAGGAAAGGCTTAAAATTGCAATAGATGCAGCACAAGGTCATTTATTTAGTGGATACAGTTTTTTTTCTACATCACCATTATTGTAGCTGTAATTTCTAATTTAGATGGTTTGCAGGATTGGAATATTTGCATCATGGATGCAAGCCACCAATAGTCCACAGAGATGTGAAGACGACAAACATCTTACTGGATGAAAATTTCCAAGCAAAATTAGCTGATTTTGGGCTATCCAGAGCCTTTTTAAGTGAGGATCATACTCACATATCAACAATCGTTGTTGGAACTCCAGGTTACCTCGACCCCGAGTACGTACTTTCTTCTTGGGAAACCAAAAAAATTGAAATTTACTGGATCAACTTTATGAAATAATATGTGATGTTGTTTGCAGGTATTACTCATCGAGTCAAATGTCTGAAAAAAGTGATGTTTACAGTTTTGGGATTGTTCTCTTGGAGATTGTCACGGGTCGGCCAGCAGTAGAGAAAAGTAAAGAAAGGACACACTTAATTCAATGGATAAGAGCAATGCTTCCCGGAGGGGATATCCAAAGTATAGCTGATCCAAAGTTACAAGGAGAATTTGCCGTGTCATCTGTGTGGAAAGTCGTAGAATTGGCAATGGTTTGTGTTTCTCGCAATTCAGTTGGAAGGCCAAACATGACTTATGTTGTGATGGAATTGAAAGAGTGTTTGGCCTTGGAGATGACTGATCATGAAACACAATCTAAGGTTTCTGTTGACATGATACCAGTAAGTCTCGAGAGTAGATTTGATCCCCAAGAAAGATGATGGTAGACTCTAGCTACATTTGGTTGTATTGTGCCACGAATCTTTCTGAGTGAACAACTAGTCGGGTATTGTAAGTTTTATTAACGATGAATTTGAGGTCGACTATGTAAGGTTTAGATATGATCTATGACAATTTGAGAGTGCAAAAGGATTGTTTGATTCGATTGTGTTCAACTTTTAAATCTGGCAATTTTTTGCTATGATTGTGTGATATAATATTTGAGTCCTTCGAAGTGAATAATTAGTTCAATATTTTTATTAATGTGAATATAAGTAATTATTAAGCTCTTAAATAGTTCAATGTTTTTATTAGCGTTAATATAAGTAATTATTAAGCTTTTGTTTGGTTTAGCTAAAAATCAAATTTTCAATAGATTTTTTTATAGAAGTTGATGAAATGATTGTTTAAAAAGTTGATAACAATTATGAATTTCATAAAATGTGTGATTGGAAATGAATTTTAGTAGATAGGGGCCAAACAAGGATTAAGTAGAAACGTGTTAGTGAGAATCAAGAATTTGTTTTTATTGATATAATATTGAATGCAACTGGCCATTATAAATTCTTGTAAGAACTTCGCAGAAATTGAATGCTCAATCAACAGTTATTGGTTTATGAAAGTGTAAGCAATGTTATGGCTTACCTAAATCTTTTTAATTCAAATCCTTGTGGTCTCTAAATTAATTCAATAAAAAATTAGCTTTGATGTTTTCTAATGGGACATTTCGTGGTCTCTTAGTCCCCTTTCGCATTTTCTCTTCTCTATTTTATTTTTAACTACACAATTTTACGTAAAATAATATTACACGTAAATCGAAAAAATTTCCTTCTTTTGCAATCACACGTCCTCTAAAAAAAATACTATTCCAAAAATTAAAAATTGAAAGAAAGGGGACCAAACAAGTTGTTAATAGTTTACAATAGTAGGGCTTTTTTTTTTTTTTGGAAAATAAGCGTACTTTGTTCGGTGGGTATTAAATTAAATTTTTAATAGATTTTGATAAAATCGATGAAATATATGATTGAAAAGTTGTGGTACTCATAAAATATAATGGTTGAAATGAATTGTTGAATTTGACTCAAATTAAAATCTAGCAACTCTCACCAAAAACAGTCGGCAAAATGAGTTTCATGTTTCCTTCCCGAGGCTGTCTCCGCATGATTATACTCCCTTCTCTGTCGTGATTTTAGTGTATCCACCTATGTAATTTGTCAATCCCCCTACTGTATCAGCATGCCTCTCCTGTCCACCATGTACCAAAATCACCTTGTTCCGTTCACCCCAAATAGCCCAAAGGCAGAAGAGAGCAAGCATGTCTTTACTAGTTTGATTAAAGACTTAAGGACTGTTTAACAGTTTCTCCAATGGCAAATTTAACCATGTCCCTCAAGGCTCAAACCTACAGCTTTCCAAACTACCCTGCTGGAGTACTGACAGTAGAAGAAAATGTGTTCATTTGTTTCCTTGAATCCTTCTGAACGCATCTAGAGCACTCCATGGAGACTTTAATTATCCGACATATAAGATTCACACTGGTTGGCAATGCATTGTGAGTTATAAGCCATAAGAAAATCCAGACCTCGAAGGGAACATTTAAGTGCCAAATTGCTTTCCATCACTTCGCCAGACTATGTGAACTCGGCTCCTTAATTGCTGGTGATTCCTGGAGCAGTAGACTATGTCCACCAATCAACCTATCAGGGCCGGCCAGAATATTTTGGGTGCCTTGTGCCAATAGAACTTCTTGTGGCATTGTTGATCGAATATAGGATTTTATCAATTTCAACTTCGAGAAGCTCCTCTCAGCAGATGCAACCGTAACTGGTATAGTCAATAATATTCTATAAGCAATCCACACATTTGGAAAATGGTCTATCATTTTTATGTGTTCCAATACTTCAATAGCCTTTTTAGTCTCTTCTCGCAAACTATTTCTCACAATTTGTAGATCAGCAAATAACTTCGATCCATCAATGTCAGAATCCATGTTGTGTTTTAAAAATTCTTTAAACTTATCACACTAACACTTCAAACAACTATCATCTGCATTTTGCAATTTTTTTAAATCAAACAAAAACCCAAAAATATTTTCATCTTTTTGAAAATCTTTAAATCTTAATTTAAGCGAAGAAAGAGCTTGATCAACTATATATAAGAAATAATCAACTCTAAATGATTCTTCAACTGAATGTGTTATCTCATGATTAACATTTTCATCAAAGTGCTTTTTTCTATGAATAATACATTTTTCTTGAAATATAGGTTCAACTTCCATTTGATCGGCAATTTTCTGTAGCAGTAATTTTGTTAAATTGAAATACAGTTTCTCTGTATGTTTCAAAAAATGAAATAAGCGATTTCATGTGACTAATAGCAGCATCAATTGACATGTCTTCACTTTGTAACATTTTGCTTACTCTATTAATAGCAGATAGTATATTGTACCAAATAACTATGCCAAACAAGAATTCAAAATCCATAATATCATAAAATAAGCTTTGAGCATCTCTATATGTTTTAGGATCATCGCATGTTTCCACCAAGTGTTTTAAAGCGGCTTTTATTTCTAGTGCTTGAAATCTTATTGCTTTAACACTTTCGACTTGACTTTCCCAACGTGTTTGTGATGGCGGCTTAAGTGTCGGACCTTTCACATTGTCTTGAAAAAACTTTCATCCCTTCTTAGAAGATGAAAACAATATATATATGTATTTCACAATGTAACGGCGATATGTTCGCTGCCGCCGCAACATTTTGGTGTTTTTTGCCACTCTTTTGCACAGTTGGAGCAGTGACTCTTAGATTGGAATTGATCATCGTTATGCGCGGTGATATGTTCAGATCAAAGAGGTATGGTGGATTTGAGGAATCTATTAGGTGTTGGGATCGAAGAGGTGATGAGCGCGGTGGCCACTCCGTCTAGTTTGAATTGGTTGTGATGTTCGTTGCGGCAGTGACGGTGGTGTTGATGTGGCGGTCTGGTGAGTTAGTGGTGGTCGTGGCACGACATCCAGGTTGCTATGAAGTCCAGCCTAGTTGTGGTGTTGGTGGTTGGATGATAGTCGTGTAGGTGGTTGTTGGTGGCGAAGACAGTGATGGTGGTTGTGGTGGTGATGATGGTGGCTGTGGCGATGGCGTTCGTGGTGCGTTTCTGTTGGTGATGCGGTGGTGGTGGAGGTGGTTGTATTAGTGGTGATTGTGCGGTGGTTGTGGTGATGGTTGTGATGGTATTTTTAGGTGATGGTTTGTTGTCGGGAGGTGATGGTGGTGATTCCCGCGACGAGGGTTCGGTTGTCATGTTGTTGGTGGTAGTGGTAAGGTGATGGTCACAAGTGTTGATGGTGGTCACATATTATTTGATCGTTTGTGACCATTAAATGCATTAATTTGTGATCGATAAACAATATGTGATCAATGAAAAATATAAATTGTGATCAAGAAATATGTGACCTAAAAAATTGTTAATTTGTGACCGATAATTTGTCAATTTGTGACTATTTATTAAGTTGTGACTTATAATATTTGTAATTTTTGACCGATGAATAAGTTGTGACATATAATTTTTTTATTTGTGACCGATGTCTGACTTATAAAATCTCTCAATTGTGATCGTAAAATAATTTGACATATAAATTTTTTATTTGTGATTGTAAAATAATTTGTAACTTATGAAATTCATGATTTGCGTCCAATGAACAAATTGTGACACATAAAATTTTTTAATTGTGACCGTAAAATAATTTGTGAAGTTTCAATTTTGTATTTGTGACCGATGAACAAATTGTGACCCATAAATTTTTTGAATTGTGACCGTAAAATAATTTGTGACTATATAAAATGTGTGATCAAATTATATGGAATTGTGACCTTAATATATTTAATTATTAAAATATATGTTTAATTAATTAATTTATAAATAAAATTTTAAAAAAATATGATATTTGAAATTTTAAACATTAAAAAAATTTGAATTTTGAATTTTTAAACATTATCTCTTAAATTTGAAATGGGTGAAACTTAACTTCTTAATTATGAAATTTTTCGTTATTTAATTTGTTATGTGGGCCGACATATATAATAAATTGTGTATAAAGGCTATCATAAAATTAAGTCCAAATTTAAAGTGATCTAATAAAGAATTAAGTAATTGGGGTTTGACCATTTAAATAAAGCGTGGGCTAGATTATATGTGTATGAATCAAATCCAGTAGAGTTTGTATTTGATAATGTGCCAATACATATGAAAACTATATATAGGGTTATGGTCTCCAATGCATATGTAATTTTCTTATTCTTTGTGTCATCTCATCAACACAAGAATACAAAAGAAAACATCTTCAACATATTGAAGATGAAGATCCATAAACTCACAATCAAGAATCAAGAAGAAGATTTGGAACAATTAATAAATGGATCAATGTATGTTTCGCATTAATTAATTTTCTTGGTGATTTGATGTTGAGATCTTGGTAATTATATAAATTTTATAAAGTTTAAGTTTCATTAAAAATTCAACAGTAACAACTTTATTTAGTAATTTTTTTTTAACACCAAGCGAAAGAAAATCAATTTTTTTTTGAATCATATACCAATTTGGTGATGCGATTCTCTGAATGCTATTTTGAAGATCTTGAGATTCCAATCAGGAATAGTTTTGAGGTTATAAAATGAACCGAGTAACTGAGAATTAAAGGGGATTGAATTAAAGATGCAATCAGGAGTAGGGAGTTTTGGTTCACTGGAGGATGGCAAGGAACCTTATACTAGAACCACAAATCAATCCACTAGGCCTTTGCCACTGAGATTGCTTCAGTTTCTCTTGCTTTTCTTGGTGTCAGTCAGTGTGTATTTGTTTCTCAGTTTATACATCAGCCACTTTCTCAAGATCCAGAATGTAGTTCCTGTGGTTCAATCAACAATTCAACCCTGTGTTCAAGAACCTCGTGCTCTGGAAAAATGGATTAGGCCTCCATCGTATTTGATTCATAATATGAATGATTCTGAGCTGTTTTGGCGCGCTTCATTTGTACCTAGGATTAAAGAGTACCCCTTTAAGAGAACTCCCAAAATTGCATTCATGTTCTTGACAAGAGGACCTTTGCCAATGGCGCCTTTGTGGGATAAGTTTTTTAAGGGGAACGAAAAGCTTTATTCGATCTACATTCATTCGTTGCCATCCTATCATCCAGATTTCCCGACTTCATCGGCTTTTTATGGCAGACAAATTCCTAGTCAGGTATAGAGATGAACATTTTTTCTGCTCTGTTTAGCGTTGTCATATGGTCATACTTGGGGTTCAAATTATTAGACCTCTCAATTTTGTTGACTTATTGAGTTTCAAAACTCTAAATAGAATAACATTCAACCTTGACATGTTTTGCTCATTGACTATGTTAACTTTCTATCCTAAAATGCTGATGTTGACCATGTAAGATTCGAAAGATCCTCGAGGATTGGTCGTATCATGATCTTGAAAATGTTATTGTATTAATTGCCAGTAACTGCCCCGGCTTATTGTATGTTAAATGATTTGAAACTTGTCAAGGAATCTAAAAGTTCATCCGAAATTATAGTTTGATAGGAAAGTTCTGGTTTATGTTTCACGTTCGGTTTTAAGGTTTGCTCTGATATTTTTATCAGACAATTAACTAGTCGTAGGGTTTATAGGACGAGGATGTTTTGTCGTGTAATCACGCATTCTTTTCTTGTAGGTTACAGAGTGGGGAATGATGAGTTTGTGTGATAGTGAAAAGCGACTTCTTGCTAATGCATTGCTGGATATTTCCAACGAATGGTTTGTACTTCTATCAGAATCATGCATTCCTCTTAAAAACTTCAGCATTGTGTATCAGTACATATCAAGATCCCGGTTCAGTTTCATCGGTTCATTTGACGAACCCGGTCAATACGGTAGAGGCCGCTACAACGAGAAGATGTCACCCGAGGTCAACCTCACGGAGTGGCGTAAAGGGTCCCAATGGTTTGAACTCAGTCGAAAACTGGCTGTTGATATTGTTCAAGATAGTGTTTACTACCCCAAGTTCAAAGAGTTCTGCCAACCCCTGTGCTATGTGGACGAGCACTATTTTCAGACTATGCTTAGCATCCAATCTCCTCATCTCTTGGCAAATAGAAGCCTCACTTGGGTCGTCTGGCCGAGGCACAAGCCCCATCCTGCAACGTTCGGGAAAGCTGATCTGAACGAGAATTTTTTCAAGAAAATTTCAGAAGGTAAACCGTGCTTTTATAACAATCAGCCAACGTCCCTTTGTTTCCTTTTTGCAAGAAAATTTGCTCCTAGTGCTTTGGAACATTTATTAGAGCATTCATCTGAATATTTGGGGTTTTGATAAGATTTTGAATAATGAATGTAAGCATAAATGCTGTACAGGCTTTTATTTTCAGATTCATAGTCAAATTCCTATATTATAGCATCTACACTTGGAAAATAGAAGCCAGATTCAGTATAGAACTTGATTTGCAATAATTTCAATTCTTTACTGTTTTGTTTGGGGGTTCAAATATTTTCAAGATTATTAAATTCGCAAACAATCAATTTTTAATGGAACAATTCAACATCTATATATGTCTAAGCTTTCAATTTGCTTATAAGAATTTTCTCGAACTAATATTTAAATATTAACTTTATTGTTTGTTTTGCTAAATGTGAATTATGGTTCCAATGATAGAAAGTGATGATATACCACTTTTAATTAAAATGCCTCACATATGTAATTTTGTTATAAAAGAGAGAAACGAGAAGAGAGAATAAAAGTCAATAAACTTCTGTGTGTATTATAATGAGAACCAAAACCTTATACTTATAAGGCAGCAATACGGATATATATGGTAATAATATCTAGAGCTACATGGGTACAAGTTTCATTCACATTAAACCATAATTTATTTTCCTTTTACAACACTCCCTCTTGAATGACACATTATAAAATATCCGTCTCGTTAAAATCTTGTTTGATAAAAATCCAATGGGACAAAAAGAACAAACGAAGGAAAAGTAGTACACTTATTTTGGAGTATTAAATATAAATGATGTCTCATTAAAATATTGTTAGGAAAACTCACTGGGATAAAACCTAAGCAAAGGAAAAAGAGTACAGCTACTCCCCCTCATGTTTGATCACTGAAAATCTTTGAGTCGACACATATCAATCTCGTGAACCAATTTCTTGAGTGTAGATGTTGACAGTATTTTTGTAAATAAATCAGTCACATTGTCACTTGAATGAATTTGTTGAATATTGATGTCGTCATTTTTCTGAAACTCGTGTGTATGAAATAATTTTGGAGAAATATGCTTCGTCCGGTCACCTTTGATATAACCTCCTTTGAGTTGTGCAATATAAGCAACATTATCTTCATACAAAATTGTTGGACTATCTTTTGTTGAAACTAATCCGCATGATGCTTGGATATGATGAGTCATGTTCCTCAACCATACACATTCTCAGTCTGCTTCATGGATTGCAATGATTTCAGAATGATTTGAGGATGTTGCTGCCAATGATTGCTTCACAGATCTCCATGATATAGCTGTTCCTCCACGTGTAAACACATCATATTTGTGATTTAGCTTTATGTGGGTCATAGAGGTAACCTGCATATGCATATCCCACTAAAGCTGATCCCGACTTTTAAGAATAAAATAATTCTAAATATATAGTACCCTTTAAGTAACGAAAAATATGTGTAACACCATTCCAATGTCTTTGTGTTGGTGTAGAGCTATATCTTGTAAGGAGATTTACAAAAAAAAGTTATGTCGGGTCGAGTATAATTTTCAAGATAAGTTAATGATCTAATTGCACTAAGGTATGGTACTTCAGGACCAAGAATCTTTTCTCCATCTTCAAGTTGACGAAAATGATCATTTTTACATCAAGTGATCGAACAACCATAGGTGATGCCAATTGATGTACATTATCCATATAAAATCGTTTTAAGACCTTTTTTGTATATGTAGATTGATGAACAAATAATCCTTCTAGGAAATGTTCAATTTGCAACTCGAGACATAATTTGTTTTTTTCCAAATCTTTCATCTCAAATTTATTTTTCAAATAATCTGCATTTTTGTCGAGCTTTTTAGAAGTTCCAATTAAATTTAAATCATTAACATAAACTACCACAATTGCAAATCCAATATTTGTTTTCTTTATGAAAACACATGGGCAAATATTATCATTTTTATAGCCTTCCTTCAACAAATATTCGCTAAGGCGATTATACCACATGCGTCCGGATTGTTTCAATCCATATCATCTTTGCAATTTAATTGAGAACATGGTTCTCGGGCATGTATTATTTGTTTTTCGCACTTTAAGTCACTCAGGGACTTTCATATATATGTCACTATCAAATGAACCATACAAATAGGCAGTCACTACATCCATAAGGCGCATATCGAGCTTTTGTGACACAGTTAAACTAATTAAGAATCTAAAAGTGATGGTATCCATTACAGGAGAATATGTTTCTTCATAATCAATTTCTGGTCTTTGTGAGAAATCTTGAGCTACGAGTCGGGTCTTGTAACTTGTAATTTCATTATTTTCATTTCTCTTTCGTACAAAAACTCATTTGTATCCAATATGGATTACATTTCAGGTGTTCGAACTACAAATCCAAATACTTTCCGTTTCTCTATGTAATTCAATTTCGCTTGTATATCTTCTTTCCACTTTGACCAATCATTTCTATTTTGACAGTTTTTTACAAACAGTAGTTTATGATCATCATTTTGCATAATATCAAGAGTCATGTTAAAGGCGAAAATATTGTCTATAACAATATTATTTTGCTCCCATAATTTATGAGATAACATATAATTTATTGAAATCTCATTATTTTTGGACACTTGTGATTTTTCAGGAACCATATTTTCAATATTTGATTGATCAACTTTCTTCAATGTTACTTCTTTTGAAGTTTTTGGTTGATTTTTCTCTTGTACTTTTCTTTATATATATATATAGTTTTGATCTACTAAGCACCATGCTTAGCATATACTAAGCACCGTGCTTAGTTGACATTTAGAGTTAAATTCTTATTTTAAAAAAACAAATCAATTAATAATCCAACTAAAATCTTAAATAAATTAAATTATGTTTCCATATATTTAATTAGGGATTAACATCAATTACCCCCAAACCCAGCAGCCCTCAATTCCTTTCACCAAACCCAACAGCCGACTCTCTCTCTCTCTCTCTCTCTCCCCCATCAATTCTTTTCACCATTTTTCCCATCATCAGGATCTAGTTGATCGCGAAGGGCACCCCTAATGTTACAACAATTTTTGGGGTTTTGGACAATGAGGGGATCTATCAGAAGACACTTGGAGATGAGGAGAAGCGCGAGCCATTCCTGCGATGGAGGGTCAGCAATTTCTTGATTTCTAAACTCATTCTCCTGAAATACTTTGAGTACTCAACTTTTTTCTTCTCTCAAATACCTAATGTTAGTGCCTATGCTTTCAATATCATGATCAGGGGCCTCACCACCACATGGCAAAAATTCAATCTTGCATTGGAATATTATGGTAAGATGAAATTTTTAGGTGTAAGACTAGACAAACTATTCGATGAAATGGATGACAGGGATTTGGTGTCGTGGAACTCGATGATCTCATGCTATTCCAGGATGGGGTTTGCTAAAGAGGTAGTGGAATAGATTGAGGAGATGAGGGAGAAAGGTTTGGAGCCCTGTGAAATGTCGGTGGTGAGCGTGCTTGGGGCATGTGGGGACTTGGGGGATTTGAATTTGGGCAGCGAGCTGATAATCAGCAAAAGGAGCAAAAGGGATCAGATGAAACGTGAAGGCAAAATGGGCATAAATGTTACTGCAAAAAGGAGGATGCTGAAGACCATTTTCTCTCTGTTTTATGTCGATTGTGTATCATTTTCTTGTTGAAATTCTGTTGTATAGTGTTAGTTTTCTTCAGCCAACTCAATTAGCCTTATCCTGCTTTCTGTTATAAATTCAATTCAATACAACAAGCTCAATTGGCCTTATCCTGCTTTTTCTTTCATTAGAAGAGCATTTCATTCCTTCATTACTTTCATTTTCTTACATTCTGAATGCCTGTGTTAATAATTGAACACAATGAGTACATATGAATTGATCAAGTTGTACAAAAATCGTAAAGAGGTGTACGCATTGAACATAAATTTTAAGTGATCAGATGAGAAAGAGTGAGTACAATTGGTTGAGTAATAAAAATCAATAACAAGCATCTTCTAATCAATAACAATCCTCTAAAAAAATTCAAACATGCAATCTGTATTGCCACTATTAACAATCAAAAGAAAAGTGTAAGTTGGTCCAACTGCAAAAACTTGATTTATCCATTTATCTTGCCACCAATGACATTCAACAGATAAAGAGTGAGGCAATTGCCCACATTATTGTTTGGATTTGTCTTTTGATCACTTGATTTATCCCTTTGTTTTGCCCTGCAATATTGATAATCAGCAAGACAAGTGTAAGCATTACAAAATTGAAGAACAACAATGTACTCATAAATAATTTATCACAAACATTCAAATCCAATAACTTACAAGAAATATTGCAAAAGGTAAATGGTGGCAGCCATTCGTCATTTGGAACCAGAGGATCTGAAAAATAGTTGCATTAACATTAATGATGAAAATAATGAATTCTCCACCAAAATGACATGACAAATTTACAGTACCTTTCAAGTAATGTTGGACAATTTCTCTTATCGTGTGATTGGCCACGAAGTCCACATCCATGACAAATTCGCTCTTTGCTCACTGCATTCTCTTTTGGCTTTTTTAGTCTTTTTCCACACCCTTTTGCTCTTACTTGTGGTGGTTCATTGATGCTTACGTGCTCTTCAATAATTGTGTGTGTAGTAAATACCTTTTGAATACCACTGTCGATGTTAATTTCCTTTATTTTACTGTGAAGATCCTTTAACCCATTCATCAAGAGATTAGGTCCTTCCCCAGTGAGAGATGCATCATCAACCACAACTGAAGAAAAACAAGATAGTTTAGAATGCCTTAACATCAATGGTTGGTTTGGAATGTCATCTAGTTCTTCATTATCCTTATCCCAAACTTGACCAATCTTTTCACTTTTGGTCCACCTTTGAAGAATATATTGACTTGGCAATTGCAATATTTGTTTGATCCTGAAATATGCCAACATATGTCTACATGGAATTCCTTCACATTGAAATTGTTGACAACTACAATGTATAGTATCTGAAGACTTAATATAAATAAGTTTTCGAGATCTTGATGTAGAAGCTTCATCAACCCTTTCAGTAGTATAAGTTACACTTGATTCATCTTCACATAATGTATGTATGCTTGACTCTCAAAAATCTCATCTTGGAAAGTTTGAAAAACTATTCTTGTATAAACCTTTGACATTTGTGCCTCCATTGGTCACAAGGACTTCAATCGTGGTTTTTCATTAATATCACAGTGATTAGCCATTAGCTCTTGATATCTTTGGTGCCCAAGTGCTCTATTAAAGCGTGTAATAAAATCCATCAATGAGTTTTTTTTGGAAATGTACCTTTTAAGAAATGAGTGAGAACTTTCCGCTCTTTGACTGCTTGACATTCCTGCTGCAAAAATATGCTTAACAAATGCAGGGACCCATCTAGCACGCATCTCATATATTTGTTGAAGCCAAGCATTATCTATCAATTTAGTAGAATGTAACATATTTATCCAACTTGTTTCAAACTCTTCACTAGTCTCCGAATGTAAAATAATGTTCTTTATAGAATGGTAGTTGTCTCGATATATTATTGTATTAAGTTTTTCAGAAAACTTATTTAGAATATGCCACATACAATAGCGATGAAAAGTATTTGGAAGAACCTCGGCAATTGCTCTTGTCATTGCAGGATCTTGGTCTGTAATGATCATTTGAGGTGCACCCTTAGGCATAGCAGTCAACCAACTATTGAATAACCAAATAAATGACTCCACTGTCTCGTCACTTAAAAAACCACATCCAAATATTATTGTCTGGCCATGATGGTTGACTCCAGTCAATGGAGCAAAAATCATCCCATATCTATTTGTGTTGTATGTCGTATCAAAAATAACCACGTCACCAAAAATGTTATATGCTCGCTTCGAGAAAGAATCAGCCCAAAAACACCTAACCAAACTGTCGTCACTATTTCTATCATAATCAAAGTAAAAACCTGAATTTTTTTCTTTCTCTAACGTGAATAATTCAATTAAAGACTCAGCGTCAATTCCCTTCATTTCTTCTCTCAAATCTCTTTCATAATTTCTGATATCTCTCTCGGTACATCCAATATTTTGAGGACCTCCATATCCAATCTCCATTAAACTTATTTGTTGACTAGTTGATATATTTGCTTCAGAGAATTGCTTTACCAAGGCTTTTTTCGCATTTGAAACGTGGCGATGAGATCTTAGTAAGTGAACTCTCCTAGGAGTTGTAAGTGCATGATTATGAGACTCCACAAAGCTACTAACAATCCAATTTACAGAAGATTTTGGTCTCGTCACAGTTAATTTAGCCTTGCAACCCACCCGAACGATGCCTCTTTGTCTTTCACCTGTCCGTTCAACTGTGTGTTTATACTTTTTTTGATATGTATCATCAGTCTCTCCTTCTTTGTAGCAAACAAATTGTTTCCAAATAAGTTCGTTAGTGCCCAGCCTCTTCTTGCTGTTAAACAATCTAGCACTGAATCCAGCTTCTCTTGCATACGTGTTATAAAACTCATATGCACCTTCAATTGTTTCAAACTCTTGCCCAACCTTAGGCTTGCGTTCCTCAACAACTTGTGGGGTAAATGTTTGGACTAAAGTATCTTCTTCCATGATAAATAAAATTAAACTAGTTTTCGCAAAATACTCCTGAGAAAATCAATGTACCAATTTAATGGTGGAAGGACCCTGCCTTCAAAATGGGACGACGTTGAGAGATGGATTACGAGCCCAGTTTCTGGGTATGGTGCTGGTAAGTCATCGATTCAGGGTACTTCAGTTATCACATGTTTTGGAGTTATCTTTGTGAATGGAACTAAGATCCTGATGATGGGAAAAATGGTGAAAAGAATTGAGGGGGGAGAGAGAGAGAGAGTCGGCTGTTGGGTTTGGTGAAAGGAATTGAGGGCTGCTGGGTTTGGGGGTAATTGATGTTAATCCCTAATTAAATATATGGAAACATAATTTAATTTATTTAAGATTTTAGTTGGATTATTAATTGATTTGTTTTTTTAAAATAAGAATTTAACTCTAAATGCCAACTAAGCATGGTGCCTAGTATATGCTAAGAATTTTCAATATTTGATTGATCAATTTTCTTCAATGTTACTTCTTTTGAAATTTTTGGTTGGTTTTTCTCTTGTACTTTTCTTTATATATATATATATATATATTTCATTTCGCATAAGTATACACCTTTATATGTTCAAACTGTAAATTCATAAATTTCAGGTTTATCTAGTGAGTTCAATTTTACTAGGATCAAGTCTAGAAACTTCAGGGTTCTCTAATAAATTTTAGTCTGATCATGTCATTTTATTTGACCAATTATTTATTTGATCGATATATTTCAACGAATTTATTTTGATTCCTCGCTATTCATAATATGATGCAGTACATCATATGCAAAAGTGTTGTCAACATTTTTTTTTAATCTTTTTCGATTCTATTACTTTTTCTCTATGATGATATAACTTATTGAGATATCTCAATTTTCATTATTTCTGGTACATGAACTTCTTCAGGGGTTTTATAATATGTTATGTCTAAATACTCATTAAAAGTATATACTTCCTTAGACAATCTTTACCAATTGTTCCATTTTTCGTTTGGAGGACTTTGTAAGAGAATCGAATATCATCACGTTTCAAGCGTGCCATAAATCTATCAAATATAACATTAACAAATTGTCATTCCAGGAGTCAATTCGACTTGGAGCATTTAAAGCTGATGTGTGATATTGTTAATACCTTTGGTCAGTAAATGCATCTAAATAAATTATCTTTCGAACTTCTAGTTCAAATTGTCTTTTGCGAGAATTTAGATATTGATGCATTTGTATATTATTTTCAACTTTTTAATTCTTCCACTAAAGCTGAGAGAATTGTCAAATCAAATTGACAATCATTTTTACTAAGTTATAAAATATCATCCATTTGAGATAAGGGTTCATGCTACCCATTTATTCTCAGTATTTTTTTTACTTTCCATCTTAGTGCATTGTGGTGGAATAATTTTACATATACTGCACTATCGAAATAATTTGATGAAAAAATTAGGCTATGACCATAAGCCAGTTATAACTAGGAGAACTATGATGTTGACACGATGCGTAATGGCTTTCCCTAAACTGAAGTGGGAAATATTCGGTTCTCAATTAAATTAATTGGAGGCATTTAACAAACAATAATGTTAAATCATGTATCGACATCTCAACCAACACTTATTAAAAAAATTGAGATTTATGATCACTAGTATTAAAAAGGCATCTCGTCTTAATTGTATACTTTGAAAATTATGCTCATAATTTGAGTAGTACTTTCGCAAATTTCAGGTTACGAACACCATAAAATCATCTAATATTTGTATCAAATCTATTAGATACAAATAATATTTAGATGGTCAAAGTGAAGGGTGACGATACCTCATATATCACCCTAATTAATTTTCAGAAATATAGGAAATTCAATCACTATTTAACTAGTAACGATCAATAATCAATTTTCAATAAAGAGAACAAACATCAAATATGATTTCATTGGATTGAAGAATCTTTCGGGTCTTCATTGAATATTTAATTTCGCATCATTATTGATCCAGTGATGGTACAACTGGTCATGTCAAACAATAAAGTCAAATTGAACTTCTAATTCAATATAAGATATAATTTAATTATTTAATTTCGAAAAAGATGATTAAACATTATACATTCATATATCATTCAAGCAATCAAACTAATCAATATCATCATGACGTTAATTACACGTTGTCCTTCAGGGATAAACGTGAATTCAAAATGATACATTTTTCAAAACACGTGTCATTTCGAGAGCACATAGTATTTTAATATTGTTTCTTCAAGAACAATAAATCAATATTTATCTGAAATATTAAAAAATATAATGTATACTCTTCAGGAGCAAAAAATATTCTTAAAAAATATTAATTATAATGTTGTGTTACTTCAGGAACAACAATAATTTTTTTGAGAATATTTATAGATCTTATGAAATTGTAAATCAGATCTATATTATTGTATTTAATAACTCAAATTTAAAAATGTGTTCTACAGTAAAAAGAATCAACGAGTAAAAATTATAATAAATATATCAAGGTTTAATTAAAACCATATAATATTAATCCATATAAAGATATGCACAGTAAAATCACAGTCATAATTGCATTGAATATTATCGAATAAAAAAATAGCTAATTAAGATTGGTGAATAATTAGCATGTAATTACAATAAATAATTAGGCATAATTACTATATATACAATCACTAGAATGGAAAGATGAATCTGTAATGATAATGTTGTGCTATTGAGATTATCATACAGTATTAGGAAAAAAAAAATTCATATACACACAAGGTAGGAATAAAATCTCCCATCATGCATTAACACGTTGTTAAAAGAATTAAAATCTCCACCCATGCATTAAGGCAGTTAATTTGTGACATAATTATTAATCGGAATATTCAAGAGAATATAATATTTAAGGAATTAAAAATCTCCATGAATCCGTACCTGGAACTCGTCATAGCCGATACATCTTACCCTCAATGACTGCTTTTGGTAATTAATGACTTCCATTATTATCTCTAATCAAATCATTTACCCATGCATTAAGACAGTGGTAATTTGTTAAAATGGATAAAAAAAAGACCTTGATTTTGAGAGAATTGTACTGATAACACATTATAAAAGAGAGAAAGAGAAAAGAGATTAAAAGTCAATAGACCTCTGTGTATATTATAATGAGAATCAAAACCCTATATTTATAGGACAACAATAAGGATATATATGATAATAATATTTAGGGTTGTAGGGGTACAAGTGTCATTCACATTAAATACTAATTTACTTTCCTTTTACAACAAATTTGATTTTATAAAGTATTTTTACTTTCAAAATACTTTTCATCTAATTTTTTTAAAAGGTCCTTGATTTTTGGTGTATTTGTGTAAGTTTCCCTTTTTAAATTATAGATTTTGGACGTTTACGAGGGATTCAATTTAGGGTCGCTTTAATATCGATTTTTAAAACAATTCAACATTTGATTGGAAGTTTATTATCTAACAGTTCTAAAACTTTTTTTTTTTTTTTAAACAAAAATTGCATATATGTCCACATAAGAAAGTAGGTATGTACAAATAATATAAAATAAATGTGTACTATACCCATACAATTCAATATGACTTACATATTTTACTCAAATCATTTTCTATTGTGTAGATATTAATTTTTGGACTAATTATTGCTGTTTGGAATAAACTCTGGCATGTCAATAATTTTCGATTATGATGAGGAAAAATGGAACACCTAACCTACTTATTATGCTAAATACTTTTAAGAGAGGGCGCATCCATCAATTTTGAACAAAATATAATTCATAAGATTATTGTTTTAGATAGGATAAAATTAAAAGGAAAAAAGGGCCTAAAATCACAAATTTGATGGGATGAGAATTATAACTCAAATTATATTGCTTTTGTCCAAAAACCACAAACACTGATTTTTCCAATTCTCATAAACAATGTCACCTAAGAATTGTCAAAACTAAGAAAAAAGCTACTATGTATTACCCTTTATTGGCCAAAGCTGGATAAAAAAAAATAAGTTATTTATTTTTAAAATGTAACCAGAGTTAGTTTCAGAATAAGTAACTTTTTACTTTAAAAGTATTTTTTTTTGTCAAATATGTAAGAAGATAAAAACCACATATAAGTCAAAATCATATTATTATTTATCCTTTTTTGGATCGACCAACAAGTGACAGTGTAAATATTGAGACCGCGTATCTTCCCCGAACATGATATCAAATGTGATTGATGGGGAACTCGAGGCCTACGATTGGGCGTGGAGAGAGGATACAACTTTTTTTTTTTAATTATTATTTTTCATTTTTAACTTAATTTTATATTATTTTTTTCAATTAAGGGTAAAATTTGACTTTACAACAAATTTAACACCTCTTTCAGACAAACTATGAAGTAGGATGAAATTACTCTCACTATCAAAGATCAAGGAGTTAAGTTTGAAAAGAAAAAAAAAAATATAGAAGTTGAAACCAAAAGTATAAAGTGATAAAAAGTAAAACCAAATCTAGAAAAAAATAAAACGGAGAGGAGCCTTCATTTGGTGCCTGATGGGAAAGGGAAGCTTACACTAGGTTTAGGCCACATTTAAAAAGTAAATTTTATAAATAAAGTAGTTTACTCCTGCTTGGTAGGGATTAAAATTAAATTCCTCGTAAATTTTGATAAAAAATTGATAAAATGTGTGATTGAAAAGTCGTGGAAAACTTTAATTTCCACCCGACGGAGGCTAAATCCCGTGATTACATCCAATGTTTTTAAAACTCTCAAGTTATGCATGGTGCATCGAATTAGATCTATAAAAATCTAATGTAAAATTATAATGATCAGTAATAGGTCAATAGTGAACTAAGTAGATATTATTCTTTATTTTTCTCATTAAAATATAATTATTTGCACGATTTACTGTATAACATAATACCGAAATTAAACGTGAGTCTATGTCAAATTAAAAAGAAATACACAACAACTGACTTTCCTCATTTTTTTTTGTTGACGTAGGAACCCGCAATCACTATCTATGAGTATGCACTGGGTAAACCTCGCTACATGTGCAATAGCCCGTAAACCACACAGGAGAAATAAATCGTACTAGACAAGTCCGGTGTGACAGGCTAGACTGATGAAGTGCTGACAGGAGATTCAAACTCGTGACCTTCGTCTCCGCGTTCACCTACTTCACCAACTCGATCATCCTCGAGGCTCCGAAGGGGCAACTTTCCTCATTTTTCTTTCAGAATATAGTTGTTTTCACTATTTTCAATATAAAACACATAATATTAAGGTTGAATGTACGATTAAGTGAAATAAAAAAAAATATATGGTAAATAACATTTTTTTTTATTTTTCATTTAAAAAATATCTTTGAGCAATCTATCATAATACTATTTATTTAGCCCTTGTTTGAAGGGGATTAAAATTAAATTTTTAGCAGATTCTAATAAAATATCGATGGATGTACGGTTGAAAAATTGTGAATTTCTATAGAATATGTGGTTAAAATTAATTATTAATTTTTGACTTAAATTAAATTTTTAATTTTAATTTCTACCAAGGGTGTAGTAATATTCTTTGCCCCCGTTTGACTTCTATTTTTCAAAAACTTATTTTTAGTCGAACTCATTTTTAATCATAAAATTTATGAAATTCATAACTTTTATCAACATTTTAGTCATAGATTTTAATCAAATTTTGTTAAAATTCGTAATATAATTTTTTTTTCCCTAAGTTCAGTAGAGTAAATTGTAAGTTTCACTTTTACGCAAAGACAAAGATTCCTTATCGAACATAATTGCAGAGGTGTCCCAAAGTTCAAAATTGCAACGAGACAACACAAAAATCAATAATTTATCGTCACAGTTTGTTCCACCACCACCACCTGCGAGTGCGCACACACTCAATTCTATCTCTCCCAAACGCTAGCCCATCTCCCTCACTCATCAATACCGATTACTGAGTTTGATAGAATTAGTTCACAAAACAACAACCCACGAATGCTGCATTTTGAACAAAGAAGATCCCATTAAAACGTTCCCAATTCGAGCAGTATTTTCACGTTTTGGGCCGAAAATCAAGCACCCCATTTGTGTGAAAAACCACCATTATTCAGTTTTATTGTCTAAATCTTAACGTTTCTGATTTCTTCACGATTCATAAATTTGATTCATTGACTATCCCTTCATGAGCATTTATTAGATACCAACGTAATGACAAATATAACATCTCTGCCTTTCACCCATCTATGATATCTGATTTTTTTTCTTTCTATTTTTTCCGATTGAATCAGCTGCAGAATCTTAGATTTTAACTCTTTTTTTTTTTTTTTCTATTTAAGATTTTTAATTTGTTAAATACTGTGTCATGATTTCAAGCATGGAGTTACCCTAATTGGTAAGGAGCAGTACTACATTACTTGTTTCAATTTTGGTTCTTATTTTATTTTTTCCTTAATAAAGCTTTGTTTACTGGTTTTCTTGAATACCCATCTGAAAGAAAATCAAGATTTTTTTTAACAGTTCGTGATTTTCTGAATCATACACCAAAGTGGTGATGTGGTTCTCAGAAAGCTATTTTGAAGAGCTCGGTATTCCAAAAATCTGATGTCTTTCAAAATGTGGATTCAGGAATAATTTTGAGGGGTTGAATAATTGGGGTTGAATTAACGATGCAATCAAGAGTTGGGAGTTTTGGTTCGCTGGAAAATGGCAAAGAATCATATACGAGAACCACAAATCAATCTAGTAGGCCTTTGCCACTGAGGTTACTTCAGTTTCTCTTGCTTTTCTTGGGAGTAGGCATTGTGTTTTCATGTCTCAGTTTATATACGAGTCGGTTTCTCAAGATCCAGAATGTAGTTCATGTGGTTCAATCAAGGATTCAATCATGTGTTCAAGAACCTAATAATCTGGAAAAATGGATTAGGCCTCCATCGAATTTGATTCATACTATGAATGATTCTGAGCTGTTTTGGCGCGCTTCCTTTGTACCTAGGATTAGAGAGTACCCCTTTAAGAGAACTCCCAAGATTGCATTCATGTTCTTGACAAGAGGGCCACTGCCAATGGCGCCTCTGTGGGATAAGTTTTTTAAGGGGAACGAAAAGCTTTATTCGATCTACATTCATTCATTGCCATCCTATCATCCAGATTTCCCAACTTCATCGGCTTTTTATGGCAGACAAATTCCTAGTCAGGTATAGAGATAAACATTTTTCCTGCTCTGTTTAGTGTTGTCATATGGTTATACTTGGGTTTATTTACTTGTGCTTTGAATTGAATCAAGGTGGGACTATACAAGAAATGCATGTATGTTCTTTAGCCAAAAAACTCAGGTCACAAAAATGTCTCATCTTATGTTCCTCACTCTCCTGGCCTAGGTTTGATTATTCATATGAATATAACAAATATATAATTCCAAACAGTGAAAAGAATAATGGAAGGACTATATTGTAGGTTCATGAGGTGTTTCATTGCAAAACAGGCTTTCCTTCTTCTATGTAATTGATTGGCGAATTGTACGGTTGTACAGCTACTCTTCTCGTGATAGAAAGAATTTTTTTTCGCAAGAATAATTGAATAAATGCATTGTGACAACAACAGAAAACAGTAGTTAAACTTTATATCATCACTGATTATATACTTATATATGACTCAAGCAATCCATTATGTTACTCTAGTGATTGTCAAATAAAAAAGTTCCAAAAATGGTAATGAAAATTCGATAGTGGGAATTGCACATGCTAACAAATCAAACTCATTAAAGCCTGCTAGCTGTTGTCGTTGATAGAGAGATGATGCTGAATTGTCTGCCCAACCCAGGCATAAGTCATATAGACATTTTTATGAGTTGGTTATGCAAATGATGATTTTCTAAGAATCAGTGAAGGAAAATGACCAAAAAAAGACCTTTGAAAATCACCATAACTTTATGAGGTTTTGTTCTTTTCAAAGTTAGTAATTCTACTTGGAGTTCAAATTATAAGACCTCTCTATCTGGGGCGTTGAACTAGAATTATTGTATAGTTTTTTGTTGACTTATGAGTTGTTAAACTCGAAATGTCAATCTAGAAATAAAATCCGAAGTTGACATGTTTTGCTTATCGACTGTGATAACTTTCTATCCTGAAATGCTGATGTTGACCATGTAAGATTCCTAAGATCTTTGAGGATTGGTTATTTTGAATTTTGAAACTGTTACTGTATTAATTGCCAGCAACTGCCCTGGCTTATAGTATGTTAAATGATTGGAAACTTGTCAAGGGAAGTAAAAGTTCGTCCGAAATGATAGGAAAGCTTCTGATTTCTGTTTTGCGTTTAGATTAAGGTTTTGCTCTGATTTGTTTTTGTGAAATTTTATCAGACAATTAACGAGTTGTAGAGTTTTTATGGTATGACAATTGTATAAACTTTTTTATAAAACACCATGCATTTTTTTCTTTTGTAGGTTGCAGAGTGGGGAATGATGAGTATGTGTGATGGTGAAAGGCGACTTCTTGCTAATGCATTGCTTGATATTTCCAACGAGTGGTTTGTACTTCTATCAGAAGCATGCATTCCTCTTCAAAACTTTAGCATTGTGTATCGGTACATTTCAAGATCCCGGTTCAGTTTCATCGGTGCGTTTGACGAGCCCGGTCCATACGGCAGAGGCCGCTACAACGAGAATATGTCGCCTGAGGTCAACCTCACGGAGTGGCGTAAAGGGTCCCAATGGTTTGAACTCAGTCGGAAACTGGCTGTTGATATTGTTCAAGATAGCGTTTACTACCCCAAGTTCGAGCAGTTCTGCAGACCTGCGTGCTATGTGGATGAGCACTATTTTCCGACCATGCTTAGCATCCATTCTCCTCATCTCTTGGCAAATAGAAGCCTCACCTGGGTCGACTGGTCGAGGGGCGGGGCCCATCCTGCAACGTTCGGGAAAGCTGATGTAAACGAGATTTTTTTCAAGAAAATTTCAGACGGTAAACCGTGCATTTATAACAATCAGCCGACGTCCCTTTGTTTCCTTTTTGCAAGGAAATTCGCTCCTAGTGCTTTGGAATATTTATTAGAGCATTCATCCAAATATTTGGGGTTTTGATAAAATTTTGAATAATGAGTGTAGGCATAAATGCTGTAGAAGCTTTTATTCTGAGATTAATAGTCAAGTTCCTATACTATAGCTTCTGAAAACATTAAAACTAGAAGCCAGATTCAATATCCTAGACATGTTAATGGGACAATATATCATGAAAGTTATCTATGTTTATACTGCCATTTTGTCGTATACTGCACTAGAATCAGTAATCTGTGATTGTCCTCCCCGGTTTTGATTTCTACTTCATCTCGAGGTGAGTAATATGTTGCCACATGTTCAATCGATTTTGGAGGCAAACACTTAATATATTTAATGCATTTTATTTATGATAAATATGTTATTTAATTTAATTATTATCTTGATAAATTAAATCAATATGGTAACTTTTAATTACTAGGAGTTGTGAATTTGAGTTACAAATTACACATGATTGAACCTTAAATTATCTGTGACCGTATCAGCATGTGTGACATTTCTCACTTATGAAATGAATATTTGATCGCATAATGTAGAATGTAGTGATATTTAAATGAGCGTGTGAATGTTTTGTTAAGATGACAATTTTTACACAAATAACTATGTAAGCATCATTTGTTAAAATTTAATATTCGATAGTGGAATTCGTCTTTCGACTTGAGGTCATCATGAGGCCTTATATAAGGGCATTCATACTTTGACGATATTGAATGTTGCTCTGTTAGAGTAGGCCTGGACATGGTTCGGTTCGATTCGATTCAATTCTAAAGAGAACCGAATCGAACCGAATCAGAATTGTTGGTGTTTAGTAAGTGGAATTGTCGGGTCCAAATTTAATTAAGACATTCATTTCTATTTGGTTCCATTCGATTCCGGACTATAATTAATTTTTTTAACATTTACAACCATACTATATAGCCCTCGTTTGACACCCATTTTTTATCTCATTCTCATTCTTCTACAGTACTCATTTCTAACCACACATTCTCCAAATAAAATAATATTACACATAAACCCAAAAATTCTTCTTACTTTTTAACCACACATTCTTTACATCAATCACTATTTAAAAACTCATTCTTCAAAAGAATGGGTGTCAAACACACACTATTAATTCAGCTATTGTATATTCAATTATAACTCATACAAAATATCATAGTCCATTTTAAAAATATACAAATAAAAGTTGTCTAATAAGATTTATTCACCAATGTATACAAATTACCAAAAAGTAAATAATAATGCTAAAACATCAGTTATTTTATCTCATTGATTCCTGTGTTTTAAACATTCAAATTTATATAAAATAATGAAATATAAATAGAAGTTATAGAAATGATTTTTTTTTTTTTTTAAAGTATTGCTAGTACTTACAAATTATTTAAATTAATCATCCATTATTTGACTTGTCACACCTAAAAAGTTTAAATTTATCTTATTTTGATTAGATTAAAATAATAATTCACATCGTTCGATATTGTGATCGATAACTAATGGGCCACACACAAAAGGGAGAATTAAAATAATGATATTAATAATTACTTAATTGACAAGTGCGAGATATTTGTAGAATTTATTAATTTGATTGTTTATTAGTGGGTTGTCAAATTTAATTAATTAACTAATGTGCCAACTTAGGTCGGTTTTGCTTGTTTTTGTCCATTTGAATAAAATAATATACCATTAGAAAAATAATTGAATTTAGAGTTTAACACAAAAAAGAAGAAGTGCAATTCAGAGATGTAGATAAAAGAAAATTATGCACGTTTGAAATTATGAAGTCGAGCAAACTCAAGATTTGCATAACAAGCTCAATTTGCTCAATATACTCGACTTTTGCCCTACTAATTTGAGGTTTGTTGACAAATCTCGAGTTGTCGAGTTTGCTATGCAAAAGTCGAGCATGTCGTGCCAAGATCGAGTTATCTCGGTCCCTATTTGGTGGCAATTTTTTGGAAAAACATTGTTTTGAATTGAGAATTTCTGAAGAATGTGTAGTTAAAAAGTAGAGAAAAGTTTTGAGTTTACGTGTAGAATATTTTATTTTGTAAATATCTGATTGAAAATGAGTATATAAAAAAAGAGTTTTAAAATAATGGAAGACAAACATGGGCTCGATTGCAAATCTCGAGTTTGGTCATTGCTTATCGCGTTGATTTGGGTCACATCAAGTTGATGGTAGAGCCAATACCCCAAATCTACCTACCTAATTTACTTCTAAAACTACTCGACCAAAAATGAAAATCTACCAAAAATTTGTTTGAGTTGATTCAGGTCGATTATTTGAACGGGTTGTCATTAAATTACCCATGCCTAATGTCAATGATTATTTAGATTATTTTCTTACAGTAATAATCACTTAAGGTTTTAACTGTTACGCTAATGATTACTCAGTTAAAAAAATTAACGTTAAATTTTACATGGCGGGATTAAGCCATTGTTTGGTAAAGATTAAAATCAGATTTTCAATAAATTTTGATAAAATTAATAAAATGTGTGGTTGAAAAGTTGTGGATCCCATCAAATCTATGATTAAAATTAATTGTTGAATTTGACTTGAAATTTTAATCCAAAACAAACAAGCGCTAAGTAACATATCATCAAATGGTGTTATTTAGCTCATATTTGGTCTAGATTAAAAGTTGATTAAAATCTCTAATCAAAATCAATAATTACTTTTAATCACATATTTTATTGAACCAACGATTTTCTAACTCATCAAAGACTCTCGAGAAAGCTATTTTTGACTGTCGAACTGTTAAAGGCAATTCGCTCTTAGAGTCATGATAGCAATTGTTATTTTCTTCCCTTTTTCCCCCTTTCTGGAGCGCATAAACCAACTAAGATATTTAAGTGAACGATCCACTCTCCCTCTATATCACGATAATAAAAAAGCGAACAGATTGTTTAAATTATCATAATTTCTAAAACAATATCAAAAATGTGAAAAAATCAAAATTTTGAATTAATTAAATTCTTAAACATTTGATTTAAGAATTTTTTATTAATCACTTAATTTATCAAAAGTAAAAGTTAAATTGGTCTCACTTTTTATTTTACTAGTTAAAGTTGAACGTGCTTGCACGTTATTCTGAAAATCTTTATAAGTTCTATAAAATTAATAATTGATACCAATTTGTTGGGAGGATCTGACGAGTCTCAAATGAACTAAAAAAAATAGAAATTTAAAATAGAAATTTAAGAGAAAAAAATTGTACTCTCAAAACTGAACTTTTATGATTCAATTTTTTGTGATGATGAAATGCTACAAATGAGCAACCTCTTATATAACATTTGGCATAAGAATTAATTGCTAATACATGAATTTAAACATTAAAATTTCTAGATACATGAATAGAAATAAATTCATCTATAACAATTTTAGATTCATGTAGATCAAAGTTTCTCAAGTCAAGATTCATTAAATCTAGATTAATGTGATGTTAATTAATTGAGAATTAATAACACAAGATTTATACATGAAAAGGATTATGTAGTATTTATTGCGTATTGAAAAACGAAAAGCAATGTATTATTGAAAAAATTGAATTATAGTAGAGTTAGAATCGTTTAGAAAATGATTCTTACTTGATGTGATATTTATCTTCTATTTTGTCAGGATTAAAGTCAGATTTTTGATATATTTTGATATAAGTTGATGAAATGTATAGTTGAAAAGTTGTGTGATCCATAAATTGTGTAGTTGAAATGAATTGTTAACTTTGACTTAAATTAAAATCTAGTTTTTAATCGACACCAAACACTGGCTTAATATATTATAGATTTATTATTTTGGAAAAAAAAATCATAAGTCAAGTATTAAGTATGCACCAAATCAATTTTTAGATATTAAGTTCAAAAATGCAAAAGTCAGGTATTACTTCCGTTTTAATTTTAAATAATAGTATTATTAAATTAAATTAATTTACTCACGCCCACTATTCACGAAAATATGTCTACTTAAAATCACCGCAAACCTACAGTTCATTACAAGTAATAAAATGGACTTTTTGAGTCCGAATATCGTCCCACAAAGATTGATTATTTCTAATTCAAATTATTGCGATCTTAACCGGAACAATGCAATTGAATTGTTGTTGTAATGAAATTATAACTGGATGAATTAAATGATGCAAGGACTAATGATTTAACTAAACTAAATGCAAATGATGTTGAATGTATTTGGAGTTTTTCGAATGTATGACGAATGTATTAGGATCACGAATCCCTATGTAATATTCTTCTCTAAACCTAGTTCTACACCTTGAAACACGATTGAGATATTGAAGAATCAATGTTCCTATATTATTTATCAACTTATCTCGAGTAAAGTTAAACATATTTCAATATGTCACCCAACTATATCTCTAGACGGATGTAATCACACAAGAATGAATGAGAATTTATGAACAGTTAACGATTCACATAATGTATGTCGGTATATTTCTATCCCATGTCGGGCCATATGATGATTTATATCACGTCGAATCTATTCCCCCTTTTTTCGAATGCATGAAACAGGTCACTAACTCACACAATTACGTATACAATAATTATGGAGAAAAAAAATTCATATAAATTATTCAAATACCCCAAAACATGTTTTTGATTGTCAAGAATGTAAAACTAAGAATGGAAAATCATATTACATAGTTCATCTAACCCTAGTATAGAATTAGTTTAGCATAGCATGGTAGAACAAAGAAAATAAAATAAAAAATAAAAAATCAATGAAGAACAACATCACCAATTTGATTCTTGAATTTAATTTTCGTGTCGTGATGTTATTCTCCTTGTTCCTACCTATTTTTCTCTCTCAAAAGCTTCAAAAATTTCCACTCCCCCGTTTGGACGACTCTAGGGTTTAAATATGCCTCCAAAATTTGTTACCATAAGTGGTTGACTCAAAATAGGAAACCAGAATTTTTGTCACCTTTTTGTACTATGCGACTGCATCGTACACTTCTATGCGGTCGCATAGAAGTGTTGACGCCCCTCCTCATATTTGTTGGAGGTCTCTATGCAACTGCATAGCCTTTCAAGCTATGTGACCGCATAGAGATATTATTTTGCAATCTCTTGCGGTTTAGTCCTTGAACTTCATGATTCCAACCTCGACCTCTTTTCCCATTTTTTTCTTCCTCTAATGTGTCATCCCAATGTTCAATTAGATCTTGCTATCTTCACATCTTCACATACTCATCTGGATCATCATTCAGTTATTTGTGCATTGGTCCCTAAACTTTAGTTTTCTTTCGTTTTAGTCTCTTTTTCCAATTTTCTCCTAATTTCCACCGTATTCATTATTGTTGTCCTACAAAACACAAATTACAATGAATTAAGGTATATTCCATATATTTATTAAAAAATATTCTTGTTTGTGTCTTAGATTAAGTGGGTAAAACGCACTTATCACCCACCCCCACCAAACAGACGTCACCCACTTTCACGTACCCATCGTCGCTATTATATCTTACAGTCGTTGGCATCCACCCATTGTCGGTACCCACCTCGTCGACGATTTCTTCAATAATGAGCTAAGCATAGCTGATTTAGATAGTAGAGATATAGTGAGAAACGTAGCGATCGTTAGATAACATCGACTAAACATCGTTGACAACTAATCATCTTCTTCATCAGCGACTCAGCATTGCAAGTATAATTTAAAATGATATTTTTCTAAAATTGGAATTCAAAAAAAATCCATGGTGTAATTTACAGAGTACTTATCAAAGCAAATAACTTCAATTCTCACCATCAAAATCCAGTTAATTGAATTCGTGATCAGTTGGATAACTGAGGTCGGAGAAATCAATGGCATGTGACTAGATCGCTTGAATTTATGACAAGTGAACTATGCACTTTAACATTTGACTTGTGACTAGATCTTTTGGATATTTGACATATTACCTAAGCCAATAGCACGTGACCAAATATCTTGAATCCGTGACCCGTGACTTGTGCACTTAACATGTGACCTATGACTAATTCAATGACTTGTGAATAAATCTCTTGAATCCATGACATGTGATCTATGCATTTTGACATGTGCCATGTTATATGTGATCGTGACCTGATCTAATAGTAGGTGACCAAATCTCTGGATTTGTGACATGATGCAATGGCCTGTGACCAAATCTCTTAAATATGTGACCTCTATACCTATGCACTTTGACATGTGACTCGTGCACTTTAACATGTCACATATTCAAGTGATTTGGTCATAGAAACTCAATCAGTTGGGAATGCAAAAATCCCCACATCCACAACTCCATCTACAGTTGAAACTCAAACAGTTGGCCAAACCACCACCATTACCCCATCCCAACAACCCTCTCTACTGCTGAAACTCAAACGACTAAGAAGGCAACCAACCCTACCACCAACACAATCTCCACAATTGTACCTACAGCTGAAACTCAAATGAATGGGCAGGCAACCAAACTTACTGCCAATACCATCTCTACAACTCTACCTACTATTGAATCTCAAACAATTGGATAGGACGCCACCCCTTCCTCTACCACTAACACCCTCACCATTCCACTTACAAATGAAATCCAAACTCAAACACCTAGCAAAACACAAACACAACCTCTATTGCCACAGTTCCACCTTCAAGTGAAGCCTAGATGACTAACTAGCCTAGTGCCACCTCAATTGGGCCTGAAAGCACGAGCGCCGCTTGTAGAAGCTCTGCAGTTGCGAACAACTCGTTGGAGCTCAGATTGCCACGTGTAGCGACGATCTGTTCACCGTTGTAGAGTACTGCATGGTAGCGGCGGTTGTTGACCTCCTCGACGTACTATCGACGACACCTCTACTCCTAGCCTACAGGAGTATGGGTTGGATACAGAGAAAATGTGTTGGAGAGTATTGAAGTCGGAGTATAAAGAGATAGGAGAAGAGAGAAAATGGATGGGAAGAAATGATTTGGGGATTGAAATTGAAATTATACGTAGGAATGGAAACGGGGCGGGGGCGAGCCATGCCCTGCCCTGCCCTGCCAAGCCTATCCTCGCCCCTTCCCCGCCACGTTACCGTTTAAGGTGATGCAGGACGCTTGCCCCATTTAATTTTTTTTTTAAAGTTTTTAATAATTTATTTTTATTGTCCCCATTCATTAGACTTAAACAAATAATTTTAGTTGCTATTTTCTATTAGAACTAATGAAATTTCGTGACTCGATTAAGCGGGTTATCGGGGTGGGGCCCATGGGTATCGAGTTTGTCGAATTTTTTTTGTCATTTCTAATTATAAAGTGCACCCGTGGTGGGGGTTGGAGTCTTATTATTTAATATTAAAAAATTGATTTATCACCAGATTTGTAAATAATTAAACATCATTCTTGATTTTTGCACAATGATATTTAAAAGGGAACAATACATAAATCAGGTTTTTAGTAAACACTATTTCAAAATTAAGGATATAGGTTTTAAATTTCAAAAATCAGGTTTGTATTAAAATTTATTTATGATTTAATTAATAAATATATAAAGGTCACAGATATATGAACTTTTGTTACAATTCAAAAATTTTAAGGTCACAATTCAAAAATTTTATAGGTCACAATTAGTTCATCGGTCACAAATTAAAAACTTAAAAGTCACAATTTGTTCAACGATCACAAATCACGAGATTTATAAGTCACACAACTTCTTTTATGGTCACAAAACATCAAATAATAAGTCACAGATTACTTTTATTGGTCACAAATTAATAAATTTGTAGGTCACACAGTATTTACTGATCACAATTTATTCTTTATTGGTCACACATCAACCAGTTTATTGGTCACGATCAACAAATCATTTGTGACCACCACTAACGCAACACCACCGTCGTAATCATTTGTGACCACCACCAACAAAACACAGTCATCTCCGCCGCCAACATCAACACCACCAACCACTAAAGAAAACACACCAACACCACTGTCGTCTCTACCAACACCAACACCACAGAAAACACACCACAACAACACCACAGAAAATGCACCTCCGTCTCTGATAAATCAATAACAACCATTAGCAGCCATACCCGCCGCCACCATATCCGATACCAAAACCACAAGCACCACCGATCTACTCACCCCACCACCACCACCGTCCAGTCACCTCCACCACCCAAGTGGGATAGTTGATAAGTGTATTTTAGCACACTTATTTAATACCTAAAAAAGCTAATTATTGATTAAAATGAGTAAATTTCTACTTACAATTGTGTGATATTTGCTTTGTAGGCCAAAAATCACATAAGAAGAGAGAACAAAGCAAAATGAAGAAAAAATGACCAAAAGCGTACAAAAAGTGTGAAGTTGGGGACCAAAGTGAACAAGTCAAGAAGTTGGAGGACCTTGGGTTGCAAATTTTGGAGGGCAAAATTGGTATAAAGATCAAAACTTGAGGACCAGATTGTACATGATCAAAGTTAAGGGACTGAAGTGCAATTATGTGGAGGACTAAGATAGACAAAAGGAAGAAAAAAAGAAGAAAAATGCCCGTGCCCGCGCGCAGGCTTAATTTGGTGCCCGCGCGAGAAGGTGTTTTTCATATACCGAGCCTAAAATGTTTACACTGTGCCCGCGCGCCAAGAATGCCCGTGCGCTCGCGCAGCTTTCCGGCTGGGCAAATTTTGCCTATTTCGCGTGAAATTCGGGGGTTCTTTTGCAATTTCATCATAGTCGATTTTTAGCCCTTTAAATGCCATTTTTCTCTTCACTTCTAGGGCAAGGAATATAAGAGAACATTTCAAAGGAGAGAATAGGCAAGAAGAAGGAGACAATATCTAGCAAAAATTTGGGAGTTTGAAAGGATATTCAAGAGTTCAATCCAATATATCTCATAGAATACATTCAAGGGAAGGTTTTCTTCTATTATCTTGAATTTTTCTATTATCTTCCTAATTTTGTAATGGGTTCTCTCCTTATTTTCTTTTTGTGCTTCTATTCTACAATGGGCTAAGTGTTTAATGTTAGGATTTATGGTGTAACTTGACCTAAGTTTCATTAATGTTAATATTCATCATTTAATGCTTTAATTTCTATGGTTATTGTGCATTTATTATTGTGTTTCAATTTTCATCATGTATGTGGCCAATAGATGATTGAGTTAGGTGGTTTGTGCAATCATTGAGAGATTGTTGTGCATTCTTGGACCAAAATAATTAATGCCCTATGTTGCTTTAGGAGATAGAGATATACTCCAAAACTCTAGGTGACCCATTGAGTATTTTCACATTGATTTAATGCGGTTGTTTGGTTTTAATCGACATAGAGATATAGTAGGTTAACCAATCAATTAGGGTTGGTTTCGCTCGAGAGAGGTAATTAACTAAACTTGAAAAATCGGGTCTAATGTCTTAACTTGGAAATTTGCATTGTTGGTTTATTGCGATATTAAAGAAATGACGGTCAAGTGACATCGTAAATCCTAACTCATTTATAATCCAAATTTACTTCTCTTTTATAATAGTTATTTTAATCGATTTTCAAATTCATTTTCTCTTTCGTCTCACATATGAAATCAAATTGTGTGTTTGTTTTTAATGTTAAAATTAAATTGACTAAGTTGTGTAATCAAAAGTAACATTCCTCGAGGGATCGACAATCCGGACTCAAAAAGTCCACTTTATTACTTGAACGCGACTCGTGCACTTGCGGTATATTATTTTAGCGAACAATAGTCACCATGACCGAAGCTATCACTACCAAGGCTGTGCCGGTTCCATTTCCGTCGCCCAACTCGACACCAAAACCACAAACACCACATATCTACTCGCCCCGCCACCAATTTTCTTCCCACCACCACCTGTCCAGTCACCTCCACCACCTAATCAGAGAAATCGTCGAAGAAGATCGTCGCGGGAGTGAGAATAGAGAGCGGGAGAGAGAAAAGTGATGGAGAAATAAATTAGGGTTTGAGATTAAAATTGAGATGCGTGGGTGGGGTTGTGTTAGGTGAATATGTAGACTATTTTAATTTATATTATTTTAATTATAATCTGATTTATGAAAAATTAAACTTAAAATCTGAATAATGAAGTGCAAACTTTAAAAACATGGCTAGGTGTAATTTCTTCTATTTAAAATTAGGTAAAAATGCATAGTTCAGGGATTTACTTTCATGAAATAAAAAATCAGGCTCCAAAGTTTAAAATTACAAAACTCAGGTTTTTTCATGAATTAATTAATTATATTTTACAATTAATCTATTAAATTAAATATTTAACTATAATATAATATGATTAATCCACCTCACACCACCACCACCACTCCGGCAACTACTCCGGCGACCGACGATTACTTCGGCGACTGCTCCAACGACCATTCTCCGACCACTGTTAATTCCGACGACTATGTTTCGGTGACCATTGCTCTGATTGCAAGGTAACAGATATCTTATTAAGTAGTTAAAAATTTAATTTCGGTCACAACTTATCAAATTATTCGATCACAGATTATTTTGAAGTCACAAATGAAAAAATTTATTGGTCATAGATTATTTTATTGGTCGGTCACGTATTTTCAAATATGAATGTCACAATTTCCTTTTCAGTTACAAATTATCAATTTTAAAGTCACAGTTCAATAGCTAGGTCACAGACAAAAAAAAAAAACCCACAACAGTTCAATATCTAGGTCACAGACACTAAAAAAAAATCATTACAGTTCAATAGCGAGGTCACAGACACCAAAAAACCCACCACAGTTCAATAACTTAGTCATGGACACAAAAAAAACCACCACAGTTTAATAGCTAGCTAGGTCACAGACATAAAAAGAAAAAATCACCATAGTTCAATAGCGAGGTCACAGACACCAAAAAAACCCACCACAGTTCAATAGCTAGGTCACAGACACAAAAAAAAATCATCACAATTCAATAGCTTGGTCACAGACAACAAAAAAAAAAAAATCACCACAGATCTGCATCCACTACCACCGCCACACCTACCTTACCCGTCGCACCCACCCCAAAACAGATCTGCATCCTCCAAAAGCAGAAAACAATGGTGCACAATACAGAGGCGCTGCACACCCACAGCTAAAAAAAATGAAAGGACGAGCGCTGCACACCCACATCGCGACGTTGCCGACAGGCTGGACGGACTCACGGCGCACGCTGTTGAACGACAGCGTCCAGTGACTGGACGCTGCCGTTCAGCTCGCGACGACGACGCTGCCGTTTAGCAGCGTCGTCGTCGCGACTGGCGCTTCTGAACGACGCTGCTGTTCAGCAGCGATGCAACATAGGGAGGGAAGGGAGGAGGAAGGGAGTGGGAGAGACGGACGATGGCGGATGGCGGTGGAGGCGGCGAGAGGGTAGAGAAATGGTGGGAGAGAGAGTGGAGATAAATGAATAGATTTAGGGTTTGTGATATATTTATTTATTGATATGTAAAATAAATAAAATACCTGAAAAGTGAATAAAAAAAATCAAAATTTGATTTTTAAAAAGCCACAACTTAAAATTGAGATGGGTGGGTGGGGTTGTGTTAGGTGAATATGTAGATTATTTTAATTATAATCTGATTTATGAAAAATTAAACTTCAAATCTGAATAATGAAGTGTAAACTTTAAAGACATGGTTAGGTGTAATTTCTTCTATTTAAAATTAAGCTCTGCTGTAATTTCGACTACAATTTACTTGATTGAGGCCCAAATCTTGTAAAGCCCAATTAAAAGGCTTGCATATTCGGCAAATGTGTTCTTCCTCGGAATTACGCTAAGAATTGGGGGAGGCAAGAAGGGGGACATATTCATATCCCCTTGGCATCAATTTATCTTGTGTTGCAGTGATTTCTACTCAACTTGTTCAACAAAAAAATTGGAAGGTAGTATCTCATATCTGATTTTATTAGTGTAAAAAGGGGCTTTATGTGTTGAAATCGCACTTGATTTGATTGTTGTGAATGATTTAATTTCAAGTTTCAACTGGACTCCTTATAATTTATTTGTTTTTCCAAGATTGTTGTTTGTTGATGGTAATTTTCCTCTAGCAGCATTGATTTTTTCGTCAACATTTCAAGAGATTTTTTGATCTTTATGGTTTTCTCCTTGCCTTAAAAATGGCCGCCCCTCAAGTGGTGAAATACCCAGGACCAAAATCCAGCGTCGGTAGTTACCCCCACTATACCCCTGGTGTCTCCGCTCCTGGGTATATGCGCTCACTGTCTCATAGTTTCCTCATCGTCATTAATCAATTTTACACTAATCTATTATTGAAATCAATGTATAAGAATAATTTTTTCTGCCTATTGGTTATGTACATGATTGTTTAATTGTTAGTTTTTAGAATCTCGACTGATTGTATAAAGATTGACAAAAAGTTACTACCTACTAGAAATTATTGTAATCTCAAGAATTCTATCTTGTTCTATGTTCTTGTGTTCATATAAATGTTTGTGATAAATAGGTTTGAATGAATGATGCTGTGGAAGAGAATTTTATTGAAAAATCTTGTCAAAAGGGTCGGGAAATCAAATTCTAGGGGCAAGAAAGATGATGTGCAAAATTTTATGGTGGAGTCATTAGTGATTGGGTGCAAGGTTGAGGGCTCCCCAAGGATGCCGAAAAGGAAACTCGGAAATGTTGAGTCAAATAAAGATAAAGTTAAGAAGCAGAAGACGAGAGAAAATAATGAAATCAATGAAGGAAAAGATGCTGTTGATCGAATTTCTGATTTGCCCGATCACATTGTCCATCATATTTTTGGACTCCTACATTGTCCAAAAGATGTGGCACGGACTAATATTTTGTCGAAGAGGTGGAAGAGCATCTTTGATTCCTACCTAACGTTTGATTTTGATGAGAGGTACTTTCGAGTACACAGGGGACGAGGGAAGCATAATCGCATTAAAGCGCGGGAAGTGCAGAAGAAGAATTTCAAGAATTGTATTGAGAAGTCACTGGCTGCACGACTTGAGCCCAAGTCTTGTATACACAAGTTCAGGTTGTACGTGAATAATCTCAATGATAAATTAGCCTCCTGTATGGATAGATGGTTAAGTGCCGCTGTGGACAAAAATGTCAAGGAGCTTGAAATTCATGTGAATGTAAAGAAAAAGCAATATCTTTTGCCAGATGTCGTTCTTATGTCTGAGACAATTACTTCCTTGAAGTTGTCTGGGTGTTTATCGTTGTTTGGTTTCACCGATGCGAAGCTTTGTAATCTGAGAGAACTGTCCATGAAAAAAACTCTTGTAACCGAAACTATAATCCGGAAAGTTGAACATAGCTGCCCCTTGATTGAGGATTTGAGGGTGATACACTGCCGGGGACCTGTATGCTTGCGTATTTCTGCACTTGTTAAACTCAGAAGGGTGGAGGTACATGAGTGTGATATGCTCAGTTCTGTTGAAATTGAGGCATCAAACCTTGAAACCTTCTGGTATCATGGACAAAATAATCAGCCATGCAAATTCAACCTGACTGGTTGTCAAAATCTGAAGCATTTGACTTTGAACGCTGGTGAAATGACAGACGAGATGTTTCAGAATTGCATTTCCAAGTTTCCATTGCTTGAAAAATTGTTCCTTAAAGAATGTAATAGCTTGGACAAAATCACAATTATAAGTGGAAAACTAAAAAGTCTTGCCTTAACGCAATGCATGATGTTGCAGGAAGCCAACATTAACACCCCAAGTCTATTTTCGTTTGAGTACAGCGGCCATAAAATGTCTTTTCCTTCCATGAATATTTCAGGGCTGCGTGAAGCAAAGTTTCACTTCAATCCCTCAAGCAAAGCTTCTTATATTTCTGAGTTGCAAAAATTCTTTGGGAACTTTGATCAGTTTAAGGATTTTAAACTGATCATGCACTCTAAGCAGGTATGGAATTTACTGTCTTATATACAGCAGCTAAAGTTCTTTACCGCTATATAACTTTCTTATGAACCGGTTTCTTGTCAATTTTTCACTTTCTCATATGTTGTTATCTAGAATATGACAATTTTCGAAGACCCCAGAGAAGTCAGACTTGTTCGATATATTGATGAGAAGTTGGAATTAACGACATCAAAAAGTAGTGTTTTGAGAAGTGTTGATAGTTGGTTACAAGCACTCCATCGGAAGAGGCTTACTGTGGTATCTTCCAGCATTGAATTTCCGAAGGTAAGGTGGATTCTACCCAATCTTTAGTTATATATGTTGTAATTCAATGTGGAACAAATTGAAGATCATTTACCTCGTAATTCATTGTGGAACAAATTGAATATCATTCCTTAAGTTTGCTTATTTATCGCCAGTAGTGTTCAGTACGGGCATTAATATTTTGATGTGTAATTATTTATCTAGTCTTTGTGTCTTTTGTAAACCAACGAGCTATATCTATCAGTTTCTGTGCAATTTTTTGGACTCTAATAAACCGAAAAGATTTTGCATCATTTATCGTTGTATAGTGAAATGTTACTTGTTTTGGAAGTTTGTATGATCGCCGTACTGTTTTCTTTGTTTACAGTATATACACACACTGATAATGAACCGAGAAGATGATTCGTACTGCTGCAGATACTACTCAAGAAAATGCTGGCGACATTACCTAGCAGGTGTCAAAATGGCCGAGACCTTGAACAATTCAGACAAGACAACTTATGACTTCAAATGGAGATCAACGCCAGTATCCTGTTAGCTTGCAAGCGGAGTTCAGCGGACAAGCAGTGGAATTTACTTGAATATAGTAGTTAAACCACTTAAATCATTTGTAGCATGGCCTACTGCTCTAAGCATGATTCTCTAAACAGTAGAACTAGATGAAACTAACAACTTTAAAGTTTTAGGCTAATGGTACCCGTGCTTCGTGTATTTCAGTTTTGAATAGTCAATTGCTTGCACATGTTAAACAATCGTTTTGTGCAAGAATGTGCAACAAACTATGCTTCATTATCAATGAATTTGGCCTTAGCTAGATGAATCTCTTTTTGCCATTATACTTTGTTCATTGCTAGATCAAATGGGAGATCTAAAACAGCTTAGGGCGGGTTCTCTTTACCGTTTACAAACTGTTTTCTGTTTTTGATTTTTCAAAACAGTGAAAATGCGTTCTCTTTTCTATTTTTGAAAACGCATTTTTGAAACAAGTTAAAAATTTAAAAAGAAAATCAAAAATGAAAAATTTGTTGTTTTAAGTGTTTTTAGTTATAATCAAGTCAATTTTTAAAACGCGTTTTGGATATTTTCAATCACCGCCAACCACCGTCGCGACCCAACCACCACTGCACCACAGCCTGAAAACCATCGTTGCCACTGCTGTCACAACTACAACACCACCACCACCACAACCACTGCCAGCAACACCACTACAAACATCGTCAGCAAAAACAGATTGGAAGCCACTTTTCGACCACCTAAATCGTCAATTCCACCACCAACAACCTAGTCTCATTCCACTCTATTACCTCCAATCATTCATTAGCCATGAAACAACAAGAATCAACAGAAATTGGAAGCAAAAAAACCACTCGGCGCTACATGTTTATACCGAAAACTTCACATCCTGTGACGCCCAAAGTTGTGCGACACCACTGGTCGAATGCTCATCCCCAGGTGACTCCAACCATGTCCCAAATCCACTCTAAACAACTCCGTAATGTTCAGATTTCATTCGACAAGAACTATAGGCACGAAAGTTTGAAAACGCTATCCGAGTTTTGCAAATTCGGATGCCATCCAGCTGTCCCATGATTGCGGACCACATGGGTTAGCCTCCTCTCCACCTGGTGTACCTTGCCCAACCATGGGTCAAGGCCAATTTTACCATTGGTCAAAACTAATTTGAGGTGGTGGCGGCAACTGTAGTGGCGAAGAGGTTTGAATTAGAGATTTCTTTAACCAGCGGGAAGGTTGTAGGTGAAGGTGGTGATTGTGGCGTCAACTGTAGCGGCGGAGGATATGAAGGTGGTCGTGGTGGGCTTCGTTGAGAGAGAGAGGGGAGGGGAAAGTAAACGGGTTTTCCATTTTTTTTTATTTTTGAAAATAATTTTTCAAAATGTCAAAAAGAACACATTTTCAACAATCTCAAAATGGACACTCAAAACACAAAACTGAAACACAAAGAGATAACCCCTAAGTCTTTATCAACCACAGCATCCATATACTACTTCTGAAGTATATGATGCGGTGAAACAACTTAATACTGTAGATTAGCCTATGTGGTGGCATCAGATGCTTACTTCATGTGGGGAATGCTTACTTGATCATTTGAGCACAAGATTCTAAGAGTTTTGGTCAAAGGCACTTGGTATACTTTTGCCCCATTAACATTGATTTTAAAATTGAAAAAAAAAAAAAAAAAAAACTTCACTGGACGGTGCTACAAATGGAATCAAATAACACAGCAAAGGTAATCACTTAGTTATTTTCTTCTACTAGGTTTAAGCAACGTGCAATGCACGTTTGCTTAGTTATATGTAATTTTTTTGGTTTATTAAATAATTAATGATGTAATATTTATGTAATTGATAAATAATTACACATTGTGATATATTAATTTTAATTTGAATAGTGTTAAATTCTAAATTAAAATGTATAAGTTTGTGTTTCGTACTATTATATTATATTAAATTTTGTATTTAATCATGAACTTTTTATACATAATAAAATAATAGATAACATTATAATACAAAACTAAATAAATAAATATTTTTTGTTCATTGAGTTCAATGTACCTTACCAAATAAACTATTAGCATTTTTAAATTGATAATGTCCACATCCATTTTATTTTTTTAGTTTCATTTTTTCCTAGTGACTAAAATGTAGTAGTACAAAGTTTTTTGCATTTTCCATTCATTTATTAATAATGTTCTAAAAGGCGTAATGCGTTGCGAGACGTCGATGTTGAGAATCAAGAATCACAAGTTTAGGCGTGTCAATACGAAGAATAAGCATCATAATACGTTTCGTATTTTTAATATTATTTTAATTATTTTTAAGACATTAAATATATTTTTATTTTAAAAAATAGTTTTTTCTATATTATAAAAAAAATAGATTTTTACTATATCATAAAATCATCTAATATTTTAAAATAATACTTACTAAAACATTTAATATAATACTATAATATTGCTAAATAGTGTTAGAAGAATTTTAATTTTTTTTATTAATTAAGGAACTAAACATGACCATTAATCATAGGATTTATACAAAAAGTCTGCGGATTTGATAATTCCGATATCTGAAAATGGAGATGAAGAATTTTGATTCACAATCGAGAATGATTCCGACGAGAAGTTCGTGGGAATTCAACTAGGGTCGAACCGAATGCAATAAATACATAAAAATAATTCAAAGTAAATCTAACTTTATTAATTAGATTCATTATCCTACAATTAGCCCCAACACTAAAAATTAAAAATAAATATGTTAAAATAGTTTACTTTTTTAAATTAAAATATTTTAAACTTATAGAAAATAATATCTAACATTAATATATTAATAATCAAGTGCAATTTAAATTAAATTTGAAAATTAAATAAATGAAAGAATGAAAGTGAATATTACAATTTAATTAGTTGTAATTCAAAATCAAATTAGTCAATTAGACATACATTTTAAAATAATTTTGATGAGTATTTTAACATTTTTTTTTGTCACTATCCCACATTGGAAATTTATAAAACTATTGGAGTTAAGAGCATATATAAAATGCACAATCTCACATTGGAAGTTTATGAAACTTTTGGAGAGAAGTGTATCTATAAAATGAGCATGACATCCAATACTTCTACATGAGCTTTAGAATTGTAAATTTTGAAGCCCAATTATAGAGTTAAAAGATTTTTAAATTAAAAAAATTTCGTTAGTTTTTCTGTTAAATCAAGAAATTCCGTTAGTTTTTCCGTTAAACCAACAAATTCCGTTAAATAGGCACTTTTTATATATAGAAAGATATGGTGTCCCTCCCCCTCTTTGGGTATTTTTTGCTACAAGGCATTGAATAACTGGCATCAATCTCTTAGTTCATTCCTGGATTAGCATGGTATGCAGTTCTGAACTCTTTATAAAAATTTATACTTGTACTTATTGGAAGAAATAGGAGGGAAAAAAAAAAAAAAAACATAGACGATATTTTACTGTTTTACAAGAAGTTCAACAGTTCTAAATAAAAAAAAAAAAAAAAACATAGACGATATTTTACTGAATTGTGGGTTGCCGCCATTCCATTTTCCTGACAATGAATTTCTGCTAAATTCTTGTAGGAGGCCAGTGAGAAGAAGAAAACAATAGTTGTCGCCTGTTGGACCATGGGGAGGCAATGGAGGGAATAATTGGGATGATGGAGGTTACAATGGTGTGAGAGAAATAACCTCAAAAATGGTGATTGTATCGACTAAATGTGTGTGGTTTATGATAAGAACAGTAAACCTATTCAAGGAGAGAAGCACCAGTGGCGAATCCAGGAATGTCGGTGAGATAGGGCGGCGCCGTTGATTGTCAACCGTCGACGACCGCAATAACGAGATTATTTATTAATATTTAATTAAATTAAAATGAGGCAATGAAATTAAGATTAATACATTAATAGAGTAGGGTAGGTTCCATTAAATAAATATAAAATATGCAAAGTTTAATTATACAAATACACGTGTACACATATATCAGTAATACAAGTAAATTTACGGGCATTTACGACATATCAGTGAATTTTCAGAATTTTGGATGTAAGAGTTAAAAAGTAAAAGTATAATCCAAAATAACTATTATACTTTTCTTGATTGTGCATGGCTCCCTCTCTGCAAAGCTATTCCTCCTTCATTCAACATCACCAACTAGAAAAAAAGTGATTATTAACAATTTAGTCCTCGAATCCAACAGAATTAATTGATATATGAGATCAACATTCCGACATTTACCAACACATGGAATTATAATCTTACCACTCGAAAAAATTCAGCAATTAATGGAGAGGGAATAAAAATAAAATTTCAAATACGCAAAAAAATTTAGCTTCAATTCTCCATATTTTACTGTGACAAAATGAAACACCCAACATAAAACTGATGAAAAACAAGCTAAAATATTATTATATCAACAGAAGACAACACAATAAATTGAAACATTCTTAAAACGTTTAATTTCTTGATTTACCTAGCAGTCAAATTCCAACTATACAAGTAACATAAAAGATTAAGACTAGAGAAAAAAGAAATGAACAAATCAGCAGAAAAAGAGGTGAGTAGTGTCAAAAATAAACAAATAATATCTATCTATCTATCAATAAATTAATATAGAAAAAAGTCAATTAAACAAAAACCCCCAAAACAGGAAAACTAGAAAATGAAGCATACCCAAATTAAATCAAATCTACAACAGGTCACAGATCATTCTCCAATGACACAGATCATTCTCCAATGACATAAAAAATGAACCAAAAAAATAAAAAGAAAAAAGAAAAAAAAAATTAGAGAGGCTCACTCAAAAAGTAGGCAGGTTATAGACTCTTTAGTGGCGGTGCCATGCACGTGGGATATATAGGGTTTGGTTTGCACCTTTGTATGTTTTTTTTTTTTTTTTTGAGGAAATTACGCCTAATCCTGTTTTTAAAGTTTACACTTCATTAATCAGATTTTAAATTTAATTTTTCTAAAATCAGGTTATAATTTTTCATTTGACATGTATTAAAAAATTATTTTTAATAATCAACAACTAATAAAAATTAATTTATATACACACCCCTACTCTATCTACTCATCCAAACCCTAAAATCAGTTTTTCTCTCATCTCTCTCCATTCTCTCTTCATCGCCGTCTCTTTACTCCCAAATCAAAGCTGTTGCCGTTGCAGCAACTTGCTCGATGTAAGCGTCGCTGCCGCGACGACGAGGTGTAGTGCACTGACGCTGATCGACTCCGTAGTGATAGTGGTGCTACAGTCGAAGTCGCAGTTGCAGTTGTAGAGTGGTTTCGCCCCCGTCGATGCTACAATTTGGTAATGATGGTGGTGGATCTGGTGACAACGATGTGCGGTGGTTGGTTGCGGTGATGGTGGTGGTAAAGGTGGTGGCGGATCTGGCGGTGCAGTGTTGGTACCGCGATAGTTTTTGTTAATATGTCCGTGAATGTGTGTAGGGTGGAAATGGAGTTGTGGTGGTGATGATGGCGGCAGTGGTGGAGTCGGCGACTACTGTGACGCGATGGTGGTTTTTGGGTTTGTTTTGTTGGTGTGGCGGTGCTGGTGAAGTGGTGTTGATGGTAGTGGTGAATCTGGCAACAATGTTGTGGTGGTGGTGATAGCGGCAGTGGTGGAGCCGGCGACTGTTGTGATGTGATGGCGGTTGTGGGGTGTTGGGTGGTTTTGGATATGTTTTGTTGGTGTGTTGGTGCTGGCGAGGCGTTGGCATTGTGTAGTGATGGTGTTTGACGGCGGTGCGTTGTCTGGATGGGATTTGGTGGGTGTGTGATCAATTATTTGGTTGATTGTGACCAATAATTGGTTAATTTTTGACAAATAAATGATATGTGACCTAAAAATTGTGACTGTGATTCACAATTTATTAAGTTGTAATCGAATCGTGACCAATAAAAGTTTTGATTTTGTCATCGATGAATAGTTCGTGACCTATAAAAGTTTTTAATTCGTGATCAAACAATAATATGTGACATAAAAAATGTTAATTTCTGACCGTAATTTGATAATTTGTAACGGTATAATAAGTTGTGATCTATAATATTTGTGATTTGTGATCGATAAAGAAATTGTATTTTAAAATTTTTAATTTGTGACCGATGAACAAATTGTGGCCTATAATATTTTTGAGTTGTGACCGTAAAATAGTTTGACACATAAAATTTTTGCTTCGTGATCGAAAAATAATTTGTGAGTAATTAAATGGTTAATTTGTGACCAAATTGCATAGATATGTGACCTTAATATATTTAATTAAGAAAATATATAATTAATTAATTAAATCATAAATAAATTTTAATAAAAACCTGATTTTTGAAATTTAAAACATCTATCTTTAATTATGAAATGGTTGAAACTTAATACCTTAGTTATGTATTATTCCTTTTTTTTAGTTGCAAAATTCAATTGACGGGGTTGGGACATTGGGGACAATACACAGCAGTAAAAAAATAAAAAAAAGCTTAATTTTAAAAAAATGCCCAAGACAAAGGACCACAGATTATTAAAAAAATATGGCCCAAATCCAATGAACTATCTTCCCTAATCATCCATCCGACTTAGGCTTCCCGGCAACTGCAGATATACAACAATGGTGAGTTCCAACCTATAAATTATGGCGGATCCAGCATGGGTAGTCGCGTGGGCTGGGTCTGCCCCTGAGAAGCACGAGGGTTCCAAGATAGAACTGCTGAGTTAACCTTTTTGTTACACTTCCAAAAGGGTTCCAAATATTTCACACTTAACTAATGGAAAAATAAACAAAAAGTTACTAAGGGTCCGTTTGATTGCAAATGTGGAAAATAGGTGGAAAGAAAATGAATTTCAAGGAATTGAATTGCCTGTAAATTGTTTTACTATGGATTGTAATTAATTATGTTTGATTAGTATAATTTCACCTGGAAAATGTTGAAAGTTTGGTATCCGTTTGACTTAGTTTTTCATGAAAATTGTCCATTAAAGTGATAATTTTTTTTTTACCATTGGGTCTAGAATTTGTTCCAATTTCCAAAAAAAAAAAAAAAATAAAAATAAAAAATACCATACCGATTACCATTCGTTTGACTTTGTTTTGCATGAAAATTGTCAATTAGGGCTGGACATGGATCGGTTCGGTTCGATTCTCTTCAAAATCGAATCGAACAGACCCAAAATTTTTGGGTATTTAATAAATGGAACTGTCGAATCCAAATATAATTATGGAACAGTTTGAGTTCGATTCCGTAGCATAATTAATTTTTTTAACATTTATAGCAACACTACATAAATACAACCAATGACATATTCATTCGTAACTTTTACAAATTAACGTAGCACAATTTAAAAATATATAAATAAAAAGCTGTCAAATAATATTAATTCAATGTTTACAAATACTAAAAAGTAGATAGTAATATTAAAATATCGGTGATCCATATCAATAATTCATTTATTTCAAGCAGCCTGCATAAAGAATTGAGTTTTTACGGGAATGAGCCTACTGCTGCTTACCAAATGAAATCGACATGGAAAGGGGAAGGATAAGGCTCAAATGTTGGGCTAACAAAAAATTAATTTGGTTGTACTTGGCTGGTATGTTTAATTAATTTGCTAATTTATTTAGAAAAAATTAAAAAAATTTAATTAATTTATAAAAATAAAAAAATAATTTAGATTCCGTCCTTAGGTTCTTGGTCTAAAATCGTGAATCTACCCAAACCTATCGGTTCTCAATTTAGATATCCGTTCGGATATTTAACTTGTGAAGAACCGCTCGGTTCGATTCAGAAGTTTTGTCCAACCCTATTATCAATAAAAATGATAATTTTTTTTTACCATTGTGTCTAGAATTCTTTCCAATTACCATAAAAAATAATTAAAAAAAGGAGCTTAAAAATCAATGCTCACAAAAAACAAAAGAAAACCAATTTCTCCAAATCCATGAAAACAGATGCGTGAAGAGGAGAGGAGGAAAACATTTTCCTGGCAAAATTTGTCCTATCAAACACTACGGCCCTATTTGATAGCGCGAAATTTTCTAGGGAAGTTGGAATTCGTTTTCCATTTTCCACTTTTTAGACTGTTTGGTATGCTAAATTTTCCATGTAATTCATTTTCCACCCTTACCTCATTTTTCACCCAATTCTTGGTTTTCCTGTGGTGAGAATTGGTTTGCCAAGATACATTTTTTTTTTTTGGCAATTGGAACAAACTTTAGACCCATGGTAAAAAAATTACCAGTTTAATGGACTTCCACGAAAAATAAAGCTCAACGGACACCAAATTTTCAACATTTTTCAGGTAGAAAATTATAACAATCAAACACAATTAATTACAATTCTCAATAAAACAAATTTAGGCAATTCAATACCCTGTAATTTATTTTTTTTCCACCCAAATTTCACATTTGCAATTAAACAAACCCTACAAAACTTGGAAAATGGAAAACATTTTCCAAATTCCATGGAAAAGCCTACCCAGCAAACATGGCTTTAAAAGGTAAGTATTGCTCATTTTTTAAGCTTCGCCATCGATGCTCTTAGTCTTATAGATAATTAACTCATGCTCACGGTATATAGAAAAACAGATCCCTATATATGGGAGATAGGTTCTAATTCATATTTCCATTCTAAAATCTTTTTGAGTTCTCCCTTCTATGCTTACTTGCTCGTAAGATTATACTAAAATTGATCACCAACTTTTAAAAAGGAACAAGTTGATCTTCAACTTTTGAAAAGGAGCAAGTTGGTCCTCATACGTTATGAAACTAGGTTATGTTTCCCAAATTGCACAGTGCCCATAAGGGCGTGATTTAATTGATATTTTGATGGCTTCAACTTAAGGTTGATGATAAACTCGTTCATTTTTAGAAGTTTATGATCAAATAAGTTGGGAACCAGTAATGCAATTTTCTCGGAACTTAATTTAACCTTAATTACTTTATGGATTCCAGATCAGGCTGCAATTTCCTGAAGAGTCTTGACAACGGTGAGTGTAACGACCCAAATTTTAGAATTTAGATCTCTACCAAATGTTTTCTTAAAAAGAATTATGTGACAAATAATTACTAATAAATTTATGTAAATGTGGTTTAAACAAAATTAATTTGAAATTTTTTATATTCTTTAATTTATCTATTTATCACCTAACTGGTGTACCATTCAAACTCAAAACTAATTTGATCCCTTGAACAGTAAGTGGTGAAGATTAATGGGCACAAAATATTTAAAAGTAGGAAACATGAGCATTGTTTTGTCACGGTTGACAAACAAATAATATTTAACACTATTGGCGAATGGCGATAAATAAGCACTTAATAATTAACACCGTCACCATCAAGCCAGCATATGAAAATATATAACCAAATGAGATCATGTTCCAAATTCATAAAAGAATTATTTATATGATAAAAATAGTAAAAAATCGTCTTGTTACACCAGATAAATTTATTGAGTCCCATAAATATTGACACCACGACTGCACCTCATTGTACGCCGTCCAACTACCGGTTCTAGCCTATAAGGAGTAGGGGAAAATGTGAGTATATGAGAATACTCAATAGAACACGAAATAATGCCTTAGAATACGAAGAACAACATCCCAATGAGTTGTATTGGGCGCAGTAACAAACTGACTAACTGCATGTACAACATGTGCAATATCTGGATGAGTGATGGTGAGATAAACCAAGTTGCCAACAATAGTACGATATAAACTAGGATCCAGCAAGGGAGAGCCATCAGACGAAGAGTACTGAGCATTAGTCTCAAGAGGGGTATCAACAACCTTATTATCAATAAGACGTGCACGCTCAAACATATCAGCTATATACTTGGACTGGGATAAAATATAACCTTACGGAGAGGAGGCGACCTCAATGCCCAGAAAATAATGTAGCGTACCCAAATTTTTCATTGCAAAGCAATGAGCTAACTCAGACTTTAAAGATGCAATTCCGTCAAGATCATCACCAGTAATAATCATTTTACAACATATAAAGAGAGCAGAATATGACCTACACCAGTACATTTGACAAACAATGCCGAATCATGATGACTAGGATGAAAAGCAATCTCAAATCAGGCTCCTGATGCTTGTTAGAGACCATAAAGGGGCTTTTCGGAGCCTGCAGACTTCACCAGGTTGATGAGAAACACCAAGAGGAGGTTCCATGTAAACTTCTTCATAAAGATCACCATTAAAAAAAATATTTTTGACATCCATCTAAGATATGTGCCATTGACGAACAGAAGCAACAACAATTAGCGTACGAACAATAGTCATTTTCGCAACAGGGGCGAAAGTCTCCTCATAATCCATGCCATACTCCTGAGAGTAACCTTTAGCAACAAGTCAGGCTTTGTATCTTTCAATAGATTAATCAGACTTAGTTTTGATTTTGTAGACCCGACAAGAACCAATGGCGCGTTGGACTAGTGGTAAAGATACAAAGTCCCAAGTACGAGTCTGATGCAGAGCAATAAGTTCCACAGCCATAGCATCTTGCTAGAGTGGGTCACGAACAGCCTCTCTATAGGACAAGGGCTCAAAAAGACGATGAATACAAGCTAAAAATGAAGCAAAGAGCTAGAATAACAAGAGTAAGAAAAATCTGGTAGCTTAGTAGACTTACGAACGCGTGTAGACTGTCGAATAGGAGGAGGAACCACAGTATCAGGAGATGATTGGGTAGCCGCAAGAGGAGGAACATGCATATTAGGAACCAAAGTACCAGAATCTATTGAGCTATTAGTGGGAAACCTACAAGATGAATTATCTAAAACTGGAGTAGCGGGTGGTGCTTCCTCAGTGTCAACTGTCAATAGTGAAGGGATTAATGCGAATAAGATCAGACTTGGTCATATTATGATGACTAGCAGGAATAGAAAAGAATGGAATATGATCAAGATGGCTCAAGTTCGCATCTTTTCAGTGAATGGACTTTGGAATTGTACAAGTAGGAGCTGCGTTATTGAGAACTGAATAAGGATATCCCTTAGCTGATGCGAATGGTTTACTTCCGACAATAGCATTTGACAAGCTTTAACTCGGTGATGCAAATACAATAAATAACAATCCAGTAAAAAATTAAACATGTGATATAGATGGCCACTATTGACAATCAAAATAAAAGTGTAAGGTCGTCCATTAGCGTCTAAATTAACTTCACCATTAATTCACAAGAAGGTAACGTGTCATTAACCACATTATTTATTGTTCACAAACAAGAACGAAAAGACCGAAAAAAGAAATAACCTTTCGCAAAGAAAAAATTATATGTACAAAAAGATTTAATTTTCTTATTGTTAACAAAGAGGAAATGGATTGTGTGGATCAGCAAATTGCAATGGTCTTCCACTTAGGGAAGGTAGAAGTAGAAGAGCATTAAATTTGTCCACATTCTTCAACATTTTTGTTTGGATTGATTACTTGATTTATCTCTTGCCTTGCAATAGTAATAATCAGCAACTAGGAGACAAGTATAAGCATTAAAAATGTGAGATTCGGATCAACGTAGTCTTCAATAATTTAACGCAAATATTCAGATACAATAACTTATATGAAAGTTGTAAAAAATAAATCATGGGAAACTTCGTCATTTGGACCTAGAAAAAATTTATTATATTAACATTAACAAAGAAAATAATAAATTCAACCTAATGATATGATAAACATATTAACACAAACAATTTAGCATAGATATACTCCCAATGCCATGCCTAGAGAAGCAGCCTGCTGCTGTTAGTGTGTGTATATATATATCCCCCTCTACTATAAAAGAGAGTACCCCAAGTTCACTGTTCATTCTTGTCACACAACATTTCACACTGAAACTAATTTAATTACTATAGCTAACTTGGTTTGTCACTGTTCATAAATATCTATCATCCGATTCTAACGCCACAATTGTTGACTGAAAGAGTGAGATTTTAGTGGCACAATGTTTTCTTCATCTTCTCAAATACGCTTTCATCTCTCAGTTTTTAGAAACCGGTTTCGTCCTTTATATTACTGATGCATATGGACAAAAAAATTTGCCGCCTTAATGTTATATAAAAAAATAATAATCTACACATTACTGTTGCATATTGGACAAAAAAAATTGCCGCCTTATTTATAATAATAATAAAAAAAATCTACAAACTGACTTAGTTACTATATACATGCAAATGGAGTAAATACAATTTCAATGATACAGTTTCTTCTTTCTCATTATAAATATTTTGATTTCAAACAACAAAAAAATCATTCGGCTTTCTCTCGCTTTTTCTCAGTAGCGTTGTAAAAAGGCAAAACAATCTCTATTGGGTTAAGGGCTTTCGATTTTTTTTATTTTTGTTTAGTTTTATGTTTTCGATATTGTCTATGGTGTTGTTAAAATGTAAGCTTAAATTTATTTTTTTTGCCTGATAGCTTAAAATTTTATGCACAAAATGATAAAGAATTACATAGAACACTGAAATAAAGAGCAGAGAGAAATCTAGAGAAGAAGAATCAAATTATACAGAATTGATTAGAAATACAATTCTGTTGCTTCTCTATGTTCCAGAATAAATTTGAAAGCATATTAGGTTAAATGCACGAAATTGCTTCTCTATGTTTCAGAATAAATTCAAATCTGTTACGTTACATACTGTGAAATAAATATAATTTTCAAATTTGCAGATGGATTGAATTGCATTTGATGTTTAAAATAAAGGGAAAGAAAAAAAATGTTACTCCCCGTGCGCGCACTGGGAGAGGAGCTTGGTTAAATACATATATACAAAATATTAGTTAAATACATATATACAAAATATTTATTACATTATGCAAATTTAAAAATTATATAAATTTGGTTCTCCCCGTGTATGCACGAGGAGTTTGCTTCTCTCCGTGCGCTTACGGAGAATTAGCCTCTCTCCAAATACAATTTCATTTATTAATAATTTATTTAACTCAAAAAAACTAGAAAATATTTAATGTTATACATACATAAAAATCAAAATTCCTTTTGGGGACATTGCCCTCGAACCCCTACGAGGGGCGCTGTCCCCTTGACCCTCGCGACCTGATCGGTCAGGTCGATCCCCATTGGGGGCGTTGCCCCCGAACCCTCAATTTACTTCATATACTTCGATTATTTATTTTTATTATGACTTTCTTTACTTGTCATATTTTTAGTCATTCGTGATTCTATCAATACTGAATTTCTTTTCAATTTTTTAGGTTGTAAGATTATTTTCAAATTAAAAATATTAAAATTTCCAACTTTTATTGAACTCTCACGCTTAATTTCATATTGTTCATGTGGTAGTAAAATAGACTTTGCTATTTTCATTAGTAAACAGAATTTCTCTAACTCTTTGTATATACTTTTACTTTAATCTGATTTTCTTTCGTTAACATTGTGTAAGGTTTGACTGCTATCGATCTCTCGAATTTTCTTCTCTTCGTTTTGCTCGGGTGAAAAGGTAAGAATTTCATCTCTTCTAAAAATTTAGCTTTATTCGATAATGTTTAATTAGTCTTTACTTGTTGATAGTAGCATATAAAAAATGTTTATAATTTTCTTTAAATTTCATTTCATCAATATTTGAGTCAGCGACTTCAATGTTTATTACAATTGCATTGAATTTTACAATTTCGTTACTTGACTTTAAATTCATGCATTTATAAATGTTATACTAGAGTTTTATAACTGTTATTATCCATCAATTTTATTTCACATTGTGCTATAGTTGGTATTATTATTATTTGTTAGCTGTTTGACTAATAAAATATTTTCTATTTTATATTCAGATCAGTGGTATATTTATTGTCATGATGAATTTTCTGCAAACTGGTAATGAAGAGCCTGAGTTTATTAATCTTAAAAGTATTTCCGAAAGCACATGTAAATCATATAATGTTTTCATTCGCCAACAACAAAATCGAAGGCAAGTGGATAGGAGGAATCGAGTTCAAACTGTAAGTATTGATTATCGTAAAAGGATAAATAATCTTATGTTATCTCAAAATAATAATTCTGGTGTTGCTTATGTGCATGAATCTATAATACATTCTTATTCTGAGGGTTCCATTTTGAATGAAAAATCGACTAATGTTTTTTATTATGAATTATGTGGAAGTTTTAACCTTTTGAATAAACCAACTACTGCATATGTTACCAATATGCAACTATTGTAAGTATTGTGGTGCGCAAAAAATTCATAGAGAAACAAAAGGTTTTTGTTGCTGTGATGGAAAAGTAAAACTTTTTTTTTGCCTAATTCATCAAATGAATTGTACGATTTATTTATTTCTAAAGAACCGACATGTATGGAATTCAAAAAACTTTCACGTGGATATAATAACCACTTTGCATTCAATTCATTTGGTGTGAAGTATGACAAAGAACTCTTTAAATCGTACCAATGTATTTACACATTCAGAGTTCAGGGACAGATATATCATTATGTAAATCAACTTATGCCACAAAATAATAAGTCAAATTATATGTCATTATATTTTTATGATACAGATAATGAAATTCAAAATCGTATAAAAATTTCTGAAAATTTAGTAGAATCTACTTTAATTCTTCTAGTTGAAATCTTAAAAGGAAATCCATATAGTAGATTCTTCAGGTCTTTAAGTAATATAACGAATTTGCATGACCATCGAATACAAATAAGATGTCACCCTAGACTCGATCAAAGAGTTTTCAATACTCATTCAGCGTCTCAAGTAGCTGTTGTATGGGTTGATGATGATGAGAATGCAAATAATCATGTTCGTGATATTACTATATATGGCCATTCTGGTGATTCACATAAGGTTCATTATTATTATGGTTGTTATGATCATTTACAATATCCTTTGCTTTTCCCATTCGGTGAATCTGGTTGGCATGAAGACATTCAAAGATATAAACACACATCTTCTCAACATGAAAATTTGGTTGACTATGTTGCTATTCCTAAAACAATAGATTCTGCAGCTCAAATGATTGAAAAAGAAGCTGAAGGTTTGCTTATATACTTTCTCATATGTTTTCTAATTTTAAAAATATAGATGTTTTAGTTACATATAAAAATTGTTTCATTTTTCGCATGCAGTGCTTCATAAAATGAAAAAACGGTCTCAGGTTTCATGTCGTGAATATTATGCATACAAGCTACAAATTAGGCCTACTGGTAAGTTGTGTTGTTTCACACTGGTAGACTTTTTCAGCAATATGTTGTAGATATGTATGTTAAAATTAAAACAACCAGATTGATTACTTTCGTAATAACTAGAAACAAATTCGTGCTGAACATTGTAGATAGTGTCGAAAATGGGGAAACAAAATGGTACAAATTTGGAAAGAAATTTGTTATACTACAATCCTTTACTTGTGGATCTACAGATATGCCAAGGAGATACTTAGATGCTATGACTCTTGTCCAACATTATGAAAAATTAGATATATTCATAACTATAACATGTAATCCGAATTGGCCAGAAATTAAGCAAGAATTGAAACATAATGATGATGTTCAAAATCGACCGGATCTAATTGTATGTGTATTTAGAGCAAAATTAGAAGAGCTTAAAAATGATTTGTACAAGAACAATATTTTTGATCATGTTGTTGCTCATATATACATGATTGAATTTAAAAAAAGAGGGCTTTCTCACGCACATTTATTGATGATTTTTAACCGTGGCCATAAGATTTCTTCCGCTCAACAAGTTGATAAGATAGTCTCTTGTGAATTTCCTTATAAAAACAAGTACCGTCATCTTTATTCAGTTATTGTAAAACATAATATGCATGACCCTTGTAGAAATCTTAATCCCAAAAATGTATGCATGGTGACAAATAGTGGATGTAAGAATAAATATCCGAGAGATTATTGTAATATTACTATATTTGGAGATAATTCATACCCATTGTATAGACATTGTAATAATGGTATTAGTATTAAAGTTAGATGTCAAATGTTAGACAATCAATGTGTTGTACCATATAATCCTTATTTAAGTGCAAGTGCAAAATTTGACTGTCATATTAACGTTGAAATATGTTCTTCTATTAAAGCTGAAAAATATTTGTATAAATATGTATATAAATGACATGATCATATTAATTTTTTTGTTAGCACAAAAGAAAAAAGAAAAAGATATTGATGAAATATCTGCTAGATTGATATCTCCACCTGAGACTATGTAGATGATTTTTTTCATTCAATTTGTCAGCAAGCTATCCAATTGTTTTTTCTTTACAACTTCATATCGAAGATCATCAACAAGCTACATATAAAAATATGGATGATTTATCTACTATTATTGAGATTGAAAATACAAGGAGAACAATGTTAACTGAATTTTTCCAATTGAATAAATCAAACGAATTTGCTCGAACGCTTTTGTATTGAGATATCCAAACATATTTTGTTTCGAATGCAAATAACAAAAATTGGACTCCCAGAAAAAAATAGTTTGTTATAGGATGAATTTCTCAGAGAATCCATATGACGGAGAACGATATTTCCTTCACATTCTTCTTAACCATATTAGAGGATCAACATCATTTGACGATATAAAAACTTTCAATGGAACAACTGTTAGTACATTTCGAGAAGCAGTACTTTTACATGGTTTATTAAGTGGAGATAATCGTTGTGAAGAATGTCTATTCGAAGCTATTATTTACGAAATGCCTTGTTTTTTAAGATGACTTTTTGCTACACTTCTTACACTGTGCAATCCTAATTATCCAAAGTTATTGTTGGATAAATTTAAATCTTATATGATGGATGATTATGTACATCAAAATATACCTGTTGAAATTTCTGAAATACGAGCCCTGAATGATATAAGTTCTATTTTAGAATTACTGGGTAAAAATATAAACGATTATGGAATCGTGCTGTTTAATGTTAATATAAATGAAGATGAAAGACTGACAAGATTGGTTGTAGAGGAAACAATTAATTTGGATATTCAAGAAAACTTTGCTTGTGCCGCAACGTTAAATAAAGAACAACAATTTGCATACGATACAATTATGGAAAAAGTAGAATCTGAATCAAGCAGTGCTTTTTTCATCGATGGTCTAGGAAGAACATGTAAGACTTTTTTATACAAAACACTCTTAGCTGGTGTCAGGTGTCGATATTTAATTGCTTTAGCAACTGTGTCCTCTAGAGCAGCTGCATCTTTATCACCTGGAGGTCGAACAGCTCGTTCGAGATTTAAAATTCCTTTATAAACAATAGGAGAAGTCAACTGCTCTGTTAGCAAACAATCGACTTTGGGAACTTTGTTAAAAATGTCTAGACTAATAATTTGGGATGAAGCACATTTGGTAAATTGTTGTGCTATTGAAGCTGTAGATAAAATGCTTAGAGATATTACTGATTGTAACTTGCTTTTTGGTGGAAAAGTGATTGTTCTTGAAGGAGATTTTCGGCAGGTTTTACCAGTTGTACCAAAAGGAAAAAAAGAAGACATAATAAAAGCTAGCTTGATTTTCTCATATCTATGTCATTTATATGTACATCTACCATTAATTGAGAATATGAGAGCAAAGTTCGATTCCACATTTTGCGATTACTTGCTTAGAATTGGAGATGAAACAGAACAAGAATATACTTTTAAGTGTATTAAGCTTCCAAATAGTATAATTTTACCATTCGAAGATGAAATCACGTCTCTGAAAATTTTGATACATTGTGTTTTTCCAAATATAGAAGCTTATGCTGATTATTTACGTACCATGGTAAACCGTGTAATTCTTACACCTACAAATGAATGTGTTGACTATATTAACAAACATCTACTTGAACAAATTCCTGGTCAAATCTTCACATACTATAGTTTTGATGAAACAATTGATAAATCAGAACAGAGCGTGCAAGAAGATTTCTTGAATACTTTAACATCAAATGATATTCCACCTCATGAATTGAACCTTAAGGTAAATTGTCATGTAATGTTATTGCGGAATATTAATCCTTCTAAAGGGTTATGCAATGAAATACGTCTTACTTGTCGAAAATTTGAGAGAATTGTTATTCTTACTAAAATCACTGAATATTGTGGAAAATATGTTTTCTTATCGAGGATCCCTTATATACCCCTTAAATCTGATCGAACCACAATTCCATTTAAAAGGACTCAATTTCCAATTAGGCCATGCTTTGCAATGATAATAAATAAAATTCAAGGTCAAACACTTGATTTTGTCGATTTGTATCTTCCAGAACCAATTTTCTGCCATGGCCAGTTATATGTAGCGTTATCAAGAGCAAAAACAAGCAAATCTCTAAAAGTTTTACTGAAACCATCAACCACAGATACTTTGCACAACTCATGTATTGAAAATGTTGTCTATAAGGAAATTCTTTCCTTTATACATTCATAGAACAACCTTCTCACAGATATATTTTATGATATTTGAAACATTATTAAAATTTCCTGCCATTCACTATTTTCATAATTTATTTCGTATATTATATTTATAAAACAGTATTTTAATATGCAAAAAATAATATCTTTCATTTTATATACAGGTTATCGGAAGTTCTATTGATGTTATATAAAAGTTCAAATCAATTATCTACTGCGTTTGTATATTTCACAGGTATGAATTAATTTAAAAATAAAATATAAATTTTTTTTATGAAGATCTAATACACTATGTCATTATATTTTTCCATCATTTGTATAGTTCTAAAAAAACAATTTTCCATTATTTTTTTAGACTATCTACTACATTTTCCTGCAAATGCAATTTTAATTCATCAAGAAAAGATGTTATATCGGTGTAACTGGTGATACCATCTGACATGTCATTTTTGAGTAAAAACAAGTGCACACATGCATTGTAGATAGTGATATCCGTATTTTTCTTATTCCATTGCCATATATGTACTATTATTTATCATTTCGCAAATTCCTCTGAATCCATTTATTTTGTTTGTTCACGGCACCTTTAATATAAAATTTTCCTTATATCGAAATTGGTTTTGTAGATACTTGATCTCTGTAGTCCTTTATGCAAATTAATAAAACAAGTTAATATATTACCTCAATCTTTAGAATTTGTGGTTCAATAGATTTCTCAAGTATGGTTAATCTGTTAATAATGTTTTCCATTACTTTAGTCGAATATATTCATTGACATTTTGTTATATGATTGGACAGAGGTTTTCTTTTACTAGCAAGAGTCCCATCTTCTCGAGGGCATCCACAATTATTGTATTCGTACAATTTGTAGTCTATCAAGATCTTTTAATATTGTCATGTGACATTTTACACAGAGCGTGTCTCCGTGGAGTACAAGGGAACGAAACAGAGAAGTTCCTTTCCCATTTTAAAACATGTATAATACCCCAAGAATATGGAGTTGTTTCAGGTTTCAAGCATATGGAGGCCAAAAAGCATAAAACCCGTTGTATATATGCAAAGGAAAGTACGTTGTTCATGTGAAAGAAGTAAGATTTATGTTTCTCACTCTTCATAGTGATAATTCATCATAAAAATCTTTTTACTAATAGCTTCTTATATCTTGGACATGTGTGTTTTGCTCGATCTTCACCGTGATAATATCTTTATTCTCGATACCAAATATAAAATCTTTCAGTTCAACAAGTCCAACTCATATATTCAAGAAAGGGTTAAAGTACTGAAAGTTTTAGTGAAAGAACAAGAATGAAATGATTTTTAAGAGTGGCGGACCAGCTGCAATGTTTCCAAGATTTGGAAATTCCAATGAGATGCCTGAGGATTGGGAACTGAGGAGAGTTCCGGTCGGTCTCGACCTATTGCACCATAATGACCATACTCCAACAAAGCCCCGGACGTCATGAAAACTAAACTCTTCTCTCATTTTATTTTTAGTTCAAAAGACAGGAAAAATAAAAAGAAAAACAAACAAAAAAAGTCAGTCTGTAAGTTGGTCTAAATATAATATATATTTGTGTAGAGTAACTTGAGTCATTTGCTTCTTTTTCTTATGTTTCTTTTTGTCTTGGAATTTATGGAGGACCTTATACTGTATGTAAGTACTTGTAGGCTTTTTGAGAGTTTTAAGGGGATATTATGCCCCGTTTTGTTACCTGCTATTCATGGATTTGTTAGGGTGTACACACACATGTTAATTAGTAGTTAATCTTTTCAAGTATTTACACGATTATTTTGCATACCTTCACATATTTGCATACGCATCAAGTGAAGGCACAAGAAATCAAACTTGTGATAGTGTTAAAATATAATTTTAACAGTACAATGACAATTGACCAGAAACCACAGTACAATCACATGGTCTGATTTTGGAATTTAGTTGAACATGTTACACACAACACATTCACGAAATTTTCTTATGTTGAAAAGAAATTCTTAACATTCAAAACGCTAATATTACCTTCAAAATAACACAACTTATGCATTGCACGGGGCAAAAACTAGTATGAAGAAAACTTCTCTTAGTGATAACACTATAATATTATAGAACTTGCAGATCCTTCAAAATTCAAGCTTCATCGGGCAACATCTTTTGTTTAAACTAGGACTTCACTCTTTTTTTGTATTGTAAAATTCAATATTATATCTCCTTCATTCTTATTATTTTATTTTCTTTCTAAAATGACATATACTTGAAGCTTAAGCTTTTATTTTTTATTGCATAATTTTACTAGATCTCATCCAAATAATTGATTGTTAAGTGTTAAAAAAAAACTATGTTATGCATTCAATACTTAAGAAAATGCTACCAATAAAACGGAGATAAATATATATTTTTAGAACGCTAACATTATCTCTGTAATCACATTGTCCGTGCATTGCACGGGCAACAGACTAGTGTATATATATATATATATGGACTGACTTCACTGTTGTTCTAATCAGGAAAATTAAGCTCTTGATCACACAATCTTTGGCTTGATAAAACCATGTGGGCAATTTAGGTTTCCCATCCGATTGTACGAGGTGTAACAACAAAAATTCTGATTTAAAATGAGACTTTTCAACATGCTGTGGGACAAGTCTAAATACTAATGAACTAGTACTCATTTTGTAACTACCACACTGCTTCGATGTGCTTGGTAGTGCGGATAAGATAATATCGTATGCTAAAGAAGGAAAAAACTTGAATTTTTTCAAATTATATCGTCCATTATAATTTAATACTGTGTACTAAATGTAAGGATTATTCTACTTGTATATTAAGGGTTATATACATAATTTATATGTGGCATCCTCTTGGTAGGAGGAAATTTTTTTTTTCCTCCAACCAATGACATAGTGGCACATGTAAATTATGCAACCCTTGATGTACTTGTAGAAAAGTCCCAAACGTAATGACTGCTAATTACATTATTTTGTTTTTGTTTTTCACTCATTCATTTCATCCTATCTTCTTCCTAGTGAAAGCTTCATCTCTCTCTCGTCACACACACACACACACACACACACCCTCCCCACCATACTAATGTTACATAAAATTATTTTAAATACTTGAGAAGTTGGATCTCATGGACAAACCATTTGAATAATGCTATCTATCCCATCTAAGTAATAGTGAACCCACTAACACATTGGCTTGTATCAGGGGCGGAGGGGAGGGGGTCCTGGGGGGACCCGGACCCTTCCCCCCAATTTTTAATTTTTTTTTTTGTATTTGAAAAAACCTTTCATGAATTTCATAATGTTTATTTTTCTTGGAGTACTGAGATTTTAGGTTCTCTAAGTGTTGGGGTGTTTGTGTGAGAGACATTTTATTATAGGGGAATGTAATACTTTAAACCCGCTTACAGATATTAATTGAATGAGAATGCTAAATTTTGAATTCTTCAACTATAAAAATTAAAATGCATTATACATACATGCATAAGTCTTAATTTCTAATTTTGAAGTTTGAACCAGTAGAATTATAATTGCCCAGAAAATAATTGTCGATTACCGACATATTTCTATGAAGGCAAGTCTTCAACTAATGTACATTAATTTATGTTCTTTTGTTTCCTTTCTCCATCATAAAGTACTAACTTCCCTCATTTTAACAGATAATGTTTCAAAAAAATATTTTGGCACCCCCCTTCAACTCTAGGACTCCCCTACTTCGACAGGCTGGCTTCGCCCCTGGGTTGTATTAATTACTCAACCAATCTAAACTATTAAGAATGATTAATGAAATACTTACATATTGAAGAATGATTAATGAAATTATTCAATACGAGGATAGGATGAACCCAAAAAATAAATCTTTGATAAACAGAAATTTGAAAAGAATTAGTCTTGAGACAAATACTAACCTTTGATGCTTAAAAATTCTGTTACGTGATTTTCGACGAAAATAAAATTTGGCTAAGTCACTTAAAAGGTTGGCTTGGAAAGAGGATAGTCAACTAGTTATAAACTCATAAATTAAGTCTTGACATAGTGTCACGCAGTGAGAATGTTTATCCCCCATTCGGCAAGGCAAAGACGCCAATAGCTAAGCGCGAGGCCTATTCTACCAATAGTGCACTAATGATATATGATCATATACGGATATTCTCCCTTACATCTTACTCATAGCGTGCATGTATGCTAGTTGTTCGGGCTTGCGGCCAAATAATGAGGGGAGGACGGCCTTGAGGAGTTGAACCTCGGGAGCCAAACCTGCGATCCATGAAAGTTGGTATCAGAGCTGGACTGCTCGAGCATGCAGTATTGTTATGGGACAATGTCGTGTGTTCTTGCGGAGAAAAGATTTTAGGCCACATATCGTATCAGCAAGCTGGCGAGACAAGATGAAGGAAGTTGTGGGCTAGAAGGATGGAAAGGGTAGCGTTGCGCAATTGCCAAGGTGCCTTTCAAGGAGTTTCGAGGAGTGCACCTTGCAGGAGCTTTATTCGGCATGCGTTGAGGCGCTGCGATTTGGAGGCCGTCCATCCAAGGAACCAATGCTCAGAGGGGTGGAGGGTGAAGGTTGGTGTCAAAGGTAGTAAGTACGAGGTACTGCAGGTTTGTGAACGCCTGTCCATATGGAGTGGTGCCGTTGTTATCCTTGCAACGAGACAGTTGCGTGTTGATATGAAACTCACTTCTCACTAAGAGGACATAAGCGAATTTGAATGGGGGACAATGTCACGCAGTGAGAATGCTTATCCCCCCATTCGACACGGCAATGACGCTAACAGTTAGGCGCGATGCCTATTCTACCTATAGTGCACTAATGATATATGATCATATGCATGTATTCTCCCTTATATTATATTCATATCGTGCATGTATGCCAGTTGTTTGGGCTTGCCGACCAAAGAATGAGGGAAGAGCGGCCTTGAGGCGTTGAACCTCGAGAGCTGAACCTGCGATCCATGAAACATAGTGTCGCGAGACATAAAATGTCATTAGAATTCACTCTTTTCAAATCCACTCCTTGGTAATCCATATTCCCGATGGCACAAATAGCACAACTAGTTTTTTGTTTTTTGTTTTCTGGAAGTAACAATCACTAGGTCATTCGAGACTTGCTGAGTGTGAAACATTATTAGTCCACTCACGCCAATGGACTTCTCAACCCCATTGTCTTATTAGTCAACTTCATAACCATTAGTATATGTATGTCAATTGACCTCTCCACTTACTCACTCTACCTAACAAACTTATCGTAAACTACAATTAATATTCTCATAAACCACATGCAATCCGATACTTAGAAAAATGTATATTCTCACACTGTATATTCCTAATTGTGCTTCTGAATTAGTATGAGCTTGTATGGTAACTGAATTCTCAGCTCGATCACTGTACAAGACTTACCAAGTGTAAAACAAAATTAGTGTCCGTACATTAACTGATTTCTCAGCTCGACGTCCGAATTATCCAAACTAAGTTTCAAATACATTAACTTCTCAACGGTAATAGACCTCTGAGCTTAAGCATCGCACCAAACTTGTAAAGTATACAATTAGTATCATAATTACTTAGAAGGGAAAAGAGCTCAATGGACCAATGCACTGTTGTTCTAATCAGACCAATTTTAGCCTTCGATCAAAATCACCTGCTAAATAAAACAATATGTGGGTGATTTATGTTTTCCATTCAGCTGTGCTAGGTGTAATAACGTAAATTCTGATCTAAAATGAGGTCCCTCAGCTTGCACGTGTAATTATAAGTCGAGAAATATTCCGTCAGCTTGCACATGTGATCAGTCTAGAAATATTAGTGTACTAGTTTCGATGTTGCAACCGCCACACCTCTTGGACGTGGTGATGTGAATAAGATTTTATCATCTAGTAAAATTTAATACTTTGTACTAAATGCAATGACCGTTGACTGCATTGTTTTGTTTATTTTATCTCATTCATTTCATAAATACCTCTCACTATCTATCCTATCTCCATCCGAGTGAGAGCCTCTTCTCTCTACACACTCTAATGGTGCTACATAACCTTATTCCAAATCTTTATTAAGCTGGTTCCAATGGCCAAACCATTGAATAATGCTATCAACCACAATTGGTGAGATGGGCACTCTACTGACAGTAATCCCACTGTCACATTGACTTTATTAATCACTAGTGATGATAAATAGGTGTACTCGACTAATTTTGACTATTAACCAACACTACCAACTATAGTAAAACATTTAATCAACTTTCATGCTGTTTAGTGGTTTACATTCAGAATTAGCCAGCTCCATTAAAGAATATAATACAATACTACATATATTGCAGAATGATAAATGGAATTATTCAATAAGAAGTTTGTCTGAACACAAAAATTGAATATTTCATCAACAGAAATTTGAAAAGAATCAGTCTTGAGACAAATTCCAGCCATAGATTCTTGAAATTACTATTATTTGTTTTTGACGAAAAAGTTAAAGTAAAATTGGAAAGAAGTCGCTTATAAAATTGGCTTGTAAAGATGGTATTAAAGTGGTTGTAAATGCATAAATTAAGTTTTGACTTGGTGACACGAGACATAAAGCATCATTAAAATATTCACTATTTTCTAAATCGACTCCATAGCAACCCATATTCCCGATAAATAATTCATACAACTAGTCTTTTACTGGAAATTACAATCTCTAGGTCATCCCATCCATATCAGGGGTTATCCGAAAAAGTGTTTCCCTTGATATCAATTATTTCAATCACACTAGATAAAAATAACCTCTAGTTAGTTTAAGTTATACGAACCAAGCCTTAACTTAGCAAGCTTAGTTTATGCTCAACATATCATTGTCAAGCAATATAAGCAATAGTTATACACTCATAGTGTAACTAGAATTACATTTTAGAGTTGCCTAAATTTGAAATTTTGCTCAACATGGACTTTTTAAGAGTAATGTTGAATATGGGCGTCTATGTAAATTAGAATTTTCAGACTAATTTTATAGTTTTTGTTTTTTTGCTAACTTGGTGATGCACATTTTTCTTTTTTTCAAATTGAAAAACAACTGACTTTAAAGTTTTGGAGAAAAAAATTTGGTAAGTAATTTTAATTATATATAAAATCCATTAATTAATTTTCTATGGAATGAAATTTTCTCCACAATCATTAATCCCCCACCCTCCCATCCACTGCAACCCTAACATTCAATTGCTGCCATATACCACGTGTTAAACAATTGAAAGAAAGAGAAAAGGAAAAAGGGAGGCTAGGATTTCATTAAATCTGCATAATGAAAAGTGAATACAAAACCTACATATAGAGAGACTATATATAGTCTAAAATAAGGAAAACTAAAAAGACTATTCTACCCTTAATAAACAATAAAATAAAATAATACTATATTTCTTAACATCTCCCCTCAAACTCACGATGCGGCAGTTACAAGCATCGAGAGTTTGCCAACTAGAAAACGAAAACGAGAAATAGAATGCGTCTTAGTAAAGAAATCTGCAAGCTGCAAAGAAGAAGGAACAAAAGGCAAAGTAATTGTGCCATGCTTGAGATGATGACGAGTAAGGTGACAATCGATCTCAATGTGCTTAGTCCGTTCATGAAAAACCGAGTTGTGGGCAATCTGAATAGAACTCTGGTTGTCGCAATACATAGGAGTAGGATGAGAAAGAAAAACTCCCATATCTTCAAGTAACCAACGTAGCCAAACAATCTCTTTGGTAGTAGATGCCATAGCACGATATTCTGCTTCGGTTGAAGATTGAGAAACAATAGATTGTTTCTTGCTCTTCCAAGAAATAAGAGAATCACCCAAAAAAATACAGAAACCAGTAACAGACTTGCGATCTGTGGGATCACTGCCATGATCAGCATCAGAGTATGCACGCAGCTCCAAGGAAGATGTGGATGGAAGTAAAAGACTCTGAAAGACTGTACCCCGAAGATACCGCAAAATACGAAGAACAGCTGCCCAATGAACTGTAGTAGGAGAAGCAACGAACTGACTAACAACATGAACAGCATATGCAATATCTGGACGAGTAATAGTGAGATATACCAAGCTCCCAACAATAGTACGGTATAAAGTAGGATCCGACAAAGGTAGACCATCAGAAGAAGAATACTTTGCATTAACCTCAATGGGAGTATCAACAGTCTTATTATCAGTAAGTCTAGCCCGCTCAAGAATATCTGCAACATATTTTGATTGAGAAAGAAGATAACCTCTAGGTGAGCAGGCTACCTCAATACCCAAGAAATATCGTAGAGAACCCAAATCTTTCATTTCAAACTGTCTAGCTAACTCTGCTTTCAAAACTGAAATACCATCAATATCATCACCAGTAATAATCATGTCATCAACATATAAAGATAGAATGATACGACCTGCATCAGTGCACTTGACAAAAAGAGCAGAATCATGACTACTAGAAATAAATCCAAGGGAAGAGATCACAACAGAAAATTTCTCAAACCAAGCACGAGGTGCTTGTTTGAGACCATATAACGCTTTATTTAGCTTGCAAACATACCCAGAATCATGTGAAACACCAGGAGGGGGTGCCATACAAACTTCTTCTTGAAGATCTCCATTCAAGAAAGCATTTTTAACATCAAGTTGAGAGATACGCCACTGACGAACGGAAGCTACTGCAATAAGAGTACGAATAGTAGTCATTTTTGCAACAGGAGCAAATGTTTCCTCATAATCCATACCATACTGTTGAGAGTACCCTTTCGCAACCAACCGAGCTTTGTATCGCTCAATTGATCCATCAGAATTAGTCTTGATCTTATACACCCAACGACAACCCACAACACTCTTACCAGGAGGTAGAGGAACCAAATCCCAAGTACCAGTCTTATGCAAAGCAGAAAGTTCCTCATCCATAGCTTGCTGCCAAAGAGGATCAAGAATTGCCTCTTTATAGGAAGAGGGCTCAGAGAGACAATGAATAGAAGCTAAAAATGAAGTAAAAGATGAAGAATAACAAGAATAAGCAAAATCTGGTAACTTTGTAGACTTACGAGTACGTGTGGATTGACGTAGAGGTGGATCCACAATCTCAGGCGGAGCTTGAGGGACCGTAGGAGAAGAGGGACCTCCAGGTGTACTGGAGAGTAAGGTGTCAGTACCTGCAGAATGATCAATACGAGTTGGTTGTAAACATAACGGGGTAAGAACATGAGAAGAGGTATTTGAGGTACTGGGAACCCGAGATGACAAACTATTAGAATCGTCAGAAAATGGATCTATACGAATAAGATCAGATCTAGTCAAATTATGAGTAGTGGATGGAATAGAAAATAAAGGTATATGCTCGAGAAAAACAACATGACGAGACACATAAAGTTTCTGAGTTGTTGGATCAAAACAACGATATCCCTTTTTACCTTCACCATAACCAAGAAAGACACAAATAGCAGATCGAGATGACAACTTACTACGTTCTACATGAGGACGAAGAACGAAACAAGTACAACCAAAAACTCTAAAGAAAGAATAATCAGGGGCATACCCATACAACTTTTCGAAAGGGGAAAGACCTGAAATATGAGAAGATGGAATTGTATTAATCAGACCTACAGCAGTAAGAACAGCTTCACCCCAAAATACACTAGGAACAGAAGAAGACAACAAGAGAGAGCGAGCAGTTTCAACAATGTGCCTATGTTTTCTTTCAGCAACACCATTTTGCTCAGGAGTATCAGTACACGAAGTTTGGTGAATGGTTCCATCTAAGGCAAGAAGCTCACAAAATCTATTAGAAGTGTATTCCCCACCCAAATCACACCTAAAACATTTAATAACAGCAGAATGTTGAGTTTTGACAAGAGAACGAAATGTTGAGTATATCTCAAAGAATTCAGAACGATGTTTCATTAAATAAACCCAACAATAACGAGTATAATCATCAATAAAGGAAACATAATATCGAGACCCTCCTTTTGTGGTAACAGGAGAAGGCCCCCATACATCAGAATGAATCAAATCAAAAGGAGAAGAAGAAACAGAAACACTTCGATTAAAAGGTAAAGCTGAAAATTTTGCCAGCTTACATCCACTACAATCAGAAATATCACAAGGTTGCAAATTTCCTAACGCTCCAGTGGAAGACAAAAATCTTAAACGAGAAGACGAAACATGACCTAAACGAGAATGCCATAAATAAAAACTAGAAGAAGAAGGACTCAAACGAAAAGAAGACAAATCAACACTAGTAGTAGAAGCAGCAACTGACACTTTTAGCTCATCCAAAATATATAGTCCACCCTTCCTACGGCCTGTCCCAATCAGCTTCTGAGATTGCAGGTCCTGCACATAACAAGAAGAAGAGGAAAATGTGACTAAATTACCAGAATCACATAACTGACCAACAGAAGCAAGATTTAATGTGAGTTTCGGTATATGATAAACATTAGGGAGAGACAAGTGAGGTGTGACAACAGAACCAACACCTGCTAAAGGCATAGGAGTGCCATCAGCAGTCATGACAGGAATAGAAGACGAAGGAGACACAGAAGCAAAAGATGAAGAATCTGGAGACATATGATGTGAAGCACCAGAATCCAAGACCCATACAGAATGTGACATACCTGAAGAACCATGAGGCAACTGACCTACGGAAGGAGAGGAAACAGACATAGCTTGTGGCTGTAAGGAGAGAAACTTCTGAAATTGCTCAGCCAGAGTACTAGGATCGGTGAAGAGACCTGATGAAGCTGCTGCTGTAGTATTAGACTGTTGTGGTCTATATCCATGAGGTGGTCTATGAGCATTCGATTGTGACTGGTTGCCAGGCTTCCAAGCTTGAAAATGTTGCTGTGATTGATTCTGCTGTCTCAACTTAGGACACTGAGCCCTCCAATGACCTTTATGCTTACAGAAACTGCACTCATCGGGGGCAACCCTTCCGTAAAACTTATTCTGATTATGAGAGAGTGACTTAGAAGGCACTGCTAACACAGAAGGATTAGAAGCAGAAAGAATTCCCTTTTCAGAATAAGACTTGAGACGTATTTCTTCCGCCAATAGCTCACTAACAACCGAGTCAACAGAAGGAAGTGGAGAACGATGCAAAATTGAACCTCTAAGTCCCTCAAAATCACTGCGAAGTGCAGTTAAAAACTGCACCAACCGTTGCTGCTCTCTACGAGCAATATAGGGTGCACATGCCTTTAATTCGTCCGATTCTGTAAGAGCCAATTGATCCCAAAGATCTGTCATAGCAGAATAAAACTCCTGAATACTCATATTTTTCTGCTGAAGAGCTCGTATGTCATTCTCCAATTGATACTGCTTCGCAAAATTTGACTGAGTGAATAACCTTTGCAGATGATCCCAAACCTCCTTTGCTATCTCATATTTCGCCAACTCTCTGCCTATGGAATGCTCAACAGAATTGTTAATCTAAGTAATGATTTTCGAATTATTTGATTCCCAAGTATCTACCAAACCAGCATAATCCTCATCGGTATTCTCAGGTTTCACAAAAGTTCCACTAATGTATCCCCACATCTTTTTACCCTTAAGGAAGTTTCTCATCACATAACTCCAATACGAATAATTCTTTCCATCCAACCTCACACTCACAGACTGAAGCGAATAGTCTCTTTCAGTAGCCATAATCAAAGAATAAGGAAAAACAGATCTCAAAAGAAGGGAAAACAAAATACCAGATTGCAAAACGGAAAGAAAAATTCTATCGAACTTGTCTCGAAATCACCAAAAAAAAAAATTTGGATCCGCGAACGCTGTGTTTGAGATTAAACTTTGTCCCATGAAATTTAGCTCTGATACCATGTTAAACAATTGAAAGAAAGAGAAAAGGAAAAAGGGAGGCTAGGGTTTCATTAAATCTGCATAATGAAAACTGAAAAGTGAATACAAAACCTACATATAGAGAGACTATATATAGTCTAAAATAAGGAAAACTAAAAAGACTATTCTACCCTTAATAAACAATAAAATAAAATAATACTATATTTCTTAACACCACGACCACCAACGGTTGATTAATTCAGTCGCCATTGCCACTTTACTTGAAGCCTCAGATATATATACTTTGGCTTCAAGACTCCCACGCCATCAGTCCAGCTTCATTAGCCGACACCTGAAAGCCATCGCCACCCACACCATCTTCTTCAGTTCACACACATCTAGAAAATCTCCAGTTAGGAATGATTTAAAAATCCACAAAATGTTGTTTCTTTCTTCGAGATTTTGCTCAGTTTGGTAAATTTTGAAGGCGTTGATTTGTTAATGAAAAAGAAAACAAGTGTGACTTTTAACAAAAAAGTCCCGAAGAGGAGAAATCAGGAAATTCTTGGAATTTCGATTTTTTATTTTCGATTGTATTGCACGTATATCACAACTTACAGATTGGTGTACATACACATTATGTGGTGATATATGATTGGATCAAAATTTCTTTAACCAAATAATTTTTTTTCCATTCTTTTTTTGGCACCTCATAAATCTGTAAAAATTTCAATAACTTCTTATATACAAGTAGCATTATTCCTTTTTTTTTTTTTCCCCGGTAAAACTTGTAGATGCCACAGTTTGTTGAAAAAGTAAAGAAGTGCAATTTTTAACCAAAAAGTCACAAATAGACTACTTTCTCAAATGAAAGAGTAGGAAAATATATGCTTTCAATGAAAAAGAAACAAAAGATAAAACATTTTTCATAGATAGTTTTTTTTCCTACTATTTTCCAATCCATATTTTTTAGGCATAAAAACTAAATTCCCCAAAAACCACTATGGCCAATATTTTGTACTAGGGTATAGCCCACTGATTGTTAATTCATTAACTTTTATTCGTTAATATTAAATTTGAGTTCAATCTTGACCCAGTTCAGTCATATTTAATTGAGATCAATGACAACTTGAAGGTAAAGTTATTGGATATGATCGTCTAGATTAACACGTGTATCGGCATGTTGATTCATCAAATAACTGTCACACAAATTCACCAATTGGATCACATGAAAGTGGTATATGGCTGGTAGGATCGAAAGGGGTGGTGTCAGAACTCGAAGTTTAACGTTGCATCACCAACCGTACTATTTCCTATAGAAGGAGAAGACAAATGTGTAGCTAGTTAATATCAATGTCTTGATTAACATGCGTATCAACATGTTGATGCATCATATATTTGCTGTCAGAATTAACCAATTGCATCTCATGAAAGTCATAGGTGAATCGTGCACATAAAAAAAACTATTCACTCGCTATGCTCATTCATAAAATAACCTTTTGAATTAGTACAATAGCTTGTATATTTATCATGCATCTTCTCAATAACCTTTTTTTTAATTATATTATGTACCAAATTTAATGACTGTTAACTAAATTGTTTTTTTTCTCATTCATTTCATAATACTTCTCACTCTTTATTCCTATCTCCATCCTAATAAGAGCCTCTTCTCTCTATGCATACAGTAATGGTGCTACAAAACATCAAATAATTAAGAAGTTGGATCCTGTGGCCAAACCATTTGAATAATGTTAACTATCACCATTATTGATTAACACCCTTCTAAGGGATAATTATCCCACTACCACGTTGACTTTAGCTAATCACTCCTTTAATTTTGACTATCAACCAACACTATTAACTATAGTAAAGCATTAATTCCAATCCCTTCGAGAGGTTTGCGTCTGGTCCATTCAACAGGTAGGAATTCCATTAGCCTTCCCACTCCCAGGATCCTGAATTCTAGCTGGGGAAGTGGTGTTGAGCCACACCGTATCAGCCAATTTCCTTTCGGACTGACAACCAGCCCATTTGACAAACCCACTCCTAAACCAGTTGAGAGGGAAATTTTCTCACTCACCTAGTGGCTTACATTCAGAATTAGCAAACTCATTAAAGAATTCAATACAATACTATATATATTGAAGAATGATAAATGAAATTTTCAATAAGAGGATAGGATAAACCCAAAATAATAAAAATCTTCAACAAAAAATGTTATGTGCTTTTTAATCTGAAGTACAATTAGGATTCTCAATAATCAGATATAATCCTGTACTTAAAAATACATTTATTCATACGTTGTGATTATTCCTACTTGCATTTATCAATTAGTGTCAGAGCCTGTATGATAAATGACTTCCCAGCTCCATCGCCGAACGAGACTTACCCAGTATAATAACGTATTATTTTTTATTCAAAAAGCGGCCGTTAGCTTGAACGTGGGACAAGTCTAGAAATGCTAGTGTACCAGTTCTCATGTTGTAATAGCCACACCTCTTCGATCTGTTTGGTAACATGAACAGGATAATACAGTATTAGTAAAAAGGAAAAAAATTTAAGTTTCCTAGGTTGCATCGCCCAATACAATTTAACAATATATACCAAAATTAATGACTGTTGACTGCATTAATTTTTTTTCTCTATTTCATTTCACATATAGCCTCTTCTCTGTATAGTCTATAGACACATTTCATTTCCTAGACTGTATCGCCCAATAAAATTTAATTCACTTTATTCCTATCTCCATATGAGTGAGAGCCTCTTCTCTCTATAGTCTATAGACACACACTCTTTCTTCTGCTATCTGTTTCGGCATAAAAGAATCCAAAGGTACGTTTCATAATCGTTTTCTAAATGGTGTTGTCTTTCTCTACATTTCTAAATACTGTCCCACTAGCACCTGGAAATATACATATAAGAATGTGCACATAATTCAAAACTTTTTTTTTCTCTATTTTCTTGTATTTCTACAGCCACAGGAGGATTCTTCGATGTGAAATCCTCTCTTTTTAAAGTTTTAATACGTGTATATGTGAAAAAATACATTTTAAGGATTGAATTGAACTTTCTGAGAGAAAATGAAGTCTTTTAAATGTTCTTTTGTGCAATTTGGAAGCCTGAAAAAAAATGCATTTAAGAAATTGTTGTTGTAGAAGATCACTTTTCCTTCTTCTTCTTTCTTAAACCTTTGGTTCTTTTGTTTGGTTCTTGATCTGTTTTTCCTTTTTATTTGTCTGTCATTAAGATTCCATTTTTTCCTGATGCACGGTATACCTTGTGTTTTTATTTTGAGGAGAGCACGTTCATTTATTGTCGGATTTGAGATTTTTCTGGGGTCCACTGAGTGTGCCCAGACATGCAATGACTTCAATTTTACACAAGTTTTCATAAACCTCATTTTCTTTCCCAGAATTGTGAAACATGGGTCGTTCTGCTCAAGACAACAAAAAAGCCATTGATGCATCGGTGGGTAGGTTGGTTTGGGTCCGAAGGCAAAATGGGTCATGGTGGCCAGGTCGAATTCTAAGACCAGACGAATTGCCCGAGACCATATTGCCTGTGCCAAGAGCAGGGACCCCTATACAGCTCCTTGGGAGAGAAGACGCGAGTTTGTAAGTGCCTCTTTAGTCCTTTTATTTCATAAAGAAATGTTGATAATAAAGTTCTTTTAGGGTTTATAATTGAACAATTCTTTACGGTCAAAGTATAGCGATGAGATAATAATTTCATTTAATTTGATATCACCCAAAATGGCTCTTTCAGTTTGTAATTCATTGCTAAAACTAACTTCCATTAACTTTTTTTTGATAAATCATTTGTATCAAATATTTTTTCTATATGAAGCAAGAGTTTTATTCCATCGGATTCTCTTCATGTGAACTATCATCACTCCATACATGGCAATAATTAATCAAGAGTGGTGATGAATGCTTGCAAGTTATCGATTGTGGATTTTACTTGTCATAAAGGATTAAGAATGTGAAATGGACTTAAATGCTTGCAAGTTAGGTTTTTCAGCTGTTTCCTTCGAATTATTGGCAGTATTTCTGTAATGTTTTGTCATATTTGGCGACCATTGTTTCTGTCATGTCGTTGGCAATAATTCTGTAATGTTTTGTCGTGTTCGGCAATCATTGTTTCCCTTGTATCATTGGAATGTTTATGGTGCAGAAGGCAGATTCACATTTAAGTATGATCTCTGTTAAATTCTTTTACATTAAATGTGAGAAAAAATATCACGTGGACGCTAGTTTTAAATATTCGACTCTAGCTTCAAGATAATTTTATTTGTCATGAGTTTGTCACGAGCGAGGTAACAAACTTTGTTATCCTGAAAACGTGCATCTGTTTTTAGAGCATGTTTGGCTATGGTTTAATGTAAGTACTTACTTTTAGGTAAATTTTTGTTTATTTAAAACCTGTAGAGTCTTTCACTCGACCATTCGAATGACAAGTTGATATCAATACTGAGAACTATCCATAAAAAGTCTGTTCCTGTGCATCAATAATTAATAGCTTTTGTTCATTTTGCATGACGTGTTTAGTAATTACTTAGTCCTTTTTTTTTTGGCCCAACGTTTATCTCACTTAAAAGATCCTTGAGTTCAATCAGTATGTGAGATAATTTATTTTGCATTCTTGCCAAATTTCTTATAGGAACTGGTATAATCTCGAGACATCAAAAAGAGTTAAGGCTTTTCGTTGTGGGGAGCACGATTCATGCATTCAGAAAGCTAAGGCGTCCATGTCCAATTCATCGAAGAAGACTGCGGGGAGATATGCTCGCAGAGACAATGCCATTATTCACGCACTTGAGATTGAAAGTGCTTGTGAAGCTTTTGACAAGGATTCCAGTAGTTCAGAAGATTATCCAGATTCAGCAGAGAATCTGTCGGCATTGGATGTAGCAATTGAGGAGCTGCATCATGTAGGTCCATCTTCAGGTATGATTTGGTTGCCTTTATATTATTCAATCAGCAGTAAGGTATACACTTTCATAACCGTTTGGCAGTATTGAACTTGGGATTGTTTTTCATATTGCTTATGTCTTAACTGCACATTGTTTCACCTAAGATATGATGCTAATATTTGTAATGTCATTATCCTTTATACACATGATATAATATTTGAAAAAGAAAAAATTCTTTTTCTGATAATCTCAAAAGGTGTGGGAGACATGGTTGAGCATGTTTGGCTAAACTTAAAAATGACTTTTATTTATATTTAGGCTTTAATCAAACATGCAGATCGACGATAGTTATATTTCTGTTTGGAGGCGGCTATTTTCAGTCTACTCATCTAGTTATTTTACCTCTCCCGATTTTCAACTGTTTTATTTTCTTTTTAAACCTTGTACCATTTTGACGCTGGGCAGAATGACGATTATTCTGCAAGCGGGGATCAATAGACAAGAACAGGGAATAAAGCAAGAGAAAAACCAAAGGAAACGATAAGAATTCTTTATTATTCAACAACTGAATGAAAATTAACCCACAAGCCGGGTTATATAGCCGAATATGCGAAATTAATGAAAATTTACCAAAAATGGCAAATTCTAATTTTCCTATCAAAATAAAGGACTTAATAAAAGAAACAATATCACCAAAATCCGGCTCAAATCGAGCTCTTATTCTATTTTAAAAAGGTAATTGAAATATTACCATAAACGGCAAAAAATAACTTAAATTGATGATTCGGAAAGGAAAACAGCTGAATTTGGCTTCGAAATCGATGCTCACCGAGCAAAGCTGGGTGACCACGTCGTGCGCGCCGAAAAGACCTTTTCGGATTGGGGTTATGGGCTTGATTCTGACAACCGTAGCAAAAGTTATGGCCGAATAACCGAAACATGCCCGTAGATGGCCCCAATTAGGAAATATCGCCAATTATTTACCAATCTTGCGCTGATCTGCCAACTCATGGTATTTCAGCGCCATTAACGTACTATCAGACAGCTCGGCCTCGTCTGACTCGGATCCTCCTGCATCACATTTGCACGCCCATATTTCCACGTGCACTGGTTTGCTTATACATCTAATTTTATCTTCAGAGACTTGAGCATGTTTGGCCAAGCCAAAAAAAAGTTAGAAGTACTTTCTCAGAAAGTATGTAAATACTATTGTAAAGTAAGTCCTTGATCTAAAAAGCCTTCCCATAAAGTGACTTCTAAACAAGCTAAAAAAATGTTTTGCTAAAAATGTTACTTAAAAATGCCATTTAAGCTTAGACATATGTTGGGCACATTTAAAAATTATTTTTAAGTACTTTTACATCTATAGACTTGGTTTATATCCATGGTTTTTGCCTGCAATTAGTGTAATATACTTTTATAAATCTTGACACTGATGCGCTGTTTTGATTAGGCACTTTTGAGTGGAAGCTAAAGAGAAGAAGGAAGTCAAGGTCGAGAAAACCGGATGGCTATGTGTACAAGTCAGATACCATTCTGGACAGCTTTTTTGGAAAGTCGGGACCAATTACGGATGTTAAGGTTGAAAAGTCATCCGTTCCTCTGATGAAACCTCAGGAGACACGACGACAAGCTGATGAACTGGCAATTCCCCAAAGGTTAATGCCCCATCGCCAGTCACGTTCTACTGTCAATCCGAAGTATGACCTGTCAAATTTTTATCTTGGAGACTGTATAGATGACTCTGGATTGTATGATGTAACTCTCGAGCCGAACACAAATTACCAACCACAACATGTTCCAAATATTTCTCTAATGAGCAAGTTAACTCGTAAATCAATCATTGGCCACCCACTTAATGTTGATGTTTCAGAAGCTGGTATGGTTATTGAAAAGAGGCCACGTGGAAGGCCACGTACTAAGCAAGTCATGCCACAGCAGCTGGTCCCGCCAGTGAAATCACGAAAATCAAAAAAGCACAGGGGTTTGTTGAGAAAGACCAGGAAATTTGCTTCACTTACGGGTTTGCCGGAGCCAGAGGAGATCCCTGTGATCAACATGCTCGCCAACCCAGTTGTATCTTGCGTCCCACTGGGGGTGGTGTTCAGCCGACTGAATGCAGCATTGAATAGCTCTATATGAGCAACCTATGTTGTTTTCATCATGAGTTTTTATTTAATTAGGCTGTTGAATTGAGGTGTTCTTTTTAGAGAACTATGTTTAGTTAGTTGCATAGTATATAGTGTTCTCGAGGTACTCCCTGATATAGATTTAATCTTTATAATCAAGGGCATAATGAAGTGTTACTATTAATTTGCTGATTACTTTAGGTTTGACAGAATTTAATAATTTCTATCTGTTTTAAAATCATGTGAGTCTGATTTTATAATTATCTCCATTTATTATAGCTAGTTCGTTATTGTACCTCTTTTATTAGACAGACATCCTTCTTAAAGTACGAAGGAATTTTTGATAAGAGAAACTTTGAATTCAGTTAGTACAACTAGACATTCGAAAAAACATTTGATATTGTCCAAACGAAGTATAAAATTTAACCCACTCATAAAGACTCCATTTCTACGTATATCATCTAAATTGCATTCATAATGAGTTCAATCAGAACTTATATTCAAACTTTCTTTTTCATCTTCAATGATATTCAACGGTAAGTTTGTTACACAGATTTTGCTCTAATGCACAACTCAATTTATTTTCTTCTAAATACAATCATGCATGTTTTGTTACACAGATTGTAATTCTTACTAAAAAAGTTGTATGTAATTTACAAGAGTAATTATTAAATTTTTTATACCACATTTTAAAAATTGAAAATATAATGTATATATTGGAGGAATAGAAATGAATATAATCAAAGAAGAATCACATCTCAAACGGGTAATATAAATCTACAAAAAAATAGTGGAAGTCAAGCCTGATTCCTTGTTGGTATTACTAGTGTTGTACGACACACGGGCGAAAAATGGAAAGAGAGGGATGGATTTCTCTCGCTTTTGGCATAGTGAGCCCCCGGTGGGAGGCTCGATATACAACCATGGCAAGAACTACATTTCGTAGAATATATGACTGATGATGCACACGATTTTGTAACAACATTGTTAATTACTTTTAAATTTAAGATTCTATGGCATTGTAATGATGTTGTGAAATAATTTTTTATTTAATATTTAAAAATATTATGTGATTAAAATGATATTACCAAACGAACTTTATAGCGCATTCTTGAAATCCAATATGAGTTAAAACTCCATTCCTTGTAAAATGGCACTCTCCACAGCATGGTTATTACAAACTTAATATTGATGGTGCTAGAGCTAGAAATCCAAGTCTGGCTAGTTGTGGTGGATTGCTTCGGGATTGGCAAGGTAAGGTTATCTTTGGATTCTATCATTTCCTTGGAGTTGGTACTAATGCTCTAGCAGAGGTATCAGCTCTAAGAATAGGCCTTCAAATATGCTATGTTTTTGGCATTGATAGAATTGCAATAGAGACAGATTCTAAAATGGTGGTCCATTGGTTTCATCATCATGTTAGCACACCTTGGTCTATTCGTCTTATTTGGGAGGATATTTTAGAGTTTGCTCATGTTGATGTATCACATATTTATCGAGAAGCTAACCAGGCGACAGATTCATTAGCGCGACTTGGAGCTCAAGGTAGGTCAGACTTCTTAGAATCTATCTCCAGTTTCCCTGTTTATGCTACTAGTTGCATTCGCTTGGATAAGTGTAACTTGCCTTGTTTTCATTTTCCGTAGTTGTAATGAGGTTCTATTGTAAAGGAAGTAGTGTTTCTTTTTTTATTGCTTTACTTTATTTCTACTGTAAGGGAAGTAGTACTTTCCCCATTTTATTCTTCTTTTGTAACCATGGTATTCCTCTACCACAAGTGATGACATATTAATAAAATCTCGGAAGTACCGCACTCCTTTTAAAAATAAAAAATAAAATAAAATAAAAAAATCCAATATATATTATATATTATGATGAAATAATATTCAATAGTATGTTAGAAAATCATTTATATTTCACCATTTTAATTATATAACCTCCACACTAATGTTATTGATAGTTTTACTTAATAAGAAGTTTGGAGTGCAGATTTAAATTTATCCATGGAGTGGAGTACCTCCTTGAATTAAAAACAACAATTTTTTTTTTTAAAAAAAAATAAGAATCTTAGACAATTGTTCAATGAAAACATAAATGTGAACGTAGTTTTCAGAAGTTGAAGCAATTATTATTTACATGCTTACAGCTCTAATATTAAGAATACCCGAAGGTTTGAAGGGTTTGAAGGGGAGCGATGGGTCCAAGCAGGGTTTGGTATGTATGCTGGTGCAACATGGAAAGGTAATTGCCAATGTTTTGAGACATTTGAAGCACTACGAGTAGAACTACCCAATGCATGACCTGTAACTTGTGATGGTTTTTCATGGATTAAAAATATGACTTCACTACTTTTACGGCTAAAAGTGTGACATATACACCAACTAAGGAAGTCTCAAGTTCTTCTTTTTCCAAAAGCAGTAAAATACGAGACGGAAAATGTGGTTCGAATTCGTAAATGATTGTTCGGATTTTAGAATTGGGAATCACAACTACCACTAATAGAATTCGCCTATTATAACAACTTCCAAGCTACTATAGGCATGACATTGTATGAGGCTTTCAATGGCAAAAAAAATGGAGATCACATTTCATTGGGATCAAGTTCCAGAAAATAAATCTTTTCATCTAGAAATAGTTGAAAAGACACTTGAGGCCATTGACAAGATTAGGCCCATAATAGAAGCAACTCAAAACAGACATACAAGCTATGCCGGTAAGAGAAGGGATCTCGAATTTCACCGTTTGTCCCCAACCAGTAGCATCTCTAGGTCATCCCATCCATATCACAGGTTATCCGAAAAAGTGTGCCTTGATATCAAGTTTTTCAAACACACTAGATAAAATAACCTCTAATTAGTTTAAGTTATACGAATCAAGCGTTAACTTAGCAAGCTTAGTTTATGCTCAACATTTCATTGTCAAGCAATATGAGCAATAGTTATATGCTCATAGTGTAACTAGAATTACATTTTAGAGTTGCCTAAATTTGAAATTTTGCTCAACATGGACTTTTTAAGAGTAATGTTGAATATGGGCTTCTATGTAAGTTAGATTTTTTTGGACTAATTTTATAGTTTTTGGTTTTTTGCGAACTTGGCAATGCACATTTTTTTTTTTTCAAATTGAAAAACAACTGACTTTTAAGTTTTGGAGAAAAAAATTGGTAAGTAATTTTAAATATTTATAAAGTCCATTAATTAATTTTCTATGGAATGAAATTTTCTCCACAATCATTAATCCCCCACCCCTCCCATCCACTGCCAGCCTAACATTCAACTGCTGCCATATACCACGACCACCAACGGTTGATTAACTCAGTTGCCATTGCCACTTTACTTGAAGCCTCAGATATATATACTTTGGCTTCAAGCCTTTCACGCCATCGGGACACCTGAAAGCCATCGTCACCAACACTATTTTCTTCAGTTCATGCACATCTAGAAAATTTCCATTTAGGAATGATTTAAGAATCCACAAAATGTTGTTTCTTTCTTCGCGATTTTGCTCAGTTTGGTAAATTTTGAAGACGTTGACTTGTTAATGAAAAAGTTAACAAGTGTGACTTTTACCAAAAAAGTCCCAAAGAGGAGAAATCAGGAAATTCTTGGAATTTTGATTTTTTATTTTTGGTTGTGTAGCATGTAGATCACAACTTACAGAATTAGTGTACATACACATTATGTGGTGATATATGATTGGATCAAAATTTCTTTAACTAAATAAATAAAAAAAACTCCGTCCTCTTTTTGGCACCTCATATATGTGTAAAACTTTCTACAACTTCTTATATACAAGTAGCATTATTATTATTATTATTATTATTATTATTATTATGTAAAACTTGTAGATGCCACAGTTTGGTTGAAAAAGTAAACAAGTGCAATTTTTAACCAAAAAGTCACAAATAGACTACTTTCTCAAATGAAAGAGTAGGAAAATATATGCTTTTAATGAAAAAGAACTCGATACTATTTTTTCCTACTATTTTCCAATCCATATTCTTTAGGCATACAAACTAAATTCCCCCCAAAACAATTATGGCCAATATTTTGTACTAGGGTACAGCCCACCGATTGTTAATTCATTAACTTTTATTCGTTAATATTAAATTTGAGTTCCATCTTGACTCTTAGTCATATTTAATTGAGATCAATGACAACTTGAAGGTAAAGTTATTGGATATGATCGTCTAGATTAACACGTGTATCGGCATGTTGATTCATCAAATAACTGTCACATAAATTCACCAATGGGATCACATGAAAGTGGTATATGGCTGGTAGGATCCAAAGGGGTGGTGTCAGAACTCGAAGTTTACCTTTGCATCACCAACCGTGCTGTTTTCTATAGAAGGAGAATGTGTAGCTAGTTAATATCAATGTCTTGATTAAATTGTGTATCAACATGTTGATGCATCATATAGTTGCCGCCTAAATTAACCAATTGGATCTCACGAAATTCATAGGTGAATCTCGCACATAAAAAAAAAAAAAAAAACTATTAACTTGCCATGCTCATTCATAAAATAACCTTTTGAATTAGTATAATAGCTCGTACACTTATCATGCATCTTCTTAATTCGATCACCATATGAAACTTACCAAGTGTCAAATATAAGTAGTGCTTGTAGTGTAACTAAATTCTCAATCACCATTAGTACATTTCGTATCAATCACCGGACCAAACTAACAAAGCGCAAAGTACAATTAGTATTCTCATTACTTAGATGCAATCTCATACTTAAAAATACATTTATTTACTCGTTGTATTTATTACTAAAGCTCGATCATCGTACAAGACATAAGTGTACATAATTAGTGTCTGTACGATAACTAATTTCTCACTTGATGATAGTATTAGTCTAACAATTACAAATACATTAACTTATCTATGTTAATCGGCGTCTCCACTTAATCATTGTAACAAAATAATAAAATAAAAGAACATCAGTATATATGCCAACTACTTATAAAGGAGATAGAAAAATAAAATTGAAGAGCTCAATGCACCGACTACACTGCTGTTGTCATCTGGTTGATGAAACCATGTGGAGGATTTAGGTTTTCCATCTGGTTGATGTGTGAGGCGTAATAACATTTTTCTATTCAAAACGGGACCGTGGCATATGATAAGTCTAAAAATATTAGTGTACTAGTTCTCATGTTGTAATCGCCCCAGCTCTTCACATGTTTGGTAACATAAAAATAAGATAATACACCATGATCAAAGAAGGAAAAAACTTGAAGTTTCCTTGATTGCATCGTTTGGTATAAATTATATTATGTACCGAATGTAATGACTGTTAACTAAATTGTTTTGTTTTTTTTTTTCTCATTCATTTCATAATACTTCTCACCCTTTATTCCTATCTCCATCCTAATAAGAGCCTCTTCTCTCTATGCATACACTAATGGTGCTACAAAACACTATTCCAAATAATTAAGAAGTTGGATCCTGTGGCCAAACCATTTGAATAATGTTAACCATCACCATTATTGATTAACACCCTTCTAAGGGATAATGATCCCACTACCACGTTGACTTTAGCTAATCACTCCTTTAATTTTGACTATCAACCAACACTATTAACTATAGTAAAACATTAATTCCAATCCCTTCGAGAGGTTTGCATCTGGTCCATTCAACAGGTAGGAATTCTATTACCCTTCCCACTCCCAGGATCCTGAATTCTAGCTGAGGAAGTGGTGTTGAGCCGCATCGTATCAGCAATTTCCTTTCGGACCGACAACCAGCCCATTTGACAAATCCTCGCCTAAACCAGTTGAGAGGGAAATTTTCTCACTCACCTAGTGGCTTATATTCAGAAGTAGCAAACTCCATTAAAGAATTCAATACAATACTATATATATTGAAGAATGATAAATGGAGTTATTCAATAAGAGGATAGGATAAACCCAAAATAATAAAAATCTTCAACAAAAAATGTTATGTGCTTTTTAATGATATTTAAAAATAAAATTGGGCCAAGGTCACTTATAAAATGGGCTTGTAAAGAGGATAGGCAAGTGGTTTTAAACTCATAAATTAAGCCTTTACTTAGTGACGAAGGCATAATTACAATCACTCCTTTTGAAATCAACTCATAGATACCCATATTCGTGATTACATAACTAGCGCAACTAGCCTTTTGCGGGAAGTAACAACACTCTCTACATCATCTGAGACTCACAAGTGCCACATATAGTTAGTGCACATATGGTAATTGACTTCTCAACTAAATGACGTATTAATTGAGTATCATATACCATTAGTATAGTACGGATATTGACCCTATTCTCAATTACTCTACTAAACAAACTTAATCTAAAGTACAATTAGGATTCTCAATAATCACATATAATCCGGTACTTAAAAATACATTTATTCATACGTTGTGATTATTCTTACTTGCATTTATCAATTGGTATCAGAGCTTGTATGATAAATGACTCCTCAGCTCGATCGCCTAACGAGACTTACCCAGTATAATAACATATTATTTTTTATTGAAAAAGCGACCGTTAGCTTGAACGTGGGACAAGTCTAGAAATGCTAGTGTACCAGTTCTCATGTTGTAATAGCCACACCTCTTTGATATGTTTGGTAACATGAACAAGATAATACAATATTAGTAAAAAGGAAAAAAATTTAAGTTTCCTAGGCTGTATCGCCCAATACAATTTAACAATATACACCAAAATTAATGACTGTTGACTGCATTATTTTTTTTTTTTCTCTATTTCATTTCACATATAGCCTCTTCTCTGTATAGTCTATAGACACATTTCATTTCCTAGACTGTATCGCCCAATAAAATTTAATTCACTCTATTCCTATCTCCATATGAGTGAGAGCCTCTTCTCTCTATAGTCTATAGACACACACTCTTTCTTCTGCTATCTGTTTCGGCATAAAAGAATCCAAAGGTACGTTTCATAATCGTTTTCTAAATGGTGTTTTCTTTCTCTACATTTCTAAATACTTTCCCACTAGCACCTGGAAATATACATATAAGAAGGTGCACATATTTAAAAACTTTTTTTTTTCTCTATTTTCTTGTATTTCTACAGCCATTGGAGGATTCTTCGATATGAAATCCTCTCTTTTTAAAGTTCTAATACGTGTATATGTAAAGAAATACATTTGCAGGATTGAATTGAACTTTCTGAAAGAAAATGAAGTCTTTCAAATGTTCTTTAGCGAAATTTAGAAGCCTGAAAAAAAATGCATTTAAGAAATTGTTGTTGTAGAAGATCACTTTTCCTTCTTCTTCTTTCTTAAACCTTTGGTTCTTTTGTTTGGTTCTTGATCTGTTTTTCCTTTTTATTTGTCTGTCATTAAGATTCCATTTTTTCCTGATGCACGGTATACCTTGTGTTTTTATTTTGAGGAGAGCACGTTCATTTATTGTCGGATTTGAGATTTTTCTGGGGTCCACTGAGTGTGCCCAGACATGCAATGACTTCAATTTTACACAAGTTTTCATAAACCTCATTTTCTTTCCCAGAATTGTGAAACATGGGTCGTTCTGCTCGTGACAACAAAAAAGCCATTGATGCATCAGTGGGTAGGTTGGTTTGGGTCCGAAGGCAAAATGGGTCATGGTGGCCAGGTCGAATTCTCAGACCAGACGAATTGCCCGAGACCATATTGCCCGTGCCAAGAGCAGGGACACCTATACAGCTCCTTGGGAGAGAAGACGCGAGTTTGTAAGTGCCTCTTTAGTCCTTTTATTTCATAAAGAAATGTTGATAATAAAGTTCTTTTAGGGTTTATAATTGAGCAATTCTTTACGGTCAAAGTATAGCAATGAGATAATAGTTTCATTTAATTTGATATCACCCAAAATGGCTCTTTCGGTTTGCACAATTCATTGCCAAAAACTAATTTCCATTAACTTTTTTTTGATAAATGATTTGGATAAAATATTTTTTTTATATGAAGCAAGAGTTTTATTCCATCGTATGCTCTTCATGTGATCTATCATCACTCCATACATGGCAATAATTAATTAACCGTTTTATTTCTCTATCAAGAGTGGTGATGAATGCTTGCAAGTTATCGTTCGCGGATTTTACTTGTCATAAAGGAATAAGAATGTGAAATGGACTTAAATGCTTGCAAGTTAGGTTTTTCAGCTGTTTCCTTCGAATTATTGGCAGTATTTCTGTAATGTTTTGTCATATTTGGCGACCATTGTTTCTGTCATGTCGTTGGCAATAATTCTGTAATGTTTTGTCGTGTTCGGCAATCATTGTTTCCCTTGTATCATTGGAATGTTTATGGTGCAGAAGGCAGATTCACATTTAAGTATGATCTCTGTTAAATTCTTTTACATTAAATGTGAGAAAAAATATCACGTGGACGCTAGTTTTAAATATTCGACTCTAGCTTCAAGATAATTTTATTTGTCATGAGTTTGTCACGAGCGAGGTAACAAACTTTGTTATCCTGAAAACGTGCATCTGTTTTTAGAGCATGTTTGGCTATGGTTTAATGTAAGTACTTACTTTTAGGTAAATTTTTGTTTATTTAAAACCTGTAGAGTCTTTCACTCGACCATTCGAATGACAAGTTGATATCAATACTGAGAACTATCCATAAAAAGTCTGTTCCTGTGCATCAATAATTAATAGCTTTTGTTCATTTTGCATGACGTGTTTAGTAATTACTTAGTCCTTTTTTTTTTGGCCCAACGTTTATCTCACTTAAAAGATCCTTGAGTTCAATCAGTATGTGAGATAATTTATTTTGCATTCTTGCCAAATTTCTTATAGGAACTGGTATAATCTCAAGACATCAAAAGGAGTTAAAGCTTTTCGTTGCGGGGAGCACAATTCATGCATTCAGAAAGCTAAGGCGTCCATGTCCAATTCATCGAAGAAGACTGCGGGGAGATATGCTCGCAGAGACAATGCCATTATTCACGCACTTGAGATTGAAAGTGCTTGTGAAGCTTTTGACAAGGATTCCAGTAGTTCAGAAGATTATTCAGATTCAGCAGAGACACCGTTGGCATCAGATGTAGCAATCGAGGAGCTGCATCATGTAGGTCCATCTTCAGGTATGAGTTGGTTGCCTTTATACTATTCAATCAGCAGTAAGGTATACACATTCATAACCGTTTGGCAGTATTGAACTTGGGATTGTTTTTCATATTGCTTACGTCTTAACCGCACATTGTTTCACCTAAAATATGATGCTAATATTTGTATTAACGTCGTTATCCTTTATACATATGCTATAATATTTGAAAAAAAAAAAAAAAACGCTTTTTCTGATAATCTCAAAAGGTGTGGGAGACATGGTCGAGCATGTTTGGCTAAACTTAAAAATGACTTTTATTTATATATAGGCTTTAATCAAACACGCTGATAGTTATATTTCTGTTTGGAGGCAGCTAATTCAATCTACTCATCTAGTTATTTTACCTCTCCCAATTTTCAACTGTTTTATTTTCTTTTTAAACCTTGTACCATTTGCATGCTCATATTTCCACGTGCACTGGTTTGCTTATACATCTAATTTTATCTTCAGCGACTTGAGCATGTTTAGCCAAGCCAAAAAAAAGTTAAAAGTACTTTCTCAGAAAGTATGTAAATACTATTGTAAAGTAAGTCCTTGATCTAAAAAGCCTTCCCATAAAGTGACTTCTAAACAAGCTAAAAAAATGTTTTGCTAAAAATGTTACTTAAAAATGCCATTTAAGCTTAGACATATGTTGGGCACATTTAAAAATTATTTTTAAGTACTTTTACATCTATAGACTTGGTTTACATCCATGGTTTTTGCCTGCAATTAGTGTAATATACTTTTATAAATCTTGACACTGATGCGCTGTTTTGATTAGGCACTTTTGAGTGGAAGCTAAAGAGAAGAAGGAAGTCAAGGTCGAGAAAACCGGATGGCTATGTGTACAAGTCAGATACCATTCTGGACAGCTTTTTTGGAAAGTCGGGACCAATTACGGATGTTAAGGTTGAAAAGTCATCCGTTCCTCTGATGAAGCCTCAGGAGACACGACGACAAGCTGATAAACTGGCAATTCCCCAGAGGTTAATGCCCCATCGCCAGTCACGTTCTACTGTCAATCCGAAGTATGACCTGTCAAATTTTTATCTTGGAGACTGTATAGATGACTCTGGATTGTATGATGTAACTCTCGAGCCGAACACGAACTACCAACCACAACATGTTCCAAATATTTCTCTAATGAGCAAGTTAACTCGTAAATCAATCATTGGCCACCCACTTAACGTTGATGTTTCCGAAGCTGGTATGGTTATTGAAAAGAGGCCACGTGGAAGGCCACGTACTAAGCATGTCATGCCACAGCAGCTGGTCCCGCCAGTGAAATCACGAAAATCAAAAAAGCACAGGGGTTTGTTGAGAAAGACCAGGAAATTTGCTTCACTTACGGGTTTGCCAGAGCCAGAGGAGATCCCTGTGATCAACATGCTCGCCAACCCAGTTGTAGCTTGCATCCCACTGAGGGTGGTGTTCAGCCGACTGAATGCAGCATTGAATAGCTCTATATGAGCAACCTATGTTGTTTTCATCATGAGTTTTTATTTAATTAGGCTGTTGAATTGAGGTGTTCTTTTTAGAGAACTATGTTTAGTTAGTTGCATAGTATATAGTGTTCTCGAGGTACTCCCTGATATAGATTTAATCTTTATAATCAAGGGCATAATGAAGTGTTACTATTAATTTGCTGATTACTTTAGGTTGGACAGAATTTAATAATTTCTATCTGTTTCTATCTGTTTTAAAATCACGTGAGTCTGAGTTTATAATTATCTCCATTTATTATGGCTAGTTCGTTATTTATTAGACAGACATCCTTCTTAAAGTACGAAGGAATTTTTGATAAGAGAAACTTTGAATTCAGTTAGTACAACTAGACATTCGAAAAAACATTTGATATTGTCCAAACGAAGTATAAAATTTAACCCACTCATAAAGACTCCATTTCTACGTATATCATCTAAATTGCATTCATAATGAGTTCAATCAGAACTTATATTCAAACTTTCTTTTTCATCTTCAATGATATTCAACGGTAAGTTTGTTACACAGATTTTGCTCTAATGCACAACTCAATTTATTTTCTTCTAAATACAATCATGCATGTTTTGTTACACAGATTGTAATTCTTACTAAAAAAGTTGTATGTAATTTACAAGAGTAATTATTAAATTTTTTATACCACATTTTAAAAATTGAAAATATAATGTATATATTGGAGGAATAGAAATGAATATAATCAAAGAAGAATCACATCTCAAACGGGTAATATAAATCTACAAAATATAATGGAAGTCAAGCCTGATTCCTTGTTGGTATTACTAGTGTTGTACGACACACGGGGGCGAAAAATGGAAAGAGAGGGATGGATTTCTCTCGCTTTTGGCATAGTGAGCCCCCGGTGGGAGGCTCAATATACAACCATGGCAAGAACTACATTTCGTAGAATATATACTGATGATTCACGGGATTTTGTAACAACATTGTTAATTACTTTTAAATCTAAGATTCTATGGCATTGTAATGATGTTGTGAAATAATTTTTTATTTAATATTTAAAAATATTATGTGATTAAGATGATATTACCAAACGGAACTTTATAGCGCATTCTTGAAATCCAATATGAGTTAAAGCTCCATTCCTTGTAAAAGGGCACTCTCCACAGCATGGTTATTACAAACTTAATATTGATGGTGCTAGCAATGGAAATCCAGGTCTGGTTGGTTGTGGTGGATTGCTTCGGGATTGGCAAGGTAAGGTTATCTTTGGATTCTATCATTTCCTTGGAGTTGGTACTAATGCTCTAGCAAAGGTATCAGCTCTAAAAATGGGCCTTCCAATATGCTATGTTTTTGGCATTGATAGAATTGCAATAGAAACAGATTCTAAATGGTGGTCCATTGGTTCCATCATCATGTTAGCACACCTTGGTCTATTCGTCTTACTTGGGAGGATATTTTAGAGTTTGCTCATGTTGATGTATCCCATATTTATTGAGAAGCTAACCAGGCGGTAGATTCATTAGCATGACTTGGAGCTCAAGGTAGGTCAGACTTCTTAGAATCTATCTCCAATTTCCCTGTTTATGCTACTGGTTGCATCCGCTTGGATAAGTGTAACTTGCCTTGTTTTCATTTTCCGTAGTTGTAATGAAGTTCTATTGTAAGGGAAGTAGTGTTTTTCTGCTGTAAGGAAAGTGATACTTTCCCCATTTTATTCTTCTTTTGTAACAATGGTATTCTTTCGCCACAAGTGAGGACATATTAATAAAATTTTGGAGGGACCGCCCTCCTTTTAAAAATAAAAATAAAAATAAATCCAATATATATTATATATTATGAAGAAATAATATTCAATAGTATGTTAGAAAATCATTTATATTTCACCAATTTAATTATATAACCTCCAGATTGTTATAGATAGTTTTACTTAGGGCTGTTCGTGGGTCGGTTCGGTTCTGCTATGTTCCAAAATTTTCGGATATTTAATAATTGGACCTGTCGGGTTCAAATATAATTATGGAACCGTTCGGGTTTAGGTCCGTTCGGTTCGGCTCGATTCCATATCATAATTAAATTTTTTAACATTTACAACAACATTACATAAATATAACTAATGACATTTCATTCGTAATTTTTACAAATTAACGTAGCCTAATTCAAAAATATATAAATAACTAATTGTCGAATAACATTAATTCAATGCATACAAATACCAAAGAGTAGATATTAATATTAAAATGTCGGTGATCCATATTAAAAAATTGAGGCCCAAGGCTTAAAATTATGAAATGATTTGATTAATCTATTAATTTATTTAGAAAAAAATAAAATCATTTTTACTTCAATAAAAAATAAAAAAATTATTTAGTTTCGGTTCTTATTCGGTTATTCGATTCTTGGTCTAGACCCGAGATCCGATCCATACCCATCGGTTCTTGATTCGGGTACTCGTTCGGGTATTTAACTTATGAAGAACGGTTCGATTTGGTTCGGTCCGGTTCAATTCGAAACTTTTGGACACCCCTAGTTTTACTTAATAAGAAGTTTGGAGTGTAGATTTAAATTTATCCATGGAGAGTACCTACTTGAATTAAAAACAACAATTTTATTTTAAAAAAATAAGAATCTTAGACAACTGTTCAATGAAAACATAAATGTGAACATAGTTTTCAGAAGTTGAAGCAACGATTATTTACATGCTTACAGCTCTAATATTAAGAATACCCGAAGGTTTGAAGGGTTTGAAGGGGAGCGATGGGTCCAAGCAGGGTTTGGTATGTATGCTGGTGTAACATGGAAAAGTAATTGCCAATGTTTTGAGACATTTGAAGCACTACTAGTAGAACTACTCAATGCATGACCTGTAACTTGTGATGGTTGTTCATGGATTAAAAATATGACTTCACTACTTTTACGGCTAAAAGTGTGACATATACACTGACTAAGGAAGTCTCAAGTTCTTCTTTTTCCAAAAGCAGTAAAATACGAGACGGAAAATGTGGTTCGAATTCGTAAATGACTGTTCGGATTTTAGAATTGGGAATCACAACTACCACTAATAGAATTCGCCTATTATAACAACTTCCAAGCTACTATAGGCATGACAGTGTATGAGGCTTTCAATGGCCAAAAATGGAGATCACATTTCATTGGGATCAAGTTCCAGAAAATAAAATTTTTCATCTAGAAATTATTGAAAAGACACTTGAGGCCATTGACAAGATTAGGCCCATAATAGAAGCAACTCAAAACAGACATACAAGCTATGCCGGTAAGAGAAGGGATCTCGAATTTCACTGTTTGTCCCCAACCAGTAGCATCTCTAGGTCATCCCATCCATGTCACAAGTTATCCGAAAAAGTGTTTGCCTTGATATCAAGTTTTTCAATCACACCAGATAAAAATAACCTCTAATTAGTTTAAGTTATCTAAATCAAGCCTTAACTTAGAAAGCTTAGTTTATGTTCAACATTTCATTGTCAAGCAATATAAGCAATTAATAGTTATATGCTCATAGTGTAACTAGAATTACATTTTAGAGTTGCCTAAATTTGAAATTTTGCTCAACGTGGACTTTTTAAGAGTAATGTTGAATATGGGCTTCTATGTAAGTTAGATTTTTCGGACTAATTTTATAGTTTTTGGTTTTTTGCTAACTTGGCGATGCACATTTTTTTTTTCAAATTGAAAAACAACTGACTTTTAAGTTTTGGAGAAAAAAATTGGTAAGTAATTTTAATTATTTATAAAATCTATTAATTAATTTTCTATAGAATGAAGTTTTCTCCACAATCATTAATCCCCCACCCCTCCCATCCACTGCAACCCTAACATTCAACTGCTGCCATAAACCACGACCACAAACAGTTGATTAATTCAGTCACCGTTGCCACTTTACTTGAAGCCTCAGATATATACACTTTGGCTTCAAGCCTCCCACGCCATCAGTCCAGCTTCATTAGCAGACACCTAAAAGCCATCGCCACCAACACCATTTTCTTCGGTTCGCGCACATCTAGAAAATTCCCATTTAGGAATGATTTAAGAATCCACAAAATGTTGTTTCTTTCTTCGAGATTTTGCTCAGTTTGGTAAATTTTGAAGACATTGACTTGTTAATGAAAAAGTGAACAAGTGTGACTTTTAACAAAAAAAAGTTCCGAAGAGGAGAAATCAAGAAATTCTTGGAATTTCGATTTTTTATTTTCGGTTGTGTTGCATGTATATCACAACTTACATATTGGTGTACATACACATTATGTTGTGATATATGATTGGATCAAAATTTCTTTAACCAAATAAGAAAAAACTTTTCCATTCTCTTTTTGGCACCTCATATATCTTGTAAAATTACTTTCTACAACTTCCTATATACAAGTAGCATTATTCTTTTTTTAATTATTATTATTATTTTATTTATTTATTTATTTTTTGTAAAACTTGTAGATGCCACAGTTTGGTTGAAAAAGTAAAGAAGTGCAATTTTTAACCCAAAAGTCACAAATAGACTACTTTCTCAAATGAAAGAGTAGGAAAATATATGATTTTAATGAAAAAGAAACAAAAGAAAACATTTTACATCGATAGTATTTTTTCCTACCATTTTCCAATCCATATTGTTTAGGCATAGAAACTAAATTCCCCCAAAACAATAATGGCCAATATTTTGTACTAGGGTATAGCCCACCGATTGTTAATTTATTAACTTTTACTCGTTAATATTAAATTTGAGTTCCATCTTGACTTAGTTCAGTCATATTTAATTGAGATCAATGACAACTTGAAGGTAAAGTTATTGGATATGATCGTCTAGATTAACACGTGTATCGGCATGTTGAATCATCAAATAACTGTCACATAAATTCACCAATGGGATCACATGAAAGTGGTATATGGCTGGTAGGATCCAAAGGGGTGGTGTTAGAACTCGAAGTTTATCGTTGCATCACCAACCGTGCTATTTTCTATAGAAGGAGAAGACAAATGTGTAGCTAGTTAATATCAATGTCTTGATTAACATGTGTATCAACATGTGTATGCATCATATAGTTGCCGCCTAAATTAACCAATTGGATCTCACGAAAGTCATAGGTGAATCTCGCACATAAAAAAAAAAAAAAAAACTTTTAACTTGCTATGCTCATTCATAAAATAACCTTTTGAATTAGTATAATAGCTTGTATACTTATCATGCATCTTCTTAATTCGATCACCATATGAAACTTACCAAGTGTCAAATATAAGTAGTGCTTGTAGTGTAACTAAATTCTCAATCACCATTAGTACATTTCGTATCAATCACCGGACCAAACTAACAAAGCTCAAAGTACAATTAGCATTCTCATTACTTAGATGCAATCTCATACTTAAATATACATTTATTTACTCGTTGTATTTATTACTAAAGCTCGATCATCGTACAAGACATAAGTGTACATAATTAGTGGCTGTACGATAACTAATTTCTCACTTGATGATAGTATTAGTCTAACAATTACAAATACATTAACTTATCTATGTTAATCGGCCACTCAACTTAATCATTGTAACAAAATAATAAAATAAAAGAACATCAGTATATATGCCAACTACTTATAAAGGAGACAGAAAAATAAAATTGAAGAGCTCAATGCACCGACTACACTGCTGTTGTCAACTGGTTGATGAAACCATGTGGAGGATTTAGGTTTTCCATCCACATGTGTGAGGCGTAATAACATTTTTCTATTCAAAACGGGACCGTGGCATGTGGGTGCGATAAGTCTAAAAATATTAGTGTACTAGTTCTCATGTTGTAATCGCCCCAGCTCTTCACATGTTTGGTAACATAAAAATAAGATAATACACCATGATCAAAGAAGGAAAAAACTTGAAGTTTCCTTGATTGCATCGTTTAGTATAAATTATATTATGTACCAAATGTAATGCCTGTTAACTACATTGTTTTGTTTTGTTTTTTTTCTCATTCATTTCATAATACTTCTCACTCTTTATTCCTATCTCTCCATCCTAATGGGAGCCTCTTCTCTCTATGCATACACTAATGGTGCTACAAGACATTATTCCAAATATTTAAGAAGTTGGATCCTGTGGCCAAACCATTTGAATAATGTTAACTATCACCATTATTGATTAACACCCTTCTAAGGGATAATGATCCCACTACCATGTTGACTTTAGCTAATCACTCATCCAATTTTGACTATCAACCAACACTATTAACCATAGTAAACATTAATTCCAATCCCTTTGAGATGCTTGCGTCTAGTCCATTTAACAGGTAGGAATTCTATTAGCCTTCCCACTCCCAAGATCTTGAATTCTAGCCGAGGAAGTGGTGTTGAGCCGCACCGTATCAGCTATTGACAACGACGATCAATTTTCTTTCGGACCGACAACCAACCCATTTGACAAACCCTCGCCTAAACCAGTTGAGAGGGGAATTTTCTCACTCACCTAGTGGCTTACATTCAGAATTAGCAAACTCCATTAAAGAACTCAATACAATACTATATATATTGAAGAATGATAAATGGAATTATTCAATAAGAGGTTAGGATAAACCCAAAATAATAAAAATCTTCAAAAAAAAAATAAAAATGTTATGTGCTTTTTAATGATATGTTAAAATAAAATTGGACCAAGGTCACTTATAAAATAGGCTTGTAAAGAGGATATGCAAGTGGTTTTAAACTCATAAATTAAGCATTTACATAGTGACGAAGGCATAATTACAATCCACTCCTTTTGAAATCAACTCATAGATACCCCGTATTCTTGATTACATAACCAGCACAACTAGCCTTTTGCTGGAAGTAACAACACTCTCTACATCATCCTAGACTCACAAGTGTCACATATAGTTAGTGAACATATCGTAATTGACTTCTGAAAAACGCAAGTTTGACCCTAACAATACTTAGAGGGGGATGAACAGGTATTTAATGCGGAATTTAAAAAAATATGAATTAAACAGAAACAAGTCACTTTTAATTCTTATATAGATGGTTAATCATACAATCCAATTTTCATATGTTGAATTATCGCAATTTGAATGTGTTAAACAGTAAAACATAAAGCAGTAAAAATACAAGAATTGTTCACGGAGAAATCCAATCGGGAGTCAATCCACTATAAACGATTCAACACCTACAGTCCACTAGACTAGACGACGACACGAACTATCTGATCTCCTGACTGCAATTCTGACGCTCTCTTAAATTCTGTGCTTTCCTGTACCAATTCCAGCTGCAATAACCAATGCTCTCTTGGAACTCCACTATCTTGTAGTAGCCCCTAGCTTGGTAGAATCGTCTATCTCCTGTGAATCACGAAGAATAACCCGTTCTTCACATACTGGAACTCCAGTCGTCTTCCTTGATCTTCAGCACTCTCTGATAGATGTATAGGAAGTAGCAGTTTGGTATTTGGATATTAGATTCGATGTTTTTCTGACTAATAAGAACGAATCTCAATAAAACATGAAGGTTGAAAGCTTCAAGGATGAAAGAAATTTGACAGCACAATGTTTGCTTATTGTTCAACCTTAGAATTTTCGTTTTGTAGTTTTATGATATATATAGGTAGGGTAGAAAAATAGATGAGCCAGGAAAAAACCTTTAAAACTCGAAAATAAAATTTTTCGTATAAAGCTGTCGCTCGAGTGAAGGTCTAGCGATAGTCGAGCGATAGGGTGTCGCTCGAGCGAAGGAAGGGCGACAGTCTAGCGACGATGTTTCTGTTTTTGTAGCTCGAGCCAATCCTTGGCAACAGTCTAGCGAAAATCCACACCGTTTTCGTCCTTTGTTCCAAACTCGAAACCTAGACCCATTCAACTTGCTTTTGACATATTTGCACATTACTCCTTGAACTTTCATCAACTATCAATTTTTGTCCTTTTGTCTACGGAATAAGCCAATCACAAAATTAACTAAAACCTAACAAACTCCCCCTTTGGCATTCTATGATAAAACACTATAACTAAGTCAAGGAAGTAATAAAAATAAAATTACAGACTCAAAGCTATGACACACCTATACTACAATCTGTCTTAAACGAATCAGCAGTACCTGTTTCTTGAAATAGACAACTCAAATACACAGTGTAAAATGTGTGGAAAACATGATCAATAATAATCACAGTTCAATTGTAAGTGTTATTTGAGCAAATGTAACTCATATAGCATATTATTCAGTTTTAAATTACAAGCTAAACTAAGACACAGTATCAATGCAACCCAACATACCAAAATGAAACATTGACACTGCTAAAACATCAAAAACTTAATTTAGCAAAATTGAATCAAACAAATATGCATATGCTCCCCATAACTGCAAACTCTCAATGTGTTTAAGCAGTAGGTAAATGTATCTATATCTCTCCCCAACGACCCCTCAAGACATATGACAAAAATGTAAAAATCAATGCAATGTATATCAAGTCAAATGTCAATATGTATCTATATCTCATCTCAACGACCCCTAAAGACAAAGACATATGCAAAAGATCAAACCAAGTTTAAAGCATAATATGTCTATACAGTATCTATGTTTCACCCCAACGACCCCTAAAGAGTGCAAATTACTTAATGCAAGTCAATTTGAAAATCATATTATTAGAAATTCATGCAAAACTTAAAGAAATATCAACTTTTCAACTTTTCAAATTTTCAACTTTTCAACTTTTCAAATTTTCAACTTTTTCTTCCTCTTTTTGTCACACAATGACAAGGGGCACATCCAAATCACACAACAGTTCAATTAAGAAGGCAAAATCAATCATAAGTACAAGCAATGGCCAGTAGGGGTGGGCGTGGGTTGGGTTGGGTCGGTTTTTCCCCCAACCCATATCCAACCCAACATGGTCGGTTTGGTATAAATTCAACCCAACCCAACCCATGTAAAGATTGAAATCCAACCCAACCCAACCCAATCAAATGTCGGTTGGGTTGGGTTGGGTTGGTCGGGTTATGTTGGAAGTTGAGACGACCTATCAACAAATATTAAAGTTACCAAAGTACTAAATTTAAAGCAACATTAATATATTGGGTTAAAGAGAGATGTATTGGAAGAGAGATATCATCCAAAATCACAGCCAATGTTGATGATTTGGTGAGACGACGCCCGCCGCGTGAGAGAAATGATGGAAGATATGTTAGGATTTTTTTTTTGTCTCACTTTTTTTTTTGACCGGGTCTCTCACTTTTATTTTATTTTAGTTTGGCAAAGTTTTTTAGTTTTTTAATTAGCGGGTCGGGTTGGGTAGTTTTTGTCGGGTTGAATGGGTTAACCCACAACCCGACCTAACTCGACCAACTTAACCTTGCAAACCAATCCAACCCAAGAAAAAAATGGAAAAAACGACCCAACCCGATCGGGTTGGGTTTGGTCGGGCGGGTTGATCGGGTTGGGCGGATTTTTGCCCACCCCTAAATTGGCCAGCACATTTTCCCACACTCCCATCTCAAAGCACCCATGGAGTAAATGATATAAGTGACTCATATGTGTTAAGTGTCGCTAATCCGCTATCAGTAGGACTCCAAACCTTAAGTTTGTGAGAAGGAACATGCACAACAACACTCATAATAAGTATATTCTTCTACTTATGAAAGACAAACATGTAAAGCACATTAGAACCTACAATGAAAGCTCAGTTTCAATAGAGATGTACTTTTCTCCTCCTGACTGTCAGCACAAATATTTTCTTTTTATCACAACTTTCAATAGAGATGCTTATATATTTTGTTTTCATCTTAAGTGCATGCTCCTTTCCATTAAGAAACTAACATGACCCCTGTAACGAGCTTTAGATCTGTTAAACCAAGTCAGTTGACCATAGACACCAGACTATAGGAAACCCGTAGGCTTAATTGCTCAAGTCAAGTAGGATTCGAAAAGTAACATTAAGATATTGAGCCCCTTATTATTTTTCAGACAAATATTGATTCATGCAGGTATAATATCGAGCTTATGTCTAATTAAAATGATCAATTCATATTCAAAGTCACCCTATTAACATACTGATATCCCAAATCTCACACACACGGTAGAGTCCTAACAAGTTCATAGCGTGTACAGTGCATATGGTATATGAATAGGCCTATATTAAATACTCCACAAGTACCCTAAGCTAGCAATGGAAATCATAGTACAGCTCACAAAAAAAACTCATTCTTGATTAATACCAACAAAATCAAGTGTATTGTTTATAATGCTTTAAACCTAATTTCCAAATCAAAATTCCTCCCCCCATCCTCCTTTTTTTTAAATATGAATGTACCAAGTATACAAAACATAAAAATTCAAACAACTCACAAAATATAAAATAAAATACATGAGAACAAATAAATAAAATAAGCATGATGCATACATATCAAGATGTCATTCAACAGATAAATAAACGCATGCATCAAACAGATTCAGTCAATGAGGTACACAAATACCAATAGCCGTCCGAGAGATTCTAACCGAACCCCATCCAATAGTTTGGTAAACAAATCAGTTAATTGGTTCTTAGTAGAAATGTGTTCAAGACTCACAATTTGAGTTTTCACAAGCTCCCGAATAAAATGATGTCTGATGTTAATGTGTTTAGTTCGAAAGTGTTGAACATGATTTTTAGAAATATTAATAGCACTTGTGTTATCACAAAACACAGTCATAGTACTCTGCTCAATCCCATAATCACTCAACATCTGTTTCATCCAAATTAGTTGAGTGCAAAAACTACCAGCAGCAATGTACTCAGCCTCGGCAGTAGACAATGAGATAGAATTCTGTTTCTTACTCATCCAAGCCACGAGGTTAGCACCAATATAAAAATAACCACCTAAGGTACTCTTTCTGTCATCGGCATTACCAACCCAGTCGGCTTCGGAATATTTAGCAAGATCAATAGTAGAATCTCTAGAGTACAAAATACCATAATCAACCGTACCATTGAGATATCTAATAATACGTCGTACAACACTTAGGTAAGACTCCTTAGGATCAGCCTGAAAGCATGCACATACCTCTACACTGAATGTAATGTCAGGTCTACTAGCAGTAAGATAAGCAGACTACCTATCATGCTCCTGTAAAGTGTTTGATCAACACTCCTAACTGTAGAATCTAGATCTAACTTGATACTGGAGCTCATAGAGGTTCTAGTGTGTTTCTTACTGTCCAGTCCAAATTGCTTCACAAGATTCTTGGCATACTTTGATTGTGAAATGAATAACCCGGAATCAACAAGAGAACCAAAGATGATGTCATCCACATAGATCTGTGCTATGGTAATTGTGTCAACAACGCGTCTTATAAACAAGGTTCTGTCAGCACCACCTCTCGTGAAGCCATGTTCCAGGAGGTATGCAGTAAGCCGATCATACCAAGCTCTTGGAGCTTTTTTCAGCCCATACAAGGCTTTATTCAGCTCATTCACATAGTACGGGTATTTATGATCAACAAACCCTTTAGGTTGTTCCACATAAGCTTCTTCCTGAAGAACACCATTCAGGAATGCACTCTTGACATTCATTTAATACAATTTAAAGCCCAAAGTACATGCAACTGCCAGAAGAATTCTAATGGATTCAAGCCTAGCTACAGGGGCAAATGTCTCATCAAAATCAACTCATTCAACCTGAGTATACCCCTGAGCAACCAACCTAGCCTTATTCCTTGTGACAATACCTTCATTATCAGTTTTATTCTTGAATATCTACTTGGTACCAATAACATTGCAACCATCAGGCCTAGGTACTAAATCCCAAACTCTGTTTCTGACAAACTGATTGAGCTCTTCGTGCATCGTATTCACCCAGCATTCATCCCTAAGAGCTTTCTCAATCTTCTTTGGTTCAATCTGAATACTTAACTAGCATACAACAGGTTGTTCAGAACCCTCTTGCGAAGCCTTATCCCTTCTTCAATATCTCCAATCACATTATCCTTAGGATGATTCAACTTCACTCTGGATGACGGTCCCTTAGGTGGTTTTGTTTCATTATCAGAAGTAGGACCCTGAGTAGAAACAACCAACTCATTTGTTGTTCGTGGGGGGATCAGAACCCAAAGCATCCTTGGGTTCAGCAACCTTGACTGGCTCAACATTCACCTGTTATGACTTAACACACTCTTCACCAATCTCCCCCTCACAACCAGCATCATCAACCACTACATTAATAGATTCCATCACAACACGTGTACAATTGTTGTACACCCGATTAACCCGACTATTCTTGGAGTATCCTAGAAATATACTTTCATCACTCTTGGAATCAAACTTTCCTAGGTTCTCTATGTCCCTCAAAATGAAGCACTTGCTTCCAAACATACGAAAGTACTTGACAGTTGGCTGTTTACCCTTCCAGATCTCATATAGTGTCTGTCAGTTTTAGGTCTAAGATAATCTCTGTTGATAATGTGACATGCAGTGTTTATGGCTTCCTCCCAGAAATGCATAGCTAAATCTTTACCATAAAGCATAGCTCTCGCTATTTCTTGAAGCACACAATTTTTCCTCTCAACTACACCATTTTACTGTAGAGTGATTGGTGAGGAAAATTCATGCTGGATTCCCTCATCCAGACAAAAGTTCTCAAGATTCGAATTTTCAAACTCCTTTTCAAGTTCTAGACACAGAATAACATTTCTCATTTTTCAGTCTCTTACACAATGAGATGACGAGACTGACCACTTCAGTTTTATCTCTCAACAATTCAATCCAAGTTCGAGAAAAGTCATCATCAACCACCAAGATGTATTTCTTACCACCAAGGCTTTCTGTCCTCGATGGTCCCCTCAAATCCATGTGAAGCAATTCAAGAGGCTTGCTTGTCAAGATCTTAGAAGTTTGTTTGTGGGGGTACTCTAAGCTGTTTACTTTGTTGACATGGACCACTAACAGTGGTATCAGAAATATCCAGCTTAGGTAGGACATTGACAATTTCTTTCTTGGCAAGTTTAGACAAACTGTTGTGGTTCATGTGTCCCAGCCATTGATGCCACAGCTTAATGACGTCGATCTTGGCACTACTACACATGTGGTCTGTATTTGGTAAGACTCCGTAACAATTTTCAGACGTTCTCACACCTTCCAGAACAATGTTACCAATTGAGTCATACATAGAAAACCTTTGCTGGACAAAGGTGACTTCAGAATCAGCATCATAGATTTGACTGATACTTAACAAATTAGACTTCAAACCTTTCACATATAGCACATCAGAGATGGCAGGTAGTCCAGCAATACTCACACTTCCTTTGCCAAGTATTGGTGCAGTGACTCCATCACCAAATGTGACAACACCGCCATTCCACTCATCAAGAGAGGAAAACAGAGACTTGTCACTACACATATGTCTTGAACAGGCACTGTCAAGATGCCACATGGAATTATTTTGAGCTTTAAGTGCAAGGTGAGTAACATGACAATTTAACCATCATTCAGATCCTTCACTCTCATCTTTGCTCATAGATGTCTCATCATGATAACTAGATTTTGACTTCTCATCACTCACGATCACAGCTAAAACCTTATGACGTTCTCCACTCACATTCATCTTCAAGTTAGCACATTCACTCCTAATGTGACCGAATCCCCTGCATTCAAGACATTGAACTGCTTGAGATTTCTTGATGGGAGTCCTAGAAATGTTTTTCTCATGCCTACCCATCGAGAGTTGATTAGGGACATCACTGGTATGCTCCTAAGGCTTCTTCCTATTCCTCATCACCTTTTGAAATTTCTTGACAAAATAAGCAATTCCGTCATCCCTAAGTGTCTCAGTGTCAGTAGACTCACTCTCAACTTCTCTAACAATGTTCATGGCAATGGATTTAACCTTTTTGGGCTGTGAGATGGTGAGTTCATGCGTTTGAAGTGATCCTACGAGTTCCTCAATTCTAACATCATCCAAATCTCTACTCTCTTCTATCGCAGTCACTTTCAGCCTAAATCTCTCGGGCAGTGATCTAAGGATTTTTCTCACAACTTTCGACTCTGGAATCTTCTCACCAAGGTTTAAGCTAGAATTCACAATGTCATTCAACTTAGCATTAAAACTATCAAACGTCTTATCCTCAGCCATCCTTATCTCTTCAAACCTAGATGTCAACATCTGCAGTTTAGAGTTTTTAACAGTTTTAGTTCCCTCGTGTATGGTTTCTAAAATATCACAAACTTCCTTAGTAGTTTTATACATCGATACACGCCTAAACTCCTCAGTAGATACAGCCATGAACAGAGCATAAAGGCCCTTGCTGTTCCAACTATACTCATCCAAATTCGTTTTGGTCCACAAGGTAATAGCAGTGAGTGTAACTACACCATCAACAGTTGTTGAGGCGGAGTCCATCCAGTTAGCACATAATTCCAAATACGTTCATCCAAAGCTTTAAGAAAATCTCTCATTCGAACTTTTCAATAAGCATAATTGCTTCCGTCAAAAAACGAAGGCACGGACAATGACTGACTCATCTAGACTAATCAAATAAGGGTCAGGAATCGAAATAAGTCTCTAATACCAATTGCAAAATGCAAGTTCGACCATAACAATACCTAGAGATTGGTGAATAGGTATTTAATGTGGAATTAAAAACAAATATGAATTAAACAGCAACAAGTCACTTTTAATTCTTATCTAGATGGTTAATCATACAGTCCAATTTTTCTATGTTGAATTACCGCAGTTTGAATGTATTAAACAGTAAAACATAAAGCAGTAAAAACATAAGAATTGTTCACGGAGAAATCCAACTGGAAAAAACTTTGGCACTTTGCCAGTCAATCCACTATAAACAATTCAACACTAACAGTCCACCAGACTAGACGACGACACGAACTATCTGATCTCCTAACTATAATTCTGACAGCTCTCCTGAACTCTGTGCTCTCCTGCACCAATTATAGCTACAATAACCAACATTCTCATGGAACTCCACTATCTTGCAGCACCCTCTAAGTTGGTAGAATCGTCTATCTCCTGCGGATCACGAAGAACAACCCGTTCTTCACAAATTGGAACTCCAGTCGCATTCCTTGATCTTCAGCACTCTCTGAAAGATGTATATGAAGTAGTAGTTTGGTATTTGAATGTTGGATTCGATGTTTTTCTGACTAATAAGAACGAATCTTAATGAAACATGAAGGTTGAAAGCTTCAAGGATGAAACAAATTTGACAGCACAATGTTTGCTTATTGTTCAACCTTAAAATTCTCGTTCTATAGCTTTAGGATATATATAGGTAGGGTAGAAAAACAGATGGATCAGGAAAAAATATTTAAAACGCGAAAATTAAATTTCCTGTACAAAACTGTCGCTCGAGCGAAGGAGGGGCGACAGTCTAGCGACGATGTTTCTGCTTTTGTAACTCAATCCAATCCTTGGCGACAATCCGCAAAAAATCGCGCCGTTTTCCTACTTTATTCCCAACTCGAAACCCTAGACCTATTCAACTTACTTTTCACATATTTGCACATTACTCCTTGAACTTTCATCAACTATCAATTTTAGTCATTTTGTCTATAGAATAAGCTAATCACAAAATTAACTAAAACCTAACAACTTCTCAACTAAATGAAGTATTAATTGAGTATCATAAAGTACAATTAGGATTCTCAAGAATCACATATAATCTAGTACTTAAAAATACATTTATTCATACATTGTGATTATTCCTACTTGCATTTCTCAATTAGTATCAGAGCTTGTATGATAAATGACTTCTCAGCTCGATCGCCACTGAGATCGCCGAACGAGACTTACCTAGTATAATAACATATTATTTTTTATTCAAAAAGCGGCCGTTAGCTTGAACATGGGACAAGTCTAGAAATGCTAGTGTACCAGTTCTCATGTTGTAATAGCCACACCTCTTCGATATATTTGGTAACATGAACGAGATAATACAATATTAGTAAAAAGGAAAAAAATTTAAGTTTTCTAGATTGTATCGCCCAATACAATTTAATAATCTATACCAAAATTAATGACTGTTGACTGCATTATTTTTTTTCTTTCTCTATTTCATTTCACATATAGCCTCTTCTCTGTATAGTCTATAGACACATTTCATTTCCTAGACTGTATCGCCCAATAAAATTTAATTCACTTTATTCCTATCTCCATATGAGTGAGAGCCTCTTCTCTCTATAGTCTATAGACACACACTCTTTCTTCTGCTATCTGTTTCGGCATAAAAGAATCCAAAGGTACGTTTCATAATCGTTTTCTAAATGGTGTTTTCTTTCTCTACATTTCTAAATACTTTCCCACTAGCACCTGGAAATATACATATAAGAAGGAGCACATATTTAAAAACTTTTTTTTTCTCTATTTTCTTGTATTTCTACAGCCATTGGAGGATTCTTCGATATGAAATCCTCTCTTTTTAAAGTTCGAATACGTGTATATGTAAAGAAATACATTTTCAGGATTGAATTGAACTTTCTGAAAGAAAATGAAGTCTTTCAAATGTTCTTTAGCGAAATTTGGAAGCCTGAAAAAAAATGCATTTAAGAAATTGTTGTTGTAGAAGATCACTTTTCCTTCTTCTTCTGTCTTAAACCTTTGGTTCTTGATCTGTTTTTCCTTTTTACTTGTCTGTCATTAAGATTCCATTTTTCCCTGATGCACGGTATACCTTGTGTTTTTAATTTGAGGAGGGCACTTTCATTTATTGTCGGATTTGAGATTTTTCTGGGGTCCACTGAGTGTGCCCAGACATGCAATGACTTCAATTTTACACAAGTTTTCATAAACCTCATTTTCTTTCCCAGAATTGTGAACCATGGGTCGTTCTGCTCATGACAACAAAAAAGCCATTGATGCATCGGTGGGTAGGTTGGTTTGGGTCCGAAGGCAAAATGGGTCATGGTGGCCAGGTCGAATTCTCAGACCAGACGAATTGCCCGAGACCATATTGCCCGTGCCAAGAGCAGGGACACCTATACAGCTCCTTGGGAGAGAAGACGCGAGTTTGTAAGTGCCTCTTTAGTCCTTTTATTTCATAAAGAAATGTTGATAATAAAGTTCTTTTAGGGTTTATAATTGAGCAATTCTTTACGGTCAAAGTATAGCAATGAGATAATAGTTTCATTTAATTTGATATCACCCAAAATGGCTCTTTCGGTTTGTAATTCATTGCCAAAAACTAATTTCCATTAACTTTTTTTTGATAAATGATTTGGATAAAATATTTTTTTTATATGAAGCAAGAGTTTTATTCCATCGTATGCTCTTCATGTGATCTATCATCACTCCATACATGGCAATAATTAATTAACCGTTTTATTTCTCTATCAAGAGTGGTGATGAATGCTTGCAAGTTATTGTTCGCGGATTTTACTTGTCATAAAGGAATAAGAATGTGAAATGGACTTAAATGCTTGCAAGTTAGGTTTTTCAGCTGTTTCCTTCGAATTATTGGCAGTATTTCTGTAATGTTTTGTCATATTTGGCGACCATTGTTTCTGTCATGTCGTTGGCAATAATTCTGTAATGTTTTGTCGTGTTCGGCAATCATTGTTTCCCTTGTATCATTGGAATGTTTATGGTGCAGAAGGCAGATTCACATTTAAGTATGATCTCTGTTAAATTCTTTTACATTAAATGTGAGAAAAAATATCACGTGGACGCTAGTTTTAAATATTCGACTCTAGCTTCAAGATAATTTTATTTGTCATGAGTTTGTCACGAGCGAGGTAACAAACTTTGTTATCCTGAAAACGTGCATCTGTTTTTAGAGCATGTTTGGCTATGGTTTAATGTAAGTACTTACTTTTAGGTAAATTTTTGTTTATTTAAAACCTGTAGAGTCTTTCACTCGACCATTCGAATGACAAGTTGATATCAATACTGAGAACTATCCATAAAAAGTCTGTTCCTGTGCATCAATAATTAATAGCTTTTGTTCATTTTGCATGACGTGTTTAGTAATTACTTAGTCCTTTTTTTTTTGGCCCAACGTTTATCTCACTTAAAAGATCCTTGAGTTCAATCAGTATGTGAGATAATTTATTTTGCATTCTTGCCAAATTTCTTATAGGAACTGGTATAATCTCAAGACATCAAAAGGAGTTAAAGCTTTTCGTTGCGGGGAGCACAATTCATGCATTCAGAAAGCTAAGGCGTCCATGTCCAATTCATCGAAGAAGACTGCGGGGAGATATGCTCGCAGAGACAATGCCATTATTCACGCACTTGAGATTGAAAGTGCTTGTGAAGCTTTTGACAAGGATTCCAGTAGTTCAGAAGATTATTCAGATTCAGCAGAGACACCGTTGGCATCAGATGTAGCAATCGAGGAGCTGCATCATGTAGGTCCATCTTCAGGTATGAGTTGGTTGCCTTTATACTATTCAATCAGCAGTAAGGTATACACATTCATAACCGTTTGGCAGTATTGAACTTGGGATTGTTTTTCATATTGCTTATGTCTTAACTGCACATTGTTTCACCTAAGATATGATGCTAATATTTGTATTAACGTCCTTATCCTTTATACACATGCTATAATATTTGAAAAAAAAAATAAAAAATTCTTTTTCTGATAATCTCAAAAGGTGTGGGAGACATGGTCGAGCACGTTTGGCTAAACTTAAAAATGATTTTTATTTTTATTTAGGCTTTAATCAAACACGTTAATAGTTATATTTCTGTTTGGAGGCGGCTATTTTCAATCTACACATCTAGTTATTTTACCTCTCTCGATTTTCAACTGTTTTATTTTCTTTTTAGTTAAACCTTGTACCATTTGCAAGCCCATATTTCCAGCTGCACTGGTTTGCTTATACATCTAATTTTATCTTCAGAGACTTGAGCATGTTTGGCCAAGCCAAAAAAAAAAAAGTCAGAAGTACTTTCTCAGAAAGTATGTAAATACTATTGTAAAGTAAATTCTTAATCTAAAAAGCCTTCCCATAAAGTGATTTCTAAACAAGCTAAAAAAATGTTTTGCTAAAAGTGTCATTTAAAAATGCCATTTAAGCTTAGACATATGTTGGGCACATTTAAAAATTATTATTTTTAATTACTTTTACATCTATAGACTTGGTTTATATCCATGATTTTTGCCTGCAATTAGTGTAATATACTTTTATAAATCTTGACACTGATGCGCTGTTTTGGTTAGGCACTTTTGAGTGGAAGCTAAAGAGAAGAAGGAAGTCAAGGTCGAGAAAACCGGATGGCTATGTGTACAAGTCAGATACCATTCTGGACAGCTTTTTTGGAAAGTCGGGACCAATTACGGATGTTAAGGTTGAAAAGTCATCCATTCATCTGATGAAACCTCATGAGACACGACGACAAGCTGATGAACTGGCAATTCCCCAGAGGTTAATGCCCCATCGCCAGTCACGTTCTACTGTCAATCCGAAGTATGACCTGTCAAATTTTTATCTTGGAGACTGTATAGATGACTCTGGATTGTATGATGTAACTCTCAAGCCGAACACGAACTACCAACCACAACATGTTCCAAATATTTCTCTAATGAGCAAGTTAACTCGTAAATCAATCGTTGGCCACCCACTTAACTTTGATGTTTCAGAAGTTGGTATGGTTATTGAAAAGAGGCCACGTGGAAGGCCACGCACTAAGCATGTCATGCCACCGCAGCTGGTCCCGCCAGTGAAATCACGAAAATCAAAAAAGCACAGGGGTTTGTCGAGAAAGACCAGGAAATTTGCTTCACATACGGGTTTGCCAGAGCCAGAGGAGATCCCTGTGATCAACATGCTCACCAACCCAGTGGTAGCTTGCATCCCACTGAGGGTGGTGTTCAGCCGACTGAATGCAGCATTGAATAGCTCTATATGAGCAACCAATGTTGTTTTCATCATGAGTTTTTATTTAATTAGGCCGTCGAATTTAGGTGTTCTTTTAGAGAACTATGTTCAGTTAGTTGCATAGTATATAGTGTTCTCGAGGTACTCCCTGATATAGATTTAATCTTTATAATCAAGGGCATAATGAAGTGTTACTATTAATTTGCTGATTACTTTAGGTTGGACAGAATTTAATAATTTCTATCTGTTTCTATCTGTTTTAAAATCACGTGAGTCTGAGTTTATAATTATCTTCATTTATTATGGCTAGTTCGTTATTTATTAGACAGACATCCTTCTTAAAGTACGAAGGAATTTTTGATAAGAGAAACTTTGAATTCAGTTAGTACAACTAGACATTCGAAAAAACATTTGATATTGTCCAAACGAAGTATAAAATTTAACCCACTCATAAAGACTCCATTTCTACGTATATCATCTAAATTGCATTCATAATGAGTTCAATCAGAACTTATATTCAAACTTTCTTTTTCATCTTCAATGATATTCAACGGTAAGTTTGTTACACAGATTTTGCTCTAATGCACAACTCAATTTATTTTCTTCTAAATACAATCATGCATGTTTTGTTACACAGATTGTAATTCTTACTAAAAAAGTTGTATGTAATTTACAAGAGTAATTATTAAATTTTTTATACCACATTTTAAAAATTGAAAATATAATGTATATATTGGAGGAATAGAAATGAATATAATCAAAGAAGAATCACATCTCAAACGGGTAATATAAATCTACAAAAAAATAATGGAAGTCAAGCCTGATTCCTTGTTGGTATTACTAGTGTTGGTACGACACACGGGGGCGAAAAATGGAAAGAGAGGGATGGGCGAAAAATGGAAAGAGAGGGATGGGTTTCTCTTGCTTTTGGCATAGTGAGCCCCCGGTGGGAGGCTCGATATACAACCATGGCAAGAACAACATTTCGTAGAATATATGACTCATGATGCACGCGATTTTGTGACAACATTATTAATTACTTTTAAATTTAAGATTCTATGGCATTGTAATGATGTTGTGAAATAATTTTTTATTTAATATTTAAAAATATTATGTGATTAAAATGATATTACCAAACGGAACTTTATAGCGCATTCTTGAAATCCAATATATATAATATATTATGAAGAAATAATATTCAATAGTATGTTAGAAAATCATTTATATTTCACCATTTTAATTATATAACCTCCACATTAATGTTATTGATAGTTTTACTTAACGAGAAGTTTGGAGTGTAGATTTAAATTATATCCATGGAGTGGAGTACCCACTTGAATTAAAAACAACAAATTTATTTATTTTTAATAAGAATCTTAGACAATTGTTCAATGAAAACATAAATGTGAACTAGTTTTCAGAAGTTGAAGCAACGATTATTTACATGCTTACAGCTCTAATATTAAGAATACCCGAAGGTTTGAAGGGTTTGAAGGAGAGCGATGGGTCCAAGCAGGGTTTGGTATGTATGCTGGTGCAACATGGAAAGGCAATTGTCAATGTTTTGAGACATTTGAAGCACTATGAGTAGAACTACCAAATGCATGACCTGTAACTTGTGATGGTTGTTCATGGATTAAAAATATGACTTTTCTACTTTTACGGCTAAAAGTGTGACATATACACTGACTAAGGAAGTCTCAAATTCTTCTTTTTCCAAAAGCAGTAAAATATGCGACGGACAATGTGGTTCGAATTCGTAAATGACTGTTCGGATTTTAGAATTGGGAATCACAACTACCACTAATAGAATTCACCTATTATAACAACTTCCAAGCTACTATAGGCATGACATTGTATGAGGCTTTCAATGGCAAAAAAATGGAGATCAAAAATAAATTTTTTTCATCTAGAAATAGTTGAAAAGACACTTGAGACCCTTGACAAGATTAGGCCCATAATAGAAGCAACTCAAAACAGACATACAAGCTATGCCGGTAAGAGAAGGGATCTCGAATTTCACTGTTTGTCCCCAACCAGTAGCATCTCTAGGTCATCCCATCCATGTCACAAGTTATCCGAAAAAGTGTTTGCCTTGATATCAAGTTTTTCAATCACACCAGATAAAAATAACCTCTAATTAGTTTAAGTTATCTGAATCAAGCCTTAACTTAGAAAGCTTAGTTTATGTTCAACATTTCATTGTCAAGCAATATAAGCAATAGTTATATGCTCATAGTGTAACTAGAATTACATTTTAGAGTTGCCTAAATTTGAAATTTTGCTCAACGTGGACTTTTTAAGAGTAATGTTGAATATGGGCTTCTATGTAAGTTAGATGTTTCGGACTAGTTTTACAGTTTTTGGGGTTTTGCTAACTTAGCGATGCACATTTTTTTTTTCAAATTGAAAAACAACTGACTTTTAAGTTTTGGAGAAAAAAATTGGTAAGTAATTTTAATTATTTATAAAATCTATTAATTAATTTTCTATGGAATGAAGTTTTCTCCACAATCATTAATCCCCCACCCCTCCGATCCACTGCAACCCTAACATTCAACTGCTGCCATAAACCACGACCACAAACGGTTGATTAATTCAGTCACCATTGCCACTTTACTTGAAGCCTCAGATATATACACTTTGGCTTCAAGCCTCCCACGCCATCAGTCCAGCTTCATTAGCAGACACCTAAAAGCCATCGCCACCAACACCATTTTCTTCGGTTCGCGCACATCTAGAAAATTCCCATTTAGGAATGATTTAAGAATCCACAAAATGTTGTTTCTTTCTTCGAGATTTTGCTCAGTTTGGTAAATTTTGAAGACATTGACTTGTTAATGAAAAAGTGAACAAGTGTGACTTTTAACAAAAAAAAGTTCCGAAGAGGAGAAATCAAGAAATTCTTGGAATTTCGATTTTTTATTTTCGGTTGTGTTGCATGTATATCACAACTTACATATTGGTGTACATACACATTATGTTGTGATATATGATTGGATCAAAATTTCTTTAACCAAATAAGAAAAAAACTTTTCCATTCTCTTTTTGGCACCTCATATATCTTGTAAAATTACTTTCTACAACTTCCTATATACAAGTAGCATTATTCTTTTTTTAATTATTATTATTTTATTTATTTATTTATTTTTTGTAAAACTTGTAGATGCCACAGTTTGGTTGAAAAAGTAAAGAAGTGCAATTTTTAACCCAAAAGTCACAAATAGACTACTTTCTCAAATGAAAGAGTAGGAAAATATATGATTTTAATGAAAAAGAAACAAAAGAAAACATTTTACATCGATAGTATTTTTTCCTACCATTTTCCAATCCATATTTTTTAGGCATAGAAACTAAATTCCCCCAAAACAATAATGGCCAATATTTTGTACTAGGGTATAGCCCACCGATTGTTAATTTATTAACTTTTACTCGTTAATATTAAATTTGAGTTCCATCTTGACTTAGTTCAGTCATATTTAATTGAGATCAATGACAACTTGAAGGTAAAGTTGTTGGATATGATCGTCTAGATTAACACGTGTATCGGCATGTTGATTCATCAAATAACTGTCACATAAATTCACCAATGGGATCACATGAAAGTGGTATATGGCTGGTAGGATCCAAAGGGGTGGTGTTAGAACTCGAAGTTTATCGTTGCATCACCAACTGTGCTATTTTCTATAGAAGGAGAAGACAAATGTGTAGCTAGTTAATATCAATGTCTTGATTAACATGTGTATCAACACGTTGATGCATCATATAGTTGCCGCCTAAATTAACCAATTGGATCTCACAAAAGTCATAGGTGAATCTCGCACATAAAAAAAAAAAAAAACTATTAACTTGCTATGCTCATTCATAAAATAACCTTTTGAATTAGTATAATAGCTCATATACTTATCACGCATCTTCTTAATTCGATCACCATATGAATCTTACCAAGTGTCAAATATAAGTAGTGCTTGTAGTGTAACTAAATTCTCGGTGACCATTAGTACATTTCGTATCAATCACCGGACTAAACTAACAAAGCGCAAAGTACAATTAGTATTCTCATTACTTAGATGAAATCTCATACTTAAAAATACATTTATATACTCGTTGTATTTATTACTAAATTACACTTCTCAATTATTATTAGAGCTCGATCATCGCACAAGACATAAGTGTACATAATTAATGTCTGTACGATAACTAATTTCTCACTTGATGATAGTATTAGTCTAACAATTACAAATACATTAACTTATCTATGGAAATCGGCCTCTCAACTTAATCATTGTAACAAAATAATAAAATAAAAGAACATCAGTATATATGCCAACTACTTATAAAGGAGACAGAAAAATAAACTGAAGAGCTCAATGCACCGACTACACCGCTGTTGTCATCTGGTTGATGAAACCATGTGGAGGATTTAGGTTTTCCATTCAGATGTGTGAGACTTACCCAGTATAATAACGTATTATTTTTTATTCAAAATGCAGCCGTTAGCTTGAACGTAGGACAAGTCTAGAAATGCTAGTGTACCAGTTCTCATGTTGTAATAGCCACACCTCTTCGATATGTTTGGTAACATGAACAATATAATAAAGTATTAGTAAAAAGGAAAAAAATTTAAGTTTCCTAGGCTGTATCGCCCAATACAATTTAATAATATATACCAAAATTAATGACTGTTGACTGCATTTTTTTCTCTCTCTAATTCATTTCACATATAGCCTCTTCTCTGTAAAGTCTATAGAAATATTTCATTTCCTAGACTGTATTGCCCAATAAAATTTAATTCACTCTATTCCTATCTGAGTGAGAGCCTCTTCTCTCTATAGTCTATAGACACACTCTTTCCTCTGCTATCTGTTTTGGCATAAAAGAATCCAAAGGTACGTTTCATAATCGTTTTCTAAATGGTGTTTTCTTTCTCTACATTTCTAAATACTTTCCCACTAGCACCTGGAAATATACATATAAGAAGGAGCACATATTTAAAAACTTTTTTTTTCTCTATTTTCTTGTATTTCTACAGCCATTGGAGGATTCTTCGATATGAAATCCTCTCTTTTTAAAGTTCTAATACGTGTATATGTAAAGAAATACATTTGCAGGATTGAATTGAACTTTCTGAAAGAAAATGAAGTCTTTCAAATGTTCTTTAGCGAAATTTAGAAGCCTGAAAAAAAATGCATTTAAGAAATTGTTGTTGTAGAAGATCACTTTTCCTTCTTCTTCTCTCTTAAACCTTTGGTTCTTGATCTGTTTTTCCTTTTTATTTGTCTGTCATTAAGATTCCATTTTTTCCTGATGCACGGTATACCTTGTGTTTTTATTTTGAGGAGAGCACGTTCATTTATTGTCGGATTTGAGATTTTTCTGGGGTCCACTGAGTGTGCCCAGACATGCAATGACTTCAATTTTACACAAGTTTTCATAAACCTCATTTTCTTTCCCAGAATTGTGAAACATGGGTCGTTCTGCTCGTGACAACAAAAAAGCCATTGATGCATCAGTGGGTAGGTTGGTTTGGGTCCGAAGGCAAAATGGGTCATGGTGGCCAGGTCGAATTCTCAGAGCAGACGAATTGCCCGAGACCATATTGCCTGTGCCAAGAGCAGGGACACCTATACAACTTCTTGGGAGAGAAGAGGTAGTTTGTAAGTGCCTCTAGTCCCTTTATTTCATAAAGAAATGTTGATAATAAAGTTCTTTTAGGGTTTATAATTGAGCCACTCTTTACAGTCAAAGTATAGCAATGAGATAATAGTTTCATTTACTTTGATATCACCCAAAATGGCTCTTTCAGTTTGAAATTCATTCCTAAAAACTAATTTTCATTTCCTTTTTTTTTTTTTTTGATAAATGATTTAGATCTAATATTATTTCTATATGAAGCAAGTGTTTTATTCCATCGTATTCTCTTCATGTGATCTATCATCACTCCATACATGGCAATAATTAATTAGTTTTTTTATTTCTCTATCAAGAGTGGTGATGAATGCTTGCAAGTTATTGTTTGCGGATTTTACTTGTCATAAAGGAAAAAGAATGTGAAATGGACTTAAAAGCTTGCAAGTTAGAATTTTCAGCTGTTTCCTGGCAGTATTTCCGTAATCTTTTGTCCTATTTGGCGACCATTGTTTCTGTCATATCGTTGGCAATAATTTTGTTATGTTTTGTCGTGTTTGGAAATCATTGTTTCCCTCATATCATTGGAATGTTTTATGGTGCAGAAGGCAGATTCACATTTAAGTATAATCTCTGTTAAATTTTTTTACATTAAATGTGAGAAAAAAATGTCACGTGGACACTAGTTTTAAATATTCGACTCTAGCATCAAGGTAATTTTATTTGTCATGAGTTTGTCATGAGTGAGGTAACAAACTTTGTTATCCTGAAATCGTGAATCTGTTTTTAGAGCATGTTTGGCTATGGTTTAATGTAAGTACTTACTTGTTTATTTAAAACCTGTAGTCTTTCACTCGACCATTCGAAGGACAAGTTGATATGCAATATTGAGAACTATCCATAAAAAGTCTTTTCCTGTGCATCAATAATTAATAGGTTTTGTTCATTTTGTATGATGTGTTTATTAATTACTTAAGTCTTTTTTTTTTTTTTTTTGGCCCAACGTTTATCTCACTTAAAAGATCCTTGAGTTCAATCTATATGTGAGATAATTTATTTTGCATTCTTGCCAAATTTCTTATAGGAACTGGTATAATCTCAAGACATCAAAAGGAGTTAAAGCTTTTCGTTGCGGGGAGCACAATTCATGCATTCAGAAAGCTAAGGCGTCCATGTCCAATTCATCGAAGAAGACTGCGGGGAGATATGCTCGCAGAGACAATGCCATTATTCATGCACTTGAGATTGACAGTGCTTGTGAAGCTTTTGACAAGGATTCCAGTAGTTCAGAAGATTATTCAGATTCAGCAGAGAAACTGTCGGCATCGGATGTAGCAATTGAGGAGCTGCATCATATAGGTCCATCTTCAGGTATGATTTGGTTGCCTTTTTACTATTCAATCAGCAGTAAGGTATACATCATAACTGTTTGGAAGTATTGAACTTGGGATTGTTTTTCATATTGCTTATGTCTTAACCGCACATTGTTTCACCTAAGATATGATGCTAATATTTGTATTAACGCCATTATCCTTTATACACATGATATAATATTTGAAAAAAAAAATCTTTTTCTCATAATCTCAAAAGGTGTGGGAGACATGGTCAAGCATGTTTGGCTAAACTTAAAAATGACTTTGATTTATATTTAGGCTTTAATCAAACACACTAATAGTTATATTTCTATTTAGAGGCAGCTATTTTCAATCTACTCGTCTAGTTATTTTACCTCTCCCGATTTTCAACTGTTTTATTTTCTTTTTAGTTAAACCTTGTACCATTTGCATGCCCATATTTCCACGTGCACTGGTTTGCTTATACATCTAATTTCATCTTCAGACTTGAGCATGTTTGGCCAAGCCAAAAAAAAAGTTAAAAGTACTTTCTCAGAAAGTATGTAAATACTGTTGTAAAGTAAGTTCCTGATCTAAAAATGTTACACCCCATTCATTTATTGTCAAAGTCAAGAAGTTATTTAGTCAAAGTCAAGGGTTTTAACAGTCAAAGTTAGTCAAATAAGGACTTAAATGAAAGTATTATTTTATTGGGGTTATTTTACAAGTTGACAATATTTGAAGGTTAAAGATGGATACAAATTTAATTTGGGGGCTTAATTATATATTATTAGAAGTAACATGATTAAATTTTATATCCAATAGGAGTTAAGGACTAAGTAGGATATAGTAAGAAGATTGGAGTCTTGGCTTTGTAAGTTTCCCTATAGTTATCCATTTATCTTTGACTTATCTATCCACTTTGGTCATTTCTTTGGGGATAAGAAGTAAAGAGACAGAAACGTACCGGCTGAAAGAAGAGGAAATTGAGAGAGAAATAGGAAGAAAAAAAAAACAAGGAAAAAGAGGAGAAAGGAGATGGAAAAAATAGGCTACCTGCTACCATTTTCCATTTCATTCTCAATTCACAATGGTAAGTATAAATTTTATTATATTGAATATTGATATTAGATTTTAGGGTTCATAGAAATTTTCCCTAAATTCAAAATTTGACAAGGAGTATGAGTTATTAATGTTTATTTGAGGTTTGAAGTATGAGTATATCAAGGAAATGGTTAATTGCATATTGTAGTTGAAGAAAGTAGAAACTTGGAAGTGGGTTTGTGAAATAAAAACATATTCTTTGATTTTCTTTTGAATATATGATGCTAGATACTTAAATTAGGAGTTTGAGATTGGAATTTTCTATTGTTTTAGCAATTTTCAGAGAAAATTATGTAGAAATGTTATTTTTGAAATTATTTCCAGAAAGTGCTATTTCTGTCAATAGTTTGCAGTAATTTTCAGCATATTAAAACATGTGACAGATTTCTAAATTTTGGAATTTTAGTGCTGTTTTTGTCAAAACTTGGGTTTTCTCAAATTTTTCAAGTTTAATGAAACTAAGTGATAAATATAAAAGTCAAGTATTGAATTGAAGTATATATGGGGGTTATACATGTAGTGAATAATGAATTTAATATATTTGGTAATTGGTGGGTAAATTGGTAAAGAGAAGTGAAATTGTTACTCTATTATTATTGTTAAGGTTGTGAATTAAGTTTTGACCGAATAAAGTTATTATTCTATCAGGAGGTAGCGTAGAGATCGAGACAGCCGACCAACCAAACAAATCGTCCAGTAAATAGCTTGTGAGTGGAAAAACTTACATATTTTTCCAAGTATTGCTAAGTAATTATATTATTATTCATTTTGTGCAATTAAGTGAATTAATTGTACAATTACATGATTGACTTGGAAATATTCATTCTTTATGGTTTGTATGGATTTTAAAGATTGTGTATGCATTATTTGTGACTTGAAATGTGACACACGTGATATTGAAATCAACCAGAAAAGTACCCATGATTATATACTTATTCTAGTTCACGGAGTAGCCTTGGCCGTGTTCTATACTACACTGATGGGTATTGACCGTGGATGAAGGGGTCTCATCGTGTACCTATAGTTCACTGAGTGGCCTTGTGCGTGTTCTAGTATTGATTATAAGAGGTCTTAGAAACCCACTTTCAGTCACGGAGTGGCCTAAGGGCCGTGGCGAAAGTACTTAGCCCGATGGGCGGATTATATATTTTAATCAGAGGGTACATTTTTGGTTGATTACCTGTGATGAGACGAGATGGTGATATGGATTTGAGTTGATGTATATCATGATTATTAGATGATATTTTTCGATGTTATGAGATGTCTCACGTCTTGATTATTGTTGTAATTATACTATGGATTGTTAAATGATTTCCATTTGATTTCGATAAAAATTGTATAAAGGTGCAAATGGAAAGGTATAATTCTTTTTGAACTTATCCACTCACTGAGCTATTAGCTCATATGTTTTTCCACCATTTTCCTTACAGGTAGTATTAGTTTTTGATGGATTGAAAGAGCCTGATGATTTCAGAGTTATAGCCACACGACATGGTGCATTTCTGGGAGAGCATAAAATATTTATTTTGGGCCCATTACGCTATTTTTCATAAACATGTGATATTTGATATGTTGTAGCAACTTATAGTCAGCCTTGGTGGTGGATCTGACATCTAGTCAGCGTCTACCATCGGCGCACGTCACGTTTCGGGTCCACTAGGGTGATTCGGGACGGGTCGTGTCAAAAAAGCCTTCCCATAAAGTGACTTCTAAACCAGGGGCGGATCCAGCATAGGCCCAGTGCAGGCAGCTCTTTGGGCCGCCCGTAGATTTTTGCAGCACCAGAAACTAAAAAAATAAAAAATGCCCAATTATTTGGCCCATTCTACCCCAGAATTAGAAGCACTGCACGCTGCAAATGAATCCATTACAATCAAACCACAGAATTGAGATTTGAGAAGCGCCTGCATCCGCACATCGCAGCCTTTGAGCCTCGCACGCCCTCGGCCCCCTGCATCCACCGTCCACGCACGTCCCCAGCAGCATTCATCGGCGACAGCTCCAAGTCTGCAAGTGGGTAGGTGGTTTTTCTATAATTTCTATTGCCTATTGGTATTCAATATTCATCTGCTATTGGCGGTTTGGCTGTACTGCTGTAGAGTATATGTATATGCAATGGGTAGCTGCCCCTGCTTATAGGGGAGGAATTAGGAGTAACCACTAGTGTTGTGAGTTTGGCTGTTTGGGGAAAATTTTGAGTTTGGCTGCTACTGAATAGGAAATTCTGAGAAAATAGGATTAGGAATAAGTAAGAACCACTGGTATTCATAAATCAAAATCATCTGCGACTGGCTGCATTGATTTCTGTCGGCGGTCCACTATCCAGTGCACTATGAGTCTGTTTGGCTGTTTTGGGGAATTTTGAAACCAAGTAAATTAGTAATGCTATTTATGATAGATACTATTTGATTTTTCAAGATTCCATATTTTATTTTGTTTATTTACATTCCAATTCCTATTCATTACAAGGAAAGATTTTATAAAAGAAAAGCTAAAAAATATATGATTTTATCGTGTCTGTCTTATTGCATCAATTGATTGTGTTCAAGTTTTGTTGAGGCAAGCGCATTCATTGGTCTACTCCCTTTTCAAAAAATTAATAACATTCTTGGTCGCGTGGTTTAATCGAAACAATTCTAAACAACTAGTAGTCTACTCCCTTTTTAACATTATGTACAATATGGTCCAATGTCTGTTAGTATTCTGTGTAGCTCTTTCTGAAACTTATCGATTGATCATTGAATTTGTCATGCTCTTTTCTTGACAAGGCATTCTACAGTTCATTTTCACATGAACCGTGGTTATCATTTTTTTCATCATACCATTATCCTGTTTGAAAGATGGGCTCTCCCTCCCTCTTTCACTTGTGTACAAGCATTTAAATCAATTTCAGCTAGCAGAATACATACTTTTTCATTTTTGAGGTGCCTGCATATGGAGCAACAAGAGGTCTTGGTGGACGGTGTTTTTTTGTGGCTCAGTTTTTTGGCATATTGCTTGCTAGGAATTCATATTAAAGATCTCTTGTTTTGACACACACTTTTTTTTTTTTTTTTTAATATTGCCCGTGCTGAAAAAATTTCCTGGGTCCGACCCTGTTCTAAACAAGCTAAAAAAATGTTTTGCTAAAAATGTTATTTAAAAATGCCATTTAAGCTTAGACATATGTTTAAAAATTAATTTTAAGTACTTTCACATCTATAGACTTGGTTTATATCCATGGTTTTTGCCTGCAATTAGTGTAATATACTTTTATAAATCTTGACACTGATGCGCTGTTTTGATTAGGCACTTTTGAGTGGAAGCTAAAGAGAAGAAGGAAGTCAAGGTCGAGAAAACAAGATGGCTATGTGTACAAGTCAGATACCATTCTGGACAGCTTTTTTGGAAAGTCGGGACCAATTACGGATGTTAAGGTTGAAAAGTCATCCGTTCATCTGATTAAGCCTCAGGAGACACGACGACAAGCTGATAAACTGGCAATTCCCCAGAGGTTAATGCCCCATCGCTAGTCACGTTCTATTGTCAATCCGAAGTATGACCTGTCAAATTTTTGTCTTGGAGTCTGTATAGATTACTCTGGATTGTATGATGTAACTCTCGAGCCGAACACGAACTACCAACCACAACATGTTCCAAATATTTCTCTAATGAGCAAGTTAACTCGTAAATCAATCGTGGGCACCCACTTAACGTTGATGTTTCAGAAGCTGGTATGGTTATTGAAAAGAGACCACGTGGAAGGCCACGCACTAAGCTTGTCATGCCACAGAAGCTGGTCCCGCCAGTGAAATCACGAAAACCAAAAAAGCACAGGGGTTTGTCGAGAAAGACCAGGAAATTTGCTTCACTTACGGGTTACGGGTTTGTCGGAGCCAGAGGAGATCCCTGTGATCAACATGCTCGCCAACCCAGTTGTGGCTTGCGTCCCACTGAGGGTGGTGTCCAGCTGACTGAATGCAGCATTGAATAGCTCTATATGAGCAACCTATTTTGTTTTCATCATGAGTTTTTATTTAACCAAAAAGTCACAAATAGAATGGAAAAGTCTACAAGTGAGACTTTTAAACTAAAATGTCACGAAGAGAAGAAATCTTGAAATTAATGTTTTTTTTCATGGAATTTCTTGCTTTCTTTTTTCGTTGTTTTAGACATTGTAGATGTCACATTTGGTATTGAAAAAGTAGGGAAGCGCAATATTTAACCAAAAAGTCACAAATAGAATAAATCCAAAAATTGGTGTTTCTTCCATGGAATTTTGTTTTGTTTTGTGAATTTGGAAAATGCCACAATAAATTTGGTGTCATTTTCGAAATGTACTCATAGATGGAAATCCAACACCCGAGCTGAAAGTTATACACATTTTTATCCAACACTTGAGCTGAAACTTGTTCCTTGACTTGTTAGTTTAGACATTTCATCCACCGTAGTTTGAGCAAGCAATCTCATCGCCTCTTTCACCCACTTTGCTCTTGACCGTATCATCAGACCTCCTTCGATAATCAACGAATCTTTCTCGGGGCTTGACTTTGATGCACTCGGCTCCATACTTACATCAACTATGCTCATTCCTTAATTAACCTTTTGAATTAATACTAGAGCTTGATTTCTTAGGTGTGTGACCAAAGTCTTACATTGGCTACAAGTGGGAAGGATCATGGGTTTATATGTATGGACAATATCTCCGTTTGTATAAGGCCTTTGGGGTAAAGCCCAAAAGCAAATGCATGAGGATTTAGGCTCAAAGTGGACAATATCATACCAATGTGAAGACTGAAGATATGTGGTGTTCATAGTCCTTACAATTGGTATTAGAGCCACGTTGGTGGTGGATTTCTAGCCAAAAGCGACCAGAAACGGCCCAGAATACCGGTAGAAATGAAACAGTCCATTTTACTCCCAAAAATCGGACCTACAATCGTGAATTCTGGCCAAAGAAGAAGTCTATTGGTGAAACGGAGGCCAGAACCTTGATCTAAAGATGGAAGCACTCCTAGGTCGACCGCACGTGGGAGTAACATCCTCTGTCGGCGTGTGAGGAATTCGGCGACAGCGCGTGGGACCTCCGATGACGACAATCTCCTCAGGCAGAATATTTATGGCGTGATTTCTAACGATTTTGTGTTGTTAGTTTTGTGTTTCAGGTTATACATTGAAATCTGGGCGATTTTACCATTGCACGCTTGTGATTCAATTTTTGCTCGATTGGTTACTGCAATTGCTGGAGACTTTAGGGCGAATAATGGAGGTCCTAAATTAATAAATTCGCATCTCTCGTAATTTACGGACTCGGATAGGTCCGCTTTGGTAAATTGGCTAATCCCGTTTAAATTTCAGCATTAGCGCGTCATCGTGTGGGTGACATTATGAATGGAGTTATCGTAAAGGGGTAACCATTACTTGTGCTAGAAATTAAGGAACTATTTGCTCTATTTGAAGTGTTGGATTTAACTGCAAGTTGATAATTGCTTTTGTGTTTAATTGTGTGAGAATTTAATTTTTTTTGTTGATATACCTTCGTGTTGCATTGACTATTCCGTTAGAACAGCTAGACTTAACCTGTTTGAACATTCCATTGATATCAGATGAAACCTTAAGAATCTAGAACAGTGTATATTGTTGCCTTAAGATTACTTTGTGTGACATATTTGTACATTTTGGTTGTTTTGTTTTTTCAAAATGTGTTTACATTTCGAAATTGGAATTTTCAATGGAAAATGAGACTTTTCAATTTGGCAACAAAAGATGAAGGGAATTTTGGTTCAACAAAAAGTTTCAAAGGCCATAGATGTCAAATTTCTTGCAAATTTAATAGAAACACAAAAGGAAGAATATGACGAACTTGCTTACACTTCAATTATTTTACACATATCCAACATCGTTTTGAGAAAAGATGGAGACCTTGACTCTATTAAAGAACTTTGGCAAAATTTGAAAGACTTGTATTTGTTTAAGTTTACTCCTAATAAATTGTACTTGCTTGAAAGATTTTTTAGCTTTAAAATGGATCTTTCAAAGGATCTTGATGATAATTTGGTATTTTCAACAAACTTGTTCAAAATATCGTTAATTGTGATGAAAAAGTGTCTGATATGTATAAGGTCATTATTTTGTTGAATTCTATGCCTTATTCATATAGAGAGGTTAGGAATGCAATTAAGTATGATAGAGACACTTTAACACTCGAGATTGTCGTAGATTCCCTTAGGAGTAAGAAGATAGAGATTAAAGCTGAAAAAGAGAATAAGAAAAGTTGTGAGTTGCATATGATGATGAGTAGAATGAGGTTTAAGCATATGAATTTGGGTAGAGTTCAAGACAATGGTGATTCGAGTAGTGATGAGAGTGATGAGAGTGGTAAGAAAAATGGCAAGAAAATGGACAAGTCTAGTGGTAGACAGTGTTATAGTTGTGATAAAGCTGGACACTTTATTAGGGAATGTCCTAAGAAAAATGATAAACAGAATGGTAAGATGAGAGACGAGGTAAACGTCGTTATAGGGTCGAGTGATGACTCTAGTGAGGTTTATTGAGAGTAAACCTAGTTATTGCATGTGCATTCGTGTGTAATCATTTTCTGCATGTGTATGATTGCTCAATTTCGTTACATGTTTATATGTTGCATTTTAATGTGTTTGATATGTGCATTGGCATAAATTGGAGAGATCTTATTACTTGGTGTAATTTTTTGCATGCATAGTGGTTTGGGATGCATAAGCAGTGGGTTGTATGTCTTTTGGTGAGATGTGGTATAGATGCCTAGGGGTACATTGATGGTTTGTACTAAGAATATGGAGTGTGGCATTTGGATCACAAGTGGCGAAGTGATCCAATGTTGGAATCATTTATCTGAAAAAAGACCCTGATCAAGTGAAATGTGAGGATATCACTTCTGTTAGGTGGAGACCCATTATCCACTTAAGTTGGGATAAGTGATTTGGTGATAGAGGATTATCCTAAAGACTTAGGATCTATAAAGATTTACCAGTTACACATGTGTTGAGTGGACTATTTAGTGAGCATGGTAAGCGATGAGAGGATATATATGTTCTCGAGGTGTGAGCAACACAGAATGTGATAAGATAAGTGTGGTGAGATCTTTTCGTGGGGTTATTTATGCATTTTTTGCATATTTGTTGATTGTGTGCTTGATTAACGTGGTGTTAATCTATTGTTCTGCGTGAACGTATCTTTTTTTTTTTGGAAAAGATTTGTGTTATCCTATATGATATCTCCATCGCATTTTATTTGTTTTTGATTGATTGCTGTGATTATCTGCTTCTACTTGGGTATTCATGATCATAGCTCTTGTAAGTATATGGAGCAGGTATGGAATGTGTTTCGAGTCTAAAACACGAGATAGGGTCCGTGATTCCAATTTTATTGGTTATAGCACTACAAAAAAAAAACCGATTTCGCGACAAGCAAATGTTGTCGCAAAAATTAAGTTTTTGTTGCAAAAGTAATTTAGCGACAACAATACGTTTGTTGCAGGTATTGTCGCTCTATATGAGTCACAGAATGTGTTTTGCGACGACTTTCGTACATTCGTCGCAGTATCAAAATCACGACACTATTTGTTTGACGCAGAAAATACGAAATGGCAACACAATATCTGTAGCCATAATGTCGTCGCAATGTATATATGTTGCAAAATATTTAAAGGGCGACAAGTGTGTTTGTTTCGAATGTTGAGTCACCGAAAGTATTTTGCGACAACTTTCGACCATTTATCGCAGTAACAAAATTGCGACACTATTTGTTTGACGCGAAAAATATGAAATGGCAACACAATTTTTGTAGCCATAGTCGCAATGTATATATGTCGCGAAAAAATTAAAGGGCAACAAGTGTGTTTGTTTTGAATGTTGAGTCACCGAAAGTATTTTGCGACAACTTTCGACCATTCATCGCAGTAACAAAATTGCGACACTATTTGTTTGACGCGAAAAATATGAAATGGCAACACAATATCTGTAGCCATAATGTCGTCACAATATATATATGTCGTGAAAAATTTAAAGGGTTGTTGCAACTAATGTTCCAATAAAGTTTTTACGACAAATATGTTTGTTTCGAATGTTGAGTTGCCGAACGTATTTTGTGATAACTTTCAACTATTCATCGCATTAACAACATAGCAACACTATTTATTTGCCGCAGAAAATATGAATTAACACAGTTTAATTTATTTCGTGATTATTTATATACGTAAGGGACGGAAATTGTGAACGTTAAGGCCACACAGTTTCTAGTTGTTCAAGTGTAACAAAACTAGTCCCGTGACACCTAGCTCCATTACCATGAAACAGATTATACTTCTGCTTTTCCTATATCGATGTAGAATACAATTTGTATAAACTTTAAATGATTTCCCATACACATTAAAATAAGAAAGTTATAATTACCGGTCATTTGTTCTATAAATTACAGATACATCCTACCAAGCAAGAATAAAATCTTACAAAGCAAAAAATGTAAGAAATAACAAATATAAGAGATCCTAAGAATCCAACAACAACATCATTGAATAGCATGTCATATCAAAGTAGAGTTCTGAGTATTTCAAAAGTTAATGCATAGGTACAAAACCCTTTTCAATTTTTTGGAACAGATCAGAAAACATGGTTCAATTATTAAAGCGAAAAAAGCAACCAACTTCTGTTATTATGAATAATTTCTCAATCTGACTAGTTGTGAAAAATAGATAGTTCCTGGTGCAGAATGACATAATCCATGCAGGATCATAAAAACAGGGAGGTTAATCGATATTTAGAATGGATTATATTTTGATCATTGACCTGCATCAGGATGAAGCATCTTTGGATCACCAGGACCGACCAGAATGTCAGTCACTCTTGTCATCTGGAATGACATGTATGTATTGAAGTAGTAAGGAGCAAACATGACGACAGAATCTCCAGCATCACACAGTGTAAGAACAATATTAACAAAGGCCTGCAATAATTTGGGAAATCATTTTATTAAAGGATAATTAATGGGCAGAATGGGACCAAATAATTATGTTCTTGTTACATTCCAAAATCCATAAAATTGCAATATACATCAACTAATTGGCTCCCCCGTGAAATCACACTCACTAACACCATAAGCAATTATTCTATTGAAATTAAAACAAAAATCACTTTATAAGATCAAAAAATTTAGACTTCTAAAATATCAATATGAAATTGAGAATGTTGGGTAGGGAAAGCATAGGAATCAAGGATAAAATGTAAGAATTAAAAAGAATTTTCAAGGGATAAATTTTCAAACCAAAAGAGATTAATAGCAAAGAAGAAAAATATTCAAAGTGAGAGGCAAGCCTATCACAAAATACACGCGGCGCGTGTGATTAGTAACCTCGGCAAACAAATAGAAGTCCAGAAACTATCCAAACATGGACGAGTAGTCCAACTGATTCTAAAAATCTAAAAAAATGTTTTTTTTTTTTTTTTTTTTTCAAACTTAATACCTGATTTGCACCATCAGTCACCATCACTGAGGATCTGTGTAAATTATTTTCATGCTGTAACTGCAACAAGAAAATGAAATGATTACTTTAGAAGAAGAAATAAAACCCCATAGGTGAAAATTTGCTAGACATGGTTGTATACAGATTTTAATTCCACTCAAAGGTCCTAATTTATATCATGAACCAGAAAATTGAACCAGTGAACCTTTTCAATTGACGATTATATTTAGTACATAAGAATTAATTACTGTGTGCCTAACTTTATTTCGTGATTATTTATATACGTCGCATCTTTTATTTTACAACATATAAAATTACTACGCAAAGTATTTTGTGACAAATTTTTTTTTTTTTTTTTTTTTATTATAACAAAAATATTCATCTACCATGTGTATCAAAATTAATTTAATAAAAAAAAAAAAAAAAAAAAAAAAAGGGAAAACAAAAAAATTATTAACAAATTGTTACAAAAAAACTAGGCAAGGCTTTGTTAGAATAAACAAAAATATCATCTACCTGGTATGCAATTCGGACCTTCGAACCATAAGCAACCCGAAAGTTCCTTAGAACTCCTTCCCAAATACTACACAAACTAAAGACCATCCAGACAGAAACAAGATTCCTACTACTTACCAATAAAAATTACAAAGATAAATCACAGATCAATCATAACCATCACAGATCGAAGGCTAAATTTTGCAACAGTTCACAATCCAAAAATTTAAACACAATCTACAATCGGACAATTTCAATTTTATAAAAACAAAATGGAAACTTGCATTGAATACACAGCAAATAAAACGAATATCCTAATAATACAGAAATGTGCCACCAATACATAATTATAAACAAATAATTGGTTCAGTTGATCCAAAGATAGACTAAGCTTTATATTGCAATTTAAAACCAAACCGACTTCTAGAAAAAGGGGCCCAACAAAACAAATCTTTCAATACAATCTAAGACAACATAAACAAGGAAAAAGAAAATCCGCTACACAACTTGATTACCTCCAAGATCAAAACAAATACTTAGAATAGGTCACCAAACTTGAAAAATAGAAAATAGAACTAAAATTTGGAAGAATAAAAAAACCTCAGGGACACCCAAACTCCACAATAATATTTGAGTAATTGCTATACGACAAGATCAACAATCATCATAATAAGCAATCAAATATATCCTCAATAGTGAGTTGCTCTAACCTTAAATGTCAATAAAGAAACTCTTATCAACTCTCGATAGATGCGTCGTCAGTACTCGAATCTAAATAGGAAAGGAAAAAATGTAGATAGTCATTATAAAATATAATAGAAAAAAACATTATGCAAAAAAGAGCATGATTCATTATACTTACCAATATCACTATAAGCATTATCATCTTCAACATCTAGAGATTTCTCATCTTCAAATATTCATTCAATGTATCATCTTCCTCTTCTGAATTATCATATATAACATTATTTATATTTTTATTTAGTGCTTCATTTTCAATAATATCTGGATCTACATCTCCTCTATGGCATACTTGAGTATCAAGATCTTCCTGTTGTATTGCCAAGACAATATCTGATGATTCATTTTCCTGAAATATTACTTGCTCACTACCCTCATCTTTTTTTTTTCAGGAATGTCCCATATGCCTCTATGTTGTACCTTTTCCACAACCTTCCATTGTGGACCCAACACTAGATCATCCATATAAAATACATGTTGTGATTGGATGCCAAGTATGTAGGAATCATCCATGTACCATTTGCGATTCACATTGATAGAAGTAAGATGGTAATCTACAACTATTCTTTTTTGTTTTGGATTATTATCGTACCAATTACACTGGAACAAAGTGACGCGGTAGTCAAAAACGTATACCAACTCAATAACGTCACATAGTATACCAAGAAAATTGATGTCATCTCCTAGCGCCATCACTTCACTATTTTGTGTTGTACGACAATCATCTCGATCTTTAACAAGGAATCGTACCCCATTAGCAATACAACCCGAATAGAAAAATATTCTAAAATCCGGTTTACATGCTAATGCATACAATTCTTTGCTCACAACTGAATCTTTTTTATTATATAATCTCGTTATCTGTGCTAACAAAAAATATTAATCAATATACCTTCAACCATCCACGAATGATACGTTGCATTAATAAATAAATAATATATATATTATAACTTACACGTGAAGCAAACCATCCAGGAAACAATTCTTTTTGTTTTTGTTCCAAATTGTTATGATTTTGTTGTTGCAATAGCTCCATATGTTCACTACAAAAGGAACATTCAATTAAATACTACAATACATTAGTAATTAATACAAAAAAAAATTTAAAAGTTGATTAAGAACTCACTCTAAATATTGCTGAACTTCATCACAATTATTTATGACAAACTAATGGGCTTTATCAATTTCCTGTTTTGAAAGTAACTTTGGTTTTGCATGACCTAATAGTCTAGTATTTTGAGAGAAAACAGACAAGCTTGCAGATCGAGCCCCACCATCGTCATTGCGCTCAGGTCGATTAAATATTGTTTCAATGTCGTTAAGATACATCGAGCAAAAAGTTAAAGACTCATTAACAATATATGCTTCAGCAATTGATCCTTCGGGTCGAGTTTTATTCTTAACATAACTCTTATATATATATATATATATATATATATATATATATATATATATATATATATTAGCAATTACCTTTCAATTGGATACATCCATCTAAATGCAACGGGACCTCCAAGTTTTGCTTCTTCAGGTAGATGAACAATTAAATGAACCATTACATCAAAAAATGCTGGTGGGAAAATTCGTTCTAGTTTACATAAAATTATAACAATCCCTTCTTCCAATTTCTCTAAATCATTTATATTCAATGTTCTTGAACATAATTGTTTAAAAAGAGAACAGAGCTAATTGCAGTACACACTTCCTTTCGCAAAAATTTTCGAATAACAATGGGAAGAAGTTGTTGTAACAGCACATGACAATCATGAGTTTTCAAACCTGATATTTTGCCTTCATTTTCACGTACACATTTAGAAATATTTGATGCATATCCATCAGGAAACTTCACAGATTTCAAGAACTTGCAAAATATTTTTTTTTTCCTGCAACGTTAATGTGTAAGAAGCATGAGGTTTCATAAATCCATTACCATGTGGTTTTAAATGCAATTCTTTTCTAATATTCATATCTTGCAAATCCAATCTAGCCTTATCCGTATATTTTGTCTTCCCTTCAACATTCAACAATGTTCCAACAATATTATCGTTCACGTTCTTCTCAATATGCATCACATCTAAATTGTGTCATAGTTTCAACTTCGACCAATACTCCAACTCGAAGAAAATGCTTTTTTGTTTTCCAGTTTATCTCATCTGGAGTTCGTTTTCTTTTTCTATCTTTATTACTAGGGTGCTTTCCAGGTTTCCCATACGGCACAGCATGTAATTGCTTTAAAATATCATCTCCTGATAACTTTTTGGGTGGTAGTCGTAATTCCCATTTACCATCATGTAATTTACTTTTTCTCCAAGGATGGTTAAGTGGCAAATAACGTCGATGACCCATAAAACATATTTTACTGCGTAACCTATGCGAAGAAGTATTCTCATTACATACTGGACAAGCTTTGTATCCCTTAGTGCTCCATCCTGATACATTTCCATAAGCAGGCAAATCATTAATGGTCCACATTATAGCTGCATAATAGGAAACATTTGACCACTATAGCATCAAACGTGTCAACACCAACTTCCCATAATTCTTTCAACTCATCTACTAGTGGTCTCAAATAAACATCAATATCTCTTCCTGGTGCATGTGGTCCTGGAATTAGCAACGACATCAACATAAACGGTTATTTCATGCACTTCCATGGGGGCATATTGTATTGCACTAGAACAACAGGCCACATGCTGTAGGAATTATGCATGGTTCCAAATGGATTGAAGCCATCAGTTGCAAGACCTAACCTAACATTGCGAGGATCTTGCATAAATCCTGGGTATAACTTGTCAAATTCTTTCCATGCCTCACCATCAGCTGGATGTCTTAAAACACCTTCTACCTCAACCCGACCTTCTGCATGCCATCTCATATCCTTAGCAGTATGTCTTGATATGAATAATCTTTGTAATCTTTTTTTCAATGGGAAATATCTCAATACTTTTTGAGGCACCTTTCTTCCCTTGCCAAAATTGGGTTTGTATCGTGGTTCATCACATTCTAGGCACCTAAGTGCAAATTCATGCTCTTTCCAAAATAATACACAATCATGCTTGCATGCATGAATAGTCTCATAACCCAATCCCAATTCACTTAGCATTTTTTTGGCATCATAAGTTGAAGTTGGTAATCCAATATCTTCTGGAAAAACGTTTTTGAGTAATTCCAACAACATATTAAAAGATTTGTTACTCCACTGATTCATAACTTTTATGTGCATCAATTTCACCATAAAGTTCAATAATGACATTTTAGAACCAGGAAACAAAGTTCGTTGGGCTTCAGTCATCATCTTCACAAACTGATTGCTCTCATCATTAGGCATTCGAGGTGAGAAATTATGATTTCCGCCATGTTCTTCTCCTTCCTGAGTTTGGTTAGCGCATAGATCTTCTAACATATCATTCATCTCATCATAATTTTCTTCTTCGTCCAATTCAAATGTATTTCTTTCAGCACAATCAAAGTCATTCTGGAGTTCCTCTCCATGAAAAATCCATCTCTCATAACTCGCAGAGATTCCAGAGTGGTATAAGTGAGATTCTACCACATCTAGTCACTGAAAGAATGCATTTTGACAATTTCGGCATGGACATCAAACCTTGTTGTTCTCATCCAGACATTGTTTTGCTACCTCCATAAATGAATTGATACAATCTAGATATTCTTCACTTAATCTATTATGAAGCCACATCCAACTCCTATCCATCATGTATGTCACTTTATTCACATAGACCAGCAACTACACATAGCATGAATAAAATTAGCAATTACACATAAGCATGTTGAAAATCAGCAACTACACATAAGCATGAAGAATTAATCAGAAATTAACAACTACTTTGGTAGAATAGCTACAGTGCATCATTTGGTAAGGATTGGAAATAAACCCCATACAAACCACAATATTTTATTTCTTTTTACTTTTTTCTAACATACAAATTGCACCTTTAACTTCACAAACTTTAATAAGAGAAACTATATGTTATATCCAATTGAATTAGATGTATATCAAACATCACCGGAAATGTAATTTCTTAATAAGAGAAACTATATGTTATATCCAATTGAACGAATCTTTACCGGAAAATGTAATTTCTTTATAAGAGAAACTATATGTTATAACACTGATAGGCAGATTACTAATGGTAAAGAGACAAAAGCATAACGGTAAAATCAGGTGCACATATGTTGGACTGTAACTACCGAGGTGCTCTTCACAATCTGGAAATGCTTGTGACATTAAAAGCTTACTAATGTATTTGGAGTAAATCAATGTAATCCGTATTGCGTCTCAAGACTTTTCTCTACACTTTCCTGGCCCTTAGCAGCATCAACTCGCACAACCTGTGGGTACAAGTACAGCAGACGAAAAGCAATTAAAGAACGATCAAGATTATGAAAAGCAGGATTGGTTCACTACTTCGCATATTCAGAGTCTTCGAAGTCAGACTTTCAACCAACCAATCATAAATATCTTTAAGCTTATGTTAAAAATCGACCCTGAAATCTTAATGCATTACATTTACTTGTTAAATCTAAACATACATGCAATGATCCGTTAGTGACAACATGGCAATTCTTCATTTAGGACTACTCAGGTCAATATATTAAATAAAATGGATTCAACAAGAAAAAAAATGTCTACATTTGAAGACTCGTTCATTCACTTCAAAGGCTAAACGACAAAAAAAAACAATTAAAGAACAACTAAATTTGCAAAGAATGCGATTGGCTCACTACTCTGCATATTCAGAGTCCTCGAAGTTAGATGTACAAATAACCCAATCATAAACTAAGAATATCTCGAAGCTTATGTAAGCAATCAACCCTTGAATCTCGACTTATAACATTTACTTGCCAAATCTAAACAAACATGAAATGATCCGTTGATGAAAACATGCCAATTCTCCATTTAGGATCACTCAGCTATATTAAATAAATTGGATCAAGAGCACCAGATACGATTTCCAAGAGCACAAGTTCAAAAAGGCCCTGATTCAATGCCTGAAATTATGAAGCTAAAAATAAACAATTAAACAGTAGCCCACTAAGCTCTTCCCAAACAAAATTAAAATTTGAACAACAACGAAATTTCAAAAGCAATTTTTTCATTTAATTTACAAATACAAAAAATCACTTCTTATCTAACCAAATTCAAGAGAATTTTTCAAACATGGGCACTTCTTTATCCCAATTGAGTTGAAACTTCATCGATAACCAAATGAAAATCCGAGAAATCAACTTCATAAAATCATTTACATGCAAGCATTGCAAAAATGAAAAAGAAGCACTTACAAAGTGAGAATCAAACTACTTATGCGTAAGAATTCATTGTGTTTCGTTTGCTGTACCTGTACCCACAAAAAAAACGGTGAGGAAAAATGAAGAATGAGTCGGAGCCATCAATTGGAGACATTATAAAACTTACCCCCGTTTGGTTCAAATGGGTTCAAACGGGTTCAAACTGTGTGGCGTCAACTGATAATCCAAATTTTCAAAATGCCTACTGAAACGGGTTCAAACCGTGTAGCATCAACTGATAATCCAGATTTTCAAAATGCCTACTGAAATCTGTTTAGCATTCCTGGAATCTGTTCTGAAATCCTGGAATCTGGAATGAAATACTAAATGAAGCTGGAATATGTTCAATTGGTTCAAACGGGTTCAAATGCAGATTTTCAAAATGCTGGAATCTGTTCTGAGAGTGAAATCGAAATCGAAAATGAGAGAGAATAGCTGTTGGGTTTCCACTGAAATGAGAGAAAATGGTCGTTGGGTTTCCACTCAATTGTGAATGGCGTTTTGGAATGTCTAGAACAAGGATGTAAAAATCGGTTTCCACTCAAACCATGTGGCGTCAACCAAAATATTTTTAAAACAAAAATATTTTTAAAACAAAAATATTTTTAAAACCAAAATATTTTTAAAACAAAAATATTTTAAAAAAACAAAAATATAACAAAAATATTTTTATAACCAAAATATTTTTAAAACAAAAATATTTAAAAAAATATATATAACAAAAATATAATAAAAATATTTTTAAAACAAAAATATTTTAAACCAAAATATTTTTAAAACAAAGTAACCAAAATATTTGAGATCGAGTATGGAATTCTATATGTATCTTTGAGATCGAGTATTGAATTCTGTTTAGTTGAATGAATTTATACTAAAGATAATTTACTACAGTAAACGCTTTTTGAATTGTCTCATGTAACTAGCGGTGGACAAGGCAACATGTTGAGGAGGGATACTTCTCGGAGATCACTAATTTAATCTGAAAACTATAAGTTTAATTGAAATTCAACCTTACAGGTCAATATTAGCTCCAATCCTGGGTTATTTTTCATAACGGTTGGTCGTGTCTTGGCAAGTGTTAAGCAATCCACAACTTATTCACTGATAATGTTATGGAGGGTCGATGGCTGGGCAATAATATCCAAATTAGTAAGACAATAAAGGTAACAATTCTTAGCATAGTGAGAAACGACGAATTGTCCGTCTAGTGTTCGCCTTTGATTCCTATAAATTCACTATATCGGTATATTTTTACTAGGTTTGGGAGTATGTCGGAGAATAGTGAGTGTAATTGAAATGCACTTGTAACAAATAATTGAACTTAAGAAAACAAACGTTTTTCTTATTTCATGAACAATCTTACAATACCTTTTAGGCTCTTCAATGCGAACACGATGGATAACAAAGTAGAATAAATAAATAGTGAAAATATTGAACTAAGAAACTTTAAGTAACGTTTTGACTAGCGAATGACTTCAAACGTTTTAAATCCATCATTCTGAATCGTTGCTAGCTTTCCGGAATGGGGCTATGGGCCCAAAATAGACACCGTATGCAAAAGTTACGCTATTTTCTCCGAACGCCGACCACCCGAGCATTCCAAATATGTTGCTTTGATCTTCAATAGTAACCTTGACGCATAACGGAAGTATAAGATTTACCGGCGTAGGACGAAAATTGGAATCCACCAAGAAGAACAATTTTAGTTCAAAATGGAATGATGTTAATTCAATTGGAAAAATTTTGATTGACTGCCGACCAAACTTTAACTGCAATTTTGAGGTTGAAAACGACCTCAACTGGGCTCTGCCCTGTTGCCACGGCATGGGGCTCCACTTCCCGTTTCCGAAAACATATTATAATAGAAATTCTGACGTTCGAGCTAAAAGTTATGCCCGTTTGAAGTTAACACCTGTTTTCTTGCCCCCTTTTTTCCATTCTCTTGTTCAATTATCCTTCAAACTTTAACCCCAGTCGTCCTACATCTAACATGATCAACTGTATGTCACTATATGAATCACAAAAATTAATAATGTTTTTGAATTATAAAATTAATTTTTTATAAAATAAAATCGAAATCTTATATCATTACATACTCCTACTCGAAAAAATGGGATTGTTATAGGTTTATTTTCCCTCCTCTAAAGTGCAAACCAAAAACGTTTTTCCTTTTAAATAAATCCATATAAGAAGGGTATACCAATAGTTTTAAACCTTTTTTTCCTTTTTAAATAAATCCATAAATAAAGGGGTAACACCAATGGTCCATCAATCTGGAGGGAAAGTTTTTGCTTCCCTCTTTATTTTCATCATCTCTATCTATAAGTATTACTAGGGTGTTTTTCTTCATTTTGTAAGTTCTCGAGACTATGATTCAATTTTATATTTTGTATTTTCAGTTTCTTCTTGATCTATTTTGTATTTTCGGTTTCTTCTTGATCTATTTTATTTTCGGTTTCTTCATCTAATTTATTTTCATTTCTTTGTTTCATGTTGATTCTCTTGGTCGTTAATCAAAGGTCGTTCATACAAGAATTCATGATCCAGGTAGGTGAACAGATCCGTTTTCCCATCTGATGATGAATAGATTTCTACCAATAAATTCATCCTAGTTGCATGACGTTTATAACCTGTTGCTTTTTGACGTTTATAACCTGTTGCTTTTTGAATAACCTGTTTTTTTTTGAAGAATCAAACATTCAGAAATTATGAATAACCTGTTGTGTCTGTTGCTCAAGATTTTTTTCTTTGCTGTAAATGTTTTTCTTTGCTGTAATGTGTCTGGTTTTATAGTTACTGTAAATTACATGCTGTTACGTTTATAACATGTTTTTTTTATTTGCTGTAAATGTGTTTGCTGTGATTCAGAGGTTGCAAGATTTGGGTTCTGTTAAGGAAAATTTCTGGTCCTATAGTCCTACTTTGAACTAATGAAAATGAGTGTAATGTGTTTGCTCCCGTTAGTTCTAACGATTATCCTATAGTTTAACAGTGACCTCAAACTCTTGTTAGTTTTTATTTTTAAACCTGATCAGCCTTTCAGAGCCTGTTGCTGATAGAAAATTAGACTCCTCCCAGGCCTTGAGCTGATTGCAATTTTAGCACTGTAGTTCTCTCTTTCTAACAAACTCTGCGTGTAGCTAGAAAAGAATAATATACAAGTAGAACTTCATTTTTTATATAATGGAGAATACAGATTACCTCATAATTGGTGTCGATTTGTCTTCCAACTTGAATTTATCATCTGCTATCCATGACATAATGCCTTGCCCTCTGGCAGAAAGCAATGGACTTAACCCCTGAGTGAAGTCTAAGAAAGAAGTTAATCCCCAGTCATATCATCTACAAAACCTATAATGCCTAAAAAGTTTTAATTAACGATTTGATCGATTTGGCCATTACATGATTTGCATTGATTATTTAAATTACACTCAATACACAAGCCAAGATCTCACAATAAAAGTCATATTTAGACACAAGATGTACGAGGTGGGGTGCATGTCTAGTGCATAAACAATTATGCCAGAGAAGTTAATTCAAGAAAAACACATTCCTTCAACTCTACCTCCAATATATTGGAAACACTAAAGTCTCCTTAAAAATGCTTAAAACCAATATATAGGAATGAATAATAATGTCCAAAGTATAATTTCAGTATAAAGGTAGAAATAGAAGAAATGATCTAACAGAAGTCTGGATGATGCATTACTACATAATATACTGTAATGCACAGTATCTGGATGATGCCTCAGACTTCGACAACTTCAATTACTGGAATCCTTAAATTCAATTCAATCTAACAGAAGTCTCATCATTATTTGTGGATACGACTTTTCCGCAACACCTGCCTGAATACTTGGGAGGGAGATTGTATGTCGGAAGTAAAATTTTGAACTCTGTTGCTTTGATTTCCTGAGTAATTTTGTATTTTTGATAAGTCTGAATACTTAAAGGTCCAGATCCTTTTTTTTCTTGATAGATAATGGCTTCTCGAACAAGAATTGGCAGGAAAAATAGAGTGCTTAGTACATTATACGACCCACCTTCAGACGTTTCCTTGTCGAAGGCATCATGCAAGGATCCATTGTCTCAGACAAGTAATGTCCAAGTTCCTACTCCATTAACTCAACCTCTTCAGGTTCCTGCCCCATTATCTCAGCCTCAGCCTCAGCCTCAACTTAATTCATCACAAGCAACCACATTGACCCATGAGACCATTCTCAATTCCAACGATAATCATTTATCTTAATGTTTATGATATAAAATCATCCTAACGTATACATTTAATTGATAGAAATCTCATTTTTTGTTTATACATTCAATTGATATAAAATCATCCTAATGTCTATAGATTCCCATTCTTTGAAGAGGAAGGGGCGTGGTCTTACAAGAGGCAAGGGCACTGATGATATCGTCAGTGTAGCTGGAAAAATATCATTGGAGATTTCTAAAACAATGGGAAGAGCGATTGGAAATCAGCAAGCACGTTTAGCTAGTGAATGGGGCTATGTCGTTCGATCATTTGCTCCACTCCGTTACAAAAGATGGATCGACATACCCAATGAAGAGAAAAATAAATTATATGATCGAGTTTTGGTATGTCATAAACAAATTAACGTTTTACAAAATTTTGTTGAATAGTTATTAGTTTCCCATAGTTTAATAAATAATTTATTTATATATACACTTTTTCTTTTTCTGGTAGGCAAAGTTCAAGCTTGATTTGACAGTTGAGCATGTCCATAAATGTGTGAACGATACTTTAGCGAGAAGATATCGTGATTATAGATGTAGACTTAAAGAGAAATATTTCAATGAAAAAACATTGGATGAGGCAATAAAGAATTGCCCACCTTTTGTAACTCAAGTTGATTGGGAATGACTATGTCACTATTGGTCTACCCCTGAATTTCAGGTAATTTTTTGTTTTTAAATATTTACACTTGTAATATGAATAATCACATAATTTATCTGCCATGTTAAAATAATTAATATAATGAAATATAATAAATTATAATAATGAGTTAATTATTTATTTCATATATGAATTAAATGCAGGCACTATCTACGCGTAATGTAGCAAGCCACAACTGTATTAAATATAATCATCATGGCGGATCAAAATCATTTGTTGCACGTCTTGAAGAAAATGTAATATTTTCTTTCGAATTTATGGATAAAAATATATTTATGTAACACGATACATATTACTTCAAACAGAGATCAATAACTAAAGACAACGCACAAGGAGAAATAGAACTTTATTATGAGACTCATTATAATGAGAAGAAAGGCTGGGTAAACGATGAAGCGCGAACAAGATATGTAAGTATATTAACAATTTATTCATCGTTATTGAGATTTTATATGTATTCAGTTATTAACATATATCTCTTCTTCTCTCTCTTTACTTATATATAGGAGATGATGCTTCAGATTAAATAGCAACATGTTCTAGATGGATCTGATTCCCCTACTGAACTTGAGATTATGCAACAAGTTTTAGGAAAATCTAGAGGTTACATTAGAGGACTTGGACATGGTCCAAAACCTGCCTCAAACCACTATGTTCATTTGACATCGGTTGATACTGAATCAATAGCCCTTCGAGAGCAAATGAAAAAGCAGGAGCAGGAATTATTGGATATGCGTGCTAAGCTTTCTCAATTTGAGACACTAATGCATAAGTTCGTATCGAGTCAAGGTGGCACGTCTCCACAACAATCTGAACCAGCATCAATAGTTTAGAATGTCCTATTGATAATATATGAATTATGATTTCTTTAATTATTTGCTTTAATTGTGAGACAATTATTTTCCTTTATGGATTTGTTTGACCGAGTAGTCCTTTTTTGCATGTTATTATATTATGTGATGGAAAGTTTAATCGTATAATGAATTGTTCTTAAATTTTTTGGTTTGACTGAGTAGTCCTTTCTACTTACAAAACTCACTCGCCTAATCTAGGTATTTATGCACACAAAAGAGTATAATTTCAGGTATTAACTACCTAACACTTGGCGATAAAATTTCAAGATATCAAACTTTACAAGTACTATTTTTTGGTACTTATTTTTTTCATCACAATCTTCGCGACCCCACTCTAAAAATGTGTCGCGTTAAATCACTTATTGCGACAATTAAAGCAAATAATTAAAGTTTTATGTCGCCTTCTATTTTTGGTACTTATTTTTTTCATCACAATCTTCGCGACACACTCTAAAAATGTGTCGCGTTAACTCACTTATTGCGACAACATTTTGTATGCCGCGAAAAATCTTATCGCGAAATCACGATTAGAATTTTTAGCAACAAATATTTATTATCGCGAAAACTAGACCTTATTGCATCACAAGCATCTTGTTGCAATAAGTTTGTCACCATAAGTTTCCCACCAAAAATATTTTTGCTTCCCTCATATTTTTGGCGACATTCTTTATTATTTGTCGCACATTCTCACATTTCACAACAACGTTTTATGTCGCCTTCTATTTTTCTCATCACAATCTTCGCAATCCCACTCTAAAAATGTGTCGTGTTAAGTCACTTATTGCGACAACGTTTTGTATGTCGCGAAAAATCTTATTGCGACGCGAAATCACGATTACATTTTTTAGCAACAAATATTTTTTATCGCGAAAACTAGACCCTATTGCATCACAAGCATCTTGTTGCAAGAAACAAATGTTTGTCGCCATAAGTTTCCCACCAAAAATATTTAGGCGACATTCTTTATTATTTGTCGCACATTCTCACATTTCATGACAACGTTTTATATCGCCTTCTATTTTTTGGTACTTATTTTTTTCATCACAATCTTCGCGACACACTCTAAAAATGTGTCGCGTTAAATCACTTATTGCGACAACGTTTTGTATGTCGCGAAAAATCTTATCGCGAAATCACGATTAGAATTTTTAGCAACAAATATTTATTATCGCGAAAATTGGACCCTATTGCATCACAAGCATCTTGTTGCAAGAAATAAATGTTTGTCGCCATAAGTTTCCCACCAAAAATATTTTGGCTTCCCTCATATTTTTGGCGACATCCTTTATTATTTGTTGCACATTCACATTTCACGACAAGGTTTTATGTCGCCTTCTATTTTTTTCATAATCTTCGCGACCCCACTCTAAAAATGTGTCGCGTTAAGTCACTTATTGCGACAACGTTTTGTATGTCGAGAAAAATCTTATCGCGAAATCACGATTAGAATTTTTAACAACAAATATTTATTACCGCAAAATCTAGACCCTATTGCATCACAAGCATCTTGTTGCAAGAAATAAATGTTTGTCACCACAAGTTTCCCACCAAAAATATTTTGGCTTCCCTCATATTTTTGGCGACATTCTTTATTATTTGTCGCACATTCTCACATTTCACGACAACGTTTTATGTCGCCTTCTATTTTTTGGTACTTATTTTTTTCATCACAATCTTCACACCCACTCTAAAAATGTTTCGCGTTAAGTCACTTATTGCGACAACATTTTGTATGTCGCGAAATCACGATTACATTTTTTAGCAACAAATTTTTTTTATCGCGAAAACTAGACCCTATTGCATCACAAGCATCTTGTTGCAAGAAATAAATGTTTGTCGCCATAAGTTTCCCACCAAAAATATTTTGGCGACATTCTTTATTATTTGTCGCACATTCTCACATTTCACGACAACGTTTTATGTCGCCTTCTATTTTTGGTACTTATTTTTTTCATCACAATCTTCGCGACACACTCTAAAAATGTGTCGCGTTAAATCACTTATTGCGACAACGTTTTGTATGTCGCGAAAAATCTTATCGCGAAATCACGATTAGAATTTTTAGCAACAAATATTTATTATCGCGAAAACTAGACCCTATTGCATCATATTACATCACTTATCCCTCATATATTTGGCGACATTCTTTATTATTTGTCGCAACTTCTCACATTTCACAATAATTTTTTATGTCGCCAAACGTTTTTCGGTACTTATTTTTCTCATCACAAACTTCGCGACAAACTAAAAAAATGTGTAGCGTTAAGTCACTTATTGCAACAACTTTTTGTATGTTGCAAAAAATCTTATCTCATATTTTGACGCCTTGCTTCCCTCATATTTTTTACGACATTCTTTATTATTTGTCGCGCAACTTTTCACATTTCACGACAACTTTTTATGTCGCCAAAGGTTTTTTTGGTACTTATTGCAACAACTTTTTGTATATTGTGAAAAATCTTATCGCGAAATCACAATTCGAATTTTTAGCAACAAATATTTTTTATCTCGAAAAGTTGACCTTATTGCATCACAAGCATTTTGTTGCAAGAAATAAAGGTTCGTCGCCCTAAGTTTCCCACCAAAAATATTTTGACGCCTTGCTTCCCTCATATTTTTTACGACATTCTTTATTATTTGTCGCAACTTTTCACATTTCACGACAACTTTTTATGTCGCCAAAGGTTTTTTTTGGTACTTATTGCAACAACTTTTTATGTCGCCAAAGGTTTTTTGGTACTTATTTTTCTCATCACAAACTTCGCGACAAACTAAAAAAATGTGCCGCGTTAAGTCACTTATTGCAACAACTTTTTGTATGTTGCAAAAAATCTTATCGCGAAATCACAATTCGAATTTTTAGCAACAAATATTTTTTACCGCGAAAAGTAGACCGTATTGCATCACAAGCATTTTGTTGCAAGAATTATAGGTTTGTCGCCCTAAGTTTCCCACCAAAAATATTTTGACGCCTTGCTTCCCTCATATTTTTTGCGACATTCTTTATTATTTGTCGCAACTTCTCACATTTCACGACAACTTTTAATGTTATCAAAGGTTTTTTGGTACGTATTTTTCTCATCACAAACTTCGCGACAAACTCAAAAAATGTGTCGCGTTAAGTCACTTATTGCAACAACTTTTTGTATGTCGCAAAAAAATCTTGTCGCTAAATCACAGTTTTGTTGTAGTGTAGTCAATATAACTCTTGGATGATCCTTTTAATGTGCTTGCCCATTACTTTATTTCTTAGCCCAATGGCTTCCTCTTATTGCCTTATGCTTCATATTTTCTGCCTTGTTTTCTCTCTGCCTTTGTGGCTCCTCTTGCAAACACTATTATCTTGTGTTCTTGTGGGTATATTAATAGTGCCAACCAAAGAGTTATAACATTAGTTGTGGGTTGGAGAATTTGGTTAATTGTGTTTGAATTGGTAAGTTTAATCTAAGCCCGGATTCCATGAATCAAATGTCCATTATTCAACATGTATGCTATCATTGATCAACGTATAAGAATTACCAAGTGTCAAATATAAGTAGTGCTCATAGTGTAACTAAATTCGTAGATCTATGATTGTATTAATCTAATTAAAGACAATAATTAGTACATATCAGCTCAAAATCACAGGACCGTACTAACGAAGCGCAAATTACAATAAGTATTCTCATTAATCACATGCAATCTAATGCTTAAAAATACATTTATTTAATCAATCTATTAATTCCTAAATTACCCTTCTGAATTAGTAGCTCGATCACCATACAAGACATTAAATGTCAAATAAAATTAGTGCATGACTGGTAACTAATTCTTTCTCGATGACACTATTAGTCTAACTAAATTTGAAATACATTAGTTTATCTGTGGTAATGGACCTCTCAACTTAATCACTGTAACAAACTAATAAAATGTAAAGTACAACTAGTATGCCAACTACTTGTAAAGGAGATGGGAAAAAAAAAAGACTAAAGAGCTCAATGAACTAACTGCACCACTGTTGTAATCAAACCGACTTCAGCCCTTGATCACAGTCATTTGGCTGATAAAACTATGACACCGATTAGGTTTTCCGCAGATGTGTGAGGTATAATAACCTATTTTTTTATTTGAAATGGGCTCCGTCAGCATACATGTGGGATAAATCTAGAAATATTAGTGTAGTAGTTATCATGTTGTAATCGTCACTGTTCTTCACTTGTTGGTAACGTAAGTAAGATGATACACTATGATCGATAAAGGAAAAAACGTGTAGTTCCCATATTGCATCGTCCATTATAATTGTGTGCCAAACGTAATAATTGCTAACTACATTGTTTTGTGTTCTCTCATTAATTTCATAATTACCTCTTGCTCTTTATTCCTACTCCATTCGAATGAGAGTGTCTTCTCTCCATACACCCTCTAATTGTACTACAAAATATTATTCCAAATACTTAAGAAATTGGATCCCATGGAGAAACCATTTGAATAATGCTAACTATCGCCATTATTGATTAACACAGGCTAAGTGATAATGATCCCACTATCACATCGACATCAATTAATGATTCAACCAATTTTGACTATTAACCAACATTACCAACTATAGTAAAAACTTAAATTACTATTTAGTGGTTTGCATACAGAATTAGCAAACTCTATTAAAGAATTTAATACAATACTATATTTATTAAAGAATGACAAATGGAATTATTCAATACGATGATAAATGGAATTATTCAATATGAATGATAAATGGAATTATTCAATACGATGATACGATAAAAGAATGACTCACAAAGTAGCACATATAATTAGTGCACATACGGTAATTGACGATCAACTCGATGGCATATTAATCGATCATCATATACCATTAGTATAGGTACGGATATTGACCTCTCTGCTCAATCACTCTACCAAACAAACACAGCCTAAAGTACAATTAAGATTCTCATTGATCACATGAAATCCAGTACTCAAAAATATATTTATTTACACGCTTTTATTCCTAATTGCACTTCTGAATTAGTATGAGAGCTTTGTATGGTAAATGACTTCTCAGCTCGACAACTAAATGAGACTTACCAAGTGTAGTAATGTATTTTTTATTCAAAATGCTGCCCGTTAGCATGCACTTAGGTCAAGTCTTGTATCAGTTCTCATGTTGTAACAGTCGCACCTCTTCAACATGTTTGGCACACGAGGAAAATAAAACAGTACAACCAAAGAAGGAAAAAACTTTAAGTTTTCTAGGTTATATCGTCCAATATAATTTAATACTATGTACCAAAATTAATTAGTGCCGACTGTTGTATTGTGTTTTTTTTTTTTTTTTTTCTGTAATTCATTTCATATATAGCCTCTTCTGTTTATAGTCAATAGATATGTTTCATTTCCTAGACTGTATCGCCCAATATAATTTAATTCTCTCTATTCCTATCTCCATCTGAATGAGAGCCTCTTCTCTCTAGGGTTTATAGACACAAACTCTCTCCTCTTCTCTGCTTCGGCATAAAAGAATCCAAAGGTAAGTTTCATAAACATTTTCTGGACGGTGTTCTCTTTCTCTACATTTCTAAATACTTTCACACAAGCACCCAGAAATGTACATATAAAAAATGCACACACACACTGAAATAACTTTTTCTCTCTTTTTTCTAGTATTCCTGCAGCCATAAGAAGATTCTTTGATGTGAAATCCTGTGTTTTCAAAGTTGTTACAAGTATACATGTGAAAAAATACATTTTCAAGACTGACTTGAATTTTTCAGTGGAAATAAAGGTTTTTACATGTTCTTTTGCACAAAGGGAAATCTGGTAAAAATCCATTTTAAGAAATTTTTTCTGTACAAGATTAATTTCTAAAAAAGGGTACACATAAACACGCACATTGCTAGCAAAAAATATTTCTTTCTCAGTTTCCTTGTACTTCTTTTGCAGCCGTAAGAAGATTCTTCAATGTGAAATCCTCTCTTTTTAAAGTTGTTATATATGTGTGTGTGAAAAAAATATATTTTCAAGATTGCCTTCAATTTTTTGAGAGGGGAAAAAGTCTTTTAAAATGTTATTTTGTGCAATGGAGAAGCCTAAAAAATTGCATGTAAGAAATTGTATTTGCAGAAGATCTGTTTTTCATTTTTCATTTTTCATTTTTCTTTTTCTCTTTCATTTAGATTCCATTTTTTTTTTCCTGATGTATGATATATACCTTGTGTTTTTATTTTGAGAAAGGCACTTAAATTTACTCTTGGATTTGAGATTTTTATGGATCCACTGAGCGTGCCCTTGACGTGCAATGACTTCAAATTACATAATTTTCACAGACCTCATTTTCTTTTCCAGAATTGTGAAACATGGGTCATTCTGCTCATGACAACAAAAAAGCCATTGATGCATTGGTGGGCGGGTTAGTTTGGGTCCTAAGGCAAAATGGTTATTGGTGGCCAGGTCGGATTCTCAGGCCGGATGAATTGCCCGAGACCATATTGTCTGTGCCAAGATCAGGAACACCTATACAGCTCCTTGGGAGAGAAGACACATGTTTGTAAGTGCCTCTTTTTGTGTTTATAATTAAATCATTCTTTATAGTTAAAGGTTAGGACCTTTATTTAGTTAGCCTCGTGTTCATGTGTCATTAAGCCCCTGTTTGGTACACATTACAATTTTCATTCTCATTATTTTACTTATTTTCAATCACACATTCTTTAATAAGATAATATTTTCCATCACATCAATAACTTTTCCTTCCTTTTCAACCACACATTCTACATCAATCTACTATTCTAAAATACATTCTTCCAAAATAATGTAGCTCAAACACACCCTAAGTGAAGTATAAACACACCCTAAGTGAAGTATAGTCATTAGATAATAGTTTCATTTAATTTGAAATCACCCAAAAATAATTGCAAGGTAGGTTTTCCTGTTGTTACCTTCGAATCATTGGCAGCAAATTTTTGTAACTTTTTGTCTTATTGGCTATCATTGTTTCTGTCATATCATTGGCAATAGTTTTTGTAATGTTTTGTTGTATTTGGCAATCATCGTTTTCCTCGTATCATTGTAATGTTAATGGTGCAGAAGGTTGTTTCACTTTTAAGTATGATTGTTGTGTCTCTTAAATCCTTCTACACTAAGTGTGAGTTCACGGGAACGCTAGTTTTAAATACTTGACTCTAGCTTCGAGATAAATTTATCTGTCATGAGCGAGGCAACAGACTCTGAGAAGATGAGTCTGTTTTTAGAGCATGTTTGGCTAAGGTTAAATGTAAGTACTCAATTTTTGGTAAATTCTCATTTCTTAAAAACCTGTAGAGTCTTGCACTCATACCATTTGAAGGGCAAGTTGATATGCAATATTGAGAACTATCCATAAAAGTCCATTCCTGTGTGTCAATAATTGATAGATTTTGTTCATTTTGCACTATATGTTTAGTGATTACTTAAGTTTCTTTTTCCGGTCAGTGTTTTATATTTCTTAAAAGATCCTTGAGTTCAATCTCTACGTGAGATGATTTGTATTATTGCCAAATTTCTTTCAGGAATTGGTATAATCTCGAGACATCAAAAAGAGTTAAAGCTTTTCGTTGTGGGGAGTCATACATTCAGAAAGCCAAGGCATCCGCATCTAATTCATCAAAGAAGACGGGGGGGGAGATATGCCCGCAGAGCTGATGCCATAATTCATGCACTAGAGATTGAAAGTGCTTTTGAAGATTTTGACAAAGATTCCAGTAGTTCAGAAGATTATTTGGATTCAGCAGAGGAACGGTCCGCGTCCATAGCATCAATTGGGAAGCCGCATCATATGGTTCCCTCTTCAGGTATGATTTGGTTGAATTTATACAAAGGTACAAACAAATTCATAACCTTTGGGCAATATTAAATTTTGGGCTATCTTTCATGTTACTTAATGTCATAAATGCACATTGTTTCACCTAAGGTATGATGCTAACATTTATATTAATGTCTATATTCTTTATACATGTGACATTGTTTTAAAAAAAAAAAAAAAATTGTTTTCTGATAATCCCAAAATGTGAGGGAGACGTGATTGAGCATATTTGGCTAAGCATAAAAATAAATTTTATTTATATTAAGGCTTTAAGTCAAACATGCCAATTGTGATATTTCTGTTTGGAGGCGACTGTCATGTTATTTAACCTTTCTCAACTTCCAACTATTTTATCCTTGTTTTTAGTTAATCCTTGTACGATTTGAGTGCCCATATATGTGAGTAAGAATTCCACATGCAGTGGTTTGCACATACATCTAATTTTATTTCAGCATGTTTGGGTAAGCCTAAAAAAAGAGTAAAAAGGTACTTTCTCATAAAGTAAGTAGATACTTTTGTAAGGAATGTTTTTGATCGAAATAGTCCTCCCAAAAAGTGATTTCTAAACAAACTAAAAAATGTTTTGAAAAAAAATCCACTTAAAAATACCTTTAAAACTTAGACATATGTTGGGCACGTTTAAAAAGTTATTTTATGTAGTTTTACATGGTTTTTGCATGCAATCGGTGTAAGATACTTTCATAAATCCTTATACTGATGTGCTGTATTGATTAGGCACTTTTGTGTGGAAGCAAAAACGAAGGAGGAGGTCAAGGTCGAGAAAACCGGATGGTTATGTGTACATGTCAGATACCATTCTAGACAGCTTTTTTGGAAAGTCGGGACCAATTACGAATGTTAATGTTGAAAAGTCATCTGTTCATCCTATGAAACCTCAGACACGAGGACAAGCTCATGAACTGGCAGTTCCCCAGAGGTTAATGCCCCATCGCCAGTCACGTTCTATTGTCAATCCGAAATATGACCTCTCAGATTTTTATCTTGGAGACTGTAAAGATGACTCTGGCTTGTATGATGTTACTCTCAATGTAAACAGGTGCTACCAACCGCAACATGTTCCAAATATTTCTCTAATGAGCAAGTTAACCGGTGAATCAATCGTTGGCCACCCACTTAATGTTGATGTTTTAGAAGACGGCATGGTTATTGAAAAGAGGCCACGTGGAAGGCCACACACTAGAAATGTCAAGCCACAGCGCCTGATCCCACCAGTGAAATCACCAAAATTGAAGAAGCGCAGGGGTTCTTTGAAAAAGACCAGGAAATTTGCTTCACTTACTAGTTCGCCGGAGCCAGAGGAGATTCCAATGATCAACGTGCTCGCCAACCCAGTTGTAGCTTGCATCCCGCTGAAGGTGGTGTTCAGCCGACTTAATGCAGCATTGAATAGCTCTATCTGAGAAATCTATTTAGTTTTCATCAAGGATTTATATTTAATTAGGCTGGTTAATTTAGTTGTTATTTTTTTTTTTTTATTTGGAACTATGTTCAGTTAGTTGCATTGTATAAAGTAATTTAGAGGTACTCCTTGATATAGATTTAATCTGTCAAGGGCATCATGATGAGTTACTATTAATTTGCTGATTACTTCAGGTTTGACAGATGTAATAATTTTTCTGTTTTAAAATCATGTTTGTCTGAGTTTATAATTATCTCCATATATTATAGCTAGTTTATTTGTACCTCTTTATAAGACAGCTATCCTTTTCAGAAATTTTTATCAAAATCAAGTGACAAATGGTTATATAAAATCAAGTAGAAAGTACGAGGTAGTTTTTTGGTAAGAGATGCACAGAATTCAATTAGTACAACTAGATGCAGGGAAAAATGTTTGTTGTCCAAACCAAGCATAAATTAAAACCAATATTGTATACAAGACTCCTCTTCATATATCATTTAAATTGTATTCATAATGAGTTCAATCACATCTTAAATTAACACTTTCTTTTTCTTCTTCAATGATATTTAACATGGTCCTGTTCAACATATAATATAAACTACGAATATTTTCTCCTGTGTACACACAAATGAGAAAAAATAAAAAATAAATAAAAGGCCATTTTCATTGTTTTACAAGAGCACATGACCCTATAATGTACTATTCAATTCGTTTTTTCTAAATACAATCATGCACATTTTGTTACACAGATTTTAATTCTTAATAAAAAAGAATGCAATTTACAAGAGTAAAAATTATTATATTTTTATACCACATTTTAAAATTGTAAAATAGAGTATATATTGTAGGAATAGAAATGAATATAATCAAAGAAGAATTACACTCAAACATGTAATATAAATTTATCAAAAAATAGTGGAAGTCAGGTTGAGTCCCTTGTTACTATTACTAGTGTAGAACATGTGCAATGCACATAATTTTAACATCATAGTTAATTACGTTTAAATTTTAAAAAAAAAATCTAATTTGATATTTAAAATTATTATGCAATTAATATAATAATACCAAACGGAGCTTTATAGCGCGTTCTTGAAATCCAATATCTATAATCTATTATGAATAAATAATATTGAATAGTATGTTAGAAAATCATTTATATTATTCCGCATTTTTATTATATAACTCCACATTAATGTTATTGATAGTTCTAACGAATGAGAAGTTTGGAGTTATATATATTCGTAGGAACCCACGGTCTTACCCGTGAGTACGCACTAGGTAAATGTCACTCCATGTGCAGTAGTCCACAAACCACACAAGAAAGATAAACCGCACTAAAGAAGCCCGGTGCAACGAGCTCGACCGAGAAAGTGTTGGCAGGATTCAAACTCGTGACTTTCGATCTCCATGTTCACCCACTCCACCAACTTGACCACCCCCGAATGGGAGTTGTAGATTTATATTATATCTATGGAGTTGAGTACATACTTAAATTAAAAACAACGGTTTCTTTTGTCTTTTGTAAGAATCTTAGACAATTTGTTCAATGGAAAGATAAATGTGAACGTAGTTTTCAGAAGTTGAAGCAGCGATTGTTTAATACGTTTACAACTCTAATATTAAGAATACCCGATGGTTAGAATGAGAGAATGGGTCCAAGCAGGGCTTGGGATGTGTGCTGGTGCAATAGAGGATGATTGCCAATGCTCTTAGACATTTGAAGCAGTAGCCAGAGGAAGGTGATTGCCAATGCTTTTAGACATTTGAAGCAGTAGGAGCAGTATTGTCTAACGCATGACATGTAACTTGCGACAATTGTTCATTGACTAAACATGACATCATTATTTTTACGGCAGAAAGTGTAAAATTTACACAGGCCAAAAAAGTCTCAAATTCTTCTTTTCCTAAAGGAAGTTAAATATGAGACGACGAAGGTGATTGGAATTGGTAAATGACCATTAAGATTTTAAACGATATGCTTTGAGCTTATTTGTAGGATCTTAGAGGCAATTGGGATCACACCTAACACTGGTGGAATTTGCATATAATAACAACTTCCAATCTACTATAGGAATGGCACAATATGAGGATCTCTATTGCAAAAGGTAGAGATCACTGTTTGTTACAATATGGGTGTGACCCGAATTCTTTGTTGAAGATAATTTTGACTTTAATTTAAAGTGCACATTAATTAGAATCATATTTGGAATGCAATTGTGAAATCTTATTCAAGGTTTTTTGGCAACTTCTAATTGAAGTTCTACTTGAAAGTCCATTGAGAGTAGAAATTTGTATTGGACTTAAAAAGAAGACTTTGGAACGAAAAAAAAAACATCATTGGAAGGAGTTTGGATTAGAGACAGCGCCGGGTTGCGGTGCTTAGGCGCTAGCAGCTGTAAATAATACAACAAGGTCAGCAGTGGCGCTGCAACGCCTGGAGAGTGGTTCCACGGCGCCACATGTTCTGCTTTTTTTGGTCTCCTTTTCTTTTTGGACTCCGTTTTGGCATACTACTTCATCTACAACTCTACTATGAGGGTTTGGACTTCCCTAATTTTTCCCCATATGTAGATGACTCTTTATTGTATTTTTCAATAAGTTGGAAACATTGTAAACACATTATATTTGTATTCTTTCTCCATATTATAATAAAATCTCAGTTCTTTGCAAATTGTTTTATTCTTATATTCTTGTGATCTTTACTTCATATTGTGGTTATAATCTCTTATCTTTTTATAACAAATTGGTATCATAGTATTACAGTTTCCATAACATTGTCCACTGGGATGAAGTTAGAAAAAATAGAATTTTGGATCTAGAAATTGTTGAACAGACAGTTGAGGACGTTGACAAGAGTAGGCCCACAATAAAAGCAACGCAAGACAATCATAAAAGCTGTGCTGATAAGACAAGAAGGGATCTGGAATTTTAGGTTGAAGATAAAATTTTCTTGAAGATAGAACCAATGAAGGGTGTCCTCAAATGTGGGAATAAAGGAAAACTCACACCGTGATATATTGGGCCTTTCAAAATATTTGAAAGGTTTGGTAATTTGCCACATCATTCTCTATCGCTCAAATAGCAGTGCAAAATGTATTTCATATATCGGTAACTAGGAAATACTTGCACGATCCCGTCTATGTTGTGAATGATCACTAGTTGTTGGATGTGAAGAACCACCAATCATTACATTGGAAAGAAAAGTACAGAAGTTAAGAAATAAAGAAATCTAGTCAATCGAAGTTCAATGGTGTCTCCTAGAGTGGAAAGGGATACTTGGGGAAGAGAGAGAAATCAAAGCCTAAGTATCCAACACTCTTCGCCTTACCACATGGTAAATTCCGAGGACAAATTTTTTTAAGGTATAACGGATGTAGCACCCCAAAAATTTAATAGCATTCACATATAATGCACTTTAGATTTCTATAATTACCGTGGCGTGTTTATCCAAATGACGAGCCTTATGCTTGATGCCTCTTAGCTCGATCACCCTAAGAGACTTACCAAGTGTAAAATATAATTAGTGTCCGTGTGCTAACAAATCACTCAGATCGATGCCCGTGTTAGTCTAACTAAGTTTTAAATACAATAACATCTCAACGGTAACAAATCTCCCAGCTTAATCACCGCACCAAACTAATCAAGTGTAAATTACAATTAGAATCATAATTACTTAGCAGGGAGAAGGGAAAGACCGCGATGGAGTGACCGCACCTTTGTTCTAATCAGACAAATTCAGTCATCCATCAAATTGATTAGTACGTCTCACCTCAACCAATGGACCAATCTAACGAACTTAAAGTACAGTTAGTATTACATTAATCACATTCCATCTGAAACATAAAAATATATTTATTTACTCGTTTTTATTCCTAATTAATTACCCTTCAGAGTTAGTATCACCGTGCAAAACATTAAATCTCAAATATAATTAGTGTTTGTACAGTAAATGATTTCTCATTCAATTAGTCAAATTAAATTTCAAATGCATTAACTTATCTATAGTAATGGAACTCTCAACTTATCACCGAAACAAACTAATCCAATGTAAGGGGAAATTTGGTATCCCAAATACTTATAAAGGAGAGGGAACAAAAACTAAAGATCTTAACGGACTGCCCCTTTTGTAATCAAAATGACTTGACCCTTTGATCATAGTCATCTGGTTGATAAAACCATTTAGGTTTCCCATCAGGATGTACGAGGTGCAATAACATGCCTTTTAATTCAAAAGGGGGCCGTCGTCATGTTGAAACCACTACAGGTCTTCGACGTGCTTGGTAACATAAATAAGATAATACAATGCGATCAAAGAAGGAAAAAAACATAGAAGTTTCCTAAACTATATCACCCAATACTATTTTATACTATATACCAAAAATAATGACCGTTGACTCAAATAATTCATTTCATATTTAGTACTTGTTAGGTTTTTAGTGTTGGCGATTATGTGGACAAAATGACTTATATGTAATATGTTGTAAAAGTCAAGGACCTATGGTGCAATTTGTATAAGTTGGGTTATGAGATCTAGGGTTCGAGCATAAAAAAAGGAGAAACATGACTCCGCATTTTCGCTAGTCTATTGATTGGACACTGCTCGAGCGAAAAAAAATAGAATCTGTGTCGCACGCCTGTCGCACGAATCGCACTCAAGCGAGTGGTCATCACTCGACTGTCGCTAGCTCTTCGCTCAAGCGACAGATCGATCCGAAAAACCCTAATTTGCATTTTTAAATAGATTTTTCCAACTCATTCAACACAATTACTCTCTCACATAAATATCCAAGACATTGGACAAAATTATGGTGTGGTTTTTATTATTTTCATTGCCTCATCTTATTCTCTAAAGATTCAAAAACATATTCTTTCATTGTGATTCATCCTTTATTCTTGAGATCATATAACTGCCTGTTTGGAAAAATATCATATTGAAGAATCCAAAACACATACTTCCTAAACATCCTTAGGAGCATATTTTCTCAGTTGGACTTCAAAAGTTTATAGAGGTTGGACTACAAGTGCAGGAAGAAGAACAAGAATAGGTGATTCTAGGTATCCACTTGGAATAGACGTGTACAAAAGATCGTGAGACAACAGATCTTAGGAGCTACATGAGGTAGATCAGAAGATCTAGTATGTGGCTAGATAGTATCTACAGTAGCATTTCGTGAGTCTGGAAGCAACATCAGATCTTGGAGTTGTAAGGCTTACAAGAGTTAGTGAAACTAGTTTGGAATTGAATTGTAACCCACATTGTCTATAGGGGAGATAACTGACTTGGTCCCGAAATCTTTACCCAGTTGAATTTCTCCATCATCAGTATTGATGTTATTTCTTATTACAAACTACGATAATTTAACTTAGGATAATTAGATTGTTTGTTTAACAATTTAGAAACAATTAAAAGTGGCTTGTTGCTTGTTAATTGTATAATTCCGCACGTAATTTCAAACTTAGTTAGTAAACTACGTGTTTTCAATTGGTATCAGAGCCTAAATTCGAATTCTAACCTTAGATTTCTAGATGAGTAATTCAGTATCCGTCCCACCATATTTTGATGGCAATAATTATGCTTATTGGAAGGTTAAAATGAGAACTCTCCTAAAATTTATGGATGAGCGGATTTGGTTAAGTTAGGTGATTGGAGTGCCCCTAATACAAGTGTAGACAACCTAGTAACCCCCACTCCCATCCCTAATTGGTCTAAAACTAATTTGGATGAATGTAATTGAAATAGTAGAGCATTACATGCTCTATTTATGGTAGTATCCCCGAAGGAATTTAGGCAAGTGTCCATCTGTAAGGTAGCCAAAGAGGTTTGAGATATCTTACAAACCACACATGAGGGAACTCAAGTTGTTAAGAACTCAAAATTGCAAATGCTAACCACTAGGTTTGAAGAGATTAGGATGAAAGAGAATGAAAATTTTGATGAGTTCTATGCGAGCTTAAATGACATTGTGAATTCTAGCTTCAACCTAGGAGAGAAAATTCCCGAGCCTAAGATAGTGCGTAAAATTCTTAGATCCTTACCCGAGCGATACGGCCTAAAATCATGGTGATTGAAGAAAGTAAGGACATAGATTCCATTAAGGTAGATGAGTTAGTTGGATCCCTCCAGACGTATGAGTTGACCTTAGATAAACCTGTTAAATCTCTACCCTTGAAATCTGTGAGAAACACCCGAATCAAATCTTTTGATTTTAATTCACCGGATGATAAGGAATTAGCTTACCTAGCTAAAAAATTTGGAAAAATGATTAGGAAAAAACATAACCCTCAAGAGATACAAAAAGGTGGCTTGAATGAATCTATGAGAAAATCTAAATCTGCGAGCTACCATAACTGTTGAGGTTTTGGCCACGTTAGGAGTGAGTGCCCTAACAGTAGAATAAGTTCGGATAAGGCTATGAATGCTACTCTCACTGATGATGAGTCTAACTCGAACAATCAAAATAAGAAATCAACTCGTGAGGAAAGTAAAAAATATATTGCTATTACTATGAGAATTAAGATTGAATCTAATAAGAGGAGTGAAATAGAAGAGGGCTTAGGTAGTGACGAGGATTTTGATGAAGAGTTTATGAGTGAGGAAGATATCCAAGACAGGGGCGGACCCACATGGGGTAAAATTTTGAGTTTTTTTTTTTTTAACCTAAACATTTTTGAAATCTCATTTTGACCCTACAAGAAAATTGGTCTCGGTCTACCCCTGATCCAAGAGGCTTATGATAAGATGTATGAGGAGAGTCTTAAGATTCTTACTAAAAACAAATCCTTGAGTGCGAAGAATAAGGAATTCGAATTGGAAAATGAGAAGCTAGTAGCGTACATTAAGGAATCCACCTTGATTCTGAGTCAAGTGAAATTCATGAATGAAACTTTAGAGACTCGGGTTAAGAACATCATCAGTGAGTTTGAGAAGTTCTCTAGGAGAGTCAACGAGTTGACCACTGAGAAAGAGACCTTAGAAATCCAAGTTAAGAACCTTCTAAGCGATCTCGAATATTCTAAGTGTAAATTGTTTGCCTTCTATAGTGGTTCTGAAAAGTTAGACAACATTTTAAGAATGGGCAAGCCGACTGGAAATAAGGAAGGTCTAGGTTTTAAGGAAAATATTGCTAGTACTTCTAAGACCACAGTTGTCCCTACCACTGGCCAGCCCAAACATGTGTCTAACCCTGATCTTAAGGATAAATGATATGTATGACATAGGCCTACTAGACAGTGCTAATCTAGGAATAGTATCAACGATCACATAACTTTTGTTCTAGGTTTATCTCTACATGTTTTCACTGTGGCGGGTTAGGACACATAAATCCTATGTGTCATCATTTCCTAAATGGAAATAGAAATCGAAACTTAAATAGAAATAAGAATCAGGAGTTTGTTAGTCAGATTGACTTTCTTACTAATCAAGTGAGTCAATTGACCAAGCTAACATATGACTAGGAATATTCATTTCACTACTCAAGTTTGGGTAAAGAAAAATGATCTGAAAATATTGAAATAGATGAGAAGGTAAGAACATTTGCATACTTAACTGATTAGGTATTTTTTATGCATGCTCAAATGTTATTTTTGTGTTGCATTAATTTATACATGCATCACATTTGTTTATTTGTTTTCTATGAAAAAATCACATGCATTTTTTATTATTATTTTTTTTTTTGTCTTTGATTTTTTTTTTTTTTTTTGCATTCATGTTTTAAATTAAAAATAAAGAAAAATTGAAAATAAATATGCGAGAAAGTGTTTTACAACATAATATATAATATATTTGAATGTGTTTGTTGTGATCAAGTATGGGTGTAATCGATGAGCTCTAACATAGTTTCCATTACTGGCTTAGGTTATAATGGAATACTCAGTATATGTGTCTTCATGTACCATTTGCATTGCACACTATGATATTGTTAGTAGGACTCTACCATGTGTGTGAGATTTGAAATAGCAGTCACATGTTTGTAATTTGACTCTGAATATGAATTGATCGTATTTATTCAATCCAAGCTCAATTTTATCCCCGGTAATAAAAAGTTCAATATCTTATATTCTTCTTCAAAACATATTTGACTCGAGCAATTAAATCTATGGGGTTTCTCATAGCCTGGTGTCTATGATCAACTGACATGGGTTAACTGACCTAAAACTCGTAGCAGAGATCATTTTAGTCGCTTAATGGAGAAGAGCATGTACTTAAGATGTGAAAAATAATGATGAGCTTAAAATATTGAAATATGTGAAAATAAAACATGCTCAAAGTTAGGGGGAGAATAGAAAATATCAATACAAAATGAGTTTTTATTTCAAGATTCTAATGCGCGTTAAATGGCTTAACTTTCATAAGTAAATGAATACACTTATTAACAGTGATGTTTAGCATGTCATTTCTCACAAAATTAAGGTTTAGATTCCTACTTACAAAGGATTAGTGACACTTTACACACATGGGTCACTTGTACAATTTACAAGGAATGCAAGAGACATCAATTTGATGTAGCTTGGGCAGTTTAGATTCGGTTTTTAGTTTTCCTTGACTTATTATATAGTTTTGCCACAGAATGTCAAATGAAGAGTATGTTAGGTTTTTAGTGTTGACGATTCTGTGGACAAAATGACGTATTTGTAACATGTTGTAAAAGTCAAAGACCTAGGGTTCAATTTATGTAAGTTGGATTATGAGGTATAGGGTTTGAGCATAAAAAGAGAAGAAATGCAAAGCCACATTTTCACTAGCCTATCGTTTGGACATTACTCGAGCGACAAAAATAGAATTCTCGTCGCTCGCTTGTCGCCCGGATCTCGCTCGAGAGAGAGGCCTTCGCCGAATGTCACTAGCTCTTCGCTCGAGCGACGGGTCTATCCGAAAAATCCTAATTTACGTTTTTAAATAGATTTTTCCAACTTATTCAACTCAATTACTCTCTTTGATAAATATCCAAAACATTAGATGAAATTATGGTGTGATTTTTATTATTTTTATTGCCTCATCTTATTCTCTAAAGATCCAAGAACATATTTTTTTATTGTGATTCATCCTTTATTCTTGAGATCATATAACCACCTGTTTGAAAAATATCATATTGAAGAATTCAAAACACCTACTTCCTAAACATTTTTAGGATGGTACTTTCTCAGTTGGATTTCAGAAGTTTCTGGAGATTGAGAGAGGTTGGACTACAAGCGCAAAAAGAAGAACAGAAATAGGTGATTTCAGGTATCCACTTGGAAGAGACGTGTGTAGAAGATCGTGAGAGAGCAGATCTTGGAAGCTACAGAAAATAGATCGAGAGATCTAGCATGTTGGCTAGTTAGTATCTACGGTAGCAGATCGTGGGTCTTGAATGAACAGCAAATCTTAGAGTTGCAGGGTTTACAACAACTAGTGGAACTAGTTTGAAATTGAACTGTAACACGCATTGTCTATAGTGAAGATAACTGGCTTGGTCTCGAAGTTTTTACCCAGTTGGGTTTCTCCGTCATCAATATTGGTATTATTTATTACTTTCTTATTACAAATTGTGGTAATTCAACTTAAGATAATTAGATTGTTTGTTTAACATCTAGAAACAATTAAAAGTGACGTGTTGTTTGTTAATTGTATAATTCCGCAAGTAAAGTCAAACTTAGTAAACTATGTATTTTGAGTACTCTCGCTCTCTATTCCTATCTCCATTTGAGTGAGAGCCTATTCTCTCTATGGTCTATATACACACAATCTCTTCTCATCTCTGCTTTGGCATAAAGAATCCAAAGGTATATTTCATAACCATTTTCTAAATGGCATTTCTAATTACTAACTTTCGCAGAAGCAACTATAAATGTACAAATAAAAATGCACATGCCCCCACCTCTTTCTTTCGCTGTTTTAGTGTACTTCTTGTGCATGATCAAGAAGAACCTTCAATGTGAAATCCTCCCTTTTTAAGTTGTTATATGTATCATAGAAAAAAATACATTTTCAAGATTAAAATAAAGGTTTTTAAATGTTCTTTTGCAGAAAGGGATATCCTAAAAAAATACATTTAAAGAATTTTTTTTACTCTACAAGATCAATTTTCCTAAAAAAGTGTACATATAAACACACAAACACTAACAAAAATTCTTTCTTTCTGTGTTTCCTTGTACTTTTGTGCAGTCAGAAGAAGATTATTTTTTATTCATTGTTGTGAAATTCTCTTTTTTTTAAAGTTATATGTATTTATGTTAATAAACTTAAATTTTGAAGAATGCCTTGAATTTTTTAGACGAAAAAAAGGTTTTTAATGTTCTTTTGCGTAAAGAGAAACCCTGAAAAAAAAAAAATCTGTACAAGTCAATTTTTCTAAAGAAAACGTACATACACATATAAACACACACACTCACACTAACAAAAAATCATTTTTTGTCTGTTTTCTTGTACTTCTGCATGAGTAGAAGACTCCTTGATGTAAAATCCTCTCTTTTAAAAGTTTTTATGTATATATGTTTGAAAAATGCATTTCAAAGATTGAGTTAATTTTTTTGAGAGGAAATAAAGGCTTTCAGATATTATTTTGCGGAAAGGGGAACTGGGGAAGCCTTAAAAATGCATTCTAAGAAATTTTTTGTACAAGATAAATTTCCTTAAATAAATGTACATATAAACACACACTAAAACTTCTTTCCTCCTCTATTTTCTTGTATTTCTTTTGCATCACCAAGAAGATTCTTTGATGTGAAATCTTCTATTTGTAAAGTTGTTTATATGTGTATATGTGAAAAAAAAAATGAATCTGAAATAGAGGAAAAGAGTTCTAAAATGATCTTTTGTATAAAGGTACATCCTGAATTTTTTTTTTTTTTTTTATATTTTTTGCACAAGATCAATTTTCCTTAAAAATGTACATATAAACACATACTAACAAAAATTATTTCTTCTCTGTTTCCTTGTACTTCTACTGCATATAGAAGAAGGCTCTTTGAAGTGAAATCCTCTCTTCTAAAAGCTTTTATAAGTATATATGTAAAAAAAAATGCATTTTAAAGTTTGACTTGAATATTTTGAGAGGAAATAAAGGCTTTTAAGTGTTCTTTTGTGGAAATGGGAAGCCTTAAAAATGCATTCTAATGTACAAGATAATTTCCTTAAAAAAATGTACATATAAACAAACACGCACGATAAATAAACTTTTTTTCTTAAATGGGATATCCTAAAAAATGCATTTTAAGAATTTTTTTTTTTTTTTTACGTACAAGATTAATTTTCCTAAAAATGTACATATAAAAACACGCTCTAACAAATATTCTCTCTGTGTTTGTTTACACTTATTGTGCAGTCAGAAGAAGATTCTTTGTCGTTAGATCTTCTCTTTTAAAGATTTTATACGTACATATGTTTAAAAAAATTAAAGATTGAATCGAGTATTTTGAGAGGAAATAAAGGCTTTTAAATGTTTTTATGCACAAAGGGAAAGCCTTAAAATTGCATTTTAAGAATTTTTTTAATTTTCTTGTACTTCTTCTGCAACCACAAGAAGATTCTTTGATGTGAAATCTCCCCTTTTAAAGTTGTTAAACTTATATATGTGGAAAAAAATACATTTTGTAGGGTGGCTTTAATTTTCTAGAGGAAATAGAGGTTTCTATGCACGCACGCACGCACCCCTTAAAGATTGACTTGAATTTTCTGAAAGGAAATAATGGCTTTTAAATTTTATTTTTGCAAAACGAGAAGCCTTAAAAATGCATTTCAAGAATTTTTTTTCTACAAGATAAATTTTCTTAACATAATAAATATATAAATACACTCGCTAAAAAAAACTTCTTTCTTTCTAAGTTTTCTTTTCCTTCTTCTGTAGTAAGAAGACCATTCATTGATGTGAAATCCTCAATTTTAAAACTATTATATGTATATATGTGAAAAAAAAAAAAAATTGAAGAATGACTCGAATTTTTTAGAGGAAATAATGGCTTTTAATTGTTCTTTTGCACGAAGGGATATCTCCAAAAAATGCATTTTAAAAAAATTTCTGTACAAGATCAATTTTCTTGAAAAAATATACATATAAACACGTGCACTAACAAAAATCCTTTCTTTTTCCATTTTCTTGTTCTTCTACTGTGAGAAAATGATTATTTGTCGTATATATGTGGAAAAAAAATACATTTTGAAGAGTGGCTTTAATTTTTTTAGAGGAAATAAAGGTTTCCACACATATATATACAGAATTATCTCTTAAGCACCAAGTGACGTGACATACTACAATGAGTTGTTTAATCAATTTTGTGATCAATCATTATCTCACACCACTTATTATAGTGTGCCCGTCACCCGAGTTTTTAGCTTATACCGGCACTTAGGAGAACAGTCATCAGTATATATATATATATATTTTGCAAAATGGGAAGCCTTAAAAATGCATTACAAGAATTTTTTATAAAAGATAAATTTCCTTAACATAATGTTCATATAAATGCACGCATTAGAAAACTTCTTTCTTTTTAAGTTTTCTTTTACTTCTTCTACAATAAGAAGATGATTCATTGATGTGAAATCCTCTATTTTAAAGTTGTTATATGTATATATGTGAAAAAAATACATTTGAAGAATGACTTGAGTTTTTTAGAGGAAATAATGGTTTTTAAATGTTCTTTTGCACGAAGATATTATATCCCCAAAAAATGCATTTTAAAAAAAAAAAAATTGTACAAGATCGATTTTCTTGAAAAAAATGTACATATAAACACGCGCACTAACATTCTTTCTTTCTCTTTTTTTCTTGTTCTTCTTCTACCGTGAGAAAAATATTATTTGATGTGAAGTCCTTTTTTTAAAAAAAAAAAATTACATATATATGTTTAAAAGATGCATTATAAAGATTGATTTGAATTTTTTGAGAGGAAATAAAGACTTTTAATGTTCTTTTGTGAAAAGAGGAAGCCTTAAAGATACATTTGAAGATTTTTTATTTTTATTTTTTTTGTTTAAGATAAATATCCTTAAAAAATAGTTTTCTTTTACTTCTTCCACAGTCAGAACAAGATTCTTTGATGTGAAAGTCTCTATTTTCTAAGTTGTTAAATTTATCTATGAAAAAGAAAAATCATTTGAAGAATGATGTGAATTTTTAAAAGAAATAAAGGCTTTAAAATGTTCTTTTGAATAGAGGAATATGCTTAAAAAATGAATTTTAAGAATTTTTTCAGTGCAAGATCAATTTTCCTAAAAAATGCACATATAAAAACAAACAAACAAACATTTTTTCTTTCTCTGTTTCCTTATACTTGTGCAGTAAAAAGATGATCCTTTGTTGTTAAATCCTATGTGTGTGTGCGCGCGCGCGCGCGAAAAAATACATTTTAAAGAGTGACTTGAATTTCTTAGAGGAAATAGAGGGTTTTCCATAAAAAAAAAAAAAAAAATGCATTCTAGGAAAGAAAATTCTGTACAAGAGCAATTTCCCTAAAGAAAATGTAAGCAGAAACACGCACGCCGACAAAAATTCTTTCTTACTCCATTTTCTTGTACTTCTTCTGTAGTCATAAATTTTTAAAATTGACTTGAATTACCTGGAAGGAAATAAAGGCTTTTAAATGTTATTTTTTGGGATATGAAAAGCCTTAAAAATGCATTCCAAGAATTTTTTTTTTTTTTTTTTTTTTACAAGATAAATTTTCTTAACAAAATGTACATATAAAAAAAAAACACACACACACACTAAAAAAACTTCTTTCTATCTGAGTTTTCTTTTACTTCTTCTGCAGCAAGAAGCCAGATTTTTTAATGTGAAATCCTCTATTTTATAGTTTTTATATTTATATATGTGAAAAAAAATACATTTGAAAATGCACTTTACCAATTTTTTTATGTAGAAGATCAATTTTCCTAAACAATGTACATATAAACACAAACAAATTAACAAAAATTCTTTCTTTCTGTATTTCCTTGTACTTCTTTTGCAGTAAGAAGAAGATCATCATTTGATCTGAAATCCTCTTTGTTAAAAGCTTTTATATGAATATATGTTATAAAATGCATTTTAAAGATTGACTTGAATATTTTGAGAGGAAATAAATGCATTATAAAGATTGACTTGAATTCTTTGAGAGGAATAAAGACTTTTAAATGTTCTTTTGTAGAAAAGGGAAACCTCAAAAATACATTCTAAGAATTTTTTTTTTTTCAAGATAAATTTCCTCAAAAAAGTATACAAATAAATACACACGCACACTAAAAAAAACTTCTTCCTTTCTTAGCTTTCTTTTACTTCTTCTACAGTCAGAAGAAGATTATTTTATGTGAGATTCTCTATTTTTAAAGTTTTTATTAGGGGTGGACATGGTCGAGTTCGACTCAATTCTAAAGAGAACAAAATCTCACCCGAATTTTCGGATATTTAGTAAGTGAAACCATTGGGATCCAAATTTAATTATAAAATCATCCAGCTGGTTCCATTCGGTTCACTTCAGTTCCTGAGTTCCATACAATAATTAATTTTTTTAATATTTACAACAACACTACATTAATTCAACTAATTCAATCTTAACTTTTACAAAATCAGGTAGTTCAATCCCATGGTATCTTTTCCGTCTCTCTTCGTCGAGATCTTCATAGATTTGACCGTTAAATCAGAGGAAGATATTTAGCTCACAATAATGAAGATAGGTACGTCGAGCTTCCAATACGATTTCTCCAAAATGGCAAAAAGGGCACTATGGTAAAATAAGAGATTTGGGTAAAACTAAAGTCAATTTGATTAAGTTAGGCTTCGACTAAAAATTAGAAATAGAAAAATCATATTTTGAGTTTGGGCTAAATTAACTAGTTAGTAAATTTATTTAAAAATAAATAAAATAATTTGATTTGGAACCGAGCCAAACCCATCAGTTTTCGACTTAAATACCCGTTTGAATACTTAACTTAAGAAATATCACTCGATTCGATTCAGATCGAGTTTGGTTCGAGAGTTTTGTTCAGCCATAGTTGTTATATGTATATATGAAAAAGAAATACATTTGAAGAATGAAATGAATTTTTTAGAGGAAATAAAGGTTTTAAAATGTTCTTTTACACAAATGGATATCCTAAAAAAATGCATTTTAAGAATTTTTTCCATTCAAGATCAATTTCCCAAAAAAAAATAATGCACATGTAGAAAATACACAAACATTTCTTTGTCTATTTTCTTATACTTCTTCCGTAGTGAGAAGAAGAGTATTTGACGTGAAATCCTCTTTTTTAATAGGTTTTTTTGTGTGTGTATGTTTAAAAAATGCATTATAAAGATTAACTTGGATTTTTTGAGAGGAAATAAAAGCTTCTAAATGTTCTTTTGTGAAGGGAAATCCTTAAAAATGCATTCTAAGAATTTTTTTTGTTCAAGATAAATTTCCTCAAAAAAATTATACATATAAACACACACACACACTAAAAAACTTCTTTCTCTCTCTATTTACTTGTACTTCTTCTGCATCTACCAAACGATTCTTTGATGTGAAGTCCTCTATTTTTAAAGTTATTACATGTATATATGTGTAAGAAAATACATTTGAAGAATGACTTGAGTTTTTTAGAGGAAATAAAGGGTTTTAATGTTCTTTTGCAGGAATGAAGGTTTTTAATGTTCTTTTGCACAAAGGTAAAATCTTATAAATTGCATTTTAATAATTTTTTCTGTACAAGATCAGTTTTCTTAAAAGAAATTTATATTTAAATACACACTAACGAAAACTCTTTCTTACTCTGTTTCCTTGTACTTCTTCTGCAGTCAAAAGAAGATTCTTTGGTGTTAAATCTCCTCTTTTTGAAGTTGTTATGTGTATATATGTTTAAAAAATGCATTTCAGGATTGACTTCAATTTTTGAGAGGAAATAAAAACTTTTAAATGATCCTGTGCAAAAAGGAATATCCTGAAAAAACTCTGTACAAAATCAGTTTTCCCAAAAAAAAAATGAACATATAAACACATATACTAACGAAAATTCTTTCTTTCTGTCTTTCCTTGTACTTCTTCTGTAGTCACAAGAAGATGCTTTGGTGTGAAATTCTTTCTTTTTAAAGTTGTTAAATGTATATATATTTAAAAAATACATTTTCAAGATTGATTTATTATATATCATATTTATTTATACTCTACAAGTGCAAGTAAATCTAAATAGATTATATATAAATAATAGTGTACTACTTTGAGAGCACAATGTATTTTATTATTGCTTCTTCAAGAACAATATGTTAATATTCTTTTAAAATATTGAAAATTATAATTCTTACTTTTCAAAAGCGAGTAATATTCTTCTGAATATTAACTATGATGTTGTGCTATTTCAAAAGTAATAATAAATTATTATTTAAAAACATTAACTCTTCAAGAATATGTTTTCTAGCAAGATGTAATATTTGCAAAGTCGTACTTCTTAGGAACAACAATATAATAGTTTACCAATTTAAAATTTATAATATAACATCTAAAAGTATTTAATGAGGTTAAAGACACAAAGAGTATTTAATAATCAAAATAAACGTATATAGTTAAGAAAAATTTGTATTTTCCCGTGTATTAGTAAATAAAAAAAATCATGCACACAAACTCTATGAATGAATTACTAAATTCTATACAAGGTGTAGATGTGACACAAAAGCTGAGGATTCTATAAAAAAAAAAAAAAAATTGTATAAAAAATAGTTAGAATTCGATCATACTGTAAATTTTAAAAAAATATATCTAAAGAGCAAATATATACATGCACAAATAACAAACAATAATTAGTCATGAAATTAAAGAGCAAAAATTTGTTTAAATTCTATACAAACAAGCAATTAATGCTCTCGTGCATGAATTGACTACATATTATTAATCATGAATATAGACTTACAAACAGGATATGTTGGTAAGCATACAAACGGATATGCAAAAAAAAAATTAAAAAAAATAAATAAATAAAAAAACTACATACTTGTGTTGGTAAGCAAAATTAAATAAATAAATCAAGCATATGTCAAACATTCAAGCAGCTTTGTCATGATGCATGTGTTAAAAGAATTTGTATGTCATCAAATTAATTTGTGTACACGTGACAAATGATTATGCTTATAAAAGTTATTATCTTCTAATTAATTCACTTTGTTTTTTAGATGATCATGCTGATAACATGTTATAAAATAGAGAGGAAATAAGAGAAGTCAATATATTTTTTTATTGACGACCAAAACCTCATATTTGTAGGGAAGAATTAGGGTTGTGAGTGATACAAAGGTAATAATAAATAGGACTACATGGATATAATTGTCATCTCTAATAAACAAATTATTTATAACACTCTCCTTGAATGACATATTACAAAATATATGTCTCATTAAAACATCATCAAGAAAATTCAATGAAACAAAACTTGAGTTAAGAAAAAAAAAAGTACGATTACTTTCCCTAATTTTAATATATGAAAATTCTTATATTAAATCATCAATGTCTTGTACGTCAATGTGTTTAATATTGCAATCCTAGTGAAGCATGCCTCATGTGTCAAGTTATAACCTTAATCAATATCGTCTTCATGGATAAAATTTATTAATCTTTATTTGTCTTTATTTATATGATGATCTATTGAAAAATAGATTGTGTTGTTACTCTTTTTGGGAGTCGTGCACAATGTATAACATATAAGAGTATTATTTTGAGGGCAAGTATCATGTAGGTTATGGACATCAACACAAAGAATATGCCTCGTTAAAATCTTGTTAGAAAAAATACTATATGGGAAAATTCTAATGAAAGAAAAAAAAAGTACATTATTCTTTTGAGTGCGTTATAAAAATTGTCTAATTAGAAATCTTATTAAGAAAATTCAATTTAACAAAACTTTGATCAAAGGAAAAATAGTACAACGCGTATTTATTCCCCTCATGATGTTATCAATTGAATAATTTGAGTTAGGCATATGAAACCCTTAAGGATAACATTAATAGTCATGTCACATAAGTTAAATATAACCGTATTTCAAATTTCATGCATTATCACGATAATAAGATGTGTACTTGTGATTGCATCCATCATGGTCTTTGCGAAATTCACTATATTGAGATTCATGCATTATGAATTCATTTTTCTCATGCCTTTTCACATAATAATAATAATACAGCTTTAGTTTTTCGGACAGTCCAACCAGATTTTTCAAGTTTTTCTAGTAAATTATATTTTACTAAGATTATATCCTTTTTTTGGTCAATTATTTCTTCAATCAATATATTTCAATAAATTTATTTTGATATCATCGCTATTCGTAATATAAAGTGGTACATTATGTACAAGAACATTGTCAACCACTCTTTATTTTTGGTTCTATTTATTTCACATAACATAACTTATTGATCAGATATCTTAATTTTCAACACTTCATATACCTAAACTTCTTCCAGGAATTTACATTTTGTATGTCTATATACATTTCAAAAGTATACACCTTTTAAATGGGATCATCTTCCTTGTATGCTCCATTTTTATTTTTATTTTTATTTATTTATTTGTTTTTTCGCAGATTGTTGTCTTAGAATCAAATGTATTCTCATACTTCAGACATGTCATAGATATGTCAAATATAATGGAAACGAATTGTCCTGCTAGAATGTTAATTAGAGTCGAAATATTTAAAACTGGTGTGAGAGATATTATTAATTTCTTTGATCAGTAAATGTATCTAAATAAATTATTTTTCAAACTTCTAGTTCGAATTATCATTTGCGAGGATTTGAATAATATAATGATGCATTCGTACATTATTTCCAGCTTTTTCATTACTCCACTTAGTGCTGAGAAAATTGCTCAATCAAAGCGTTGTAAAATATCATCCATTAGAGCTTAAAATATTTTATAAGGGTTCAAACTATGCATTTATTCTCACCATTCTTTGTTTTTCAACTTAGTACATTTTAGTGTATCATTTGTGTTGGAAAAATCTGAATTAAAGGGTGAGTTAGAGGGCTGACTTTGGCACTAATTTTGAGCGGGATCCGGTTGGCTATTTTGAAAGATGAAAATTGATTTGTGTTCTCTTCCGTAAGTACATCGAAATCATATACTTACTTGTCAAAAATGATGCTCAGGTGAATGAGAAATTGAAGTTCAAAGTATGCCCTGTGAAAGGAGTTTGTTGGTGGGAAAACTAAAAAGTTAAGGTTTGTCCCACATAGGAAGTGGATGAAAACTAAAATTACTTTATAAAGAATTACACTTTAGAATGGTGTAATCATGTGTAGCATAGATACTCTCTCCACGTGCACGTGCAGGGGGGGTGCAAATCTTAGACCGAAATAGGCTTCGGACCCTGAACTTGTGTGCGGACACAACCTGCGTACACGAATGTCGGACCGAAAGGAGCAAAATTGGTCCCTTAGGAGTGTCTACGTTTTGCTACAGACTTTTCATTTTCCAAAACTCCTATGTTAATTGTCATTTGTTAATGGGCAGATTACAAGAATCAGTCTTTTATAGGTGTCTCATTTTTCCACTGTCCAATACACGAAAAATTTATCTACACACAGTTCCTGTTTCTCTACATTTTTCGTTTCTTTTCGAGTCTGGTGGTGATATATTTCAGACACAAAGTCAGTTTGCCGGAGTAGAGTATGTTGTGCTTGGATTTTACTGGTTTCTCCGTTGTATTCTAGGAAGCAGACGCTCGTACTATACCTCAAGCACTACGGTGAGGGGGCGAATCTATTTTAAGGAAACTGTGTTTGACATAGGCCTCGGATTAAAAGTTTTATACAGTTTTAATTACTTGTTCTTACTTTCGCATATTGATGTTTTATAATTATTTAAATTACTTGTTATTTCTTGTTGCAATCAACAAATCATTGGATTTGTTATATGTACAATTTAATATGTTATGATATGCAAAACCAGTGTATGAGTCTACTGCATATACGGTATCCAAACTGTAAATCCGGTATTCGATATTTAAACAATTATCTTACAATTTGTACACACATTGCACGTTGTTCTCAATAGTAATGGTTTAGAAATTAATTTAAAGTATTTAACAAACAATAGTGTTGAACTATTTATCGCAATCCAACTAACACTTATTAAAGGTTGAGATTTAGGTTCACTAACATAGATAAACCATGCCATTTTGATTCTACAATCTGAAAATTATGCTCATAATTATAATTGAAGTAGTAATTTTACAAATTTCAGGTTGTGAATACCTTGCAATCATCTAGTAGATCTATTATATTTTTTAGATACAAATAATATTTAAATGGTTAACATGGGGGACGGGGATTTATCACACTTGATTTTCAGAATTATAAGAATTTAATCCCAACATTAGTTAATGATGGTCAATGACCAATTTATGATATAGAGAACAAATATTATATATGAATTCGTTCAATTGAAGAATTTCTTGGTTATTCTCTCAATTTTCATTAGAATTCTCATTTTGCATCATTATTGATTCGAGATAGTCTGATCATGAGACAAATTATAAGATCAAATTGAACTTTTGGTTCAATATAAGATATACTTTAATTATACTAATTAACATGCTGACTTTAGAAACTTTGAAAGTTTCTTTTATATTTAGTTAGGAACAAATACTAATTCAAAATCTGTTTCATCTTATATCATTTAGTATATTGTCTTTTCTGTTTCATCTTATATCATTTAATATTGGCTTTTATGGAGATTTCATAAATATCAAATCAAATCTTCATTTGATATTCTTCAATAATGATCATAATTGATTTGCGTTATATTGTCGTTTTCAAAAACAATAAAACAATATTTTTTCATATTATTGATTTGTATAAATTGATTCAAACAATACTGCAATATTCTTCTAGAATATTTCAATATTAGAATCGAGTTTCGTTCCAGGACAACAATTGATTATTCTTCTAGTATATCTAATTTAATATAAAAGTATGCTTCTTTTTTAGCAATATATCAATATTCTTCTATAATTTAGAAATTGCGACGTCGTGCTTTTTTGGGATAGGTAATATTCTTCAAGACATGCTATTTCAACAGAATAATAAAATATTATTATCATCATTTTTTTATTTTTTTTGTTTGAAAAATGATTTTACTATTGCTTTTAATAGCAATTGGTCAATGTTCTTACTGAATATTGAAATTGTAATTCATGTTTTTCATAAGCGAGTAATATTCTCCTAGAATATTAATCATAATGTTATGTCAGGCGCAACAACAATTAGAAATGAATTCAATAATTGATTTTTATTACTAACTATAAAAAAAAGGATGATGAAACATTAAATTGCACGCTACAATGATAATATTTATTAATCTATAAGTACACATAAAATATTGGCTTAAATTTATTGATGTAAATTATACACAAGTTTAAAAAAAACATAATATTATCATTCTGTATAATTGGCCATACAAATGACATGCATATAAATGAAAAATAGGATGTGTATACACACAAATTGCAAGTCCCTTCATCTAATGATACACACAGATTGATTGCTTCTGATTGGGCAGAAGAAAAAAGTAGGGTAGAAACAAATATTATTAAACAATAAAACAACCTCATTATTATACACATATGTATATAAAAAAATTTACATGTCATCAAATTGATTTTGATACACATGAAAGATGATTATGATTTTTAAAATTATTACTTTCTGACTATTACACTTTGATTTTGAGAGAATCTTGCTGATAACGTGCCATAAAATACAGAGAAAGTAGAGAAGTCAATAGATTTGTATGCGTTTTATTGAAAATCAAAACATCATATTTATAGGGAAGAATTAAAACTGCAAAGGATACAATGGTAATAATAAATAGGGTTGCAAGGATATAAATGTCATTCACTAATAAATATATTATTTACAACATAACTTGATTTTTTGATAGGAAATAAAGGCTTTTAAATGTTCTTTTGTGGAAAGAGAAAGTCTCAAAAATACATTCTTGTTGTAAATGATAATTTATTGTGAATGACAATTGTACCCCTACAGCCCTAGATATTATTACCATATGTATCTTTGTCCATTCACTTTAAATATAGGGCTTTATTCTCATTATAATACACACACAAGTCTATTGACTTTTATTCTCTCTTATCTTTCTCTCTCTCTCTCTTTATAACACATTATCAGCACGAAAGCTTAAATATAGTGATGGTATTAACCTTTTTTTATAATCATTTATCGTGTGACCAAAATTAATTTGGTAATACGTGAAATTTATATATACATATGCCAGAATCATATACATATACCGGAGTCTCAGTCGCTAGGAATCATACGCATGTGAAATAATGGTTCTATCACAATTGATTTATCTGCCAACACGTGCGTATGCCGTGATGATTATGTACAATCCACCTCAATTTGTCTCTTTACTTTTGCTAATTCAATTACTCTTAATTATATATACATGTTTACACCAACTCTTAATTTTGTCGCCACAATCATTATGTGTGCCTAGTTTTTTTTATGCTTTAATTTTGGTTAATTAATCGTGCATCTAATTCCTGTGCAAATCTTTAGCTGTAGTAGTGATATTTAATCATGATTCCTTGTATATATACTTTCATGAATACTCTTTTTATTCTTAACGTCATTAATAATTTTTTTACTCTTATATAAATTTTAAAGCGTCTAATTTGTTGTTGCTCCTGAAATAGCATAAAATTATAATTAATATTTTTGAAGAATATTACTTGCTCCTGAAGAGCGTAAATTATATTTTTTAATATTTCAAAAGAATATTGACATATTGCACTTGAAGAAGCAATATTAAAATACAATATGCTCCCGAAGTAGCACATGTTTCGAAGAACATACTATTTTAAATTAGTGTTTATCCCTGAAAGAAAACACGTCACTTATGTCATATTGATATTGACTATTGATGTTTAATCATATTATTTGAAACTAATTGTATTTTCTTTTGCTTTATTCTGTAGTTAATCAAATGGCAAACATCATAAAACTTGAGTTTGATGCACTTGACATATCTAGCAAAAACTATTTGACATGTGTATTTGATGTTGATATCCATCTTGTCTCAAAAGGTTTGGAAGAAACAACAAAAGAAGAAAATAAAGAATTCCTGTAGGATCGTGCAAAAGCACTCATCTTCCTTCGTTATCATCTTCACAATGGATTGAAAATTGAATATATCACTGAAAAAGCACATGTTCTTTGGAAAAAATTAATTGAAAGATTTGATCATCAGAGGACTATAGTTCTCTCCAAAGCTTGCTATGAGTGGATGCATCGTCGTTTACAAGATTTTAAAACTGTTAATGAGTACAATTCTGAACTATTCAGAATATGTTCAAAATTGAAATTGTGTGAAAAAAAAAATCACTAATGAAGATATGTTGGAGAAAACATTTTCTACCTTTCACGCCTCAAATGTGCTTCTGCAGCAACAATACCGTGAGCTTCAAAAGGTACTCTGAACTCATATCTTGCATGTTTGTGGCTGAACAAAATAATGAACTGTTGATGAAAAATCATGGATTACGTCCAACTGGTTTGTACCATTGTTTGAAGCAAATGGTACTGCGTTACTTGAAACAAATACAATATCAAGACGTGGACGTGGACGTGGACGTGAACGTGCAAGTGAAATAAATCATTGACGAAATAATCAACAAAATTATCAGCAACAAAGCAATAATTTCAAAAAGCACAAAGCAAATGAAAGTATCACATTTAAAAAGGAGTATCAAGAAAGTACATGTCGTACGGAAAAATACCTCATGAATCTCTACCAAAAATCAATCAAGTGAAAGGAAAAAGTGGAGACAAATTTTGCTAATTATTATGGTCCAATTGATGTAACTCATTTGGATGTCTCTGACTTCTTTACTGATCCAAATTGGAATATTAACCATTTGATTGGGGGTGGTGTAATGGAAGATATAGATTAGTTTACTTTCTAATATTTTCCTTTCGTTTTAGAAATTCAATTTAAATTATGTCCTTATTTTTTGCAAGATTTTTTTTTTCAAGATAAATTTCCTTAAAACAATATACATAGCCTCTGTTTGATGCCGTTATTTTGAAAAAAAAGTGATATTTTGAATAGTGATTTTTTTAAAGAATATATGATTAAAAAGTAGAAAAAAATAATAGGTTTATGTGAGAAATATTTTATTGTGTAAATATATGGTTGAAAATGAGTATGAGAATTAAAGAGTTTTGAAATAATAGTTATCAAACATGTGCTTCGTTTTCTTGTACCTCTTCTATAGTTTTATGTTACTTCTACAATCAGAAGAAGATTATTTTATGTAAAATTCTCTATTGTTAAATTTGTTATATGTATATATGAAAAAATAAATACGTTTGAAGAATGAAATAATTTTTTTAGAGGAAATAAAGGCTTTAAAATGCTCTTTTGCACAAAGGAATATCCTTTAAAAATGCGTTTTAAGAATTTTTTTTCCCATTCAAGATCAATTTTCCCAAGAAAAAAAAAAATACACAGAGAAACTCACAAACAAACATTCTTTCTTACTCTTTTTCCTCGTACTTCTTTACAGTCAGAAGAAGATTCTTTGATGTTAAGTATTCTATTTTTGAAGTTGTTATATGTATATATGTTTTAAAAATTGCATTCAGGATTGACTTCAATTTTTTGATAGGTAATAAAAGCTTTTAAATGATCTTCTACAGAAAGGATATCCTGAAAAAAAAAAAAAAAAAAAAAAACAATAATAACTCTGCACAAGATCAATTTTCCCAAAAAAATGAACATATAAACACATACACTAACAAAAATTCTTCCTTTATGTATTTCCTTGTACTTCTTGTGCAGTCACAAGAAGATGCTCTGATGTGAAATTCTTTCTTTTTAAAGTTGTTATATGTATATATTTAAAAATACATTTTCAAGATTGACTTGAATTTTTCGGAGAGGAAATAAAGGCTTTTTTAAATACTAGTCTATTGCCCGTGCAATGCACGGGCAATGTGATTAAGGAGGTAATGTTAGCGTTTAAAAAAAAAAATCTCTATTTTTTTATACCATTTTCTTAGTATGGAATGCATAGTATATGTTTTTTTTTTACACTTAACAATCAATTATTTGGATGAGATCTAGTAAAATTATACAATAAAAAAATAAAAGATCAAGTTTCAAGTATATATCATTTTAGAAAGAAAATAAAATAATAAGAATGAAAGAGATATAACATTGAATTTTATATATTACAAAAAAAGAGCGAAATCATAATCCAAACAAAGATGTTTTCTGATGAAGCTTAAATTTTGAAGGATCTGCAAGTTACATAATGTTGTAGTGCTATCACTATGAGAAGTTTTAGTTCATGCTAATTTTTGCCCCTGCAATGCACAGATTGTGTTATTTTGAAGGTAATATTAGCATTTTGAATGTTAAGAATTTCTTTCGAACATAAAAAATTCTCGTGAATGTGTTGTGTGTAACATGTTTAACTAAATTACAAAATTACATAATGTGATTCTACTGTAGTTTCTGGTTAATTGTCATTATGCAGTAAAATTTATATTTTAACACAATCATAAGTGCAATTTCTTGTGTCTTCACTTGATACGTATGCGAATATGTGAAGGTATGCAAAATAATCGTGCAAATACTTGAAAAGATTAACTATTAATTAATATGTGTGTGTACACCCTCACAAATACCATGAACAGCATGTAACAAAATGAGGCATAATGTCCCCTTGAAACCCTTAAAAAGCCTACAAGTAAGTACATACATTATAAGATCATCCATAGATTCTAAGACAAAAGAAAACAAAAGAAAAATGAGCAAAGGACCCAAGTTACTCTACACAAACATATATATTATATTTAGACCAATTTATAGACTGACCTTTTTTGTTTGTTTTTCTTTTTTTCTGTATTTGGAACTTAAAATAAAATGGGAGAAGAGTTTAGTTTTCATGGTGTCCGGGGCTTTGTTGGAGTATGGCAATTATGGTGCAATGGGTCGGGACCAGCCAGAACTCTCCTCGATTCCCAATCCTCAGGCATCTCATTGTAATTTCCAAATCTTAGAAACATTGCAGCTAGTCTACCACTCTTAAAAACAATTTCCTTCCCGTTTTTTCACTAAAACTTCCAATTCTTTAGCCATTTCTTGACTACATGAGTCGGATTTGTTGAACTGAAAGATTTTATATTTGGTATCGAGAATAAAGATGTCATCATGACTAAGTGAAGATCGAGCAAAACACAACTGTCAAAGATATAAGAAGTTGTTAGTAAAAAGATTTTTATGATGTATTATCACTAGGAAAAGTGAGAAACATAAAACTTACCTCTTTCATATGAACAATGTTCTTTCCTTTACATATATACAACTTGTTTTATGTTTTTTGGCTTCCACATGCTTCAAACCTAAAGCAACTCCACATTCTTGGGGTATTATACATGGCTTAAAATAGGAAAGAAATTTCTCTGTTTCGTTCCATTGTACTCCACGGCTACACGATCTATGTAAAATGTCACTTGACAACATTAAAAGATTTTGATAGACTAAAAATTGTACAAATACAATAATCGTGGATGCCTTCGAGAAGATGAAACTCTTGCTGACAACAGAAAACCTGTGTCCAATCATATAACAAAATGTCAATGAATATATTAAACTAAAGTAATGGAAAACATCATAAACAGACTAACCATAATTGAGAAATCTATTGAACTGCAAATTCTAAAGATTGAGGTAATATATTAACTCATTTCATTAATTTGATAATTTGAATGGAGGATCACAAAGATCAAGTATCTACCAAACCAATTTCGATATATAGAAGATTCTATATTAAAGGTGTCGTGAACAAACCAAAAAAATGGATTCTGAGGAATTTGCGAAATGATAAATAATAGTACATATATGGCAATAGAATAAGAGAAATACGGAGATTGCTATATACAACACATGTGTGTACTTGTTTTTATTCAGAAAGGACATGTCGATGGTATCACCACTTACACTAATGTAACATCTTTTGTTGATGAATTAATATTTTATTTGCAGGAAAATGTGGCAGATAGTCTAAAAAATAATGTAAAATTATTTTTTGAGAACTATACAAATGTTGGAAAAATATAATGACATAGTGTATTAGATCTTCAGAAAAAATTTATATTTTATTTTAAATTAATTCATACCTGTGAAATATACAAACGCAGTAGAGAATTGATTTGAACTTTCGAATAACATCAATAGAAATTTGATAACCTGTATATAAAATGGAAAATATTATTTTATGCATATTAAAATACTGTTTTTAAATATAATATACGAAATAAATTATGAAAATAGTGAATGGCATGAAATTTTAATAATGTTTCAAACATCATAAAATATACATGTGAGAAGGTTGTTCTATGAATGTATAAAGGAAAGAATTTCCTTATATACGACATTTTCAGTACATGAGTTGTGCAAAGTATCTGTGGTTGATGGTTTCAGCAAAACTTTTAGAGATTTGCTTGTTTTTGCTCTTGATAACGCTACATATAATTGACCATGACAGAAAACTAGTTCTGGAAGATACAAACCGACAAAATCAAGTGTTTGACCTTGTGCTTTATTTATTGTCATTGCAAAGCATAGTCTAATTGGAAATTGAGTCCTTTTAAATGGAATTGTGGTTCGATTAGATTTAAGTGGTATAAAAGGGATCATCGGTAAGAAAACATGTTTTCCACAATATTCGCCAGTAGTGATTTCAGCAAGAATAACGTTTCTCTCAAATTTTCGACAAATAAGACGCGTTCCATTGCATAACCCTTCAGAAGGATTAATATTCCGTACTAACATTACAGGACAATTTACCTTAAGGTTCAATTCATGAGGTGGAACACTATTTGATGTCAAAGTATTCAAGAAATCTTCTTACACGCACTGTTCTGATTTTTCAATTGCTTCATCAAAACTATAGTATGTGAAAATTTGACCAGGAATTTTTCAAGCAGAAGTTTGTTAATATAGTCAACACATTCATTTGTAGGTGTAAGAATAACACGGTTTACCATGGTATGTAAGGAAAAACACAATGTATCAAAGTTTTCAGAGACGTGATTTCATCTTCGAATGGTAAAATTATACTCTTTGGAAGCTTAATACACTTACAAGTATGTTTTTGTTTTGTTCCATCTCCAATTCTAAGCAAGTAATTGCAGAACGTGGATTTTGCTCTCATATTATGAACTAATGGTAGATTACAAATAAAGGCCATAGATATGAGAAAACCAAGCTAACTTTCATTATGTCTTCTTTTTTTCCTTTCGGTACAACTGGTGAAACCTATCGAAAATCTCCTCCAAGAACAATCACTTTTCCACCAAAAGGCAGGTTACAATCAATAATATTTGTAACAATTTTATCTACAGCTTCAATAACAACCATTCTTGTCAACCTTTCATCTTCATCCATATTTACATTAAACGACACAATTTCATAATTATTTATATTTTTACCCAGGGATTCTAAAATAGAACTTATATCCTCTAGAGCTCGTATTTCAACGACTTCAACAGGTATATTTTGATGTATATAATCATCCATCATATAAGATTTAAATTTATTCCACAGTAACTTTGGATGATTAGGATTGCACAGTGTAAGAAGTGTAGCAAAAAGTCGTCTTAAAGAACAAGGCATTTCGTAAATAATAGCTTCGGATAAACATTCTTCACAACGATTGTCTCCACTTAATAAACCATGTAAAAGTGCTACTTCTCGAAATGTATCAACAGTTGTTTCATTGAAAGTTCTTATATCGTCAAATGATGTTGGCCCTCTAATATGGTTAAGAAGAATGCGAAGGAAATATCGTTCTCCTTCAGATGGATTCGCTGAAACAATATGTCCTATAACAATCTGTTTTTTTTTTTTTTTGAGTCCAAATTTTGTTATTTGCATTCTAAACAAAATATGTTGGGATATCTCGATACAAAAGCGTTCGAGAAAATTCGTTTACTTTATTCAATCGGAAAAATTCAGTTAACATTGTTCTCCTTGTATTTTCATTTTCAATAATAGGTAGATAAATCATCCGTATTTTTGTATGTAACTTGATGATGATCTTCGGTATGAAGTTGTAAGGAATAAACAATTGGATAGATTTCTGACAAATTGAATGAAAAAATCCTCCAGATAGCCTCAGGTGGAGATATCCATCTAACAGATTGATAAGCAGATATTTCATCAATATCTTTTTCTTTTTCACCTTTGCTAACGAAAAAATTAATATGATCATGTCCTTTGTATACATATATGAACAAATATTTTACAGCTTTAATAGAAGAACATATTTCAACGTTGATATGACAATCAAATTTTGCACTTAAATAAAGATTATATGGTACAATCCATTGATTGTCTAACATTTGACCTCTAACTTTAATACTAATACCATTATTACGATGTCTATACAATAGGTATGAATTATCTCCAAATATAGTACTATTATAATAATCTCTTGGATATTTATTCTTACAACTACTATTTGTCACCATGCATACATTTTTGGGATTAAGATTTCCACAAGGGCCATGTATATTATGCTTTACAATAACTGAATAAAAATGATGGTACTTGTTTTTATCAAGAATTTCACAAGATACTATCCTATCAACTTGTTAAGCGGAAGAAATATTATGGCCATGGTTAAAAATCATCAATAGATGTGCGTGAGGAAGCCCTCTTTTTTGGAATTCAATCATGTATATATGAGCAGCAACAGGACCAAAAATATTGTTCTTATAGAAATCATTTTTAAGCTCTTCTAATTTTGCTCTAAGTATACGTACAATTAAATCCGGTCGATTTTGTCTCTCATCATTATGTTTCAATTCTTGCTTAATTTCTGGCCAATTCGGATTACATGTTATATTTAAAAATATATCTGGTTTTTCATAACGTTGGACAAGAGCCATACCATCTAAGTATCTCTTTAGCATATCTCTAGGTCCACAAGTAAAGGATTATGGTAAAACAAATTTATTTCCAATTTTGTACCATCTTGTTTCCTCGTTTTCGACACTATCTACAATACCTTGATAAAGTTCAGCACGAATTTGTTTCTGGTTATTACGAAAGTAATCTAATCTGGCTGTTTCGATTTTAACATACATATCTACAACATATTGCTGAAAAAGTCCACCAGTATGAAGCAACACAAACTTACCAGTAGGCCTAATTTGTAGCTTGTATGCATAATACTCACGACATGAAACCTGATAACGTTTCTTCATTTTATGAAGCACTGCATGAGGAAGAATAAAACAATTTTTATATATGTAACTAAAACATCTATATTTGCAAAATTAGAAAATATATGAGACATATGAGTAAACCTTCAACTTCTTTTTCAATCATTTGAGCTGCAGAATCTATTGTTTTAGGAACAGCAACATGGTCAACCAAATTCTCAGGTAGAAAAGATGTGTGTTTATATCTTTGAATATCTTCATGCTAACCAGATTCACCGAATGGGAAAAGCAAAGGATATTGTAAAGGATCATAACAACCATAATAATAATGAACCCTATGCGAATCACCGAATGACCATATATAGTAATATCACGAACATGGTTATTTACATTTTCATCATCATCAACCCATACATCAGCTACTTGAGACGCTGAAGGAGTATTGAAAACTCTTTGATCAAATCTGAGGTGACATCTTATTTGTATTCGATGGTCGTGTAAATTCGTTATATTACTTAAAGACCTGAAGAATCTACTATATAGATTTTCTTTTAAGATTTCAATTAAAATAGTCAAAGTAGATTCTACTAAATTTTCAGAAATTTTTATACGATTTTGAATTTCATTATCTGTATCATAAAAATATAATTGCATATAATGTGGCGTATTATTTTATGGCATAAGTTGATTTACATAATGATATATCTGTCCTTGAACTCTGAATGGGTAAATACCTCGGTATGATTTAAAGAGTTCATTGTCGTACTTTACATCAAATGAAGTGAATGCAAAGTGGTTATTATATCCGCGTGAAAGTTTTTTGAATTTCATACATGTAGGTTCTTTAGTAATAAATAAATCATACAATTCATTTGGTGAATCAGGCATAAAAAGTTTTACTTTTCCATCACAACAACAAAAACCTTTTGTTTCTCTATGAAATTTTTGCGCACCACAATACTTACAATAGTTGCATGTTGGTAACACATATGCAGTAGTTGGTATGTTCAAAAGGTTAAAACTTCCACATAATTCATAATCAAAAATATTAGTTGATTCTTCATTCGAAGTGGAACCCTCAGAATAAGAATGTATTATAGATTCATGCACATAAGCAATGCCAGAATTATTATTTTGAGATAACATAGGATCATTTATCCTTTTACCATGATCAATACTTACGGTTTGAACTCGATTCCTCCTATCCGCCTGCCTTCGATTTTGTTGTTGGCGAATAAAAGGATTATATGATTTGCATGTGCTTTCGGAAATACTTTTAAGATTAATCAACTCAGACTCTTCATTACCAGTTTGCAGATAATTCATCAGGACAATAAATATACCACTGATCGAAAAATAAAATAGAAAATATTTTATTAGTCAAACAGTTAACAAATAATAATAATACCAATTGTAACACAATGTGAAATAAAATTGATGGATAAATGTTATAAAACTCTAGTATATAACATTTATAAAACACATGAATTTAAAGTCAAGTAACGAAATTATAAAATTAAATACAATAGTAATAAACATTGAAGTCGTTGACTCAAATATTGATGAAATGAAATCTAAACCAAATTATAAACATTTTTTATATGCTACTGTCAACAAATAAAGACTAATTAAATATTATCGAATAAAGCTAAATTTTTAGAAGATATGAAATTCATACCATTTCACCCGAGCAAAACGAAGAGAAGAAAATTCGAGAGATGAATAGCAGTTTGACCTTGCATAATGTTAACGAATGAAAATCAGATTAAAGTAAAAATATATTATATATACAAAGAGTTGGATACAATTTTTTGTTACTAATGAGGATAGGAAAGTCGATTTCACTACCTCATGAACAATATGAAATTAAGTGTGACATTTCAATTAAAGTTAAAAATTTTAATATTTTTAATTTAAGATTGATATCTTACAACCTAAAAAAAATTGGAAACAAATTCAATATTGATAGAAAAATAAATACAAATTATAAAGTACACAATTTGTTAAAAATAATTATAAATAATAAATACTATAATAAAAACTTTAGAAAAAAAAAATATAAAGGATAACTACAAATTGAACTCTACAAAATCTATGGCTGTAAGCAAAAATCGTCAAACCGAAACCGCATTTTAGAAACCGTCGATTTGGTGCTACATGGACCCGTCAACGAAATGGTTTTGAACCAAACCAAACCGGTCAAAAATAGTTTGGTTTAGGTTTGAAAAATTTTAATTGCGGTTTAAAATCAAATCGGACTGGCGAAAAAATATATAAAAATTAAAAAATTAAAAAATGATTTTTTTTTTTTAAATTCACCCAAATATGTAAAATTCAATAGTTTTGTCATTTGTGTGTATTTTTGTCAATTTATAATTTTCTATTACATATATATTATTATTACCAAATAATTCTAATTTATATCTAATAATCTCAAAACTAACATAATCTATCAAAAATCATTTTCCTCTTCAAAATTCAAATTTCTACGGTTGTTTTTGAGTTTGCATTCTCAACTGGAGGTCGGATATTTGATTCATTTAGAAGTTTATTAGGTGCAAGAATGGTTGAGGCTTGTATATGCAAAAAGAATTAATTGCAAATTAAGAATGAACTTATAGTGATGCGTCAATATTTAGATGAAGTTGAAGCATTTGATGATTCAATGAAAGTTGTGGCAGGTGGTTTATATTTTCTATTATCGTATTTTTAAAGATTCTTTTATCTATCTAGTATCCAATACTATGATGATGTAACGAATGCATTTGTTTGACAATGGAGACTATGAATCATGTGTGACAACAATTGATGTTTGAGCATATGTGAGAAACTGAATTCGTAACAATACATAACGGTAAACTTGTGTAATTGTTATGTTTAAATATTATAAACAATTGAGTTTTTTTCAAACCGTTCAAAATGATCTGGTTTAGGTTCGAGTTTTTCTCAAACCGGTCTAAACGGTTTGGTTTGAAAAATTGTCAAAAATCGGTAAAATCGGACCGCTTACACCCCTAACAAAATCTATGAAAAAAAAATCGTACCTAAACAAATAATATTTTTCATGGCCACACATATTAAAAAAAAAAAATTCACTCACGTGCGCAAATTAAAATTTAGCTCTTTCAATATGACAAATTAAAATTAAAATTGTAATAAAAACTTTGTTGAAAATGTAAGAAATTTAATGTATTGTAGTTGTAACTTTGGTATGTGAATTATGAATATTATTTAATGTTTTTTAGAATTTATTAAAAGAAAAAAAAAATTGTGCGCGCATGAGAAAATATTTAAAAAGAATTTTAAATGAAAAAAATATTTCAATATGGGTTTTTAGATGATTTTGATATTTTATTAAGGTTCATTTTTAATAAGTTGTAAGAAAAATATTTATAAAACGCGTGAATTTAAAGTCAAGTAACGAAATTGTAAAATTATATACAATAGTAATAAACATTGAAGTCGTTGACTCAAATATTGATGAAATGAAATCTAAAGCAAATTATAAACATTTTTTATATGCTACTATCAACAAGTAAAGACTAATTAAATATTATCGAATAAAGCTAAATTTCTAGAAGAGATGAAATTCTTACCTTTTCACCCGACCAAAACAAAGAGAACAAAATTCGAGAGATGAATAGCAGCTTGACCTTGCATAATGTTAACGAATGAAAATCAGATTAAAATAAAAATATATACAAAGAGTGGGATATAATTTTTTGTTTACTAATGAGAATAGTAAAATCAATTTCACTACCTCAGGAACAATATGAAATTAAGTGTGAAATTTCAATTAAAGTTAAAAATTTTAATATTTTTAATTTGAGAATGATATCTTACAACCTAAAAAAATTGAAAACAAATTCAATATTGATATAACAGTAAATACAAATTATAGAGTACACAATTTGTTAATAATAAATACTATAATAAAAACTTTAGGGAAAAAAATATAAAAGATAACTACAAATTGAACTCTACAAAATCTATGAAAAAATAAAAAACAAATCATACCTAAATAAATAATATTTTTCATGGCCGTGTTATTAAAAAAAAAAAAAAATTCACTCCCCTACGCAAATTAAGGTTTAGCTCTTTCAATAGGACAAATTAAAATTAAAATTGTAATTAAAGATTTGTTGAAAATGTAAGAAATTTAATGTATTGTAGTTGTAACTTTGGTATGTGAATTATGAATATTATTTAATGTTTTTTAGAATTTGTTTAAAGAAAAAAAAATTCTCCGCGCGATAGGAAAATATGTGAAAAGAATTTTAAATGAAAAAAAATTATTTCAATATGGGTTTTTAGATGATTTTGATATTTTATTAAGGTTCATTTTATTTATATATACAACTTTAAAATGAAGTATTTTTTTTTCCACCTTAATAAAATACCAAAATCATCCAAAAACTCATATTGAAATAATTTTATTCATTTAAAATTCTACATGAAAGTGATTTTTTTTTTTAAAAAAAAAACAAATAAACACATAGAAACAATTCCATACATTTAATCTTTTTTTTTAGTAATTGGATAAACCCTAAACTTATACATTAAAACAAAACACTAAACAAATTCTAAAAAGGTTAAACAATTAAATCTCAGCTAAATTTTAATGCTCCCGACAAAAAATTATTGAAACATGTGCTACGAATTAGATTTGCTAAAACATGCAATTTAACGTAACATACAAAAATAGTAAAAGCAAAATATACTTACAGAAAGACGAAAAACATAAACTTAAACAAAAATGAAAAAACATAAAGCAAGTTGCAAAAAAAAAAAAAATTGGAATGAAAAAACAAAAATATAACAAATAGAGATCTACCTTCCTAGAGAATATTTTGCCACTTCACAGCGTAATCGAGATTTATTTATTTATTTATTTATTTGTTAAATCTCTGAGAAAGAGGAAATTGTGTAGAAAATGCATTTGCATGCATGTATATATAGGGCAAAAAAATGGCAAAATACATACTATATAGTGAATAAGGAAGTCGGCAAACATTTTATTTTTGGATTTTGTGTGTTTTTTTATTGACTAATATAACAGTCGGTTATAAAATATCAACAGAAAATATGACGGCAATTTTTTTTTAAATTTCAGGTGAAGTCGGCTATATGGATGAACAGGACAAAATCGATTTCAATGTGAAAAGTACTGTGACAAAAATGAAAAGTGAATCAATCATTCTCTCTTTTAAGAGAATGAGGGATTCTTTTGTGTAAAAGGAAAGTCTTAAAAAGTGCTTTTTAAAAAAAAAAAAAATTGTACACGATAATTTTTTGTAAAAACATGTACACATAAACACATACGCACAATTTTTTTAAAAAAAGATCTCCCTTTTTTCTAGTACTTCTACGGTCAGGAGGAATCTTTCATGTGAAATCCTCTTTCTAAAGTTGATACAAGTATATATACAAAGAAAATGAATTTTCAAGATTGCCTTGAGTTTTCTGAGAGGAGATGAAGGCCTTTTAATATTCTTTTGTGCCATGGGAAAGCCTGAAAAAAATGAATTTGAGAAATTGTTATGTAGAAGATCATTTTTCCTTCTCGTTCTCTCTTAAACCTTTGAAACCTTTTTTTCTCTTTCCTTTCCGTTTTTCTTTTTCTTTTTTCTCTTTTTTCTGTCATTATGAAGAGTCAGTTTTTTGGGGATGTATGATACATTCTGTTAGGTATTTAATGTAATTGGCTATTCTGTGAACAAAAATGATTAGATTTGATATGTTGTAAAAATCAAGGAGTAGTGGGTAATTAGTGAAAGTTGTGTATTTTAGGTCTAGGGTTCGAAAATGGGAAAAAAAAAATCGGCGCCGATTGCACTAAACTATCGTCAAGGCTTGATTCGAGCTTCAAAAACAGAAACTTCATCGCTAAACTATCGCATTACCTTCACTTGAGCGATAACTTGTCGCCCGACTGTCGCTAGCCCTTTGCTCAAGCGACAATATCATCCGGGAGATTTTTAATTCATTTTTTAAAGGCTTTTTGCCCGACCTATTCATCCCCTAACCTACCTATAAATATCCAAACGCTAAAAAAACGTGATTCCCAATGTTGATTATTGAGAAAACACATTGGTTTCATATTCTTTTCATCCTCTGAAGATTTCAACATTCACACTTCAAAGCAAATTGTTCTTGCGGTGAGAAAAACATTTGATCTTAAATCCATATACCAAACTGCTGCTTCGTCCGTCAGAGTTTCTGAAAATCAAGGGAATGTGACTGGAGTTCTAGTTGTTGAAGAATGCGGTGTTCTTCGTGCATCCACAAGAGATAGACTATTCTACAAAGTTAGGAGTTGCTGCAGAATAGCGCAATCCAAGAGAGCTTTGGAAATTGCAACTGGAAGTTGGTGCAGGAGCACAGAATCTAGGAGAGCTGTTGGAGTTACAGCCATGAGATCAGATAGTACATGACATCATCTAATCTGGTAAACTGTAAGTTTAATATCGTTTATAGTGGATTGTTGACTGGCAAAGTGCCCGAAATTTTTACCTTGTTGGGGTTTCTCCGTGATCATATCGTGCGTTATTTACTGCTTTTGTTACGGTTTTAATATTTTGCGGTATTCAAATATAGGATAATTGAACTGATTGCTTAACTATCTAGAGATAATTAATTGGTGACTTGTTGCCAGTTAATTAAAATTAATAAAGTTCTCATTTACACATATTCACCCCCTCTAGATGTAATTTGGGTCGAACTACGTAACTTTCAATGGTATCAGAGCTTTATTTTGATTCATGACCCTTTATTATTCTAGATGGGTCAGTCATTGTCTGTGTCTTCTTCTTCTTCTTTTTTTTACTGAAGCAACTAAACTTATTGAAAAGTTCGAATAAGAGCTTTCCTTAAAGTTTTGGATGAATGTATTTGGATTAGCATTCAAACTAGATGGACTCTACCTTCAACTACTGCAGCTAGTGTAGTCACACCTAATGATATTTCACTTTGGACTAAAACGAACTTAGATGAGTATAATTGGAACAGTAAAGGGTATTCATGCCATGTTCATGGTTGTATCTGCTAAAGAGTTTAGGAAAGTTTCGATGTATAAGACTACTAAAGAATTTCGGGATATTTTAGAAACCATACACGAGAGAACTAAAACTATGAAAAATTCTAAACTGCAAATGTTGACCTCTAAGTTTGAAGAAATTAGAATGACGGATGATGAATCGTTTGATGATTTATATACTAAGCTTAATGATATAGTCAATTCGAGTTTCAACCTAGGTGAAAGGATCCCCTAGTCCAAAATCGTTAGAAAAGTCCTTAGATCTCTACCTAACAGGTTTAGGCCTAAAATCACCACGATTGAAAAAAGTAAGGACTTAGATGCTGTAAAAATCGAAGAACTCGTAGGATTTCTCCAAACCTATGAACTCACCATTACTCAAGCTAAAAAGGTTAAATCCATATCCATGAATACTTTAAGAGAAGAAGAGAGTGAGTTTACTGATGTTGAGACGCTTAGAGACGATGAAATAGCTTATTTCGTTAAAAAATTTCAAAAGGTTATGAGGAATAAGAGAAGGCCTCAGGAACGGAAAAATGAAGTCCCTAATAATTTCTCGAAAGATAGACGTGAGAAAAATAACTCTAGGACCCCCATTAAGAAAAATCAATATGTTTGATGTCATTAGTGTCAGGGTTACGGTCACTATAGAAATGAATGTCCTAATCTAAAAAAGAATTTGAATAAAGAAAGACATAAGGCATTAGCATTGACCTTGAGTGGTGAGGAATCAAATTCGAGTGCTCAGAGTGATACATCTGATGGTGAGGATGAACAAAATTTCATAGCCTTCACTTCTATTGCTACAATAGAATCTGATAAAGAGATTGATAAGATTGAAAGTGATGAACGGAGTGAGAAAATCAAGGATGAACTCGATATTCACTAGTCTTATCGTAAATTATTTGAGGAGAGTTTTAAATAAAGAATGTCAATAAAGTTGTTTTAAATAGGGTTAATGATTTGGAAAGAGAGAAAGAAAAACTCGTAGGTGACCTTCAGGATTCTGCCAAAAAATTAAATGAGTTGAAGCTTTTTAATGAGAATTTGGAAGCAGAAGTTAAGTCATTAACAAGTGGTCTTGAAAAATCTAACACTCAACTCCAATCATTTATGAGTGGTTCACAGAAACTTGATAATCTGTTGGGGATGAACAAGCCCGCAGGAAATAAGCTTGGAATGGGTTAGGTTCGTAATGATAATACTACTGCTAGTGCATCCAATACCACATTCATCCCAGCCACTAACAGAGCTTGAAATACTGTTTATCCTGAACCAAAGGTCAGGTATACCTTAGGATTGAGACCCACTAGAAAATATAGGGTCAATCGTCCTACATATCGGCAACAACTTTCGAGCATATTTGAACCTAGGTTTGTTCCCACTTGTCACCATTGTGGTGCACTGGGACACACAAAACCTAGATGTCGTAAACTTGTGGCTAGAAGTAAAAAAACAGGATTTCTCTAGCAAAGTTAACTTTCTTGCCGATTAATTCAGCTAGAGATGATGACTCAGTTAACTAAAATCACTTATACTTCTAAGAAGGTTTGGGTTAAAAAGAGTGACCTGAAATGTCATGAGAGTGATCATGCTCTTAAAGGTAAGAGCATCCATATTACATCGTGATTCGATTATCAGGTGCATACATGTGTAGTTTATTGAGTCCACTCATTCATCCATACAGCCCACTTATTTATATTTTGTTTTATGATTTTATTTGTTTTGATATTGATTTGTTTTTTTTTAAATTGTATTTTTAGGCTCTAGACACTTTATGGTGCACTTAAACATAGTATTTGTGACCAAATATGCATTTATTTGTTCTACACTATCATTTACATTACTTGGTTCGGTTTAATATAGAGTATTGAGTATATGTTTTTTCATGTATCATCTACACTGCACACACGTTGATCTTGTGAGTGAATCTGAACCACATGTGTGAGATTTGAGATGACATCACATGTTGGTAAGGTGATCTGGAACGTGAATTGACATACATTGAGATGACATTAGCTCGTGATAAATCTCCCTGTGTTATTTAAAAATATATATATAAACAAAAATACATATATAATAGTTTGGTTCATCTTATACTTTTGTTAGAATCCTATTTAACTCGAGTAATTAAGCCCGATGGGCTCCTCATAATTTAGTGTCTATGGTAAACTGACTTGAGTTAACCTCGTTACATGTGTCAATTTCTTAATGGACAAGAGTCTTCACACAAGATGCAATATATGAGAAAAACGATATAAAAATTATACGCTCAAATTCAGGGAGAGAAGAAATATATTTATGTAATTGAGCTTGTTTTCGAGTTCTAAAATTCTTTTGGGTTTGACTTTTATTAGTAAGAAGAATAATTACTTAACAGTGATGTTCGCATGTCCTTTCTCACAAATTTAAGGTTTGAAATCATATTCACGAGAAAATAGTGACACTTTACACGCGTAAGTCACTATACGCTTTACTCCATTTTGAACTTGATTAAGTACGTGGGAAAGTTTTTATTGATAATGCTCTACTTGTGACTACATGCATGGTTGAGTTCATCAGGTTGTCAAGGGCTTAATTTGTTTAATTTAAATATTATTGAAAAGAAAAAGAAAAGGTGCTCTTTTTCTTTCTTTTCAAAAATTCAGTGCTATTTTTGTCAACAAGTTTGTCGTCAGCTTATCATTGAGCCATGCTCGAGCGACAGAAGTAGAAGTTGGCTCGCTCGCTTATTGCTCAACTATCGCTCAAGGGACAACCCGTATTTTTGAATTTTAACACTTTTTTCAGGGTTTTGGGCAAATTTTATCTCTTTTTCTCTTTAATTTTCTCAAATCCATAGCATTTTTTTGTTGTTGGTTCATTTTAGATGTCAATTGGTGGATTGGGGATGATCTTTGGTGGTTGTTTGAGAATTGTTGAATGGTGCCATGAGTTTTGGAGATGTGTGTGATTCATTTGCTATTTTTGGCATATGTTTGTCGTTTTTGGTCCATTTTGGGGGGAGTTTTGGATGTGTTGTTGATAAAGGATAAATGGGATGCGGTGATTATTGGTTTTGTTGGCTTAATGGTGTTCATATTGATGGTGTTGACACCACGAGGTGACTTCATTTCTCTACAATAAGACATCACGGCACGCGTCACATCATCTATGTTTAAGCATTAGGCATGTAGTTGTACATTCATTTTAGGACAAGTTATATTTACCCTATTTGCCTTGTTTTGTGTTCATTCATGCATCTCGTGCATATTATGCTTTCTTGTCTATCATATCGAGGTATTGGTGTATTGATTCTACTCATTTCAGATGCCAGTTAAGAGAGCTCATACTGTCGCTTCTACATTTGGTTCCTCCATATCTTTCAATAGGTCTAAGATTATCTCTGTAATTGCCCAATATACTTTTGGGTCGCAGTTTTCACTACGGCCAGTTCTGTTTGAGCGCGAGGTTGATAAGGGCATTTTTACACATTCATTTCGATTCACAAACATGGATAATTGTCAATAAATATGTGAATATGACGTAATTCTGTGTAATTTGAGTTTTGTAGGCTAAAAACGATGAATGTCGTGAAAATCGGAAAAACAAGCGAAAAATGACTAAAATAAAGTACAATCAAGTTTGAGGACTCAAGTGTAAATATTGAAAAGTTATGTCGATCTCACGAAGAAGATTTGAGAGTGTTGGGAATCAATTGGATGAGGAAAGAAGTCAAATGGATGAAATATAGTCAAAATACTATCACATATCAACTTACAGCCGAAAAAGTTATGCTTCGAGTTTTCAGTCTTAGTTTGAGACCCATCGTTGGCATAGAATATGTTCGAATTTGAATATTTATATTTGTTGATGATTTGTAGCCCTTTAAGTAATCTTTACAATGCATCTTGAATCACCTCAATCGGATATTGGAAGAGAACAATATAACCAAAATACTGAAAGTTGTCCTATGGAAAAAATAGTATAACCATGCGGCCGCACACACCATTCTAGGGCTTCAGAGGAGGGAAAACTTTGTTCCATGCAGCTGTATGGAATACTACCAATCTACCATGCGGCCGCATGGTTAATTTTTGGTCGAATTTTTTGGTTTCTTTTCCTCATTCAATCTCTTATGGAAAAGAATATAAGTCAAGTATAAAAGTCAAAAAAAATGTCCAGAATGGAGGGGGGAGACGTCATATGAGATAGAAGAGCCCTAGAGCACATCAAGAAGGAGATTTTGGGGCAAAGGTTCTAGGGAAAACTACAAGAATTCTTGGAGTTCAAGCTAAAGTGTGATTTTTGGTGGTGTCTTCTCTTACATCTATTTTGTATTTTCTTTTCGATGTTAGGCTAGATCTATTCGTGTTAGGAGATCGATGAACCTTGCTATGTAAACTTTAACTTCTAGTTTTGCAATATCTAACAATTAAGACATGTTTTGAGGTTTGAATGATTTTTATTCATTTATTGTTTCCACAATTATTATGCATGTGATTGTGTGATTGTAGTGATCTATTTCATGTATTCAAGAGAAGGGGAATAGATTTGATAAGGTATTAATCACCGTAGAGTCCGATATGGAATAGAGATATACTTATATGCTTTGCGTTAATCTCTAAGTGATCATAGAACTACATGCATTCTTGTGAATTAACATTCATCATAGAAATATAGTCGGATGGTTTATGTCATACGTTTTATGCAACGTGAAATTACCGCAAGTGTACGGTATCAAGTTTTGTAATATAGTAAAATATCGAACCCACAGAGATTGATACTTGAGTCCTACCGAGTATTATAATTGTTTAGTTTCCATTTTATTCAGATGTTCAAATTTGAATCAATGTTGTGATTTTAATATAGTGTAGATGGACTGAAATGGCAAGTCAACAAAGCAAATCCTAAAGAAGTTATCAATTTGTAAAAGTTTAGGGAATAATTTCATCATACTATTGACAATGCTTTTCAACCTATATAATTCTAACTCATTTAGATTTTCCTTAGTTTATAGGCAAGAACCTCAAAATAATTATATTCCCTCTCTCGAGTGTCGAATAAATTTATCTCTATAATTCAATTACAATATCTCTATTCTGAATTAAATGTATAGAAATATTAATGTATGTAGTTCTTAATTCAAATGAGTCTCAAAGATTCGTATTTTCTCTCGAAATCTATGAGACTTAAGTTATGTTGTTCCTTGATCACGCTTAAATTACTCTCTCTCGAGTGCCGAAATTTATGCAACGATTCATTCAACTAGTGGCCAATTAATTGAATGCATTAAACACAAACAACATAAATAAACTAATGGATAAATCCAAAAGAATTAAATTATATAGAAATCAAACATGTCTCAAGATGATTACATCAAACCCTAGATCTAAATATTTAGTTCATGATGAAGCAAATTGACATTATGAAATTAAATATGAATAACATAAATAAGAAGAAAGGGTTTAGAAAAACTATTTGATACAGCTTGAATTCTTCTTCGAGTGGTATCAATCTTCCCTTCTTTAATTGATTTCTTCCCGGTTGTGTCTTCAATCTTCTTTCCTTTCTTTAGCCATCAACAACCCCCTTTTTAGGTCTTCAAAATTATGTATTTATGTTTCCCTAAGGTTGCAAGATGAATTGGATGTGGGCTAGGCCGAAAATCTCTAAAAATCTGCTTTTTTCTCAACCCGAGAGACGGCGCCTTGGCGTCGCGATTCTCTCTTCTGTTGGCTCCTTACGCCAGCTATTCTACTAACTTTTTACTGGCTGGCACCAGCCATTCTGAAAATTTTTGCTTCCTTTATATTTTGGGCGCCAAGTTCTGCCTCAATTTCATTGTTCTTCTTCTCCACTTCTCTTTTGGTCTTCTCTCCATTTCATTCTCCTCTTCTTCATCTTCATGTCATACCTCATTCCATGATTATCATTATAGCTCCAAATTCAAGCTCAACACCACTCCGTTTTCATTCAAGTTGTCCAACTATAAAACAACACGGACACACACATCAAAACGCTCAAAAGTGTTCAAGAACAAACTAAAACTACTATTGGAAGGAACTTGTTTAATGAGTTAATTTCACTCATCAGTTTACATGAATAGGTCTAATAATTCTCGAGAAAGATTATTAGATAGGTGAGGATCATTGATTCTTCAAACTATACAAACATGTTGTCGATATTGTAGAATTAAATTTAAAAGTACACATTGCATGGGGATTCGTGATCCTAATACTCATTTGTTACTTTGCATTTGAACTTTTAATTGCATTTAGTTAGTTGGTAAAATTTAGTTAAGTTGCATATATAATCTTTGTTTAGTTACAAATCTTTATAATCATCTCAAAATCTATAGATTCGGTTAAGGTTTCGGTAATTAGAATCAAATTAAATCAATCCATGTGGGAACAATATCTGAAATTCTGAATTCCACTTTATTACTTGTTACGAACCGTATACTTGCGATAATTTAAAACAAACAAATATTTTCATGAACAAAGGTCATTATATCTGACCTATCTCCGGATCTTACTGCTATTTTCACTTCTCAAGTTGGAAGCCCTTATTGGTTAAGTTGACACCCCCTCCGAGCCTTCTAGTTCAGGAGTTTTACGCTAACATTCATGATGTTAGTGGTTCGACTTTTAGGATTTATCTTTCGAGTAGGACTGTTAAGATCACATCCGATGTCTTATCGAGTCTCGTACATATTTCTCGGGTCGTCCATCCTTTGTTTCCTTATTTGTCTGTCGATACTCTTCCATCAGACTCTCTAGTCTACTCCACGGTGTTCAACACACCGTTGGAGGGTGGTCCAGGTGCAATGCATACTGGGTCCTTAACCACTGACCAAGAAATTTTATTGCGCATTGTGTGCACAAATATGTGGTCAATCTCGCATACCTCTTTTCTACCTATGAAGAGGGCTCATTTTTTGTACGCTATGTTGCACGGCGAATCTGCCTACTTTCATATACTAGCAGATTTTGCGTGCCTTTCAAGTTACGAGGACTCGGGTGGGACTTCTTATGCCTGTCTTATTTATCGACCTGAGACAGCACTTGGCATTAGTTTTCTGAGGGGATTTTTCGACCGATTGGCCACACTACTATTGCTCAGAATAGGTCACATGCTTCTTCTGAGCTAATTGATTCGACTGTGCCAGCTAATCCTTTTGATGACCATATCTCTGTTAATCCTTTTGATTTTCCTCATACTTCTTCTGCTCCTCCATCCACTAATATTTCATCGTCTTCTACTTTCGCTCTTCCTCCCACTGAGCCGATTCCTCCACCTGATGATATTCTTTTTGTTCGTGTTGATACTTCAGTTGCACTTATAGGACAGATGACTGTACTAATCGAACAGTAAGCTCGGATGATGGCCGAGCTTACGCAACTGTGAGCTACAGTTGATCGACACACTGTCGAGCTTAATACGCTTCGGGGCGATGTTGGATACATTCAGCGTGGGCTTCATTGGATTCATCACCACTGGGATGATGGCGTGACTTTCGAGTTGATGACTAATTCTGACTATGCTGCATAGTTTTTAGCTTTTTCCTTGTCGTTTTGTGGCCAAAAAAATGGGAATAGGTGATATTGTTAAGGAGTAGATATTTTTTGCTTTAATATGATGTATATGTTTTCGTCTACTTAATGTATCTAAAACGTTTATTTATATTATATAATATAATTTCAATTTTGCTACATTAAGTTTTTGATGTTTTAGTGGTATCAATGTTTCATTTTGGTATGTTGGGTTGCACTGATACTATGTCTTAATCTAGCTTATGATATGAAATTGGAAATCATGCAATATGAATTACAAACTACTTAAATTACTTTGACAATTGAACTGCTTGAATTGTATTTATTCTTAATATTGTTTCACATACATTTTACATTGGGTATTTGAGTTGTCTATTTCAGGAAACGGGTACTGAAAAATGAAATGAAGAATTCGTTCAAGACAGTTTTCAATTGTATTGAGTCTATAATCTTATTTTAATACTGCCTTAACTTAGATTGTAGTTTTGTCACGGAATGTCAAATGGAGAGTTTGTTAGGTATTGATTATGCCTAAAGAATAATACGGTAGTTGTAGTGCAGTTTTGAGGTATCGTATCCACAGGGAGATGGATGAATGAATCTTGGAGTTCAATAATTTAGGGTTATCGTGAATTGATTGCAAAGAATTTGTTTATTGAATTAAAATGTGAATATCAATGGATGAAGTATTAAAATCAAAATGTAGAATAGTGAAACATTGGAGTTCCCTCAATTGGGTTGGATCAATCAACATCAATAATTCATGCATTTTCCACTCAATTAGAAGTTTTTATCCTAACTCTCTAACCGGAGGATTTAGCAATTAAAAATAATTTAATTCTACACGTAATTCTAGAATTTAGATTTCCCAGATCAAATTCCCACTTTTGTTTATTGAAATCAGATTCAAAAAGCGACCATATATTTCTAACATACAGTAGTGATTGAATCACACCAATAAAGTATTTGAAATTTAAACTCAAACCAATATTTCAATTGTTCAATGGAAGAGACATGATTAATTCCATGAAAAACTTAATAAAAATTAAGTCAAACTCAAATCTAATTCATAAAGAGGAAATATAAACCCTAAAATTGTTTAACCAATGAAAAAGTACATTACATGAATGTATGATGCAGAAATCTCCAATTCCAATCGAGTTCCTTCGTAGCTTCACAAAAAAAAAAATTGTTCTTCGTGAGTTCCTTGAGCAAAAATAGGTGAAAGAATGATTAATAATTAAGAATGAGGCGTTCTAGGACGTTCTAGAAAAGTTAAGAAAGAAGTTGTTTTCATAAGAGTTTGACGTAAATTAGGAAACTAGAAATCGTGCCTCAAAAATACTATATGCGACCGCATAGTTATAGGTGTTGCGATCATATAGAAGGCTTGAATTGGCCACTGAAAGTCGCTGAAGGGTTCTATGCGCCAGCATGGAAATAACCCTATGCAATCGCATAGGTTTAGAATTTTTTCACCGGACAGTATTCAGTATTTTTATCGTAACTTTCTCTTCCGATATCCGATTAAGGTGATTCAAGATTATTTAGAAAGATAACTCAAAGGTATACAACTTTACTGAAAATCGATGCAAAATTTTTCAGCTTTAAAGTTAATATATGATAATGTCTTGGCTATATTTCATCTTTTTTACTCCTTTCTTCATCCAATTGACCTCTAACACTCTCGAATCTTCATTCCAAGGTTAGAAACAAGTTTATAGTATTTGCTCTTTAGTCCCTGGATTTTCACTTTCTTTCATTTTGGTCATTTTTCGCTCTTTTCTTCAATTCTCCACCGTTTTCACCCATTTGTAACCTAAACCAAGATATAGAAGTACTTAGTGCATTTAGGCGTCAAATAATCATAGAAACACAAATATTAATGGGTGAAAAAGGTAACAAATGTGCTATTATCAAGTATTAAATGTAATTGGCTATTCTGTAACAAAAAGGATTGGGTTTGATATATTGTAAAAAGTCAATGGACGGTGTACAATTAGTGAAAGTTGTAGATTTTAGGTCTAGGGTTCGAAAATGGAAAAGAAAGAAAAACGGCGCAGATTTTCGCTAGACTGTCGCCAAAGCTTGGCTCGAGCGACAACGTGTCGTTCGACTGTCGCTAGCCCATCGCTCCAGCGACAGTGTCATCCAAGAAATTTTTAATTCATTTTTTTAAGGCTTTTTGCCCCACCCATTCATCTCCTAACCTACCTATAAATATCTAAACGCCACAGAACATGATTCTCAAGGTTGATTATTGAGAAAACACATTGGTTTCATATTCTTTTCATCCTCTGAGGATTTCAACCTTCATACTTCAAAGCAAATTGTTCTTGGGGGTGAAAAAAACATAAGATCTTAAATCCAAATACCAAATTGATGATTCCTCCATATCAGTTAGAGTTTCTGAAGATCAAGGGAATGTGATTGGAATTCCAGTTGTTGAAGAACTCGGTGTTCTTCATGCATCCACATGAGATAAACTATTCTACAAAGTTAAGGAGTTACTGGAGGATAGTGCAATACAAGAGAGCTTTGAAAATTGCAATTGGAGGTTGGTGTAGGAGCACAAAATCTAGGAGAGCTGTTGGAATTGCAGTCAAGGATTAGATAGTATGTGTGTCGTCTAGTCTGGTAGATTGTAAGTTTAATATCGTTTATAGTGGATTGTTGAATGGTAAAGTGCCAAGAGTTTTTACCCAGTGGAGTTTCTCCGTGATCATATTGTGCGTTATATACTACTTTCGTTATTGTTTTAATATGTTGCGGTATTCAAACCTAGGATAATTGAACTGATTGCATAAACATCTATAGATAATTAAATGGTGATGTTGCTAGTTAATTAAAATTAACAAATTCCACATTTACACCTATTCACACCCCCTCTAGGTGTAACTTTCACAAGGGTATGGAATTACAAACAAAATGAAAGGAAATATAATAATTTGCAGAGCTTTGAGGGGCTGTACGTCTCTCCCAAGACAAAATCCAAATTGTGCTGTTGTAAGATGGATCTACCCTCCCTTATTTATAGTGAGAAGCGTATACATTTCATTCTACTAAATTTCCATATTACCTCTACATTACTTTAGCTGCCAACTATACTACCTATCAGAACTGTTGGCATCCATCGTTTCAATCGAGGAGCCGGATCGTGTGGGTCCCTCTTCAGGTTGATTTGGTTGCATATATACAATTCATTCTGCAGTACTATATACACAAATTCACCATTTGGCAGGCATTAAACTGGGGATTATCTTTCATGTTGCTTGTGTCCTAACATCACATTGGTTCACCTTTATACAGGTGATATAATATTTGTATGCATGACACAATTCACACAACTAGGAAATAACACACTCCGAGTCATCCAAGACTCACAAAGTGTCAAATATGATTAGTGCTTGTACGGTAATTGACTTCTCAATTAGATGACCGTATTAATACAACTATCATATACCATTAGAGATTGTACGGTTATTGACCTCTCAGCTTGATCGCCACATGAGGCTTATAAAAGTGTCAAATATAATTAGTGTTCATATGGTAGCTAATTTCTCAACTCGATGAATGCATTAGTCTTACTAAACTAATCGAGTACAATTAGTATCACAACTACTTAGAAGGGAGAAGGGAAAAGATCTCTATGGACCAACTGCTCCGCTGTTCTAATCAGACCAATTTCAGCCATTGATCACATTCACTTGCTTGATAAAACCATGCGGGCAATTTCAGTGTGACTTGTCGTTTGATAGCATATTGTAACATTTTCCGCGATTGATCATATATAGGATTGGCAAACAATGAAACAGTGACCATCCAACCAAGAAAAGATCAGGCTGTACTGCTTGCAACAACAAAGACCAAGAAACAGAACAAGCCTGCTAGTTTGCTCACAAATCTGTCATGAAAGAGTTTTCCCGTATGTCCAAGGCTGTTTCAAACCAGGTATCTAATCTTCTATATGGTATTATTTTGTTGATGAGTTTATTTGACTTCCTTATTTGCTACTATGTTCTAGTTTACTTCTTGTTCATTATTTTATGGATGAAGTTTCGTTTTCCATATGGAAGCTCTGAACGATAAAGGGGTTTTTCCTGTTCGACTTTCAGTTGAGAATATCTGGTTATATGAAACAGAAATGTCATTTTCGCTAAGTTGGAATCAAATTCCGGAGATGAACGTGCTTCCTCGCATGGTTTTGATTTCTGAATGTAACAAGCTATGTTATATTATTGTACATTATTAGCTAGTTTCTGGGGGAGAAAACAAATCGTGTTTTCGTTGTTTCATTCTAGTAATTGTACCTTTGTTGAGTGCAGGTGGCGGATAATTATTACAGTCCACAGATCTGATGAAGAAGGCAGACCTTGCAAGTGTTGTGAACAGGAGCATTAGGGTTGCCAAGTCCGGTGTCAAGAAGAGAAATATAACAATTCTTCAACCAAAAAATTGGCAAAACGAGATTTTCTTTTGTAAGCAATAAATGTTTTTATTGTAGTCCAAGAATAGCAATATAACAGGCTCAAAAAAGAGTAGCACATTACATTCATCAAACAAAAGACTGGAAACTCAAGCTAGTGAGCGTACATTTCTGTGAGTTCGATGCGATCATGTCCAATTTGATGTACCAAGATGCCATCAAAATTGGCCAGAGGCCACATTTTTAACAATCTAAGAATGCCAAATTACTCTTCAACTGAAAACCTGGCAAACCAAGATTTGTCATATGCAAGCATATTTTACACCATGGACAGAGCTTCGTAAAAATGATATATAACACAAGAAGCGCCACCATTTTATCCATACAGATGAAAGTTAATGTTGCACAGATTATCTTCAACTCCAGACTGAATATCAGAGTCAGTTTCCCTTATGACTCGTACAGAGTGTATCTCCCACCTTATGCGTGCTTTTTCATTGGGCTGAGAATCTTTTCATCGCCTGATATACTCCTCAAGAGTTGCTTAGAACACATCTGCGCTGCCTGAGTCGCATTTTTCACTCGTGCAGCTCTTACCCAAGCAGGCTCCTATTTTTCAAAAAATAAAATAAAAATAAAGCACACAGTTCATCTCCCCCTAGTTGGCACAGTTGACAATTTTTTATCAATAGTAAATAACATAAAAAGAATTTCAACATATCATACCTCGGGGACAATTCGAGAGAATCCAAATTTAATGAACAAAAGCATGTGTTCCATTATGAGAATGGCTCCAAGACCAGGCGATATTTTCCATTTTCCGTCCTGATCATACAAGCACACTAGGAGGATGGAATTCGTGCAAATTGACATCACTATCAGGAACTGAAATTGAAGCACGGGACAGATTTACAAAAATGGGGGAGTATAAAAGTAAAGAGAATAAAACTGACTAATGCTGGCGTGGTCCAGGCATAGAGAAATTATTGTAGACTAAAATTTAAATGAATAAATGTGTTCCCATTCTAACAATTAATCTTTTAAATGAGGTGATTTAATGTTATATGGCCCTCTGTTCTCATCTCTCCACTCATTTATAAAGATTGTACATGTGCCAGATCATTGATAAATAAATAAAAATTGAATTCGATTTGCATGCAAGGGGCCGTGATGAAATCTAAATTTAAATAAATAAATATGGTCCTCTTTAATGTCTTGAGCTTTTAGATTATCCCTCTTTTAAAAGCTTGAGCTTGTAGACGTGGTTTAACAATTACTACCTGAAATATATTCAGCCAAGCTCCAATGGTTGCATCAGCACGAGGCGTAGGCCGTCTCATCATGGCTAGTAGTTTTAGCGCATCTGTTCTCATCTCAGTCAGGTTATTCTGCTCAAATCAAGCATGCAAGCCGTTATTAGTTTGATACAAAGAAAGAGATCTCCTGTCTCCCACTTTGTTTTAAGGAAAGAACGAAAAAATCCACCGTACCAGTGTGGCAAAGGCAAAGGCAAGTGGGAATGCACAAGCAAACATCATGATCATCCCAAATTGCAATACTAACTCCAGAAAATCTGCTAGCAGTTATAGATTTTTAAATCTCTGAAGAAATAGAAATGATTAAGATGTTCATTTCGTGTCCACCTTAAAATGAAACAAATAAAGTAGAATCAATGCAATATATCACTTCATTGAAGCACTTGTCCAAGAGGTTAGGGCCCATTTCGCGGGGGGTTTGAAAAGTCAAAAACTGCTTATGAGACTAAATGTCTTCTAGCCTATATCGATAATTTCCTAGGAGTGGTTTGTCTACTTGTAAGAGCTTTCCACAAAAAGCAAAAGCTATGCCAAGTGAATCCTTAATAGGCTAGGACGGTAATTGTATTATAATTGAAAAGGTTTTTAAAGTGTTTAGTACAGCATTGATTATGCATACAACACACTAAACTGTAGTAGTATAGACTAAATTTTAAATGTCCTTCACAGATGTGGTGATTCAACATGATATCATAGTATGCAAAAGACTTGGTTTAAGATTTGCCTCAATCTATTTATGAAAACTGCACATGTGAGGTGTGTGTTGAAGACAAAATGTAAACAAATAAATGTGACGTCTCTTCAATAGTTTAAGCTTTTAGATGAGATGGTTCAATACACATGCATACGACCTCAATGGTAAGGACCAATGGTTCAACACGCATGCATACGACCTCAGTGGTAAGGACCACCATCTCAAATCAAATTTCAAGAAGAATCAATCTTAATGAGTAGATGAGATCTCCTCTCTTCCATTTTTTTGTCTTATTAAGATACATAAAATGCTATACATTACCATCAAAGAGTCCATCTTCAAGTTCATGGCCAATACTTGCAGTATAAGCAGGTTTTAGATATTCCTTCTCTACCCTAGGAAAGGACCGTGCCTTCCCTGTAGATGACCCTCGTTCACACTTTTGCTTGTTCCTTCACAGGTAAGCAGTTTGTTCTTCTAAGGTAACCAGTGAAAGTAGTGTGTGATTTAAATTGCGGTCAAATGATAAAATTGATAAAAAAAAAATGTATACCGAACAGCTCTAAATTTCTTGAAGCTATATGTCAAATATGGTATAGAATTCTCCATCAGATTTTCCAGCACCTTAGGCACAGTTCCAGCATAGGAATACGTAAGTACTAGAGTTGGATACAGATAGAGAAATGGCAAAAAGACCATTATGTTTTTTTCACCTCATATATAATTAGACGTTGGATTAATACTTGGCGAAGGGTCATCAAGTTGCGATGCAATAGAGCATGGTAGAATATTCCAATATATGTCTGCATAAAGTAAAGACCAAACACCTGGAGGAAGAAAAGATGAGTCTAAATGATATAAAAAATACATTAAACGACGAGGAGATATACAGATTTCTTTTGTCCACCTTGTAGACCAAACTGCAAGCTCTGTACTCCACATTTTCATTATTTTCACATTTAACAAGCTTCACTGATATCTTTCCCCCCATTCTGGTGAAGTACTGAATTGCAAGGAGGTAAACTGCTGTCAAACAAAACCTGGAAAAACATGCATTTTAATCTCTCTTGAACTAGTTAAAGGTTATACATGCATGACCCAGTGAAGAACTGGAGGAAAGAAGTTGGATGCACTCATATAATGCAAGACTCTTTTTAGTTATGTTCATCTAAATATGAATTTCATAATAATGAACAAATACAGTCAGCATTTGAGTTTGCAAATTCTACATATCATTCATTAAGAATCAAACACGACCGTAATGTACCATATACCATGTTTCATTGCATACTTTCAGAGAGATAAATTTGTCATCATATTAAGTGGTAAGATTCAGAATAAATTTGTAGATAAATTGAAAATAACATTTTTACCCTCACTAATCTGATCAGCTTAGACAAACCATTCAAAGCAAGGATGAAGACTCAATTAGGCAAACAGGAAATTCCACTCCCTTCCCCTTAATTTTCTCTTCTACGAGTGTGGAAAGTTATGTGAATTGAATATCTAGATGATTCTTCTCACCAACAAAATTGAATTCGTCTTTTAATTTCACAATAAATCTAGGGTCGTCTACAGCAATCCTTTTCCACCATGCCATTTTGGAACCTGAACAATTGTAGGAAACAAAAAAAAAATCTAGGCCAAAGTATTCTACTACTTACATAAGGAGTTTCTTGTTTCCTTTTTCCCCGAGGGGTTGTGATGTAGAACCACAAAAGAAGTATAATTGAAGCAAGAAACAGGGGAGGGGAAGAAGTAGAAGAAGAAGCCGAGAAGAATAAGGGGAGGAGGAAAACGTAGCAATGTCAAACTCAATTTGTATTCAATCATTCAACTCACGAAACTGTAATGTAAAACTTGTTTAAATAGTGAAAACCTAGCTAGGGTTTGGGCCAACCCACTACTACAAGCCCAATAACGATAAAATAGAACCGCCTCTAAATTGCAAGCTCGTAGCGCTGGTCCTTTTAAAATTTTAAAGCAAGTTAGCCCAAATGCTTATATTCTTGATCTTCCGCCACATCTTGGTTACCACCATACTTTTAATGTTGAAGATTTAGTTGCTTGTAAAGGTCATTTCAATCCATCCAATGATCCTTTCTTACCTCCTTTTGTGGATGTGGACCCGGACTTTCTTGCTACTTCTAATCCCATTCCACACTTTCCAGCACACAAAGATAAAATTGATGATATTTTAGATGAAAAGGTGGCGTTGACTAAAGATGGGAATGTTCAGCGTTTCCTTGTTCGTTGGGTTGATCGGCCTGAATCTAACTGCACATGATTTACTAGCGAGACACTACAGCAGCTTGACCCGGACTTATTGGAGCTCTATCGGAGTCAGCAGGATCTTCCGTTGCCTAGTTCTTCTACCATGCATCCAGGAGACATTAGTGGGGACACCAGATTCAGACCACCGTTGACACGTTTTTATGGACGCCGGAGGAAGCTCGCCCAACCTCTGAGTTTATGGTTAGGCGACTGATTGCAGCCGTGTTCTACCTCTTCACTCGACGAGGTCGAGTTCTCTTCCACTCCGGTAGAGTTGATGCGAACATCACGAGATTTTTCAAGATTTTTTGTCATTAGGGTTTACATTATTATTATTGGACCTAGTCGTTTATTTTCTATTTTATCGTTATTGGGCTTGTAGTAGTGGGTTGGTTCAAACCCTAGCTAGGTTTTCACTATTTAAACAAGTTTTACATTACAATTTCGTCAGTTGAATGATTGAATACAAATTGAGTTTGACATTGCTACGTTTTCCTCCTCCCCTCATTCTTCTCGGCTTCTTCTTCTACTTCTTCCCCTCCCCTGTTTCTTGCTTCAATTATACTTCTTTTGTGGTTCTACATCAGGTTGGGAGGATATATTTAAGAAAGAAACACGGAGTTAATGAGAATAATTACTCACTTCAGGAAGTCAGACCCAATAACTTCATATAGATGAGCATAAGCCAATTCAAAAGGAAGCTGGAGACATATGATACTCAATATAATAATGGCATCATTTCTGAATCTCTTCAACCATCTGAACCATTCTTCTCTTTGGAAGAATGCTTTCTCTTTCATACTATCCGTCCCTCTTTTCTTCATGACTTCTGCAGGGGATTCTAATGAGCTCTGTTCCGTTTGGAATAATTTATAATCAGATTCTGTACCCGCCAAATGATTTATATGCCACCTGTATCATCCAGATATGGTAACACAACAGGATGTGGAAACATGAGTGCAAAAAGATATTTGTAAAGAAATGCAATTCAAAGTATCCACATCAGACGGGAACTGTTATAGCTGTTCAAAAATCAGATTACACATACCTAGCTAAAAGAGCTGAATTTTTGCGTTTCCAGAATTGGAAAAACAACACAGCCCATGAAATCAGGCATATGAAGAAAATAGGGAGAACCAAAATTGACCTGGGGGGTACAAAAAGCAAAAGAAAGCATCCCTCAATAAGAGTAATTGAAAAGCACAAAATTTGACATAGATGTGCATGTCCGGTGTACAATATTTGATAGTACTAGTTGGTATAATAAGCAACATTTTAACTTCTTTTCTTATTTAAATTGTTGAGTATGGTACAATCCATCTTAATAGACATGCCATTATAAGACGAAGTTTAATACGGCCTACCCAAAATCAACCAACTGCAATGTAAGTCCTAATGCAGCTGGAAACAACAACCACCTCGTGTACTTTCCGAGGAAAGCAAAGTAGATGGCAATCTACAGGCACAACACATTTGCAGTTACTAAATGAGATGAATGTGGTTTATTATGAAGAAAATGAATATTAAGTAGCAGCTTATAAATGAATGAAGTGGAAGTACAGCTACCACCACCATTTGACATTTACCTTCACTCCGTAATATAAATATATCTCATCAATTGGCTGTGTCGTAAAGTCCCACCAGTTCAGTGCCCAACTTCTTAGGAGCTTCTTCCGCTTGTTTTCATCTATAAAATATACATCTTATTTTGCATGTCCATGACTGCTGATAAATTGTCATATATAAGAAGAAGAATAATACCATGCAATGGAAATACTTCTTTGACTATATTCTCTGATTCCAATTTCCGAAGTAGAGGTTCCCTCGGAACCCAGTCGACCTCTCTCTGATCATATTTCAATTCTATAACTGACTTGCCTGTGTTCACCTGTGACATTTGGCCTTAACATCAGGTTCAAAATGAGAATTTTGGTACAGAACAAATGCACGTGCTTGGAAGCATACAAATGGATATGTAAAGCCGTGTCAAAAGACATTTATATCCATTATGTGACAGCTGAGATGGTTTTCCTGTCCACAATTCAGAAGAACATAATTGATGATCTGAATCCTATAACAATTGAACAAATACAAAAACAAAAGAAAAATTAGGGATTAAGCTATAATTCCATTCTCGAGACCAATTATGAACCAAAAAAAAAACATAAATGCACACATAGAAATACACGGATTTATAGCTGCTCACCCTCAACGTGAGAGCTATGACAAAGGAGTATTACAAAGTTTTCCTAACACCTGTCTTATCACAGAAAATAGACCCCTGAGATTCCTTTACACAGTGTAGGAAGGTGGGAGACCTAATACATAGAAATGAATGCCAAATATACCCTATATCAAAAGTTTCATCACTTTGTTGTACAAAGAGATGAATTCCTAATTCTAGGTCGATCCACAAGGTAAATTGAGCAGTATAATTAGCCTCCACGTAATCCAATAAAAACTCCAACCGTTAAAGCCTCTATCTTGTCAATAGCTACTCCGTCTATTGACCACACCTTATTTAGAATCTGAAACTGACAAAATGAAAGAGAACAGGCTGTATATTTACCTTACATAGTTTGAACTCCCAGACCCAATCAATGAGCCTGCTTACTACTTGACATTCTTATTGTTGCAATCAAAAAATTAAGCATTAAGAACAATGCTAAACAGTGCATGAACAATATAAATAACTCACAATCCTGTATATTATGTGATTGTAGCAACAGAAACGCTCACACCAAGTGAACAAGGATCCATCAGGTTGCCTAACAAAGGCTTCCACCTCATCCCATTCAAATTGCAAGTCCATTCCTGAAATAAGCATAGGACATTCAGGGCACGTTTTATACGTAGTACTAGACAGAATACGAATAAACTTCTTTCTCTTTCTTCTACCAAACAAGTCATCGAGATTATTTAGGTCAATATGAACACAGACTACTGGGGAGGCACAAATCACAATAAGCAAAAGACTAATGAATACTGCATGACTGCTACCTATATGAGTCCGTTTTTTGAATTGCAACTCAGCCGCAGCCTTCCCCATAATCTCCAATGGTGCTGACAACTGAAAATACAAAATGGTAAAACTAGCAATCAGACAAAAAAAATGATTATTAATTAAAAAAACTTTTCTCTAATTGCAGAAGTCCACACAACAGACAGAATTGAACTGTAAAATGAACATGATTTACCAAAGAAAAGATTATATGATTACCTATTTGTCATGATTGCGCGTGGGATTTATGGGAATCTATATCCCACATCGGAAGTATGTGTGATAGGACTTGGAAGAGCCAGACCACAAAAGCTAGCCAATGTGATTGGAGAATACAAGCCTATATAAACCCACAAAGGATGCTTCCGATGTGGGATCGAAATTCCCATAAATCCCATTGAAAATCATGACAAACCACCACACTTCTGACTCGACGTTCATGTCGAGCAGGTGCCCATACACCCTAAGTGATATCCGAGACGAGGATGCTCTGATACCATTATCATAGGATTTGAAAGAGCGAGACCACAAAAGCTAGCCAAGGTGGTTGAAGAACCCAAACCTATATAAACCCCACAAAGAAAGCCCATACTTCCTGAAAATTAACAGTATGGCTTCCTGTGGGGTTTATTCAGGCTTGAGTTGTCCAACCACGTTGGCTAGCTTTCGTGGTCTTAACTCACAATTATTCTCACAAGATTAACAGTTGCATGAACTGAAAATTTTAACAAATTAGAAGATTACAGGTTAGACAAACTTGAAATCAGAATAGTGCAATTAGTTCACAATAAATTATATAAATCCAAATCAACAGCGAAGAGAGACCAAAAAAATTGGGCAAACCTTGATAAATTCATTTTGAAGGCCGACGACTCTTTCAACAATTAGTCCTCTTCTCTTGAACTCATCAACAAGAACCTCGACACAATCAAGACTGCTGTCATCCCCTTGCTTTTCAATTTTCTTTGGAACCACCACACAAATCTCAAACACAATTTCTTCTTCCCTCTCATTCCCACTCATTTTCAACACTTCCACTATAAACCCAACAAAAAAAAATATATGAAAATCAATAAAATAAGCTTCAACACCACTAAAAACCAAAAGGGCCCTCTCTATTTAAAACCAATAATAAACGCATAATTCATTTCCAACAAAAATTATGTAAATCTATTTTATTTCAGATCAGGATTTCTGCGTTCTTGTTATTAAAGCAAGGGAATAATAAATGAGAAAAGAGAGAAGAGAAGGGGGCCTGGGGGGGCCTAGATGGAGACGAAGTACACAAAGCAGGTGTCTTTGTAAACGGAAACCAAGGGAGAGGTGTACATTGAAATTGACACATAAGCATGGAGGACACGTGGTGCTGGCCATGTTATTTTTGTCGAGTCGTTTTTGGGCTATCCTAGAATAGAAATCATCGTTTTTTAGGCACAATAAACAGGGCAGCATTGAATTCTGTGAAAGAGAAAGAATCAAAATGTATTTTCTTTTGATCCAATTGCTCCACTCGAGAGAATTATTTGCAATTTGCATTCTGAATATTCGTATGGCAAGTTGGAGGAGGCGGCGACGATGAAAATGACTTATCACTGTCGCAATGAGAATATTTTGCATGCATTGGTGGGAACTGGGAAGTTATTTTGTAAGATCTCAGGCTCCATTATTTTTCCAACTTTTACAAAGTAAAATTTTTCCGAGAAAATATTTTCTACTTTTCAAATTTTTCACATTTTTTAGGAAAATAATATTTTAATGTTTTGATGGGTAAATATTTTCCAGGTTTTTTTCTTTTTTGGCAATTGGAAGAAATTTTAGACACAATGGTAAAAATATTTTCACTTTTATTGACAATTTCCATGCAAAACGAAGCCAAACGAATAGTATTCGGTATGATTATTTTTTTCATTTGTTTTTATTTTTTATTTTTTGTCATTTAAACAAATTCTAGACCCAATAGTAGAAAATATTATCACTTTAATAGACAATTTTCATAAAAAACGAAGTCAAACGGACTTCAAACTTTCAACATTTTCCATAGAAAATTATACCAATCAAATACAATTAATTACAATTCTCAACAAAACAATTTCTAAGAAAATATTTTCTCCATAAAACATTTTCTTTTCACATATTTTTCACCTTACAATCAAACGGGCCCTTAGTGATCCTCCATTCATTTTATAGAGTCTTGAATTCTTAACAATAGATAGAAATATTTACGAAGTAAGTGATATCTTGATTAATAAAAAAGTTCCGAGCCCTTTACTCCTTTATTTTTAAAAAAATATTATAAATATTTTAATATCAAAATAAGGTTAATGAATGTTCACAATCACAAAAATTTCGAAAAATGTTATTTTTCTAGTTTTAACAATTTATAGCTTCTAAAACGATCCAAATAAAAGTAAGAGAAAATTGCAGCCATGATACCAAAGCTTTTCAATTTTTTCAGACTTTGTTCAAACCTTTATTTTGTGCCATCGGAGGTACCAAAAGTTTCAAAAATATGAACCAGAGGTCCAAATGGACGGTTTCCGCCAGTGACTGTTAGTTGACTCCAAAAAATTATTTTGACTACATCAACAAATGGTAACTTCATAATTTTAACATGAAAAAAGGTTACACTATTCACCCCACCCCACCCATTCATAAAAAGACAACCATTCATTTTCCAACAACTTTCAGCCTCAAAAACCACAGGATATTGATATTGGTGGAAAGCCATTAACGCCCTCTTCAATGACATCCCAACATCCACCCATAACAACCACAGATTTGGAAGAAATTAATTCCAAAAATCGTTGCCTGAAAATTACAAATCTATTGGAATTTTACAATTCGACCATGCCCATGCCCATGCCCAGACGACTCTAGCCATGGCCCCAATTTATCCCAAACATCCCTCTAGCTGAACGAATTTATCCCAGAATACTGCCCACTCGTGATTGTCGAACATCTACGTTTGAAAAATGGAGATTCCAAATTCGTCCGGCCAACTCATGGTCGCGAACCACCTAGGCAACCTTCCTCTCCCTTTAGCGAATTTAGCCCACCCATGGGTCAAGTTCAATTACAACCAAAAATCAATGAATTTATGGGTGAAGTTCAAAAGGCGTTATGCGAAAAATTCGGTACTCGGTGGTTGTTGTGGTGGTGGCAGTGTGCCGGTGGTGGTGCGGGCAACGTGCCAGCACTGATGATGCTGTGGAGGAGAAACTGATTGTTTGTATATTTATTTATTTATTGTTTTTTAAAAAAAATTATTTAATAAGAAAATTGTCAAGTTATCATTTTACATCTTCTAATTTTATCAAAATTGGTCAAAATTTACTATTCTTGATCAACTAACGGTCAAATGGACAGAAACCGTCCATTTGGACCTCCGGTACATATTTTTTAAATGTTTGGTACCTCCGATGGCACAAAACAAAGGTTTGGAAAAAGTTTGCAAAAATTGAAAATATTTAACATCGTGACTGCAATTTTCCCTAAAATTAATATTTTTTGATCAAAATATCGTGTAGCAAGTTGGACAAGGATTCTAATTTACGTCAAATCAATTTAAGTAATATTCACTTATTCACAACTCGTTTTTATTTATTTATAGTTAGAATTGTTTCACTTTCTAAAAATGCGTAATTTTTAGAATCAATAATTATTTTATTGATCAAAGTTAGAGAGTAAATTATTTATTGTAAAAATTAATTTTAAAATAAATGATATTTTGAAGCGCTCAGAAATAAAAAGTTGAGAATTTTAACATCATTATTTTAGTCTCTGTTTGGAAAGAATTTACAAATAATTTAGTTTAAAAATAAACAAAATAAGTGATTGACGAGTAAAAAAATACTTATAAATTTGAAAATATAATTTATAAATTAGACAATAATCATAAAATAAAACATCATTTAAATTACAACGAATAAAGCCGTTGGGAGTTCAATCCTTCTTAAGATTTTAATAAGACAAAAAAATAATATCTTTTACCGTTTGGATCCAACACTCAAAATATAAAACCCGACCCAAAAAACCAATCATACAATACCAAGGAAATTTCATAAGAACCCTAATCCCATCCCTAAATTGTGTCTCTCCCCCGCTCAAATCAATTCAACAATGGGAAATACTGAGAAATTGATGAATCAGATCATGGAACTGAAATTCACCATCAAAAGCCTCCAGCGCCAGGCCCGGAAATGCGAAAAGGACGAAAAATCCGAAAAATTGAAGGTCAAAAAAGCCATTGAGAAGGGCAATATGGACGGCGCGAGAATCTACGCCGAGAACGCCATCCGGAAGCGCAGCGAACAGATGAATTATCTCCGGCTGTCCTCCCGTCTTGATGCCGTGGTGGCGCGGCTCGACACGCAGGCTAAGATGACCACAATCACCAAGTCAATGGGAAATATCGTCAAATCACTCGAGTCGACCCTCGCAACTGGAAATTTGCAGAAGATGTCGGAAACTATGGATCAGTTTGAAAAGCAGTTTGTTAATATGGAGGTGCAGGCGGAGTTTATGGAGAGTTCGATGGCTGGAAGCACCTCGCTGTCGACTCCTGAAGGGGAGGTTAATAGTCTTATGCAGCAGGTGGCTGATGATTATGGGCTCGAGGTGTCGGTTGGCCTCCCCCAGCCAGCCGCTCATGCTGTCTCGGTAAAGAACGGTGAGAAGGCGGAGGAGGATAATCTTTCTAGGCGTCTCGAAGAGCTCAAGGCCCGCGGATAGATTTTTTATATATTCAGGGATTTGGAGATGATGGGTATGGTGATTTGCTTTTACTAATTACTGCTATTAGTCTTATTTCTACCTAATATTGCGTTACGGCACGCATTTATGTTTAAATTTGACTGCATGTTTCTGCTGACTGTACGCCCTAGTGTTTCATAATATTTGTACTGTTTTGTTGTGTATGTTTTGTTTATTAATAGAAGAATACTGCTGCATTTTAATTGGGCGACTTGCTTTTCCCATTCCAATTAACTGCCATGCTCGATGACAAGAATATTTGGCACAATTGATAATTGCTGACTGACGAAGACCTAGTGATTTCTATTATTAGTAAGTAGTTTTTTGGTAATTATGGGATCATTGGGTTGGCTCCATAGTCATATTCAGAAACGCAAAAAAAGATTCATTATGTATAAGCTTGTTATGATCCATGTTCTAAAATGCGCGAAAATGCGCCGCCTAGGCGCGATGCTGATCGAAAACTCGTCGAATTCGGCCTATGCGTGTAAAAATGCGTTCGGGTCAAAAAAATGCGGGATAATGCGCGCCTAGGCGCGCCTAATCCCGCCTAGGCGGCGCATTATCCCGCCTAATCCCCTTTTTTTTTTTTTTTTTTTTTTTTGATAAATTTTTTTTTTTATGATATATTAAAAATCTATTTTTTTATATATAAATATATTTAATACCTTAAAAATAATTAAAATAATATTAAAAGTACGAAACGCATTATGACGCCTATTCTCCGCATTGACACGCTTAAGCTTGTGATTCTTGATTCTCGACGCATCGCAACGCATTACGCATTTTAGAACATTGGTTATGATTATGCATATGCATTAAGTATATTCCTTCATTTGCTTAGGTGATTGTATTTTTAAGAAAACTATGATGTTATGCTGAAGGTTATATGTAGATTCCTGAAAAGTATTTAGCAACTTGGCTGATTTTTTGGGGACCAAAAATGCACTGGCTACCTCATACATGAGGAAGATAGTAAGATTGATGGATGAAGCATCCACAAGGGTAGTAACAAATGGATGCCCCCCCCCCCCCCCCCCCCCCCCGGCAACAAAAACCCCAAGTGTTTAGTTCAATTCTGCTCCCCACTACACCCTCTTCAGGACCAAGTTGACTTTAGTCTCTCCATAGCCAACAATATTGACCCCCATCATTAGGAATCCATTAGTGATTTTCACTGCCATGGTCAATGCCACCAATGAGTGAGAGTACCCAGTAGAATAGGATAGAAGAGGGAAAGATAGACCAAATTGACATAGCCTTTGTGGTCTGTGGAAGATCTGATTGTGCATTGGGTCTTCTAGTAGATGATTGGTTGAATCATGTAGGCAACTTCCTATTTACATAGTATAAGGCTTATGCTGTTATTTCTCCAAGTTTTGCCTCTTGATCTTCAACCAATGCAGCCAAAGCAATTTCAATGTAGCTCCAAGTCACAAGAGTTGCACTAGCACTACACTGTGCCTAAGCACCATAAGCCAAGCATCATTTTCTCTAGCTTCATCTGATGGGCTATTGGCTGTTGATCAAGAAATGAAATTACAGTTACCGATGTTATAAATTATATGGTTCAGCAAAGAAGGAAATTTAAAATAAAACAGGGTCGTAAATCTGTTTGTTGAGTGAGATTGAGTCGATGAATTAGATAGAAGGGAAGGAGTGTTAGCTGGTGAGAAATATGTACCCATGGTCTTTTGTCATTGTTCCCAGTGGAGGTTGCAACAATCGACCCTACAATTTTTAGCCGGAAGTTTTATCAATATCTGCATGCGAATGCACAATTTTGCAATTCTTTGACATTTTTGTGATTGTTAAGTATCATGTGAAAAACATTTTTCTTCTGTAGTTTGTTGATTGGCATACCTCTCAGAATTTTCTTTTTATTGGTCTAAACTATAATCCTTGTTATTATCTTTCAAGCAGACAAGAAAAACCATGTCTGTATCTTAGCCTCCCCCAACATCTACCGAGTGAGACACAGCTATATAGGAGCAGTGTTGGAGATTTGGTCTATTTTGTTCATCTTGTTCATATCCATCCTTCTATCATTCTTTGTCGTTTTAAAATTTTACTGAAGCTATTCTTGAATACGCGATGCCATAGCTTTGTGCTTGTGCAACTTCATTCAGTACGTCAATGCTTTTGACGAAGCCCAAGATAAATTAGCTCATGTTCATAATTTGATCATATTTGGTTGTTCTTGAAAGTCAAAACTTACTTCTCGAGTTATTTTTTCCAATATGTTACAAACAATACTTCCTTTCTTTGATAGTAACTTTTAAGCCTCCGCCTATTTGCTCCGTTTTGGAAAATCAAGTAGCTCTGTGACCGTTAATCTGCACATCTGGTTATGTATTATAGCAAGTGTGGTGTGGTATTGGCCACTTGTATATTGTTAGATGCCAGTGTTTTGAGACCTCGGAGCTGGTTTTTTATAGACATTTGCTGCTGAATTACGTCGTCATAATACTAAAAGCCGACGAGGAAGACATAGATCACCCCACTTCTTAACATGGTATTTTATTGGCCTCGACTAAAATGTTGAACAAAAATATTGCTATTAACTAAGAAAATGACACATAAATGTTAAAAAATGTCCTTAGAGATGACAAAAATACAACCATATCATGAATAAATTACCAAAGAGAAGGGGTGAAACCTATAGACGTTCCTTTCCCGACCCGTTAGTACATTGGAGATGTGAAGCTAGGATCTTCAGACACGTGTTCTCTTTAAGCTCATTGGATGTAGAGTAATGTGTAACCTTGTCTTATCTAAATAACATGGCTTTTCCTATTTGTACAGAAGCAACAGCACTAGAAATTGGTCATGATAGATTAAAACAGTGGGCCACACGGTATATTTAGATATTGCAAAAAAATGGCGAGCCCCACCTACTTGTGTGTGGTCTCATGTGTTTCTGTAGCGTACAATTTCTGTACACCCAAAAGAGTTCAAATAACATAGAATGAATTTAGAAAGTGTTCTCCCTTTTAAGTGTAGAGTTGCTGTTAGGACGTGAGTATCGGGTTGAGAGCTACTTTGAATATTTCAATCATTTTACACATACAACATGTTTTACACCAAGTTGACATCATATGAACTGATAGAATTTTATACATTAATTTTAACGATATTTTTCTCTGGCTAAATTGTCGTCACATAAACGGAATATCAAAGATGGTATTAATTACAAAGGTACAAGAATCATAATTCTAAATATTTTGAAGGTCCCTACTAGGCCCAAGAAGGGGCTGATTTGACTAGTCAACTTCGAGTCACCATATGACCAATTGAGGTGACCTTGTCCGTTTGTGACCTGACTCGTCCAAAATTATATCTTCTAATATTATATTCGATTTCTGGCTAGTCCCAAAAAGCATTCTACAATTCTATTTACTTTTATTTTGAAATTAATTTTTATCACTTGACTAAGAATATCAAGCATTAATCTATCTGTTTCAGAGCATTAATCACATACATTGACTTAGAGGCGGCCTTCATTAAATTAATGAAAAAACCTTTTTTAAACTTGAAATTTTTTTTTATAAACTGGATTTTTTAAAATTATTTGTTTTTGTTGTTCGACTGGTTCTTCTCCATTATATTCCACATTTAACAGTCAAAATGACGGTTTCTATCACGGAAGGATTGTGCTTGAAATCTCGGCTGCTAGAACATAAAAATTCAGGATCTCATTGTCACAAAGTTCAAAAGTTAGATACCCTAGTGCAATTTACTCTTAACCATTTTACTAAAATTTCTTAGTAAGCTCATGTTTGACAACCATTATTTAAAAATTCTTTCATTCTCGTAATCATTTTCAAGCACACATTTACACGATGAAATATTTTTTACGTAAACTAAAAAAAATTTCCTAATTTTTAATCACGCATTCTCAGAAAAAAAAAAAAAAAAAAAATTCAATCTCTCAAGAATTTAGGTCTTACATCGAAGAGTCCTTGTGCATTATGTCCATTCTTATGGACTTGTTGTAAGTGATATTGGTGTTATTCAAAACTACGTAAAACGTAGACAAAGTTCAAAATGAATTTAAGTAATAAATCGATTTTAAGTTGGTAGGTGAGACAAGTAATCCGATAAAAGGGGGTTAAGATCTTGCTCCCCTTGTTACCGCGTCGTTTGGTAGTAAATGTACATGGATCATTACTCTGATTATTATGTCCAAACCCATGACCCAACACATTAATTCATGGGCCCACATTCTCACATTGTGATTGTGTGGCAGCTTTTAATTTCTTTACTAAAGAAAATTATCAAATAATTCAAATTTTCAATAAAGTTTTTTGAATCAATAAATAAAGTAATTCGTGTAAAATAAAAGTAATTTGAAAAAACTCCAACCCATTCTAAAAGTAAGTCATTCCCTCTTACCTCATGAAAGGCAATGTCACGAAGATCTATTAGATGGAGGGCAGAGTGGAAGCAGAATGAGAAAAGTCATTGTACCTTATCGAAACGATAGTGCTTCCTCACGAATGTCAAACATCGTAACTTAGCTCATTCGGATGACCAAGTTCCAAGAAGGTTTTTGATTCTGTGTTTGGAGATGAAGTCCAATCTGAGTTGGATTAGCTTGGGTAAAAATTTCGAACTCTAAACAAGACGTGGCAAAATATCAATTCTACCAAGAATCCTTTATCAAAAGCCTTGTGTTTGGGTATAACAAGTCTTGCCGACCATTGATTGACACTTCACACGATTTGGCTTTAATTGAGCGATTTCATCAATTCGAGAATCATTGATAACGAGAAAGCACATAGAAGAATAAGGCAAATGTAAGATCATGCCTAAAGGCACATAATGGTCATGAATTCCTCTTGGTATCCCATTTTCACCTTTTAGGTTGATTTGATTGAAATGAAAATTAGATTCATGCACCACGAGAAATATTTCACATCCTTTAACTGTGTAGATAGATTGATAGGTTCGATTGCATATTCTAAATTTATTTCATGATATATAAAAATCTAATAGATTAACACCTAAAACGTGTATGAACTTACAACTTTACAAGAAAAATTAGGTGAACTTGTCAATTTTACCCGTTCATTTTTAATATTAAGATCTTTTTCATTAGATTTTCGAATTCTGAAAACTCATTTTTCTTAGTCAATGCTCGAACCGATTTTTAAACATCGAAAAAATATACAAAATGTATAATCTTATTCTTTTGTGGTCAAATCAACAAAAAAGTCAACACTAATTAGCCAGCTGATTTGGTAAAGAATCCCCAACCCATGCCACATTAATTGGTATCAAATACAAAAATATGAGAAATGTGCAATTGGATGGTCAAAGCTATAGATGGAAAGTATTTGGTAATTCATTCCAAAAATTCATCCAAATTTGTGCATACGTAGCTTTCAAGTTTTTAAGAGTAGTACACACGCTAAGAAAACGAAATTTGGACCACTTTTTTTTTTTTTTAATCTTTCTCGAAGTCATGTAAATTATGTAACATGGTGGACCCCAAAGAATAGTAGTATTGGGGGGTTTAGAATTTAATATATAGCTAAACAAGAGTGAATTACCAAAATCACTCAAATCATCACTGAACTTTACAAAATGTTTCTACAAGGTCATTGAACTTTAAAAATCACCTCATTCATCATTGAATTTTGCAAAATGTTTCCCAGTGGTCACTAATTCAATGATCTCCTAAGAAATCTCTTGTAAAGTTTAGTGATCCCGTATAAACATTTTACAAAATTCAGTGATGAATGTGGTGATTTTTAAAATTCAGTGACCTCGTAGAAATATTTTGCAAAGTTCAGTGATGATTTAGGTGATTTTGAAAGTTCAGTGACTCTTTGAAAACATGGCTGAAAGTTCAATGACCAAATAGGCAATTCACTCAGCTAAACAAAGAAGTTATTGCAATTGACCGAACCAAAACTAGTAACACTTGTAGCATCTCGACGTAGAATAGATAATTTGACTTTTATGAATTGTCATACAAAATTCTCGATCCTATAAACTCAATTTATGCACAGTTAAACTAGCACTCGTGTCTAGTTGGGGAAAAAAACTCGGTCATAAATAATCAATCACAAGTTGGCAAATTGAGACCTATCAGGATCCCGGTCAGGTGATATCAACTAAAAGGTCGAGTTACATAAAAAAGAAAAATGCATTCCATATCGATCAATCTATTTTAGTTTGAAGAAACTTTTTTGAAGCAACCTCTTCTTCATAATCAAGCCAGGGCAAGAGATATTTATCGTTAGAGGAAGCTTGCTAACTCAATATTTAGGTTATGAAATTGATTAACCATTATGTTAATTAATTAAAAGTAGTAGTGAGACATTTGTTAAGTCTAAATTATAATTAGCAATTTCTAAATTTGTAATTGTCAATTTCCTTAGTCAAAATCAAGTCCTAGTTGAATTGTATTTGGAGTTTATCGAATTGTAATCAAAGTCAAAATATGAGTTATTGAATTCTAATTCAAGTTAAAAGAGTTGGAGTTGGTAGTACAGTCATTGAAGAGTTCAAAATGTCCAAAAAAGATCATATATGATCAGTGGAATGCAATTAGAAGTTCAAAAAGTGTCAAAGAGTAGCACAAGTTATGTTCTAAATTCTCAGTCGCAACTTGCAAAGCATTTTTCACATAGAAAACATTGGAATTTGGACAAAACTATTTTTAGAAGAATTGTAGTAATTTGAGTTAGATTTCCAACACATTTTAAATCACATCAATCAAATATCGGGTAAGAAAGTTATGATAAAAATACTCATAACTGCTCAGTTGCTGCTCACTTGTCGCTGGCTTGGCGCTTGAGCAACGGGTTGACGTCAAGGATTCTATTTTGTTTCGAACACTTGATTTTTCAATCATTTTTCATCACAAACACTTTTGCCTATATATGTCATACCATACCCTATGAACATCCAAAAGGGTGTTGAATCAAATTTATTCTATAGAGATCAATTCTTTGATGATTCAAAACATTCATTGATTCCAAAATTCAACCACTACATATTACTTAATTCATAAATTCTTCCAAAATAAATTTTGTTGATCAAGCCACATATTGTTTCACATAAAACCACAAGATCAAAACACACAAGATCTTTTGATCAAACACTAAATCATTTAATCCACCGGAGATAAATCGATACCAGGGATCGAGAGCTGTTGCGGAAGTACAAATTCAGGAGGACTAAAGTGAGGTACTAGGGGTCGGGATCTGACGTCAATTGCATGCAATCCAAGAGTGCTAAGGTGTAAACTAGGAGTCGAAATTTGTTTTGAAGGAGTACACATCAAGGGAGAGTGCATGAATTGAGGTCAGAAGTTCTAGGGAGTAGACGAGTTCGACAAAATGCCCGAAGTTTTTATCCAGTTGGAGTTTCTACGTGATCATCTTTGATGTTCTTTATTGTTTTAATGATTGATTGTGGTATTCAAATTTGAAATAAATTGAGTCATTTGATCTAACTATCTAGAAACAATTAAAAAGTGATTTATTGCTTTTAATTGTATAATTCTACACGTGAGTCTAAATAATTTAAAACTATCAGCATTGATACGGAGGTGTGTAAATTCTAATTTAGAATACCATGTGAAACCTTTTTACCTCAGCTATCTCTACTAGATATATACATAACACCAAAGCCAATTTAGCATTTAAACTCTTAGCTACCAATGCCAAAGAGTGGAGGAAAGAAAAATCGATATTAAGCTAAAGTATTTGGAGGTCCACCCATGTTGTTGGTTGAATGTTGAGACGTAAATGGTAGTGTAGTGGTCCATTCAAATGCCCATCATGGGCTGTGGGCCTCGTTGGTCCACTATAGAGAGACATCTTCCAAGAGTGATCCCAATTTATTCCCATCACATTTTCAAACTACTTAAAAAATATATTACCGAAAAAAAAAAAAAAAAAAAAAATTCTCGTTCGCGATGTTTAGAGTCTATTTGACAAAACTTTTTAGAAAGTTATAAGTTATTTCTAACACTAAAAAGTTACTTTCGAGCATGATAGGATAATTTAAATTTTCTAAATATACTAGAAAAGTCTACCAAGTGGAACCTAAGACCAATAACTAATAATACACTTTCAACTATTAGATAGGAACTATTTGCATCAATTAACATCACATTATACCATAAGAAAAAAAAAACATTACTATCAGGAAGAACCAAAAGGGTGTCCAAATAAATTTGAAAAATGACAATTAATTCGTAATAAAAAAAAGTTGCGTGTGTGTATATATATATATATATATAATTTCATTGTAAAAACTCGTAAACACAAATATTAAACTTCGATACAACGTAAATTCTATACACAACCATACTCGATCAAACATGTCAACTACAGGCCAACATCGCAGAGTCAACAATATATGTTCTTGCTTGTTTGTTTGGTAAGGTACCATGTCCCGCACTAGACAACATTAAGATCGAAAAATTAAATTAAAATCATATTTCATTATATTGTCAATACTTTATACCAAACATTTGCTTCTCATTTTCTATTCTTTTTTCAATATTTAGTAGCTTAATTACCGAAAAGTAGAGCCTGGAGTGTACATAGCAAGATCTGCCCAGCCATTGCCACTATTCCAACTGGTAGTTTCATCATCACCAACCTGCACGTCCAAGAATCCATCTGCAATATTGTTATTTCCACCCTCCAAGTCCAACCTCAATTGCGGATCCACATTTTGGACCGGATCCTGACCTGTAAAGGTACCCGGTTCACAACCCGACACATCCATCTGCAGATTTGTTTCGTTTGAGTGGAGCCCATCAAGAAAATTACCAAATCGTCCACTACTAGACCCCAAAAATGAGCTGATATTCCCAAACTGCCCATGGTAATTATCTGCCTTCAGAGGAAATGTTTCAGTATCTGTTCCACTGACACTAACCGGTGGTGCTGGTGAGACAGATGATGTAGAGACGGGTCGTTTGGGGTGGTGGGCAGAGGGAGAAGAGGCGGCAGCGGAGGAGGAGGAAGAGGAGCTCCGCTTGGTGTTCTTCCGGGATCCGCCACCGACAGGGATGTTTCTGAGCACACCTCCTTTAGTCCAGTACCTTCTACAGCTCTTGCAAAAGTGGCGTGGCTGAGAGAGGTTGTAGTTATTGAAGTAGCAGAATTTGGTGTTTGTAGAATCGCACCTTGGACACTTCAATTGTTCTTGCTCAGGGAATTGTGGCTGTGACTGTGACTGTGGCTGTGGCCGCGGCCGTGCGTTTATATATGTATATATAGACGGGTCTTGCATTTTACGTAATCTGATTGTGCAGTGATTGAGGGCTTTGGAGTGTAATTTCGAGATTCAAAATCAAGAAAAAAAAAACTCGATTTCCAGATGTAAGATAAGAAATATGAGACGAATCAAGAGAAAAATGATAGGAAACTGAAGACAATTCAGGTGCAAATTTGATGAAATGATTGAGTTTCAGGTGTGTTTTCCTTTTCCATGGATGAAAAAATTTCAAGAATTAGAGAGAGGGGGGAGTGGGGGGGGGGGGGGGGTAGGAATTTGAACTGTATTTTTCTCAAAGTAAATAATCTCTGCAAGTCCGCGTGGGAAAGACGACCAATAAGGCATACAGATATATAGAGAGAGAGGACGTGTCCTCTCCATCTATTCTCACTTCACAGCAGCTACGTGGAAAACTTGAGGAACGGGAAGCAGTAAAATTGCAGCTATCGTCCTCTACTTTTACTTTCTTAAAATTTGTACCTGTAATTTATAATTGTTGACATCTTAATCTTTAACCTTCTCGTAAATTAGCATATATCATTTTCAGTGATAATGTTGTCCAAATTTACCAGTCACTTACGCAAGTGTCGCTCGTGTGGACACTGAATCGAGCGATTTTGAACATAGACGATGCATTTGATTTAATCACCTGGAAAAGACACTACTAATTCTCCATCTAATTGGGCAACTAAAAAAAATTATTTTGACTTTTACTTTACGATTATTGACATGTGTTCCAATTAAAGGCTAATTAAATCGAAGTTAAGGGCATGCGGAATAATTTGTGACAATAATTAAGGTTTTAAAAATAAAGAGACTGGATGTCAAATTGTTTCTTTGGCCTTAAACATGCGATGATCGGTACTCAAAATTTAAGGTTAATTATCACGTGACCACATTACCACTCTTCACTGTTGTTGTGTAAAACGTTTTTACTTTTTATTTTTTGACATTTTCAACATTATTTCCACGTTTCATTATACAAAAGATCTTTGTATTTTTCTTTTTATTTAAACAGAAAGGTATATTCGTCATTTCACAATCGTCGTCTCATAATTTTTAATTGAGAAAATAGATGAAAATGATCTCTTATGCAATGAAATGTGCAAGTAAAGGTTAAAATGCCTAAAAAAAGAGATGCAAAAATGTTTTCCGCAATAATAGTGAAATTTACTAGCGTTATGTTCTAATTATCCCATAATTAATCTGAAAAAATAAGTACAATGATTTCTAAAGTAGTTTTATTTTAGGGTGTGTTTGAGCCACATTATTTTGGAAGAATGTATTCTAGAATAGTAGATTGATGGAGAATGTGTGGTTGAAAAGGAAAGAAAAGTTATTGACGCAATGAAAAATATTATTTTAATAAAAAATGTGTGATTGAAGATGAATAAAAAAATGAAAATGAAAACTTTAATGTGTCCTAGTATTTAACTTAAACTTAATTGGGGTTTGTACTAGGCCAGACACCCCCACCAATAGGAGGGTGCCGGGTGTCCAATATGGACACCCCTATGGGTACAATTATGTACCCATAACATTTTTCTTTAAGTTTAGCCAAGCATATATGCTTGTAGCCAAACAAACAAACATGTTTTAACATTCTAATTTCATTAACTTATAATAAAACTGAAACAAACACTAAGGGCACGTTTGATTTATCATTATTTTTCATGAAAAATGGAAAAAAAAATTCCAACTTCCACTTTTTGAGTATTTGATAGCCTTTTTTTCTAGGCAATTTGTTTTCCCCCTTTTTACTTTCACGTGCCACTTTCTTGGAAAAATGGGAAAACCAATTCCCACCATCCAATTTTTTCTTTTTGACAATTGAAAATAATTCTAGACACAAATGGTAAAAAAAATTGGAAAAATCTTTATGTACATAATTTTTTACCTAAAATTTTACCTAATCGTCAAATGACGGCCCCCTATTAATAGACAATTTGGTAAAACTTTAGGTAGATGATTTGGTACATATAGCACTACCCAAAATAATTTCACTTTTATTGACAATTTCCATTTAAAACAAAGTCAAACGAATAATATTCGGTATAGTAATTTTTTTTTTGGCAATTTAAACAAATTCTAAACCCAATGGTAGAAAAATTATCGCTTTAAAGAACAATTTTCATAAAAAACGAAGTCAAACGGACACCAAACTTTCAACATTTTCTAGTGAAAAATTATACCAATCAAACACGATTAATTACAATTCCCAATAAAACAATTTTTAAGCAATTCAATTCCCTGTAAAACATTTTCTTTCACCCATTTTCCACATTTGCAATCAAATGGACCCTAAGTCCTTGTTTGACAAAGCTTTTGGAGATTTAACCACATTATTTTGGGAAAAATGTATTCTAGAATAATATATTGATGTTGAATGTGTGGTTGAAAAAGAATGAAAAATTATTGATGTGATGGAAAATATTATTTTATTGAAGAATATATAGTTGAAAATGAGTAGAAGAATGAAAATAAAAATTTTAATGTGTACCAAACATGCGCTATAAACTAATGCTCCTCGTTAAATGTTTGATTTAGGCCCCGATTGAGCCACCTTCTTCTAAAATGAGAATGAAAAATGTAGTCGTTATTGAGCCCAACACAAGAGATAGAAATTTAAAATTGATGGTTTGATGTGATAAATAACGATGATATTTTTTATTTTTAGGGATGAAAAAGGTGGCTCAAAACGGGGCCTTAGAGAAGTGAATAAGAATTACGAGTTCAAATTAGTGTATGATTAAAATGAAGTTTTACCAATTTAAAAAATAAAAAATAATTCAAACAGGTCTAAATGCTAACAACATTGGAAAAAGCCACGAGTACGGGGAATTTTTGACAAAACTCCTATCGTTGCTGATGTGACAGCATACGAATGGACTATTTTTCTCTCCATTTTTCAATCAATTTTCACCATCTGTTTGTCTGTCAAAGTTTTTTGTAAATTTTTTTTGCACTTATAGCATAACTGTACTGCATTCTAGCTTGGCTTGCATGCTTCGAGTCAAGCCAGCCAAGCCAGGTGGGTAAGGGCCAAATCATCCTTTAATCACCAGTAAAAAACTGCAGAAGCCGCCATATAAAATGATGAGGAGCGCCAAGCTCCTAACTGAGCTTACGTTGTAACGAAGCAGTGTATTAGTAAGCAGCATCATTGAGATTCTGCAAGTGCAATCTCCGCCGTCCATGTGTGTATGAACTTATGACAACCGTCAACTTGTCTATTGCCGAGGAGGGTGTCGTAAGATAGGGTTGATTTTAAAGGCTGTCACAACACATGAAACCCCCCCCCCCCCCGCCCCCCCTCTCAATCCGAAATTGTCACCAGCTACTATTATCAACCAAGACGGCCCTAACCAAACTAGCTACTCAATTTTTGTAGCACATGAGATGTTGCTTAAAAAAAGAAAAAGGAAAAGATCGTGCTTGATGATGAACGCACAGAAGAAAAGCTTGTTTAATAAGATTTCTGTTTTTTGAACATGAGTTTCTGAGAAAGTTACATTAGTCTAACTTTCTTTTAACGTTCTTCTTATCGGACAAAATACTTTTAAAGAATTATCCAACGCCTTCGAAGATAATTTTAGTTTCAAAAGTAGTTTTTAACTATTCAAAAGTCATGTCAAACTACAAGAGAAGTAGGTAGAACACACTTTAACATGTAGGACATATATAGGGTCTATTTACAACGTTACAATTTATACATCTCAGATGTATTATTGATCCAGTCTTAATTGAATATTGTCATAGATGAAGCGTATTCCGAGTGAGAGAGAGAGAGAGAGCATAGTTGAGGCTCAACAATGATAGTTGGTCTCTATGCTCGACTTACTAAATACTAGCTATGGATTAACTGATATTCAATTCAATTATAAATCGTGCGCGCGATTTTACTCCAGATTAGTCGTCAATTTAGTTTTACTTCATCATCAGAAAAAATAAAAACGATGGGAACTAGGAGAGTGCGAATGAGCGACCGAGCTTAAAATTAAAAAGTAAAAATAAAAATAAATATCTAGTTAAAGTTGAATGTCTTAAAAGTATGAAGTACTTGGAACTATTACATAAATTGTTTTTTGTCTTGGCTTAACAAGGAAGAAAATTACAAGCATAATGAGAGTTGGGTCCCACCCACCTGGCCCGTCATCAGCATGCGAGTTTAGTGTGAATCGAAGTGATTTGAGTGAGTGAAGAATGACAAAATGGTGGTCACGTCATGTCCAAAACCCGCATGAAACACGGCATCCCCCACAAAATAATGTGAACACAAATGAGGAATCTTGAATATAATCATCAATCACGCTACAGGTATTGTACAACCATTATAACCCTTTTAACCATTCCTTCTGTTTGAGAAAGAACAGTGTAATTTATCTTATTTTCCAAAATGCACTTAGAACGGTTCATATTTAATAATTAAAAAATATATAGATATAAGTAAAAGAAAATGTATATTCTGTTAGCTAAGTCAATAATAGCCAACAAAACTAGCACATGGACCATTTTGTTTTTCTCGCGGCTAACTTCACCAAATAAGCCACAGTATCGACAATACGATCTCGTTATGTGCTAAACTAAAATTAAACGTCAAAGATTGGACCAGTCTCAAGTAGCTTAAGGTGTCATTAATGACAAAGAAATCAACTTTTGAGGTAACCTTCTATTGAAGCACAAAAAAATTAATCTTACCTCGTCTGTAGACAAAGTACAAGAAATTTTATTTCAAAATACTTTTCATATGATTTTTCAAACGTAACTGATTTTAAAGGGTTTTTGTCTAAAGAGCTCACGGCACAGCCCATCGCGAGCTGCACCAATCTTTGCACATATCGGGCCACAGCCCAATACATCTTAACACAGAATGCACGCAGAATATACAAATCTATCGAAGTGAGTCTTGATTACTTTTACAATAAAGAATACTTGACGAGAAATTTATAAAATAAAATAAAAATAAAAAGCAGACCAAAATTATCCTGCAAAGAGAGAACAAAGACACTATTCTACCTAAGAAAAGTTTATGAACTTAATGCCCCGCAAATTAGCAGCAGCAAGAAGATTTGAATTTAACTACAAAACCACGGGACAATATACGGCATCCTTTTTTGTTTGGAAGATGGTACAACCACATTCTTTCCTGGCTTTGACCCAACAATAAGAACAAAACACATTTTCCTATCGAGGAGATGTGGAGAACAAATAAAAGAAATAGAGGGCGAAGCAGAAAAGTTCACCAACCAAAGAAAACCAACCTTCTGCCCGGGTCCGAGCACTCAAAAGAATGTGCTACAGGTTTACAAGGCACTTTGATGAGCGAGAAATTGTGGAATCTCAATTTGCTTGCTAAAGAAGCGTTCTTATACAGCGACCCAAAAATTTTAACCAATTTGAGTACTGGCATAATACATATACAAGCTATTTGCAGCAGCACAGGCAATAGAGTTTTCAGTCGGGTGCCATGCCAGGTGGAGCAGTTTGGTAGTGAAATCAAATGAGTTTCCATTGGCATCAACTCCTGGACTTTCTGCACCTGCAGTAGAGAATCCAACATTCATTGAGTGGAGAAAAGGAGGAAAAAAAAAAACACTAAACTGGAATTGCTTTTGAACGTCCGGTTGAACTAAAGAAGGCAATTGGTAGGTAAAGAGAAGGGGAAGAGGACAAGAAGAATACCTCGCCTGACAGCACGAGTTATGCTGCTTAGGCCTCTCAAAGTCCTTGAAGGGGTCTGGATTTGTCTTCTGAAAGGGAAATAAAACGGATTATGCTGTAACAATCACATTAACACGAGACCAATATGCCAAAATTGTTCTTAAAAGGCTACCTCATTGGATTTTTGCGCTTCAGCACTCCCCGCATCACATCCAAACATGCGAAATAAATTGCTGAAATCATGTCAAGCCTTTTGATGAGATGCACAAAAATGAGAAACAATGTGAACGGAGCAGACAAGAGAGACTCGATCATACCTGTAAGAACCAGTTGCTACTCGCTGACCATTACCGCTCAGGCAACATTCAAATTTGTCAAAAATGGAATCATTTTCATATAAATCACACAGCTAGACATCATCATATTACAAAGATGTCAGCTCCCTAGTACAACATATGCAGCAAAAACTTGGGAATACTTTCCGATATACAAAGCTATTCACCTTGGGTCTCAGATGCTCATGAACCTGGAACGTAGCCACTGGACCAGAATCCATATTAACATCCCATAACTGAAACCAAGACAGACTGGTAAGTGACAGATACAAAGAATAGGTGTGTGCTCCAAAGAAACTGATCTACAAATCTTCTTCGGCTGCAAGAAGCTATGGACTACGGCCAATAAGTGAAATATTCCATAATAAGCATTTCTGCTAGATTCTTTTATATCTTTAGAGACGCTTGAGATCCCCATACATTTGCAATTCTAAATGAAACTTAATGAATGCCAAACTGCATAAATAGTTTCCATAACTGTCATTGTTCGCATAAACCCAGCAGGAAGCAAAACCACGCATGTCCAAATGACAAAACATAATCATTGAGAAAATTACAGCATTAAAAACAAAATAGAGATCGAAGCGAGGAAATAAACTATAGAAGATTGAACACCTTAAGGGTCATGTAATCACGACTAAGTATGTGTCTTCCATCTTTTGCAAACTTGATATCTGAAATTGAAGCTATTATCTCGGTGAAAAATGATCTTGAACCAGGTGCCTCCTGTTCCTCAAATCTGAATATGAATGAAAAATCAATTCTCATGTAGAAAGAGCAGTGGAAAGTAACATGGTTAATTTTTATTTTTTTGGGAGAAAGCAAAATGACTTCGAATTTCCAATACCACCAACTTTTGACTTCCCATTCTGGACGATTAATTAAGTTCAAATGTTATGCAGACAACATATAACAGCAATCAGAAGCAGAACACAAAAATAACCACAAATACACTTACATTTTAGAATGTAAATCACACAATGCAGATTGCCGCAAATCAATGAGACGGATTGATCCTTTGGAACTGCTATATGCTAATGTGTTACAGTGAGTAGGATGAAACTCTGCTGATGTTATCACCTCTGTAATAAGCAAAAGTAACCGATCAAGTGGAGAAGTTGGATGAGTATAAATTGATTTAACCCAGTAAGTTGCAAAGTGATCTCCTAGAATATTTTCATCATTTAAGATAGTATAATAAACTGAATACATTTCTTTTTATGAGATGTGATTTAGTTATGTAGATGGGCGAGTATAATGATTTAATTACTTAAGTTTACTGGTCCATTCCTGGTGTTCTTTGTCACTTAAAAGAGAATTATCACAATCAAGCATTAAAAGGGTATGAGAAATTGGCCCACGCTAAATTGAGAAGGTACTCTGGAAATTCGAGACAGAAAAGAACTTACCAGTTAGATCCTCCATATTTGTTAGCTTAATATCAACAATATTGAAACTTTGATTACTTATTTCCAAGTTCCAAAGATTTATTCGCAGATCATCAGCTGATATAAATGTCTCACCATCACTGGAAAGCATTATAAACACATTTTAATTACTAATTTCAAACACCAGAAGTTCTTTTGATGGTCAACGGTAAATAGTATATCTTGCAGGTGAAGACATTGTAACTATCTGGGCACACAGAGACAACTCCACAAATTTGTGTACTTTTAAGAGTTCAAGGCTTCATTAAATGTAGTCAGACAGAGGCGCTACAGACTATGCTCTTGGCAGAATCCAGTGCTTGCAAGGTACTGTTCGCATTTATCAATCAAGTAATAATGGAAAGATAAATAAAGCAAGATCAAGTGAACGATGTAGCTGTGCACTAACAGTCAAAATAGGATATGAAATTGGGAGGCTCTATGAACTTTACATATAACTATACATATACATTCAAAATGACCAAATTCAATGACGTAAAATCTCCAAAGAGTTGATCATTTTCACTTTTTGAAATAGAGTGACAGCAAAAGGCACTAATCCACACCGTTCCATGTGTATTCTTTCATTTTTCTCTAAATGCTGATACAGGAAGCTCTAGCAAGGAAGAAGGGTGGCAGATAAGCACAGAGAGAAAGGAGGCATGTATATGACCACAAGTCAATCCCATCAAAACTATTTATTGTGCATCGTTCAAGTCAAGTATCCGGGCAACAAGTAAACACTTCTTTGCTCAGAAGTATTTCCTCAACTCATGCCTCAGAGGTCAAAGTCCAGCTGTTTCCCAACCGTAAATGGATTAACAAACCCACCCAAAATTGGACCCAAAAAATATCCATTCAATTACAAAATATATTGCACGAACTAATAATAGACTTGCTTTCCATCCTCTAGCTTGAGCTGGAAAATAGCAAGAGGCAAATAAATTAACTGAACCGCCAAAATCCAGGCAAAATCAAAACTCATATGGTAAGATGATGAGACAGAAAAAAGTCAAGATACATGTAGAAGTCAGTATTCATTATTCATCAACAATTGTAAACTTTAGAACCTCACCTATTAGTTGAAATAGAATTGATATGGTAGTCATGCGCATGAGCATATACTCTCCTACATCTTGCGACAAGACTGGCCTCATTGCTTGTGACCTACAGATTGCATAAATTGAGTTATAAATAACTGTCCAGTAATGTGAAAATGGAAGATGCTTAGCACATATCTATGTTTGGCATTCCAAGTGAATGCCTACACAAACTTTCTGACTGGCAAAGGTACAGTTGTAGTCGAGCAAGTCCCAGAAAAAACTAACAGTAAAAAATTAAAATATTTGATTGTTCATTCAGTGATTGAAACATGGGATTCAAATGACATGTTAAAGGATTTTTCACTTTCTAAACATACAACAAGAATTAATCCAGGATCAGTTGCTATGAATAACGTGCTTTAGAGTGGAGAAAAACACCAATAAGAACTATGCACATAAATCTTCAGATATGCGGAACACAATAAAAAAAAGATACACCATTGATACTGGAATAGTAGAGCATAATTAGGTACAACTACCACTGGTAAACGCAGTGAGGAAATGGCTGGGGGAGGAAAGGACGCATCTTTGCTCAAGCAGTTGTAAGATTGATCTATATAGCCCCCATTGGCAAGATTGTGATTAGGACTGGGAGAAACATTTGCATTAGCAACACTACCATTTCCTGCAACTTTGGAAGGATCGACATTCATCTCAGAGATTTTCTTGACTTTCTTCTCTTGGACCTGTATAATTGAAAACGAAGACTTGCAATTATCAAACATTCTACGATTTAACTGGTCTCTATCTCCAAAATGAACCGGTTGGAAGACAAATTGACAACAAATATTAATATAACCAGCAGATAGATTATGTGCTTGCATCAACATAGTAACATGTCTCCAATTGGACTTCATTCCACTAAAGAAACTACGATAAAGAAGGAAATCCTTTCAACATCAAGCACTTCCAAACATACAAGACCAACATATTTTTCTCCCATATGTAAATTCAAAATGTGCTCAAACTACTAAAACAAGAATCTGAACAAGTAATTGTTGAAAGCAAAAATGAATTTGATGATGCAGACAACCTAACAAAAAATCTCCTCACCTAGCATGATAAGATTGACACATAAGGATCTTTAGTAAGATATTGAAGGAAAAGAAAACTGCTAAAATCCACAATCAAGATTGTGTGCATAAAAAACAAGAGAATCAATTGTTTTCCACACTGCACAAGAAATATAAGACTTGGGTACCACGAATATGAGGGCACCGAAAGTCCCCTTTTACAACAACGAGTAAAGATGAGCCAAGTACAACCATAAATGATGGCCAAATAAAATGGTGGAAATTAGATATTTCACCTTCCAAAACTTAATGGTTTTGTCATTAGTGGACAGGAGAAAGAGGGCACTATTAGCCGTCTGACACCATTGGATCTTATTGATTTTCTCCTCGATTTCCAAACTCTTGAGATAATCAAACTGAAAAGAAAAAAAAAAAACAGATACGCTCATTATACCAATTCAAATTTTCTGTTTTTTCCCGTTTGACAGGGAGGAGCATGAGAAAGCACAGGAGCGGGGTACCACCCAAAGAGAGAAGATAGGAGAGGAGGCAGAAGTTAAAATAAATACCTCAAGTTCATGGCTTTGAAATTCAGTTTTGTACCGAAACTCTGGATGTTGACTAACTGGGTAGTCCATTCTCTCCAAATCTCTTCGATTTCCACCATGCTGCAAATTAATTAAAAACACAAAGTGATATAAAAGACAACTGACTCTAATCAATAAAATAAATTCCTTCAATATTTTGGAACCACACCTCTTTCATATCAGTTTTTTCAAATAACACAACCCTTCCCCCACGGTCACCGGTAGCAAGGTGGTCACCAGTTTTATCAAACTCGATAGCAGAGATAATATCAACTGCAAATTAAAAATAAGTAAATTTTTTAACTCCGTGTTCCAAGTTCTAAATGTAATTCGCAACCAGGAGTCATGGCCAGGTATTATATGTTAACATCAACTATAAGATGTTCTTCTCTGTACAATAACTAAAAAGAGAAAACACTAAGTTCAAAAATATGGATAAACTTTGTTTTTAACATTAAATTATAAATACACGCACTGATTCCAACGCTAGTCATACCATATGATTCAATATCAATCAGAAATGCACTCAAAAGAAAGAACAAGTAAAAATATGAATCTCGAGTTCATTATTTCTACCTTTTAATGTTCAAATTTCATCCTTTGGAAATCTAAATCAAGTTTGAAAGATCATTAAACGAGCCAGTCTATATACTTGCCAAGCTAGAACGCTTTCCATAAAGGTGTCCAAAATTTGCATCATTCTTTTAAACCGTGTGAAGCTACTTCATAAAACACCCATGCACATCCATTTTTGCATGGGAGAGATAACTGAAGTAACTTAAAAAGATGTTGTAAACTCTCTGTAAGGTATTATACCACCCAGTTAAACTACCTTATTATTATTCATCGAGGTCAGTGTTTGTCGTATAACACTACAGCACATCAAGATTACACTACTCTATACACTTACCCACTTTCTTCAAGTGCAATAGTTTGCTCCATTCCATCTAGTACATCACACGTGTAAGTAACATAAAGTTGTACAACTATAACCTAAATTAGTGACATAGTCGATGTACGGTAAATTATTCAACAAGTTAAATGAATACAATAGCTAACAAAAAGGGATGATTTTCTAATTCGTGAGAAATAGATTTTTTTTTTTTTATAACCGTGGATGTCCGGACCAGCTTGCGCGCACCTTCGACTAATCCTACGGGCCCTAAAGTTTTACGGCCAGGTACTCATCTCAGTTGTCCTGAGGAGACTCGAACTGGTGACCATTGGAGAGCAAATCCAAAGCCTGACCAATTGAGCAACCCCTCAAGGTTAAAAAATAGATTTAAAAAGCATCCACATTTTTCTTTCACAAACTTCTATAAAGGAACATCGACATTCTTATTTTTCTCTCTCCAACTTTTTTAACACCAGTCTATAACATGATCCATAAATTGACAAGGTATACTAAAACCACGTGCATCATTTCAAATCTTCCCATAGTTCAGACTTTGCTCCACTGTGCCTACATTTGGAAAGCTCTGTGGGATTTCTACCTGCACAAGAACGGGACTTTTTGGAATTTGATGATCATATAATAACACGAATGACATTCCTAAACACAGAAGGACTTTCAGATTCCAATGTTGTGTAATCATGGTTGCAGAAAATGCCAAAACCAAACAACCTCAAGCTTGCTGCGGTTGCTACAATTGGACAGTACAGTACACATTACTGAACAATACTACAATAGTGAATTGCCATGTGCAGATGATAAAAAAAGAAATGTATCACTGTTAAAAACTAAAATTCAAGTCATAAATCAGAATATATGATGTTTGAAACAGTACAATCAAACAAACATTGGACTCAATTGAGTTCGCCCCAGTTCACGGAAATCCCTAACCTAAACCCATACAGACAATTAATATTAAATGGAGTTCCATAACTAATTATCATCCAGAAAACAGATAAAATTCACATAACCAGACCCTAATCACAAGATTTAAACACACAAAGTGTGCAGTTTAATTCACTTATCCATTTAATTAAGCAGATTATTCACCTTCTTGTACTTCTTCACCAGCCGTGCGCTCGCCAAAGACCTGAGAAAATTTCCAATCTAGTGGAGGCTGAGGACCCGCCGAAGAAGCCACCGCCTCTCCACCATCACCCCCGTTCATTTCCCCTCCCTCTCAAAAGTCGACGATCGAAAATATCCACTAATAAATGCTAATTACAATACAAAAGACAAACAAAATCTCCTTTGCCTTCACTTCATTAAATTAGAAAAAGGATTACAAAATTCAATCGGATCGGTGTAGATTTTATGAATTGGAGAGTCTGTCCAAAGAAGACAAAGATCGGAGCAACAGCTTCATTAAAAGCGATGGATTCAGATTCAGAGTGTACATGTGCAACCTCGATTAGCGCGTAAGAGGGTTCAGACTTTCTCTTCCCAACTATAGATGCACAATTTATAGTGAGAGTGGGGAGAAATTCTAGTGGTGACAATCTAGCCGAGTAGTTCGTTGGCTCGTCCGCTCGGTTCGTACTGTAGCGATCCACGAGCCGCTCGAACTCGTCAAAAAACGAGCCTGAGCACGAGCCGAGCAGGTCGGCTCAGTAGGCGAGCCGAGCGGCTCGTCCAATTTTATTTTTTTTTTTCATATAAGGACAGTTACAAAAAAAAAAATCAAATCTCAGGAGCCGAGCCGAGCCACTCGGCTCGTGGCTCGTGATAGACGAGCTCGTGAGCTCGCCCACCAGCAACGAGCCGAGCAAAAGCTCGACTCGTTTTGTAACGAGCTCGGCTCGTAGGGCCCTACGAGCCGAGCTCGTGGGGCAACGAGTCGAGCCGGCTCGGCTCGGCTCATTGCCATCTCTAGAAAATGTGAATTTTCAGCGATCATACTGACCTTAGTTTCCTCACAGAACTTTCTCTCTCTCCGTAATGCTCTGTCAAGAGGATAATTTTAGCTCTGTTTGTTACACATTAAAATTTGCATTCTCATTCTTCTACTCATTTTCAAACATATATTTTTCAATAAAATAATATTTTTCATCATATCAATAACTTTTCCTTCTTTTTTAACCACACATTTTCCATCAATCTACTATTTCGGAATACATTATTTCAAAATAATATGACTCAAACACACCCTTAGATGTACAAATGCCTCTATAGGGGCCCACCCGACACCCCCTCCAATAAGGAGCAAACATGTGGCTATTATGAAAATTTTTATGAATATAACTATGTACCTATAGCATTGTTTTTGTCTGTACATTATCCATAGCAGTGTCCATAATGACCACATGTTTGACTCCCATTGGAGGGGCGGCGCGGCGGGATATGGACATAGCTATGTAAGCAATGTCTGTGACTCCCTATGTATGTACCTCTAGCAAAACTTCCGCCAATAATACTTTTATACAATTCTCTCTCTCCCTGCCTCCTTTTTGTATTTTATGAGGGCCCACTATTCTCTACCCTAACAAAACCCAAGGTTGATGTAAAATCGAGTCATGTTTAAGGTTCTGTTTGGTAGACATAAAAAATAAGCAAGAGGATTTGGTGTCAAAACGAGTTGGGCCGCCAGGTATAGGGCTCCATTAAAATTATAATTTATTTTTCTCTTTTTTTTTTTATTAATCATAGTTTCTTCAATAAAATAATATTATACATAAATATAATTTTTTGGGTGAATTTCACAAACGGTCGCTGAACTTACCTAAAAATTACAAAACGATCAATGAAGTTTAAAACTTGTAGAAACGGTCACTGACGTTTCAAGCGCTTTCACAAACAGTCACTAAAGTTTTAATTTATTTCACAAACGGTCACTAAATCATATATGCCATTTGAGGAAAAATATAATGAATATCGTAATCAACAACCAGATGAAGAAAATCTAAAAATAACCTAGAAATGAAAACATAATAAAGCTGCGTCAACACGGAAATAAATATTATTTTTGATAATATAAATGAGGAAGAAAGTTCACGGTGGCTCTGGATTCGAAAGTGTGCAATATCAAACTCCTCGTAACAATACGGGCATGGGAAATCAAGTTGGACCTCTTCTTCAACCTCGAAATCATCTATGTTAAACCGATCTATATCAACATATAAAAGAAAAAGACACCCGACCTCCGTTGCGGACGGAGGCAGTCTGTGTGAACACGAAGACGTACACGACGTCTCCGTGCTGCACGATTTTTTTTTCTAAACATTGAAGGAGGCTGAGCGAACAATAAGAAATTCAAAATATCAGACTTGATAACAAATTCTACTTTTATATACAGCCCACTTCATTGAAATGTTAAAAATTGAAACTTTCAATTAACGGAGACGGTCGTATCTCCGTGCACAACGGACACACCACCCATGTCTCCGTGCAGCACGGAGACACGCAGTGTCTCCATTCTGGTTCCTTACTTTGCAACTGCACGAGTTTGCCAAATCCTTCTAGGAGGAAAAAATCTATTTTTGACAGCATTTGCAAGGGAAAGGAAGGAAGGAGAAGTTTGCAATGGAGGTTGCGTGCGAAAATGGAGGAGTGGGTGGTTGCGTGAGATAATGGAGAAGCATGGCGGTGTGGAAGATTTTAAGAATTTTAGGGATTTAAAAAAAAAAGGAGATTTTCAACGACGATTGGAAATAGCGACACGTGTTCGGCCTCACTTTGGCTCTTTTAATATGTAGTGATATAAGACAAATGTAATTTTTTTATAACCAATTTATCGATGTAATTTGAAGATAGTAAACGGAATTATTTTGTTTTTTATATTAATAAGAGCTTAACTTAAATCGTCCAAAAAAAAAAGAGATAAGAGCAGCCACTCACCGCCCATAACAAGTCTAAATCATTGTCGAATGCAGTCAAACCCGTCTAATTTTGACACCTTCGTGAAAGGACTAAAAGATAAAATGTGAACACAAGTAGAGTATCGAAAGATCTATGCAAACGTTCTACCACATTTATAAATAGAAATTTATTTAAAAAGTAACTTTGATCCATTTTTAAGCTTGGCCAAATGGAATAAATTCACTTTTCTTTATAGATGATGAAAAATAGAGGACAAATGATTCTTTTTTTTCTATATTTTCCTTTTCATAGACTTTTATTCCCCCACATGAAGTTCTTATATTGGTATGTGACATGCAGGAGTTAACAGGTGGTGAGAATGAATAGGTTGTGATGTGGTCATTATGGAGTCTCGAGCACAGAGACTTCCAGACCTCCCTATTCTTAAAAAATGGGACTTGCGTCCTCGGGCTTGGTATGTGCTCCGGTATACCTTGAGGATTGTTCCCAACAAAACTCGCACCCTTACACGTGTTGTCCTCGAGATGAGTGGTCGGGCATTACCACTATTTAGGGAGTCCTAGGACCGTAAGTAGTTTATCTTGAAACGTGTTAAAGGAAAGGTGAGGTGAGACTTCTAGTTTAAATCCAATACTAACTCCTATCCTAAGTCGTTCCTTAAAATAAGGTAACAAGTCCTACTAGGAGTCTACTACTGCCTAGCTCTATAAATATAGGGCATTAGATTATTATTATTATTCAGGTACGTTTTTACATACATTCTCAGCATATATTTTCTCTCAAACACACTTTTTGACTTAAGCATCTGAGGGGTGACGATGACACACATCGACATCTTTGTTTCAGGTACCGGAAGATCTCGTTTGTGTTCGTTCTCGATCATCAAGCTCGAGAAATCAGCAGGTGCGATTTTTGGTAGCATCATTAGCGCCGTCTGTGGGAAACGCTATCAAAAGTCATGGTGAATACACATTCGAGTTTTCTTCTTGCAAGCTCATCCGCTCCAAACCAACCACCCACTATGGGTCCTTCCGTTCATCCGGAAGAATCCCCAGGGGTGCCAGATCCTCTACCAACACTGGTTACCGCTGGGGCATTCGAAGAGCTCCGTCAACAGGTTGCAACGCTGACTCAATTGCTCAGCTAGAGAAACACTCCCCAGGCACCGGCACCAGAGACAACGCCGGCCCAACTGGAGGGCTTCATGAACGATGTTCGAGCTCGGGATACCCGTGATGCCCATGACAATGATGGATCCGGGGCCTCGGGCATACCTCTAGTAGCTTCGACCTCAAGATTGGTGATGATGGACTCGGGCGAGCTTGCGCGGATCATACAGGATGGGATCGCAGTAGGACTACAACAGAATACCAAGGGAGTAACATGGTTCACCCCTATCACTCCGTTCACACCAGATGTTCTTTCATATCCCTTCCTGGATAGGTTCAAGTTTCCCCGCATGAAGGAGTATGATGGGACCACCGACCCCATCAACCATCTTAATGTTTACACAGACATCATGAACGTACAGGTTGCGCCATACCAAGTAATGTGCAAGGCCTTTCCTCAAACATTGACCAATGCTACTAGGGATTGGTTCGCCACATTGGAGCCTAATATCTTATTAATTGAGATATTATCAAGCTCGCCACACGGCCAACTATTGAGTTTAGGTCAAGCACAATATATTATGTCATCATCAAGCTCAATACGTTTTTAGGTAATTAATTAACTATGCTATCCTCGAGTTCGAAACTCTGATGAATTTTAGCTAATTATTATCGTCGAGATCGGTTAAATTGTCTTGTCATCGAGATCATTCATCGTATAGTTTTCGAGGCAAAGACTTGTCTCGTCGTCAAGGTCATTCTAAGACATGTCTGTTCGTCGTGATCATTAATTGAGTTGTCGTTCGAGCATGAAACTTAAAATGATCGGGCTTGGAAATTAAAGTGATCATTGAGATAAAAAAATAACAAAAAGATCGAAAAACACGAAGCCAAAACTAAACTTCGAGCATTTTACTTGATCAGAAGCTAAAAACATGACGGCCAATATGCTCGGGCAATGTACTTAGTTAAAAAGAAAAAAACTTACATCATCAAAACAGTGCTCGGGATAGGGATGCCCTATTCTAAGTCGTCATGATCAGGAGCCTTGTCCGAGGTAACAACGTCCACCTCATCATCGGCCTCATCCTCGACATACTCCTCATTATCAGAAAGCTCGAGTGTATCAGCCATACCGGGGACAGACTTTAGATCATCAAGTTGAATACGGGCAGATTGGCGTGAAGATAAGCCCTGGCCTCTTTGAAAGCGTGAAGGTAGGCCCCCGAGGCATACTCGACCTTGAGCTTATCACAGTCCTCGGAAGTCTTAAACTCCTCCCAGGCTCGAGCTCTGGCCTCCACCAACTTGTCCTCAAACTCTTTACTTTTACGCCCGAGCTCTAACTTTGCTTCCTAGACCTTATCCTTGGCGGCCCCAATCTCGTCTCGAGCTCGATGCAGCTCGTTCCTGGCATTATCACGCTCTTTTAGAATGGCCTCGTGCTCGACCTTGAGGTCAGCCAGTTTTTGGTCCCTGAGCTCGACCAACTCCACAAGCCCGGGCATCTTGTGGGATTCATCCATCCTTTGCAAAGACAGGCCTCGGGCAACGCTAAGTATGTGTATCAAATGGACGAGCATATGTTAGCATCGAGGTAAATACATAGGATAAAATTAGAACACAATTTAAACCTCATACCTTAAAGGTCAAGAATTCGAAGGTTTTCATCCCCTCGGCAAATCACACATCTCCTCTGTATTTTGCTACAATGCTCGGTACCAGGTGGCACCGCTTGAAGTTCTTAATGACCGAGGCCGTAGGAGGGATGCAGTCGTCCTCGAGATCTATGACCTATGGGATACGTCAAGGTGGAAGCTCCATGGGTGAGGATGTTGGTTGTCGAAGAGGTATGGGGCTTGACTAAGGTTGTCGGGCTCGAGGGAAGGTTGAGAAGTCTAGCCAGGCCCCCTCATGTGATCACACGTTTCGAGACTTGAGGTCTTTTCTTCATTTCTTCGAGCTCGGGACATGAGGCTAAGGGGCCTTGGCCATGGCTGTCATGAGCTTACGGAGGGCGGAGGGTCAAAAGACATTTCTGCACGAAAAGGAAAAAATATACAACTTATTAACTCGACCATATCCTCGCGAATAAGAACTCGAAAATAAAAGAAGTAAAGCCCTACCCTTGAGGCCTCTAATATTGACGATGTCTAGAACTTCATCCCCGAGAATTTCCTTCATATCTGGTACTAAGGGTTCGAGCCCCTCGAGCATCAGCCTATCTTGCTCTAATAACTCGAAATAAGTTTGAGTCTCACAAAACTTTGCAGCATTGGGCATACTCCACCTCAACCAGAAGGGAAGATCGGGATCCTGGGTAACTACGTAAAACCACTTATCTTTCCAACCCTTAAGCGAACTTGGCATGCTCAAACCCTAAAACCCCATCAAGTCGACAAATAGGCAAAACACATGTATTGGGAGAGCTGCATGAGCTCGAATGCCATTTGACAGAGGTCGGCATAGGGCTCAATCCCTAGATACCTACACGCTATGAAGAAATAGATGAGCATCCTCCATGCATTGGGCACTAGCTGCCCCGGGCACATAGAGTGCTCGACCAAAACACTTAGAAAAAATAGGTGTAAAGGCCGCCTAAATCCAGCTTTCAGTGTGTCCCTGAAGATAACGAACTCTCTCTCTCTCTCTCTCTCTCGAGCACTGACCATCCTATCCTCGAGGCATGGTGACCTAATGTCACAGTGGGGCATTAGCCCAAACTCTCGGGCTGCTGCAATAGCAATGTGTTCCTTAAACCTACAGGGCCCATCGGGATATTTAAACTCGACGTTGCTATGATACCTAGGGCGAGCATTTAGGGGAATGGCCACAGGAATCATCGAGGTCCCTATATCCTCGCTACCTTTCGAACTTCCCGAACCCTCGTTACTCGACATCTCTTGATGAAAACTAAGAAATTAACTTAAAAACTCGATGACTTACCTTAAAGTGACTAGAAGACCAAAGGAGTGACTAAGGATTTTTGCTCGAGCTCGACCTTGCGGAGAGATTTTACAACGATGAGAAAAGTGAAAAATGAAAAGGTGAAAGGAGTATTTATAGGGGTTGAAACGGAAGTATAAGGGTCGTCACCTAGGCCGTTGGATTTTGCCACGTGTCAACCATCCAACAGCCCCTGTTCATCGCCATTTTTAACCCGAGCAAACAAGGGTGGTCATGCGAACGTCGACAAAACTCGAGCATTCAGGTCATGAGCGTCCCACTCGTCTGCCACTAAGAACTGAGCTCATGTGCACCCACACCTAACTCTCGAGCTTTAGAAGTGGATGCACGAGGACCAGTGATGTGGTCATTATGGAGCCTCGAGCACGAGGACTTCCAGACCTCCCTATTCTTAAAAAATGGGACTTGCGTCCTCGGGCTTGGTATGTGCTCGGGTATACCTCGAGGATTGTTCCTAACAAAACTGGTACCCTTACATATGGTGTCCTCGAGATGAGTGGTCGGGCATTACCACTATTTAAGGAGTCCTAGGACCGTAAGTAGTTTATCTTGAAACGTGTTAAAGGAAAGGTGAGATGAGACTTCTAGTTTAGATCCAATAGTAACTCCTACCCTAAGTCATTCCTAAAATAAGGTGACAAGTCCTACTAAGAGTCCACTACTGTCTAGCTCTATAAATATGAGGTATTAGATCATTATTCAGGTACGTTTTTACATACATTCTTAGCATATATTTTCTCTCACTCTTTCTGACTTAAGTATCGGAGGGGCGACGAGGTCATACATTGACGCCTTTGTTTCAGGTACCGAAAGATCTCGTTCGTATTCGTTCTCGATCGTCAAGCTCGGAAAATTAGCATGTGCGATTTTTTATAGCATCGGGTTGAAATGACATGAATACCCTTTGTCATATTATTTTGATATTTTCTTTTAAAATATGTTTTTATTCATGACGTTAGATGAATTAGGTAAAGAGAGTTTTTTTTTTTAAATAGATATTTTTATGGTCAAATCTGATGGAAGCGTAATTTGGTCACATGAAAAGAAGTCTATTGGACAGGGCTAAAGCTTGCCGACCAACCCACATTTTGTACACTCTTGGACTAGCTGAAAGCGAGTAATACTGGACCAGACGTTGCAAAACCACTAAAATAGTTTTTGGGCCGTTTAGGGATTTTGGGTCTTGTACTTTAATTGAAAGGGAATAATACATAAATCAGGTTTTCAAGTATTACCATTTCAAAATTAAGGTTAGAGGTTTTAGATTTCAAAAATCAGGTTTTCATTAAAATTTATTTATAAATTAATTAATTAATTATATATTTTATGAATAAATATATAAATATAACAGATCTATGCAATTTGGTCACAATTTGTTGACATATGGTTTACGTCTCGTTTTGATTATCACAAACAAATTGTGTTTATTGCTAACAACTTAAATTCAAGTGTTGATAGTTACTAAATTGACAAAAAGAAATGACATGTACATCAAAGATCAAGAGACATGCACATAGACGATTGATCGAGAATTCACGTCAAAATCACTCTTGAAGAAAGTCGAGGTCGAAGCTATATTGAAGAATTCAAGAAAACAAGAGCCAAACGTTGGAATAAGATCATATACTTATCTTGTTAGCAAAAATGTAAAGATACTAACACTTCGATATATGGTACGAATGATATAAGCTCAAGAACTTTTCATTACAAAAGAATTGGTACTTCAAAAATCGAGGATTTTATAAAATTGAAAAATGATTTTTAAAGATAAAATTTATAACTTATAAAATAATATTTCAAGGTGAAAAATGCTCGGGAAAAGACCTTACTTTTCAAAAAAATTCAAAAGGAACAAAACAATAAAAAAAAAGTAAGGTGGCGGTCAACCGGCTGGACATGGCGGACGACTGGATCCAAGAAGAGGTCGACCGGTTTTCAAACGGTAACTCCTTTTTTTTACCGTTATGATTTTCTTTTTACCGTTCAACGGTCATTTTAGTGAACCGAAAATTGGCGGTCGACCGAACCAATCATCCGATTTGATGAGATGTTTAGCATTCTTCACCTCTATAAATACCAACTCATTTCTCATTTATTGCAACAACTAAGAGCATTTATTTGAGATCTTTGTGAGCCAAAAGTTGCATTAATTTCTCACTTCATTCATCATTTTTCAAGTCTAACTCTTGAGCCTCATTTGTTTGTATCTATCAAAGCGTTAGCCTAGTTCTCTTCTTGCACTTAACCTTGTATTCTACCATTCATCAAGAAGAGAATATTTCGCTTGTAAATTCATTTAAAATTGTAGGTTGTGTTGAGGTCCTGAAAAGCTCGACATGTAAAAGGATCGGTGCTCCTTGGTTGTAAGTCACTGGAAGCGTTGTAAAATGTTGGATTGCACTATAAGTCAATCAACATAGTGAAAAAAGTCTTGCTCATGCCGGAGAGCTTGGTAACAGGGGACGTAGATCATTGCATTGGATCGAACCTCCAAATTATATCGTTTGCACTCTCTATCCCTTTTTACTTAACACTTTTACTTCGTGCAAATATACATTGTTCTATTTACTGGTTACTTGTGTTTATTATTCTCTATTATTTGCTTGATCATTCTATTAAAATCTTGAGTGATTTACGAAAAATCTTAATAATCAATTCACTCCCCTCTAGGTTAGCTAATCCTGGACTTTCACAATTCAAAAACTTTAAGGTTACATTCAAAAATTTTATAGGTCACAGTTCATTCATCGTCACAAATTAAAAATTTAAAAGTCATAATTTATTCATCGATTACAAATCACAAAATTTATAAGTATGATCACAAAACATCACACTATAGGTCACAAATTACTTTTATTGCTCACAAATTAATAAATTTGTAGGCCCCACAATATTTATTGGTTACACTTTATTCTTTATCGGTCACACACTGATCAATTTATTGATCACGATCAACAAATCATTTATGACCACCACCAACACAACACCATCGTCGTTTCCACTGCCAACACCAACACCACAGAAACGCACCATTGCCCCCAACACCAACACGACAATCACCATCACTTCTCAGCAACAAAATCACCGTTTCAAACATCGCAGCCAACGTTTTCACCACCACCACTACACCAAACCGTCAACATCACCACCACCACCACCCAAACAATAATAAAACCATCGTCACCGTCGCCGCTAGAACCACCCCCACCATTGCCATTGCCATCGTCGCTGCACCACCATCACACCACCAAACACAACCTAACAACATCACTGCCACCATCATCACCCACCACCGCACCACAATCACGCAATGCTAGTAGCTTCACTGGTTTTAACAAAATAACATGGGACGTCAATAACCACCACCTTCACTACGTCACCATCGCCCGATCCATCACCAGATCTAACATAATCATTGCTACCCAATCGTAGTAACAGCGACAAAAGAGAGAGGAGAGCAGTGAGAGAGAGAGAACAGGCTTGAGAAAAATGAAAAACACATCCAGTGAGAAAGAAAACGGGTGGCTGATGGCGGTTGGTCGGGGCGCTTGGTGGAGTTTGAAGCTGGGGTGATCCAATCAGGACCAGAACCCGGAGCCGCCGACACCGCTAGTGATACACTCGGTAGAGAGAGGTTGGGGGAGAGAGAGAAAGAAATGGGAAAATAATTAGGGTTTAGTTAAGGTAGCAAATGGTGGGTTGAATATGTAGAATAATTCAATTTTTATAATAATATTACTAATATTTAAAATTTTATTTATATTTGATTTTTTAAAAGAAAATTTTAAAATCTGAATTTTGAATTGTATAGTTTAAAACTAGGGGTGAAAGTAATTTCCTCTAATTGAAGTCTATTTGTGAACAATGGTCTGCCAAGCATGAGTTGGGCATGTGGGATGTACTCATATTTTTTAGAATCCCTAACCTTACTTAGGTGTGATATTCATGTTCCTACACTACGGGTCCGTTTGATTGCAAACGTGGAAAATTTATGGAAAGAAAATATTTTACAATGAATTGAATTGCCTAGAAATCGTTTTCCTGATAATTGTAATTAATTGTATTTAATTAGTATAATTTTCCACCTGAAAAATGTTGAAAGTTTGACTTCGTTTTTTATGAAAATTGTCCATTAAAGTGATAATTTTTTTCTACCATCGGGTCTAAAATTTGTTCCAACTGCTAAAAAAAAATGGAAAATAAAAATTATCATACCGATTACCATTTTTTTAACTTTGTTTTACTTGAAAATTGTCAATAAAAGCGATAAAAATTTTTACCACTGTGTCTAGAATTTTTTCCAATTGTCAAAAAAAAAAAAAAAAAAACCTGAAAAATCAAAATCAACCAAAACAACAAGAATACATTTTCCTCAAAAAATTGAAAAATGTGGAAATGTGGAAAAAAAATTCAGGGAAAAATTTTGCCGCAAAAGTTGGAAAATGAAAAAAAAAATCATTTTTCATGGAAAATCATGTCTATCAAACACGACCTACATGTCACTTGTTGCCAACCTCTTAAAATTGTGGGTGTTCTCGAATTAGTAGAAAATGTCCAAATAAAGGCCCAATGATCACGTGACACTTATTTGTGTCGGACTGAAAGTTTAAAATTATTCATAAAAATTTTCTCTATTAAAAAATTCAAACAATGACTTTAATTTTTATTTAGAAATTCAAATGGAGTAAAATTAATCGATTTTTGTGAAATTCACCCCTTTGCTTCAACCCATTTGAATGGCAGAGTTGTCTTTGTGGTAAAGTAATTGGGGTTGATTCGATCTGTTTGAAAGATAAGTGGCACAACCATACTTTTGACACATGTCTAGAAGGTGTGTGGTAGAGATTAAAATCAGATTAAAATTGAAAATATAACCATTATTGTTGACTTTTATTAGACGAGTGGAACTCAATAAAGGCCATATTTTCAATTTTAATTAGATTTTAAGCCGTACCAAACAGGCTCCTAGTGTATACCAAATTTGAAAAAAAATAAAAAATCTTATATCATTACCTTTGAATATAAATTCTTCGATACAATCACACGGGTTAGGGTTCTAAAAGCTATACCAGGCGCACTAGAAAGAATTGCAATGGTCAACGAGGAAGAGCAATCAATGTTCACTAAATTCCGCCTCGTGAGACCATTTGTAATTGAACTTCAATTTTGTTTAATCCAATAACTACACTTTAATGTGATTTTAATCAGTAACTATACTTTTATTTGATTTTAATCGAGTTACCTACACTTTAATCCAATTTCAATTAAGGAAACTTTGTCCAATATCATTGACAGAACCGATGATGAGATGGCCGAGCCATTAATTGCTCATGTGAAATATGTACAACTTGAATGACTGTCTTCATTTTGCCAACATGTTCAATGATTACGAAAGTAGATGGAGTTATTGGATTGAAATCGAATTAAAGTGTAGTTTTTCGATTAAACAAAATTGAAATACGATTACTTAATCGACACTAGAATAAAATATAATTGTCACAAATGGAATTTACTCGTTAAAAATACAGAGAGCTTCAAATTTGTAATTGTCAAGGCAAAATAGTCTATGCATGTAAAACAATTTTCTGCACCTATGACTTATCATTAAGGGATTGTTTGACATGACTTTGAAAAAGTCAAATGTTACTTATGAGCCGGTTTAAATAATTTTCTGAAAGTATTTGACTGATTAGAAGAAATTTTAGAGAAAATTGATGCAGCGTAACTTCCTTTAAATAAACTTCTACAAAAAGCAAAATTTGAAGTTGTACAATAATATAAGTTTTTTCTTTCTTTTTTTCTTACCAGAACATGGTTTTGGCTATATGCAACGGAATACATTATTATAGTATATTATACTCATGACAATGGGATTTTATCACGTGACAGATTTTTTTAAAAAGTGTACAATCAGGCGGAGATTTAGGTGGAAAAACACCATGAACAAAGTAGGATAATTCAATATAAGATGAAAGAAATAAGATTTTGTGCTTACAACTTGTTAACTACATATAAAGTACATATCAAATCCTAAAAATAGTGTTTTAGATGGAAAGAGTATCTCAAAATTCGTTAAAACGCAAAATAGGTCGTGTGCCGAATGATAGTGGCGCTCGAGCGCCCAAGCTCACAGCGGGCAGTGCTTCATTTGGGTGGTCAGGCGATGAATCTCTGTCCAAATTTGTTTCTTCACCCCGAATGGCACCGAGGTGCTCAAGCGTCCAATCTCTGCCCCCAAAATTTCATTACTCATATTTTGACATCTTCAAAACCCTTTTCAACCAAAACACAAAATTTCGAAGGAATTTGGATCGTAATTCAACATTGGGTGGTCGCTCGAGCGGTCGTTAGTGATCACCTAAATCCGTACATACTTACCCAGATTTCTAGATCTGTCGCCGATAGTTTTATAAAATTAAGAAGCATCTTTTAAATGTATATAAATAATTTTCTGAAAATATTTTATTTTCCTAGGAAAGAATTGATCTAGATCTGTCATTGATAGTTTTGTATATTGCATGTGCATTGTTGCTTTCCAGTTTGAAAAGGCAACTTGACAAAAGAAACAACTTTTGCACCTTTGTTCAGATTACACCTTTCATTGTGAGTTTACTCTGAGCATACCACTCCACAAAAAAAAAAAAAAAAAGTGTGCCGATATCGCCAGGGGCGGATCCAGGAAGTTTTCATAGTGCAGACGATATTAGCAAATGTATAAAAAATAACATTATAACACAAACATTATACTAAAAATGAATTACCTTACAATTGGTCTTTACGAGTTTTCATACTTTGATATCTTTATATAATTACAATCTTTAAAAATATATATTTCTCCACATAAATAATAAGACTATCATTCATCCACTAATCTCCAATCCAATTATGCAATTTATCATTCACAAGATATTTTCTTCATAAAATCTTTTCACAAATGTTTTCACTATAAAATAAACAAGTGTTAATTTAAGATAAATAAAGATTCTGAAGCATGACACAAGAATTCAAATTAATCACACTATCCAACACATGTTTTGAAATTGGAAGACTAGAGTCACAATTATAAATTATTCGGCTAGCCTCCCATTTCAAAAAAAAATTAATAGTTATATTGAATTAATCCACACACTAACAAGTGCCCCAATACGGGGCCGTCCCTTGTCAATTCGATAAAAAATTTGGTAAATGATTATGTACACGTAGTGCGGTTGTTCTTTTTTAAACAGGATTGTGGGGATGACCCAAAATTTAGTGCAAGCACTGGGCCTGCACAGGGTCCGCCCCGGACACCGCCAGTAGTTCGGTAAGAAATAATATTAAGTCCATGTCAATTATATTGTCAAAAATATACTTAGAATTTAGAAATAAAAGGTTGAAGAGTTAAACGGTTCGATTTTAAAAAAATAAAATAAAAAAATCAATGAGTAGAGTGTGATTGAGATTCTAACACTTCAACTTAGGTTGTATGAAATTATAGAGGGTTCCGTATAATTATATCCTATCTAATATACCTAATACGTATCGTATATTTTTCACTATTCTAAGCCTCATTTCATAAATTCTTTTTGATAATTGATTAAACACTTGCGCATGCTATCACGACAAACAGATGACAAAGTTGATCGATCTATTAATATTTACTTGTCTAACTTGTCTCCAAACTCTTTAAATGAGATTGCGTTTGTTATTATGTACTGATCATGCAAGAATTAGAGCTTGCATTTTGCTTTTAACATGGAAATCCAAGATTCGAGCCTTAAGCTTCCGTTCGGCAAAATTCATAACATGGTCGACAAAAGCTTAAATTATATACTTCTAACCACACATGTTGACTAACACGTTTAGCCCCTATTTTATTTAGCCTCATTTGACACCCATTAATTTCTCATTTTCATTTTCATTTTCATTCTTCGTTTCAACCACACATTTTTCAAATAAACTAATATTACACACAAATCAAAAACTTTTCATCACTTTTCCACCGCACATTATCACATCAATCAGTATTCCAAAATTTCTATTTTCTTCAAAATGAGTTTCAAACATGTACTTTTAGTGGGTGTTTGGTGGGGATTAAAATTGAATTTTTAATAGATTGTAATAGAAATTTTTGAAATGTATGGTTGAAAAATCATGAAACCCATGAAAGATGTTAATATTTGATTATTTGACTTTGACTTAAACTGATTTTAATTCGAAACAAAAAAGGCCTTAGTTAAAAATCTATTTTTTAATAAGTTCCGATAAAAGTTAATAAAATTATTGATTTAAAAAGTGATAAAACTTATGAATCCATAAATTGTATGATTGAAAATAAGTTTGTGGAAAAATAAATTTTTAGAGAGACTTTAATTTAGTGATGACTTATTATCTGCGTGACTCACGATCTATAAATAATTAAAAGCACGGCCAAACGAGGACTAAATTAAAAATGTAATACGTAATGAACAACAAACGATCATTTACTGAAATAAAATGATTCAGGGAGACAACAGTGGAAAAGAAAATTGAAAAATTAAGAATTAAGAGAAAAAACAATTTCACGCTTAAAATTCAAGGACCACCACCCGGAGACCTCAACAAACTTCCGGCAGCCTCATCGGAGAACAAATCACCCGTCTTCCTCACTATCGCGTGAATAAGCACCACCACCACTCCCACCAGAAGCGACACCAGAATATTGGTGGTGGCTCGAGTCAAAAGCAGAACAACAATCGTGACAATCGACAGAACAACAAGCACCACCATATCGGTGATCAGTCTGCCAACTATCACGAGCGGCTCGTCTCGTAAGAAGTACAGGAACAGCCATACAGCCATCATGGCAATGAATACGATGAGCGAAATTGGATGCCAGAGAAGGCTGAGGAAGATGATTAGTAGGACCATAATGGCGTAGTTCATCTGGAAGTAGACGGCGTTCGTTTTGATTCGAGCAACGACGTCGGAGAATGGTTTCGGGAGGTTGAAGGCGCGGAGTTTGAACATCTCCCTCCATGGGCGGCGCTCTCCAAGACCGGCCTTTAGGCGTTCCTTGGCGCGTGAGATGTATTCAAGGTTCATCGGTATTCCGGCCGGCGAGGATGAGGTCGGTATTGTGCCGTAATTTGTCATTTAACTACTTCGCCGAGAGTTTGTGGCGGAGCTACAATTTGCCCTAAGAAAGTGAGTGGGTGGGGATAGGGCGGTGTAAACGAGGAACGGGGATGCGATGTAGATAAATTACCACGAGTAGAAAATGATATGGTACGAAGCGGTGCATAGTAACGGGCTGTACTGAGTTGGAAATTTCTCTGTTGTTCGAAGGAGGAAAATATTACAAAATAACCCCATAACTATTCATTATACTAAAATAACCCCTCCATCAGTTTCTAATGGAAGGAAATTTAACTTGTCGACTATCCAACTACATAGAATATCAAATAAATATTCTCCTGCCTGATTCCCACAAGGTAAGTTAAAAATTGATGACAGAATTTTTTTTAATAAAAAAAACTAACTCGATCAATAACTCTAGTCAATAAGATTTTAAAGTCACTCAAGGACTCGATTTAAATAATTTAGGCTCAACTTTCACCCACCAGAACACCACGTCATCGTGTATATAAGAAGATAACTTGAGCTTGAATAAATATCAATAATTATTTAGGCCATATTTGGTACAAAAGCTTTAAAATTCATTTTTCCTCGAATTCATTTACACATTCTCCTAATAAAACAATTCTACGCATAAATCCTTTTTTCTATGTTTTAATTACACATTCTCCAAAATATTATTTTAATAAAATAATTTTAAAAAAGTTATATCAAACGGATCGTTAATTTCAAACTTAGACGAAAGTTTTATTTGTTTGATCTCAAGCAAGCATTTTGACATTTATTACAAGAATTTTAACAAATTTTAATAAAAGTTATTGTTACATAAAATGTGCGACTATAATTAGTCATAATATTTTAACAAAATTTTATCAAATAAGCACTCAATTTCTTATTGATATGTTTGTAATAAATAGAAAAAAAATTTCCAAACATTTCCATTTGTTGCAGACTATCCCCTAAACTTTTATTCGGCATTCCCAAACATTTCAATTTGACAACAGCCGAAATCCATTGAACAGAATCCGTCAATTAATCTGTTACTCAACCTTGAAATTAGAAGTTTGACTAAAACTAATAAAATAAGTGAGGGGTAAAATGGTATATTTTCATTTTCTATATAAAATTTTAAAATAATTAAATCAAAAATAAGAAAATGTCTGTTCATCTTCTCCACAACCAATCCCAAATTCAAGAATCTACCAAGAACAGAAAAGAAGGATGAGTTTGCACAGTGGACGGTGCGGCCGATGAATTTTCTATTTTTGGTTTTGGGGAAATGATGGGAGTGTGTGGTTATGAAGAAGATCAACAACCTTTTTTTATTTTTGAATTAATTATTTTAAAGTTTCATATAAAAATGTAAATATACCATTTTACCTCACACTTATTTTGTTAAATTTAGTCAAACTTCTAATTTCAGGATTGACTAACAAATTAATGAACGGATGATCCAATGGATTCCAATTGCAATCAAAGTGAAAGATTCGGGACTGCATCTGCAAAAATAAAAGGTTAAAGTATAGTCTGCCGAAAATGAAAATGTTTGGAACCTTTCTGCAATTTTTCCTTTTCCTTTTTTTTTTTTTTTTGTTTTTTTGTGGGGTATATGAAATTCTTTTTTCCCTAAAAACAGTCCCCAAAATAGGTAAATACAGATGAACATTTGTCAGGTAAAGTGTCTACGTTTTTAACCTACCAATGTGGGCCCTTTCGTCGTGGCAAGGACAAGACCACCAAAAGACGTGTAGACAACAAACAACTCACAATTGTTTCAAAGGTCAACTTTTCCAATTAAAGAAAAAGAAGAAAAATTAAAATTTTATTAACAAGGGAAAAGAAAAAGAACAATTAAAACTTTGAATGGCATTTTTTACTGCAATTATAGGTATATAATTTCTAGATTTAAACTATAAATATCATGCATATGAAAAAATTAAAAATAGCTATGTGCTAACTGATGAATTGCATATCAAAAGTACAGCAGAGAGAACCAAATAGAGACAACATAGCTTGCTAATGTTAAGAACTAAGGTTCCGTTTGATTGTCAAGGTGGAAAATAGGTGAAAAGAAAATGAATTCCATAAAAAGTAATTATCTAAAAATTGTTTTGCAGAAAATTATTAATTAAGTGTATTTGATTAGTGTAAATTTCCACCCGAGAAATTTTAAAATTTTGTATTCGTTTAACTTTGTTTTACAAGAAAATTATTCATTAAAGTGATAATTTTTGCCACAATTGGTTATAAAATTTGTTTCCATTGCCAAAAAGTCAAGAAAAAAACGAATTTTTTTTTCCCTATAAACTCATTTTTTTCATCAAAGTTCAGTGTTCGTTTGACTTTGTTTGGTTATGAAATTTGTTTCCATTGTAAAAAAAAAAGGCATACGATAAATTTAAATTCTTTTCGAATAAGAACAACAGTAGCTCTAACATGAAAAAATGGGCAAAAAACAAGGAGGGTTAGGAAAAGAGAATTCCTATTCGATTTTGCAAATGATGTCAACAAAAATGCAGCATTTTTTCCTCTTCTAACTAAACATACATAAAGAAATCCTCAGAGATTTCAACAAGGATTCACAAACTATATACAGTCATGAAAGTCAATTAAAAAAATAAGCCGCCTTCGACCAACCGAGTAATCAATCCAAATAAAACTAACAGCATTATTCTTTTCTTTGAGTAAATAACAAAGAAAAAGGAAATTGAAAAAATAGTCATAAAGCACATTATGCCTCCAATGGGATACGAATTTAAAAATTCAGTTAGAGTCGAACATTAATTTTGACGGGACATACATTATTACTACTCATTATTATTCACATATTTTGCGGGACCCACTAATATTTTTATTACTAGTCCTATTTATAAACCATTTATAAATTGGCCAGAAAGAGACTAATTAACAGAAAAGGCCGAAAAGGTGAGCTAACAAGGTAACATATCCCCTCCCCACTACCCTCAACACCACTCCCAATCCAAATTTCTATACATCAAATCTCAAGTGCAAGTTTGGTGTGAAGAGCCGGACAAAATGGATAGTATGAAGTGTAATGAACAAGAGTTGAACTTTTTGTTGTTTTTTGTTTCCTACAATAATAATGCTAAGTGTTGTCGACACGTCATAACTCTTTAAGAATATAATTCAGGTGCCAGACAATAATAATTCTAAGTGTTTTTTTGTTTCCTACAATAATAATGCCAAGTGTTAGGCCAATTTTATTACTTGATGGATAAGCACCAACCCCCAAGCCAGATACGAAGAAAATCAAACGGTGATTTCAGAAGAAAGGGGGAATAAGGGAGGCAATGGCCAAGTATACGGAGAAAGGGGGAATAAGATCGTTGTTAGATTGAACGTGTAATTTCTCAAAAATTAAAAATAAAACGAACCCAATCTTCTCACCTTATCTTCGAGGAAATCATGGAGAAAGCAGGCTAATGGTTCCCACCTGCAAGAAACGGAGAAAAACGTACCCTGTTAGTGAAAAAGGAAAATATAGCAATATATAAAGCTGTTATAAAAGGTAATCAGCAGAACACAGCCAAGAATTATTGCAATCTTTCAAATTATGCTGTTATTGCCCATAAGAATCTACAGGACTAGCATACTACACCCCCTTAGCAACTCTATAAAATTTGTTGCTTCATCTCAAGTGTGGCAATGAATGAGGAAGCTTCATAAAAATCCCCAATGGTTTCTGCTCATGGTGCAAAAGGCATCAGAACATCTCAGCCACTCCAGCGTAGCTTGGGGGCTCAACATATTGTGAACTAATCTCTCTGCAAGTCCCTCGTAAAAATGGAAGAGCCTAACCCATTTAACCTACTTATCAAGAAAAACATTTATACATAATTGACTTCCATTAAAGTAATCAATCTACGAACAATCTCAAGAGACAAGGCAACATACATCAACACTAGACTAAAGTCAACATTCAACTTTGTTTCATCTTCCCCCCTAAAAAGTATTATTTTGAAAGCTAGTCAAAATAATATAAATAAAAAATGAGGCCTTTCTAACCCATTAAAACAAACTGCTAATAATCTTTCAAATAACTAGAAGCAGAGTGCAGAGCATCACTGCTCAATCTATTCCATGTCAAGCTGAATTCCAGTCTATGACAGGACAGGGATTCACTTGTCCAACTGAAGATCCTTCCAGGGCAAAATCAGAAGCAATATGCTATAGAACTGAAACACATTATCATTATGTTTGATTACACATGCTGCAACCTCAAATACAGATAATTGAGGTAAAATTTGACTAGAACAATAATACCACAAATCCTTTCTAAGGCGATTCATCAACTGACCAGGTGATGCAAGGAATGGGAATCCAATAATTAACACACAGTCAGTTGACGAACACAGCATTCCCCACATTCATATAGTACATCAGTGCCTTAGAAGATATAATTCCCCCCGACCTTAGAGATGTTTCGCATTAATAACCTAAGGGCATGTTTTTTTCAAAGGCTCTGCGATTTTAACTAAATTCAAAACCTCAAAGCAATCACTTTTTTTTTTCTTTTTTTGTGGAGAACCTTCATGTAGATTCTCGATTACACAAAAACCCATGTCACTAGGATCTACGTACAATTCTTCTTGCCATGTATTCCTCAATAGAATAAACTAACTTCAAGGTAATTACGGGCAGAGTGAAAGGATCTTTAGCTGACTAAGACACCCTAGATAACTAAGTGGTTCAGTGAAGACAGATTTCTTTCCCTCTATACATGTCTCCTTCACTCAATTGTGCCACTAGTTCTCTAATCCTGCTATTGAGAATGAACTCAATTTTGGGATAGGCTGCAAGAATACATTGCAATCCTCTTCATCACTCTCTATCTTTAGAATAGCTAGTGCCTTATAGAAACATGAAACATCCTTAGGCAAAACAAAATAGTTCAGAAGCACTCTCTCCATTGAACTCTCAAAATCTACATCAAGAATGCTTATTCCCCTTTTCTTCCTTCCAGCTTTCTTGGTAGTGTCTAACAAAAAGGAAGGGAAGTAACTAGAAAAATCAGCTTAAAAATGCCCAGCGCTCATTACTCTGAACCAAAAATATATATGAAACTTCCGATTGCGTTCATCACAAAGAGTAATGTTGAGCATGCGATCTTGTTGGAATATATGGAAATTAAGCACAGCAGATCAGCAGCCATACCAGCAAACCAATTAACAAACCAGCATCTCACGTTCCAGTTCACCAGCCTCTCCAGTTCAAGCTTCTCTCCAGTTCACAGCATCAAACCGGTTCACCAGAATTCAGCTCCTTCTTCCAGCAGATTCTACCATATTCTAGTTCCTTCCTTAGTTTGTTATCTTGTCAGTTTGTTAGTTAATTAGTTAGTTAGCTATTTTCTCTATAAATAGAATAGATTGCAATGTAATTTCTCAAGTTGATTGAATGAATGGTTCATCATCTTCCCTGCTTATCAGCAGGCTCTATCCCTTTATTTTCCCTGTTAATTTTGTTCTTTAAATTCAGCTTCCGTTTAGCTTAATTCCTTGATTTTATCATGGTATCAGAGCAGGTTTCTGATCCTGCCATCTGAAATTCATCTTCTTCTCTATCTTTTCTCAATTGAATCTATCAAAAAAAAAAAAACCAAACTTCTGATTAAAGCACACTGTGGATTATGAATATAGAATCTAATGGCGGTGATTACCTCGGCGGCGGCGGACGGAGAGAGGAGGAGAGACGACGCGAAGGTGAGAGAAACAAAAGTGCCACTTAGCATTTGGAATTGTCGTGCAGATTTGATATGTCTTCCTCCTAAAGTTGCTGCAACTCACGGAAATCTTGGACCCCTTGTGATCTGCACCAAAGTGACTAACAGCATTGCTTTATTAGACCCATTTACTCTTAGGCACTGCTTCTTGAATGCCGAGCAGTATTGGAGGGCACCTTTTAAGGCTCTACTTTCAAGTAGGCAGCTTGTGGAATATATAGTGTTGGACATTGAGACTGTTTCTTCTGAAGTCCTTGTTGGTGGCTCAAAGTATGCTGTAGCTGATGCTCAAATCGCGCGTGTATCAGATTTTGGAAAGAATGATATTCTATTCAACGTGAGGACACATCTCGGCCATCTCTTAAACCCCGGTGATTATGCCCTTGGTTATGACCTATATGGTGCGAACAGTAACGATGTTGACCTAGACAGGTACAAGGGTCTCGTTCTCCCAGAGGTGATATTAATTAAAAAGAGCTATGAAGAGAAGCGTCAAAGGAAGCGAAACAAACCTCGTACATGGAAACTAAAATCTCTTAACATGGAAATCGACAATTCTACTAGGGGTAGAGATCATGATGAGAAGATGAACGCAGAGTATGAACAGTTCAAAAGAGACTTGGAGGAAAACCCTGAATTGAGGTTCAATATTTCCCTTTACCGAAACAAAGAGTACCAGCCTTCAGAAATGGCGTCTGAGACTGATGGAGAGGATATTCCTTCTATTCCAATAGAAGAATTGCTTGCTGATCTTGACTTAAGTGACGAGGAAATGGAGGGTGGTATCATGAATGATTGATTTCAATGAATTCTCTAGCATTAGCATAGATTATGTTTTTGAAGCATGAATGCAACATGTACGAGTACGAGTGTGTGGAAATATGTCTAATGTACGAAATAGGCTGGATTTGTGTAATGTTTCCTTTCAATGGCTGGATAGGTACGGAGCAGCTGCTCAACCATAAATTCAATTCTTTCCTGTTTTGTTTGGTGAAATTTTCGAATTTGTGATGCATAATCGTGTCCCTTTTGCTTTCGACGTCTGTATTTTAGGAACTAGTTTGCTATTTTCAATGATATAGTGTGAGCGGTGAAGCAAAAAAAAAAAAAAAAAAAAAACCAAAATCAACAACACAAATTACCAGAAAACAGGAAAGTGACTTAGCTCACTAAATGCTCGACGAAATGTCGGAACGGACATGAGATGAACATCAGCAGAAAACGAACCAGTCATCAGCAAACCAGAGAACCATGCAACATCAGCACATTCCAGTCTCTGCTTCCAGCTTACAGATATTCTACCTTACTTTTCTCGGTTATCCTTCTGAGAAATGGAACTCCATGAAAACTGAAGAGATGTTCTTCCTCTTCACCAAACTGAACCAGAAATTGAAGATAGAATCTTCACAAAATGATTGATTGATTCCTAGATAGGGAATTGAAACATGAAATTGAAGATAGAACCTGCTAGAATGGCAGCTTCTCAAAAACGATTGATTTTATCTTCTGAATGAAGATATGAAGAAAGATTTTGAAGATTTCCTTCTCAAAAGAGAAGGAAGATAAACCATGAAAAGGCAGACAAAGTGTCTGTGATGAAGATTTTTGAAGATATTCCTTCTCAAAAGAGAAGGAAGATTGACCGAGAAAAGTAGCTCAAAATGGAGCTTTAAACCACAAATGGAATTAAAGAAAATTGAAATTGATTTGAAACAAGATGCTCCTTGATTGCATCTCTACTCTCCTTCTCTACGGTTCAAGATGTTCCATCTTGAGGGGGGAGTGTTGGAATATATGGAAATTAAGCACAGCAGATCAGCAGCCATACCAGCAAACCAATTAACAAACCAGCATCTCACGTTCCATTTCAAGCTTCTCTCCAGTTCACAACATCAAACCGGTTCACCAGAATTCAGCTCCTTCTTCCAGCAGATTCTACCATATTCTAGTTCCTTCCTTAGTTTGTTATCTTGTTAGTTTGTTAGATAATTAGTTAGCTATTTTCTCTATAAATAGAATAGATTGCAATGTAATTTCTCAAGTTGATTGAATGAATGGTTCATCATCTTCCCTGCTTATCAGCAGGCTCTATCCCTTTATTTTCCCTGTTAATTTCGTTCTTTAAATTCAGCTTCCGTTTAGCTTAATTCCTTGATTTTATCAGATCTGAGTCATCTGACTAGAGGCAATTCTTGAGTAAGAACATTGGCAAGAGGGTACATGGATCGTAAAGGTGCAATGCATAATCTATATCTAAAAGCACCTAAATACAAATATAAAGAGCGAATATATATACTAGTAAGGAGTCATTAAACACCTATAAAACAAGAGGATACTTGCCTATGAATTTCAGATCAGAAGTCAGCCTTCATCCCACAGCGAGTTATAGCCAATGCCCTTCAGTTGATCCAGGATCATTTTGATGCACAAAGAAGCAACTCGTGCACAATAATCATGGCCGACACCGCTAGACTAAAGATAAATTTTACAGAGCAACACAACAAGGGCAGCTTAAAGAGAATTCACACTTGCGAATGCATGATTGCTGATGTGACCAATTATTAACATGTGAAATTAGGTTCAAGAAAAATGAAAAGCTCTTCAATTTCACCAGTTGTATCTGCCAGCAATTCTAAAGATACACAAATCCGTACTCCTCCGAAAAAAATTATAGCAAGCTAGAACATTTTTAACTTCCTACAAATAAATCTAAATAGGAAACACAGCCAAATACCATTTCCCCACATCTCAAACACCACTTATCTAGCTAGCCCTTCTAGAAAATCCTGAAGTTTATAATTTCTGCAGCAGAACAACAGCTCTCCATTGTGCTGAAATAATCACTTCTAAACACACAACTCCCAAAATTATAATGTCTGCAACATAATAGCACGATAACAGAATCAGCATTCATCGATGACAGTATTGGAATTGGTGCATCATGTCAGCGCTTCCTTCTTCACACCAAATCGCGTCATGAGCCCTTGACAAGATCACTGAAAAATGGAAACATTGTTCGCATAATCCAAACGGCTTTGTTCACAAAGACAGGCCGCAAAGCCATCCACTCTTCTAATGCCATCTCAACGCTTTAATCTAAAAGAATGTAAGACATATCTTCACTTTCCACCATACATTCAACACACAGGAAATCTAAGTTTACAATGGTCAGTTTACCTAAAAGATGTTCAAGAACAGTGGCAATGAAAGAATATAAACGCAAAATGGGTCATAACCAGTCCTTGAAACTTAACTATAGAAATTTGATCTCAATAAAGCACAGAAGATAAGGTAAAAGTCTCCTACAACACTGTAAGTGGATGTTGATCGACTTATTTTTACACTGCTGATTCCAATGTTCCACTTACGCCTTGAGACTACATATCCAGGAAGGCTTTAGGAGATACGGATACCCAAGTTCCAAATACTTTTCATCAGCATCTGAAGACTAGTCCTAATTCGAGAAGTTCTATTGAAAACTCTCATCCAAATCCTATTGATGATCACCAGTCAATCATAAAAATCACAACACCAGGAAGGATAAGTCTTCAACAACTCGAAAAAAGCCTGACAAAAGGTTTGAGCATTGACATGAACAAGCAAATTTCTATAAAGACCATCAGGAACCATCACCTTATTTCACACCATTTGTTCTATCAAGCAGTAGCATAGACAGCTCCTTCCGCTACAGAGACTAAACCTCTTAAGCTCAAGCAATACCACAATGATAAAATCTTTCCAGGATGCAACTCAACTAATATTATCAATCCTAAAAATCAAGTCTAGAACAGTTTAATAGAGCATTCTTCAGCATATCCCAACAAATCTGATTCAGGCGCAATTTCAATATGCAATCAACATAAATAATAAACAAAATAAATCAGAAATAAAGCGCAGAAAACATAATGATGTATGCAAGTAAGGAAAGCATCTTATATACTAGTCATAGTTTTGGTCAAAAAGGAATTCTAACACAGCACCATTAGATAAAAGAAAGTACCCTTAACCTCCTACACAGATCAGTAAACAAAACACGCAATGTATCAAACTACAGGTATAAGTACGCACAATTTCATGAAACAAATGCTAAAGCCTGTTTCTTCTATTATGCAGCAACAAACAAGACAGCCAAGTGTGCTCCTGTGAATCTTAATGCATAGCCATCCACATCTCAACGACGATCCATCCACGGTTTTTCAAGGCCTCCCCAGGAAGCAGAACCCGAACCATACAGGATACCCTTATCTGCAGCACCCTGGGAAAAGATGTACATTAAGACAAAAGGACAGTCCTTTCCAAAAATGATTTAAAAAAGAAACAACCCAAATGTCTGAATTATCATGATAGTAGCATACATACCGGACGAATTCCATATCCATCGCTATAATGTGTAGGAAAACTGGCACCAGAACTGCTAAACTTCTTCCCATAAGGTCCGCCTTCAGCAAACACGTGGTCAGAAATTTTAACAATGTAGAAAAATTCCAAGCCACAAATATGCTAGTTTTGAATTAATGCAAAATGAGAAGAACTCAAGAAGAGTTAGTTTTAACACTAGTTGGGTGTAAACTGCGTGGATTCCATAAAGGTAAAACCATGTGTCAAAATGTGAAAAAGTTAAAATACCGTTGAAATAATTTTGGCCAGCTAAATTTGTGAATATCTTGGAACTGTATGCAAAGGCATGGATATGGTTTCACCAAAAAGTAAATAATACATTGGGCACTCCAAGAGTAGCAGGGTGAAAAAAGATGACCACAAACACTCTAGACAGATTTTATTTTACACAGTTGTAAATAGGACTTTTTCCATCAGCACTAAACCATCTTTGTATTGCCAACAGGTACAACCACGAACTGAATAAAGGCATAACAACATGCTCACGCATCAATGCTTCTGCTTGAAAAATAAACTAAAGGAGTATCTGAATATCGGGCAAAAATAATAGCACGTCCAATGATCATGGAAGTAAAGGTATTAGAGATCTAAAAGACAGTATCTACCTGCACCCCATGCTCTACCATCGGAACTTGCAAGCTCAGAACGTAGGTTTTCAACTTCACGTGCCATACTCACCAAGTTCTTTTCTAATGCTTGTCTCTGATCCATTAGCTCAATATGTGCATTCTTTTCATAATCAATGGCACTTCTGCAAGTCAAAAAAACCATAGCTTAAGCAGAACTGATATGATCCATGGAAACCAAAAAGCAGTTTGCACTTAAACCAATAGCTGTGCAAACATTTATCCCAAAGCCAAGACAGCAAACCTAGCATGCAGAATTTCCTGACCCAGCCCATCGATCTCAGCCCTTAAAAGAGGAATTTGCTGGTTATCAGCCTGCAATTTTGCTAGTTCTTGTTTCAGGGTCTGGACCTGCCCAGATAAATCTTGCCTAAGGGAGTTCAGCCTCTGAAATTCAGCTCGAAGTTGCATGACCTCCTTTTTCAGAGGCTCAGTTGCACGAAGATCAGCTTCCAGCTTCATACCACGTTCAATAAGCTCCCTAGATTGAACTTCTTGTTGACCACGAATATCAGCAATGACAAGATTCATGTGGCGAATTTCTTCCTTTGCAGCACCTAGTTCTCTTTCTAGAGCAATTCGATCTTCAACCAGTCTCCTGTTTTCTCCTAGAAGCTGGTGAAGTTCAACGTGTCGCATTTCAAGTTCTTCCTCTAATAGAGCAGGGTGAGGATGCATTGACCGGGGCAAAGGACCCAGGGCAACAGGCACTTCAGAGGGAAAACCACGCCGGTGATCAAAGGCTTCACGAGGGATACGATGTCTTCCCGCCATCTAAACTTACATTGTGAAGGGGGAAATAAAAATGGCATTAATGAAACTAATAAAAGAAGCAGCAGCAGAAAATAAATGTCAGGCAGCAGTCTATTGACTTCAATCATTGACAAAGTTATGGAAGTCCATGATGGAAACATCTTGCAAAGCTAGTCAATATTTTAGAGGACCACAGTTGTCCGTGTATAAACATGGTTTTAGTTTCATTTGATGAGTTGTGAAGGAACAAAAATCCAAAGCTCCCCGAAATGTTGAATCCTTTCCTGAACAAAGCAGTAACTTCACATTCTCCTCGAAATTAATGCTTTTATTTCCATGAAATTTGGAGAAAATACGCTTTTATATTATATATTAGTGGAAAGCTAACCATAATATATTCATACTGATTGTTTCATAATGAAATTAAAGGTTCTGATGATAATTCCATAGTTTCATAATTATTCTTGTGTTTCTTCTCCCTATCTTTCCATAATTTAACGAAAGGCCGTCGTCAAATTTAATCAAAAGTAAAGAAACTCCAGAATCAATTGAAAAGTTCCCAAAAACCCACCTGTTTAATTGTTGAGCAAACCTGGAAAACTGAAGCTAAATTACAAAATTTCAGGCCTTCGACTAAAAAAATACGAAAGAAGACACAATACAAAAGCCAATTTCAAGCCAAATTGCGGTAAACAAAAATAAAAATAAAAATTAAGCATCTCAGCATGAACTTCGAGAATTGTTCAACTAGAAAAACAGATTTTCCTGGAGAGAGAAAGGCACTATTATTTCCTAAATTGTTCACCGAGCGGGTGGTAATCAGATAACAAACAGAACAAAAATGGAATTGGATTGAAATTAACCTTTTTACAGAAAAAAATTACTATTTGCAGCCCTCCGTAGAACAGTGGAATATACAATATTTATCGCCTGAGGATGATTATATTATAAATATAAAAATATATGACATTCATGATCTAGGTTAGATTTGAAGTAAACTGCTATTAAAGCTAATACTTTAATGAATTATTTATAATTTACTTTACAGCAACAAAATTTATTAGTAAGTAAAGAAATTATTAGTAATACGTAAAAAAATTTCTTATTAAAAGACTTGCTTATAAACTAAAATTTTATTTACAAGTAAAAAAAAATCACACATGTAAATAATTTATTCATAAGTAAAAAAATACATAACAAAGTTGATTGCCCATGTTTTGTTTAAACATTGTTCCGTTATTTTCAAAATATAATTTTCTTTTTCTTACCTTCAGTAATATTTTTAAATAAAATAATATTACATATAAATTCAAAATTTTACCTTAATTTTTAACCACACATTTTCCATCAAATCACTATTCCAATTTTATTTTTATTTTTTTGCAAAAAAGGGCTCGAACATATTCTTCGTTAAAAATCAATTTTTAGTATATTTTAATAAAAGCTAATAAAATGTGTTGTTAAAAAACTAATAAAAATTGTGAATTCTATGAAATATGTGGTAGATGATGAGTTTGAAGAAAAATTAATTTTAAAAAATGAGAGCTGAAAATAGAACGTTGATTTTTAACTTTTCATTTATTAATAGTCTTATAATACAATATGCCCCCGTTTGATGCACATTTGAGTTCAAGAAAGTATTTTTTTTGTTTGATATGATTGAGAATATGTGGTTGAAAAAAAATTATTAATGTGATGGAAAATATTATTTTATTAAAAAATATGTGGTTGAAAATGAGTAGAAAAATGAGAATGAAAAAAATAAGAAAAATGCTAGATGTACATCAAAAAGTGTACATCAAGGTCTACATCCCCTCACATGGAGGGGCCCCCTCGAATATTTTATTCGAGTGGGCCCCCTACCCATGTGAGGGGGGTTGTGATGTACACCACGATATACAGCTAGCATGGCTCAAAAAATAATATGACTCAAACAGGGGCTATAACACCAAACGTCATATTAAAAGAGTCATTCTCAGTCCACTATAATAAAATCCTCTCTAGTTGGGGGTACTTTTTAAATTACCCTTGTTAAAGGTACCGTTTATTACTTTGTCCATTTTTTTTTAAGACTCACCACAATAGTCGTCCCAAACTTTAAAGACAAAATTACCTCTAAAATAATATACAATTATAATTATATGTTATTGTCTAAAGACAATAATACCATTTTTTAAGTTATAAAGAAGGCCAAACACTTCCCACTTAAAATTTCAAAATCAAATCACTTTCTCTATCGATTTACTCCAACACAGATAAAAACAGTTTCATTTTTCATCTGTTTCAAACTTGAAAACAGATAAATTTATCAAACGATCAACAAGTAAATATTATTCACAGCTATCAGTGAAATCGGTAAGTATATTTACGTATTTTTAATTTGGTTCCGGTTAAATTATAATGTACATTATATTAATCTTTAAATCTAACGGGGGAGAAGGAAACCCGATCGGCCGCGGTGATGCCATCGGCGGCAGTGAGCCCCATATCGACCGCGTCAGCGACCTCGGTGGCGGGGGTGAGGACCTCGGTGGTGGCGGTGGTGGGGGCGACCTCGACGGCGGCAGAGACGACCTCGGTGATACTAGACGGCACTTCTGAAACAATGAACAATCTGAATTATTAATTTAATTAAAAACTCAAAACGATAATCAACATATTATATTCAATAAACATACCATATCCCGATCAACGATAGACTCGTTCATATGATCATCTGACGCGGCGGGGATAGAGAAGCAACGCATGTAACTCTGACCCTCCTCCTCTATCGACGGGGTCAACTCGGTAAGGACTTCAACATAACATATTGACGTTTTACAGAGTTAATGACTGACCACGTACAATATAAATCGAAAAAATGTATAATATGTACCTCAGGATCGTCGAAGAGAGTTGATATTTGTTTACCAAGTGGCTTGTCATGTGCTCGCCATTGATAAATCCGAGGGCAGCACGTCTCCACTCTATTAGCATACCGGCCAGTCAATATGGGGACAGTCTCGTATATCCATATCTGCAACATTTACAATTATCATATATATAATTTAATATAAAAAATAGATAATTTATTGTGTTCAACATTTACCTGTAATGCCGACGGCAGGCCATATGCATCATACTTGCACTCGGGTCTATCCCCCTTAGGAATCGAATACCCCCTTCTGAAGTGTCGTAAGGTATCCGCAAAATATCTATGCCCCCAAGGATAGCTGTTGAAGGCATCGATATCATCAACAATCTCCAAATGAAAAAAGTCGATCGATGTATTCTTGTGATGACACCTGAGTACGCTCTCGATGATAAGCACCATACCTAGCTTCAACCTGTCAGACATATCCTCGCATGCCCTCACTGCGTCTATCAACTGCCCGGAGTGATCGCCGCCTGCCTATGAAAATATTCATTCAACAGCCTATTGTTCCTCGAAATACGGGCCCGCGTTGCATCTTCCACTGTACACATCAATCCGGTGATGAAGGCAAACTCAAATATAGAAAATCTAACCACCTTGCCCCCAAGATTGAAATGGAGGGCATCTCCGTCAACCGGCTTGAGCAGTTGACATAGCAACGCATTGAGTAGCTGCCCAGAAAATTGTACGCTGCGCAATGAATACAATGGCGTAAGCAGGACCACCTCAATATATCTGCGTTCTCATCGTCAAGCAAATCTAATACCACTGTAAAGATAGCAAAGTTACAATTCGTTGTAACTTTGCCAGAAATCTATCTCACTGCATCGTCCAACTGGTAATTCATCCTACAACATTTCAAATGTTAGCATCTTGTGCAAGATATAATAGACAAAACATATGAAAAAATTAAATTATATTCACTACTATCCGCAATAATCAATTGAGCATCACATTATTTCTTATTTTAATCGTCAATTGAATATTTTATTAGTTTTTTATATAATATTTAATTATAATTAATAGAATAATAAATAAACAATCGAATATTTCATTATTTTTTCTTTTAAATGCATATTTCATTATTTATTATAAACAATTTCAATAAATAATTTAAAATAAATATTTTAATTGTTCACTTCATCTTATTTCATTGTAAAAGAAGAATTTATAATTAAATTTCTTATTTTAATTCTTTATATAATATTTAATTATTATTATTATTAATAACATATTAAATAAACATTTCAAATAAACCATTTATTTTGTTTATTTAATAATTTGTTATTTACAACTAAATAATATTTTATTTTGAAATAAACAACTTTTTGTAACTAAATAGTAATCAAATTATTAAAATTTACAAATTAAATAAACTAATAAATAAAATAATTTATTTTAATTGTTCATTTAATTTTTTGTAAACAATTTCAATAAGTAATTTAAAATAAATATTTTAAATTGTTTATTTTTATTGTTTGTAAACAAATAAAATAAGTAATTTAAAATAAACTCTTTAATTTTTTTATTTAATATTTCATTGTAAAATAATAGTTTATAATATTAATTATAATTAATTGAATATTAAATAAACAATCCAATATTTAATAGTTTATTATTTATAACTAAATAATATTTTATATTTTACAAAATTAAATATCAAATAAATAATTATATTAAATATTATTAGAAAAAAAATGAATTGGGCCGTCTGGCAGCGGCCCAATTAACGGAACTGGGCTGTCGGCAGCTGCCTGTTCCGTTAACTGGGCCGCTGCCAGACGGCCCAGGGCATCTGGGCCCAGATGGCGATCTGGGCCTAGACGAGAGAGACGCATCAGCGTCTCTCTCGTTTTTCTCTCGGTCGGAGATCACCATTTCCGACGATCTCCGCTACCAAATCTTCACCCAAACATGTCATTTCAAGTATTTCACCTATAAATAATTGATTTACAAGTGTTTCTTCGAACATAATCAACAAAAATTCAAAAAAATACAATCATGATTCGTAAAAAATTCATATAATAGTTCCCAAAACACTCACCTTCTTCAAGAGAAAATGACGATCTTGGAGTCCGGGTCGTCGGTTAATCAAAGATGTCAAACCCGTCGGTGATATGGTCGTCGTCGGCGCACGGCTCTTTCGTTCTCTCTTCCAAGTTTACGAGGGTAAAATTGGGAAAGTGTTTTATCTTTTTAAGTTTTATTAGTTTTTTTTTATACTGGTCAACGGCTATTTTGGAAAATGGGCCGGGTCACCCGGGTATTTTCAACCATTTCCTCTCTCTAGTTGTGTCCTCTGTAATCCTATGTCCCTTAATCTATTTGCCCCGACCGCGCTACACTTACAGAATAACACTTCTCAGAAGACTTACAGATGACGTGGCTTTTCTTGGCGTTTAGAAGGGAAAACAAACAAGGATCATGCTACAAGTACATAATCACTTACATAATACATTACATAATGGACATGTGGCGCGCATCCATCGACAGTCTACAATTTTTGACTTTTCCACACTTCACATTCACGGTCAAATTTCTTCCACATGAGCTTGTGTAATCCATTATGTACAATGATTATGTACATATAGATTTATCCAAACAAAAGGGAGAAAACGCAAACCAGTTCACGTGATTCCCATTCTTTCCTCCGTCTGAAACCCTAGAATTGGCCTCGTTCCCGATCTCCATCTGGCGACAAGTTTCCTCCCGAAGCTATCTTGCTTCCCCTGATGATCGATTTGAAACCTTTCGAACCGTGGACGCCCGAAGCAACGAGTAGACGACTATTACAATAATCTCCACATCGTGTCATCACCGCCAGCAAGTAGGCTCCCTTCCGTGTGTCACCCACTGAAATTAAGCGGGTTTTTGTTAATCTGATTTCAATAAATCTTGACTGATATTTGTTTATAAGAACTTAATCTGTCAGTTGGGTTGTTTAGTTACAAGTAATTTTTAAGTTGCGTTGAACTTATATGTGTGTTTCTTGAAGTCGGAAGATTTATCTTGATATGTAGTGTTCTTCTGATTATGTTCGTCTTAAACTCATTTCGAAATTTCGAAAAATCTGGTGGAACTTTGAAGTGAAATGGAAATTGAAGTTCCCTGTTTTGAACTTGGGCTTTATTCAAAAGAAAATTGTAGACATATTTTGATTACAACCGAATTTAAAGTGACTATTGCATTCATTTTCCATGTTCTTTCGGAGCTTAGTTATCTGAAGAATTTCTTGATTTCGACTTCACAGGAGATTGTGAGTTACACTTTGCTAAATTAGGCTCGAACTACGTTTATTTGACTCGACCATCAGGGCAGTGTATGAGTTGTGTGGAGCTTCATACTTGAGGGTGACTACATTATGTATTGGTCTTGAAAGATGCGATATTTTTTGGCGTACTTCACTGAAAATGGCTTTAATTTTATTGGGATGATGCAATCGCCAATTTCCTTATTACGTGTAGTAATAACATTTGATTGTTGTTGTTGCTTCTCGTTCAGGATGTGGGTGTTTGTCATGGATGTAGAAGCACGGAGCACTTCTTTGGGGATTGCCCGATGAAACGGCGATGCCCATTATGTGCACATGGATTGCAGAAATGTTTTGAGGTTGAAAGGGAGATCGACAAAGGGCTTCAAAACGTGCAGTAGAAGTTGTGGTTATTTTGATTGGGTTGAAAATGAAGAATCAAGCGGAGAATCGAGTACCATGACTAAAGCGATGAATCTTCCGGCAATCGAGGAAGTCAAAGACTTGCCAACTATGTTCGACAACCTAGCTCGAATAGCCAAAAAATGAGACATCGAGATTTCATTAAACGTCACGTTTTGCAAGGGGAAATGAAGTGTGGAAGTGAATGGAAAAGGCAAGGGCCTTGCTTGATCACCATTTACACATTGAAAGTGAAGTGGAGTTTAGTTTAGTTTTGTTCAGGTGAAGTGGAGTGTAGTGTAGTTTAGTTTCAAACATGCTGATTGTGGAAGATTTGTGAACCAATGTTCCCTTCGTTTATAAGCTGCTAATTTGTGGTGGAATGTTCTGAATTTTCAATTATCAATGAAATAGTTGTGTTTCTGTTACTAGATCAAATACCACAATATGCTTAATCATCTGTACTTGCCGTATATAATATGAACTCCTTGATTTACCTGATGCTAATCTACCTTGATATCCACCCAGTGATATATTAATACCAAACATAATAGAAAGAAAATAGTTGCATTAATGAGAATCTGAAACTTCATTGCATTAATGACAATCTCAACTCCATGGCAAGATTGAGAAATACAGATGCCAAACATAATAGAAGGAAAATGTTTTACACCAACTTTCCAACATCAAATACAAATTAGAATAACACTACTTTTCCCTTCCTCATTGGTAAGTGCATTTTTGTGCACTTATTCGGGACCACATTACTAAGCTTTTGTGTCATTTATTATTGTATTTTACTTAATTTATGTTATTTTTATCTTATTTCAGTTTTGGACCTGTTTATAAGCAATTAGAAAAGAAAAAATGATAAATCGGTCATTTGATGGAAGTTTGGGGACTAATATGCAATTGGGTAAAAGTTGAAGCACTAAAATTGAAGTAATTTGATGAAGAGGACCAAGATGGAAGAAAGAACGAAGAAAATGGTTGAAAAGAAAATTCATGAAAGATTTATAATTGGGCAACCGCCCAGGACGCCTAGTTATATTTGCCGGACGCCTAGTTATATTTGTTGGGTGGTCACCCAACCTTAAAACTATCAACAGAAGCAAAAAAATTTAGCTCAGCGCTTGCCTCATTTTGTACTAGGTGCTCGCCCAGGCCATTTCGAGAAAAAAAATTGATTTCCTAATTCGAATACAACTCTTATGGAAACGAATCCTGTGAGATATTTTAAAACCTTAGGGTCGTCCAAAAGAAGGGATGAGAGTTTTTATCAAAAAGGGCAAGAACGTAAAGAACAACTCCAAGAACACGAAAATTCAATTGGAGATTAATCGGGGTGATGTCGTTCTTCATCTATTTTCTAATTTTTTTTCTCTCACCATGTTGGGCTATATTAATTTGTGCTAGAGAACGATAAACTTTGTATTATGATTTTTAATTCTTAGTTTTACGTTCTTGACATCAAAAACATGTTTTGGAATATTTGAATGATTTATATAATCTTATTTCTCCATGATTATAGTGCACGATAATTGTGTGAGTTTGACGATTTATTTCATGCATTCGAGAGAAGTGAAATAAATCCGACATATATAAATCATCATATGGTCTAATAGAGGATAAAAATATACCGCTATGCCTTATATAAATCTTTAAGTGCTCATAAAAATTCATGCATTCTCGTATGTTCGCATCCATCATAGAAATATAGTTGGGTCATATATGAGAATAGATTTAACATTGCTTGAGAGTGATTTGTTGAATAATTTAGGAACACTGATTTGTCAATATTGCAATCGTGTGTCAAAGTGTAAAACTAGAATTAAAAAGATTATCACTTATTAGAAAACATCTCAAATCATATTCACATCTAATTTACATTTAGTTAATTCATTCATTCATACTTGCATATTTATCATTATTATAATTTCATCAATACAAACATTTTCCTTTATTTGTTTCAGTTAAGGTCAAAATAATTAGAATTAGAACTAATCAATCCATGTAGAAACGATATTCGGACTCAAAAAGTTCATTTTATTACTTGTAACGAACCGTACACTTGTAGTGGTTTTAATTCGAAATATATTTTTGTGAACACTCATTACTAATCACGTCGGTCCTCTTCCTCACTCCATCGGCGGATGATAGAGAGCGGTGTTGGATTAGTGTTCCTACATAATGGATCAATGATAAATGTTAACGTTGTACCAATTCTCAGTAACCAGACTTTAAATTACATTTGATCAAACACAATTCTTAGTGACCGATGAATCAATGAATTCCCCCCCCCCCACAAAAAAATGCCTGTAAATAGGAAGAGTGCATGCATATGATTTTGATCTCCCTTAAAGTTGGCTGTGAAATTCGTTATTAAAACCATTTAATTCCAACTTAAACTGGAATGGTGAATTTTTCTTAGAAGTCAAGTCCCAAGTCATATTGGCAATTATCACAGAAACATCATGACTAATGACATTATAAGCTCATATTTTTTTGTTTTCTATTTCTCATTATTTTCCTCAGAGCCAAAACCTGCACCTCAATAAAGCAAAGGAAAAACATATCTATTCTACATTGGATCTTCTTCTTTTATTTCCTAAGTACAAATAGAGAGTAGATTTTATCATCTCTTATGGTGGAAGAAATGTAGACAAGAAATTATGTTATTCAAAATAACAAAAGCCAGTAGAGTTCTTCAAATACTATTTGTGGCCAAAGCAAATCTTTGGCACTAGTGAGGATTCACATCATTCTTAAACTTCCAAGTTGTTGTGAGTGATGATCCGATAAAATGTATCCTGATATATTTGAAGACTTCATCAAACAGCCAACTTTACTTGTTCTCTTTTTTATTCTCCATTTCTTCTTCTTTTTTAAGTATTTATGGTTAGGTTCTATATCACTGTCCTAATTTAGGTATCACCACACCATCATCTAGGCAATCACCCATGACTAACACAACTTTCATTTAGTGCAGACTCTCAGCAACTAGTTCATCCCAAGGTCATTTCCAGGTTTAACTAGCACCACTACTTATTTACAGCAGCAACAAAGATGCAACCTCTTCTTGCTCTGATAAAGAATGGCAAAAACCACCACAAGTATTGAATAACAACACAACCAGTCGCATACTCATATCATGTTTAACACTTAACCATATTTAAAAACATGTCAATTTACCTTAACAACATCGAAGCCCATTTGACCCATTCCTATGATGGTGCATCCTTGATGCGATAGACGTTGGTCAGCAAAGTATGGACATGACAAACCTAAAATGAGAGTAGGTGGTGGTACGTGTGGTTGACCAAAGTGCAAAATAATAAACTTGAATTACGATGTAAATGAGAATTTAATATACAGGTAGATGATTGTAATTGTTGTGTAAAAACATGGCTCTAGGCGTCACCCTGCATTAAATACCAACATAAGTACAATCTTCAAACAAATAAAAATGTATGTAAAATCTATGGAGTTGTGAATATGAAAACAGCGTTGACTGCGAATATTGAAGTTGTAGACTAAACTGGACGATGGGTACAGCCTCTTTGACCTGATTAAGCTTAGCTCTCGATCTCCGTAGCTTGCTTGAAATCGAATTTGCCTACAATACACTGGTATATATAAGTAAATACTCGTGCTTGAGGACCTAAGTGATGCTTATCAGCTACACGCAACCTACATTCCCCTTTTTTGAACTCGACTCTAATAGGCTTTTCTTCGAAGTTTTCGTGGAGCTTCCTTTCTATTCGACGATCTAGGATTCAATATGCTGATGATATAGTATATAAGAGTACATTTTTAATGTTGATTGTTCATGATTATTTGCTAATACATAAGCATATTTGGGATTATTAATGATATTTTTTCTATAGTTGAACAATGACCAATCCTAATGGTGGTTTTGATAATTTTATTGTAGAAATGAAGCAAGACATAATAAAGCCCAAGGCCCAAAAGATCTCATTTCAAGTGGGCTTGACCCAACTGAAGAAGAAGAAAAGAGAGACGGAAAAGGAAGGGAGGAAATCAACAAAGAATTTTGGGGTTAAAAATCAATCTCGAAACTGAAGCTTCTCGGCGCTGTCTTCAGTGTTATCTCCATATCTCCCTCATCCAACATCGTATTGAGCTGATTAAAAAGGCTGTAGAAAGCTGATTTAACGGGCTACAATTTATCCTGAAATAGAAATTTTGAGATTTCCACGTTTTCCTAGCGAAAAACGGCCCACAATAGAAGGCGGAAAATCTGTAGAAATGACGAGGCAGATTCTGGATTGATTGTTTTTTCCTTGTTTTGTTGGCTGGAGAGATAGAAACGAGGGGAGTTCTTACAGCAGAGAGTAGGCACGAACAAAGGCTGAGAGGAGGCACGAACAGAGGAGGAAAGGCACACGAGAGGAAGGGAGGCTGAAAGGAAATTACCAAATACAGGAAGCAGATTTATTGAGTTTTTACTTCCAACTCTTTCCATTTCTTAATGTTAAACTATTTTATGGAGTTTATCTTGAATTTTAGCATGAACTAATTTCTATTTTCTAGAGTTTGAGATGTAGCCTTACTATGATTATGTGAATCTTTCTTACTTGAATTAATTAGTATTGGTTCTGATTGTTGAGTATCTCATTCTGGACTTAATGCTTGTGAATGACTGATCACCATTTACATGACTTGTGATTCACCATTTACATGACTTGTGATTCAATTTGTAACTGAGAAGTAATAATTGTTTCAGCCTTTGTTTGAGATACCATAGGGACTCCATAGGATAGAGATATCTATGGACTTGTGTAATCTTTATGGGTTTCTTTATGTTCGTAATGAATTTTGATTGGATTTGAATTTTCACAGAGATATAGAAAATTGCCTTGTTGAGATATTTCGTTAATGCTTGAGAAAGATTAATGAATAAATTTGAGAGACTCGATTATCAACATTAGGGAACACTTATAATTAATTCAATTAGGATATTCGAATATGATTAGTTATGGTGAATCGAAAACTCTAGAATCTTGTTTTTCTGATTTTAATCTGCTTGTTTAAATCTTGTCATTTTTTTTACTTATTGGTCCAACAATTCATCCATATTCGAGTTGTCAAATAGATCATCATTTAATAAATTTTGATACTTATTTGTAACTTTTCATTCATCGTGGGACGATACTTTTACTCATTCACTTTATTACTTGTTATGACTCGTGCACTTGTGATATCCACCAACAGCTGACAACAACAATATTTTGTGAAACTGTACATTTAGTTGCTGAATGAATAGTTGGTCGCGAAGGGACGTTACTACCACCACTTGAATTGGAAGTCCTGAGTTATATAGCTTTCGAGTTTAATCCAGTCCGTTATCGTACGTGAACCCCTTCATTGAGTGCAGCGAGGTCTGCCACCTCTGAAAAACCATACACATTTCATCGTACCTCGACTGTTCATGTGTACTAACCAACCCGTTATAATTTACTGGGACCTTCGTGTGAGCTCTGTTAACATCTCTCCTCCATCTTCGCAATATATACCTATCTAGCATTGATGTAACGTCATTACAGTCCAAAACTGTTATTGCGTGCCTACAAATAATTCCATGAAATTTAAACAAGTGGCAACTGCAAGTAATCTCACATGTGTCACTTTGAAAGGATACGAAAACTATTTTCTTCTTCCGATCCTCGGGATGTACTACAGACTCTAGAATCTCGTACTTCATCCTAAGACAACCCTCTGAGGCTGAAATGACGTCGCAATACACCTTTCTTGTGAACTCATCCTAAACCTCCTTGAACTTTGAAATAGTATAAACTGACTAAAATTGCTTTTCCATTTCAAAAGTAGTAGCGCACGGTACCATTTGCGAGTATGACTTGAAATCTGTCTGAAACTCCTATTCAACCTTATTCCTCAATGCTCTTTCATATTGTTCAACAAACTGCTTCAACGAATTTTTCGAATGGACATATCCATCGAAAAAGGCATTCATATTCTCACTTCATTGCATTGTTGACATGCCTGCCTAGAAAGTGGTATTCAAATAACACGGAACCCAACGACCTCTATTCTCGTAAAGGCCCGACAGCCAATCATTAGCGTGCAAGTCATAATTATCAATCATTGTTATCCAACCTTCTTCGAATTCCTCAACAGTTTGTGAATCATATACTACTGTGTGAATAGCCAAGAAAATCGAATTTTTATGAATGTGGTAGCCAAACTTTTCTGGTAACTTTTTCATAACATGCCACAAACACCATCTATGTTTTGTATTCGGAAAAACAATCTCGATTGCATTTTGCATGACCCTATCTTGATCAGTAATTATACCATAGGGGGTTGACCATGCATGCACTGCAACCACGTCCGAAAAAGCTACACAAACGTGCCTGTTACGTGAAAATCTCGCAAGCGTACGAATTCATTGTACAAATAAGAATCGTGATGAGTAAGTTATCGTCCCACATGTAATAATGTTCAATTTTAGTGTATTCGAAATATCTAAATGCACAAAAGTAGGAAAAAATGGTCGATTTATATTTAACTACGTTCTATAACTACGAAAGCAATAAAAAGTGGTTTTAAATCGAATGAGGGTGAGTGTATTGGATTTTCGACTCCACTAATTAATTCTTAGTTTCAATTCTCAACTATAGATAATTAACTTAATTCATGCAATTGTGACGATCGATAATTCACTTTTATTTACTATTATTTCTCAAGATATACTAAACCTATGATTGCCACTAGACGGCCATATTCCTAGTTCGAATTCATAGGACAAGCATGCATTGACATTTAGAATTATCATATATGATCGCACACGTCATAAATATTATTCCTAATATTTATTGTCCGTATGTTCCATAAATAGTGTTCTATCTACCGTGAGTTTCTCAACACTACGAATTGAGCAACCAATAATCTTAATGGTGCACAAATATTAAAATAATATACTTAAGCATATTTATGAAATCACAACGTAAGAATTAAATTAAAATCACAATCCCAAATTAAATCCTAAAAATTAATTAGTTTCATCATCCATCCAATACAAATGAATTTAGCCTAACATGTTATGGGGATTAAATGCATAGAAGTGGAACGACATCACCTGTAAATTGACGAAACATATATAAACACCAGCCCACTATTTTCTTGTAATTACCAAGTCGTGCTACTTCTGTGTGTGTATATATATAATATTCAGCAACCTCCAATGTTTTCAATTGCAATCTGCCGGTTGTGTGTGTGTGTTTATATATATAAACTGGTGCCAAAATTCTCGTCCCCCCAAATCTGCCAGAATTCTCACATTGTGTGTATATATGCCTTAATTCTGTCGGCTTTTTCTCCAAATTCAACCCCTAATCACCCCTCAATGTGTATAAAATAAAATATACCACCCTCACTAATTATTCTTTTCTCCTCTAAATCTTATGAAGCTTCCGGCTCCTCTATTTGTCAAGGACTTGAATAAGATTTCGAAAATTATCGAAAATTGAATAAGATTTCAAAGATCATTGAAGATTATGATTATATTATTATAATTGTATTAGATATATATAGATTATTTTTACCATTAATTAATATTGTAATTGATTGCTTCCATATTTAGTTGTTATTTTAGTTCTATTTAATGAGAGAACATTGCACAAAGAAGGACATCAAATCTTTTATTAAGTATATTTGACATGGTATCAGAGCCAGTTCCTTAAAATTTTCTTTTATTTTCTTGGTTAGATTTTCTCAAGGCAAACTCCTCTCGTCTGGTTTTCATCAAATCATTTGTTTCTTTTTTTCTATTCATGTTCCTTTTAACGTATTGAGAAAGATTCAAAATTAGTTTTTTTTTATTCTGAAAATTTACCAAAAATAATCTGATTTTGAGTTTTTTTCTTTTTTTGTAGGTTGTTTTCTAAGATTTCTTCCACCTGCAGTATCTGGAGTTTTAGCCGGTGTTTTGGTGTTAGAGCTTTTGTTGGAACACGAATTATGTGTTCGACTAAGTTCTTCCGACAGATAGAGCTCACTGTGTGTGTCGGCACACTTCGTGAATTTCTTTTGGAAATTCTTCTTGGGGAGTGTGAGTTTTCGTAGTATCTTTGGAGTGACTTTGGAGTAATTCTTTGTTGTTTTTGCATTATTTGTTGTTCTTGGTCTCTCGCCATCGCTAATTTTCGTAGTTGGTTGCTCTGATTTGAATTTCTTCTTAGTGGGCACAAATAATGTCACCGTCGTCAATTCATGATTACAAATTGATGTTTTTACCAACATCAATTTGAATGGGATGTGAAAGAGCTTGAATAAGATTCTGAAAATCGTCGAAGATTACGATTATATTATTATAATTGTATTAGATATAGATAGATTGTTTTTACCGTTAATTAATATTGTAATTGATTGTTTCCATATTTAGTTGTTATTTTAATCTTATTTAATGAGAGGACATCTTACAACGATGAGCATCAAGTCTTTTATTGAGCTTTATTCTCTCAATTTTTTCAGCCGCCAATCTCCCCTTTTTCTCCCAGTTTCCCATGTATATATCTGTCCCCCTTCAGCAATAGGAAGCCTTCTTCTTTTATTCCATAAATGAGTCCACATGTGAAGCCCAATTCTTCATAATTTCCAAAGTGGCCCTCCATTATGTGATCCAATTAGAATTTCAAAAGCTCGATTAATTTTGTATTTCTCCAAGTCATCCAATCTTTCAAATTAATGAACTTTAGTCCTTCAACTTCTATAGAGTATACTTTGATTCCCTTACTTTGGATTTTTCCATTTTTCCACACATTTCGCTTCTTTTCTCCAATTCTTTATCCAACATTAAATTTTACTTACAAGATGCAATATAACACAATTTATGTTGTATTTTGCCAAAAGAGCAATAAAATTATATAGTTTCAAGCCCCGAATAAGTGTAAAAAATACACTTATCAGTACCCGTATCCTCTTTCGATAACAAATCGCAACTAAGCAACGTAGATTATCCATGATGATTTACACCAACAAAATGGGCAAAAAGCATATTGTACTTATTCGCGTGATACATGGTGTCAAATGTGACAACATCGTCGAACTCTTTGTAGGCTTGCCGATACCTATTATCTGCCCAAAATATGTTCTTTAGCTGTAACTCGTCGTCTTCATCCACAATGAAGTAAAATCCCGAACACTGTGCTTGCATCTTTGATATGTAGGATTGTAATGCTACGACATCTCCTTCTCCAAGTCATAACCGTCTCACTTGTTCTATGTAGTTGTGACAATCCTTTCCACAAAAGTCATATTCTCATACCCGCCTACTTCGACAACTGTGGAGTTGAAACTTTTGTGCAACGGAATCTCTGCCATGTCATTCAACTTGAGCTTTCGTTCCACATTTGCACTCAATTCTCGTTGCATCGATACAACCTTGACTTCAAAGGGCTTGTTTTATGATTGTGCTCGAGGTAGACGGTATTAATTATCCATGTTCTATTATCGTTTGACGATGCAGTTATCCTCGCTTTACAATCCTTCTGACTTGTTGGTTGCGGCTTCAAAGATGTGTTTCCACTACTGCTTCTTCGGCCTTTACGACTACATGTGAAGGTCACATATATAACAACTCCATCACCCCCTTCTTAGAATTCCTTTTCCACACCGGAAAACCTACGGTGTAAGCATATCTCTTGTAAAAATCAAACACCTCTTTTTCATCCTCGAACGTTATACCCACCTCCGACACTTTCTCTACATCTTCTCCTAACATTTCATCCTCCACACCATTCATATTGCCCACAACACCATTGGGATGCAGTAAAGGATCTCATTCATACCATCCATAGTATCATGTCCTATAACAAATCACGGAGCAAAATGTTGAGCTTAAAACAACCATTCATTTCATCGGCAAAAATCTGTTTTAGAACATTGTAGCTGCACATGACATTCCCTTGACCACCATTTATACAATTAGTTTATAATTTGCTTACTTTTTCCCTATATATCCAGGGACGTAGCCAGGATTTTAATCTTGGGGGGCGAAAATATGGGGGGTGGAGCCCTCAATTTTTTTTAACTAAGAGAATTGAAAACGACGATTTTGAGTACCAAAATAGTACTGAAATTCAATGTTCAATTCAATCACTACTGATTATTGTACTACTTAATTCTTAAATCCAAAAACACAATTACACAAACTAACAGCAACTACTCTACTTAATTCTTAAATTCAAATATTCAATAATAAGACTTATTAGGATTGAACACACAAAATGACGAAATCAATTTCTAGTATTCTCACTTCTGTCATTCACAATACACCAGTCACAAATCACAATCCCAACATCTTCCTTTTAATGAGAAATCAAAATTATACACTAGACAAAACAAGTAAACATGTATTATGCATAAACCAGCTTGAGAATTGGGTTTTAATTAGTTGAATTTGGGAATTGGGAACTTAGGTTTTAGATTGGATTTGGACTATTTATTTATTTAAGTAACTATTTGATCTTTTGTTTAGATCTAACATTTTTGCATGGTTGAATTTTAAAGTGTAAGTTATTTACTCAATATTTATTAATGGAAAAAAATTAAAAATTTCAAAATTTTGATGCGAGTTAAAATCTTGGGAGGGGGAGGGGGACGAAATTGAAAAATATATTACAAATTAGCTAGGAATAGTGTATCAGCGGACATTGTTGGGGGGCGGTTGCCCCCGCCCCTAGCTCCGTCTCAGTATATATCACCATATTGGCTTATTATTTGGTTTTAGTTTGCCTATTTCACACCATGACAACTTTTTCAAGCAATTGACATTTCTGTTTGCCTACTTGATACGAACGGAAATCTTGACATTTCTTTTTGCCTACTTAATACAAACAGAACTCTTGAATGGTAAGCACATTACCGTTTTCAGCTACAGAAGATCTCCAGAATCAGTTGCGGATTTAGGCTCGATTGTGGGTAACAAAATGCTCCGAAATTAGTTGCGGGTCGGTTGAGGAAAACAATAGCGTTATCTTCGGAATCAGCCGCGGGTCGATTGAGGACGACAATGGCCTTATCTCCGGAATCAAAACAAATTTGCAGTTAAATGTGGGCAACAAAATGAGTTCTATTTTCAGCTACGAGTAAGAAACGATTGGATTAAATGGGAATCCACAGGAAGACTCTCGCGCAAAGGAAGAAAACATCGACCCTTAGGGCTTCACCGTCATCGTGCGGACGAGCGGGAAGGAGAAAAGCGCCGTAAAAATTCCCTCTATTTTGTTGTTTAGAAAAATGGGCTGTCCTTCATCTTTGCTCTATTTTACCTTTCGAAAAATTGGTTTCTCTTTTCTCCTGCACGCGATCGACCGATTTTTAAAATTTTTGTAACCCTCCAAATAGTAGCATGTACACCCAGCTTTTCTCAATTTCATATTGTTTTTCAAATATCCAACTGTTTAATTTTATACGATTACATATAGATATTAATTGTCCCAAATGGCGAAAATGAATTAGATAAGATTATTTTTATCTTTGTCTGATATAATATGGCACTTCAAACATGTCCCAAGATTTTTACCCATTGACGAGATCGAACCTATCTCACTGCTGGCACTTCAAACATTTCATCATTTTTTTTTTTTTTTTTATCAAAAATCTTCTACAAATTTAATTTTAATTTAAATCAAACATGTGCTTAGTTGAATGAAATGGATTTTTGGTGTTAAAAAAAAAAACAGACGGCTATTTTTCACTAATGTAAGCTGAACCGGGCCTCTTCAACGAAATTCCTCGCTAGACCCTCGATCTCGAAAACCACATCTCCCACGATCTCTCTCTATCCGATGTTACGCAGAAAATTCCGTGCGCTTTTTGGGGCTTAGGGTTTGAGATCTTGACGAAAAACCCACGGAAAGTTAGCTGTTATTTATAAATTGCAGGTATAGGTATATACATTTACACATGGAGGAATCAGTACGAGAAGTCCTTTTCGAGACTCGTAATCACGCTTCCAGACCTTACTCCTCCAATTATCCCCCTCAACAGCAGGTACAATTTTTTTATTGAATTATATTTAACGTAGAATTACATTTTCTCTGATTTTTTTGTTAATTCAATTACTTAATTTTGATGATTATAGCTGAACAAAGGTGGCAGAGGGAGTTTACTTTCATATCTTCCAATTCGAGGTGATTATGCTTTTTCACTGGTTTTAAATATATATACATCTTCTTCTGTTAATTGCCGATCGTGGACTTAAATTCAGTTAATGTTGGAGTGATTTTGTTTTATTCTTGCCACGATTTTGTATGGAAAAAGAATTGTCACTCTGTATTATAAAGAAATGTTTCTTTGTCATCTTCTTTCATAGTTTTATTTATCAGTTTCTTAGTTTTTTGGGCTTGCTGATTTTTTATGCCACATTGGTCATTATATCTATGTTAATTGATTCTTACTGATGCAACATTCTATTCCTACATCCGGAAGGCATTACTCAACTTAAAGAGAAATGGAGTGAATATAGGCAGCCGAGAAGATTAAGACGACTAGTATCCTTGTTCGTCACCGCAAGAGGTGACCATGTTGCTGTAGCTTCTGGAAATCAAATAACAATTTTGCAGAAGGATAATGACTACCAGGAGCCAGTTGGAATGTTCAACAGTAAGATTTAGATCTCTGTTAAAATAAATTTGAATATATGTTCTGTACAAAGTAACTTGATTCATCTACATTGCATCACATGGGAATATTAGATGTGGAGGGGTTTTAAGAGGGTTGCTGCATAAGGTGTAATTTTATTGCTAAAATTTTTTTGAAGCATAATATACGTGCTAATCAAATGGTGATGTTCGGATCATGCTCTCTGTAAATATTTACCTTCTGTGCTGGTTTTGACCCGGGTAGGTGGGAATACTGGCATTTTCACATGTGGAACTTGGTCAGAAGCTCATGAGGTCCTTGGAGTTGCTGATGATACTAATACACTCTATTTCATTAAAGCTAATGGGGAAGAAATAACCAGAGTTACAAAGAGGCATTTAAATGCCTCTTTACCAATTGTAGGCTTGGTTGTGCTGGACGACACTTATATGAAAAAATCTTGCTTGTGAGTGTTTGAAGTTTTATTTGAGGTTTCTCTCTTCAGTGATTATGTTTTATATTTGCACTGGCCTAGCCTCCCCATACATTTTGACTTTACTAGATGAAATCCATTTTGTAGGTGCACATTCAGCGTTCTAATATCAGATGGTTCAATGCATGATATAGAGATCAGCAAGGATCCAAGTGCCTCCATTTTGTCAGCTCACAGTTTGAGTTCAAAGCAGTTCCCTCAGAATGTTTTCTGCTTGGATTATCATCCAAACCTTTCTTTGTTTGTTCTAATCAGTAGTGCTGGAGATATCCAATCGACATCTAATGGGAGCACTGGTATGCTTGCCCTCTTCGTTCCATTTTAATGACTCCGCTGCAATTCCCTTGGAACTTATATCACAATTCTACGTTGGGCTTCTAAAGGGATTTGTTCTAGGGAAAAAAGGGAAAATAAAATCTATGTGTCAGCAAGGAGTCTGAGAAGGCATTATGATATTCAATTTGAAAGTTAACCTAACCTCCTATCAAACCCCACACCCCCCTCCCTTCGAGAGAGAGAGAGAAAAAAATTTTATCCCAAAAATTGCATAGTTAATCTTAGGTCGGTATCACTAAGTGGTGAGTGATGTGAAGTTTTACAAAGTAATGACCTAAAGGAGTTGCTTATACTGTGCGGTATTCTAATTTTAGCAATTGGTTTGGGGTGGCATTTAAATTGTTTGCTACAAACTCAAATATGTCAGTTATTTAGAGAACTAAGAAAATATCTTTAGAGACCTAAAATTTTGTAATGAAGGTGTTTTTATTAATTGGAAACTTATGCATTCATTACACTGGGAAAAAATAAAAGAAAAGGGATGCATTTTTTCTTTCTCTCTCTTTCGGAAGAACATGCTATTTTGTCCATTTTATATATTTGTCAATATTTTTTGCACCAGGATCTTGTTCTGTTTCTCTTTGGCGAAGAAACAGGAACTTAGATATGGAGCCAGTTACCTTTACTCAATTTGAAGGTTTATATTCCATGTCAACTGCTTATCTTGGTCAATTGACATCTCCAAAGGTGCTACTCTCTCCACTAGGAAATTTTGTTGCTACTCTGGATATGCGAGGACACTTCTTTATGTTTAAATATGATGAAGAGAAGCAGTCTCTTTCAAAATTATCCTTTGGCAAGAGCTATAACACGGAGGTTGTAATTGAGATGTCAAGTAGTGGCACAGAATTCATAAACGATATAGTTGATTTTACTTGGTGGTCTGATAACGTCCTTACTGTTGCAAAAAGAAATGGCACCATCACCATGATTGGAATGCTTACTCACGTCAAATTGCCAGAGAGTGATCTTGTATATTCAATGCCCCTTTTAGAGAGATCACGACAGTCTCCAGGGCATCTTTTTCTTTTAGAGAATACTTCATCTGAGGAGAGAAATGAAATATCTGAACACAAGGGCACTAGTCCTTTTGAACAGGTTACAATAGATAAATCTAACCGGTTCGATTTTTCCCGACTGCGATGGACCTTAGTTTCATTTTCTGAAATATCTGTTCCTGCAAAGTATGATAAATTAATTACTGATCAAAGGTATCAGGCAGCTCTTGACTTTGCTGATCGACATAATTTAGACAAAGACGAAGTCTTGAAATCTAAATGGTTATCTTCTGGCCAAGGAGTAAATGAGATAAAGACATTACTGCCCACCATCAAGGACCAAGCTTTCTTACTTTCTGAGTGTTTGGAAAGAGTAGGACCGACGGAAGATGCACTGAGGGCTTTACTTACGTTTGGACTCCGCCTAACAGATTCTTACAGGTTTTCGGAGTCCGAGGATGACGAATCTGGCCAGATTTGGGATTTGCGGATGGCAAGGCTGAAGTTGTTGCAGTTCAGAGACAGGCTGGAGACATTTCTTGGGATAAACATGGGCAGGTGATAATGCACCGTCTCAAAATACCTTTCATGGAAGTGGTTTTATGATTTATTTATATAGTTTTCTGTCATTCCGGAGCCGGAAATTTTGTTCCCGCTAGGTTTTATCACTTCATTTTCAATCCTTGAAATTGATGAAAACTCGAGCTTACTTGACCAAGTCTGAATCAACTCAGATTGCGGAAATTGTGTGAAATGCATGAAATCAGGTGTTTCTATTTCATCAAGCCACCCTTCATGGAAGTGGTTTTATGATTTATTTATATAGTTTTCCGTCTTTCTGCATCCATAAATTTTGTTCCCACTAGGCTTTATCACTTAATTTTCAATCCTTGAAATTGATGAAAACTCGAGACTTGACCAAGTTAGTCTGAAACAACTCAAATTGTGGAAATTTTGTGAAATGCTTGATATCAGGTGTTTCTCTTTCATCAAGCCATCCTTCATCCTCTTTTCTGGTGTAGATGAGCAAGCTTTGAGATGTTTCCCACCAGCCAATTATTATAAAAATAGAAGCTTCTTAGGGCCATGTGACTATTTCAAAAATTATTTTAATCATAAATTTGGTTTTTGAAATTTTTTGTGGCGAATACAACATTTGTTCTTTGAAATTAGATAAAGCTGTTTTAGATGTACTATTAATTGCAATATGTGCATGTTTTTGCCATGTAGTGTATATATGTGTGTCGTGTATCTCTTTGGAGTGGATATGTTGTATGTATGCATTGTATGCATGCATTTACATCGATGTTTGATTACTTAAGTCTGTCAAAACTCACTCAAGTTCTCAAGTCTTACTTTCTGAGTCGTGTCCGAGTTCCTTTTTTTTTTTTTCTGAAAAATAAAATAAAATTGTTTGCTCCTATTGGAAAATTGGTTTTAAGTTTATATATATAGAGGAAGAGAATAAAGTACTTGAAAAATTTGCCTCAACATGTGTATGCATGCATGCATATATTGCAACATTGTTCTCAGGACACTTCTTTGGCAGGATTCAACTTCTCGAGTATTTTGAATTCTAAGGAATTTAAATGTGAGGTTTAATCCATAACAATTCAAATTGATTGCTTTAAATTTCGTTTAGAAACAAAATATTTTTACTCCAAGATAGTCTCAAAATGTTATTGTTATGATTTCTTACATGTCATCAATGTATGAGATCTAAGAGTCCAAAGACTGTTAATTATAAATCCTAAGAATTTGGCAATGCTTAATTCTCCCTTGAATTGCTTCCAAATGTTTCCCTCAGATAATTCTCTGTTTGCGTGGAAGGTACCAGCAGTCAAGCGACTATGTTATTAGGTGCTAAATCTCAGGATCCTTGGCATCCCAGCTTTCTTTGTTAGCAATATATTTTGTTTTCCAAGTGGCGAGATTCTGTTTTATTACCAAAATTATTACCCATTTCTTTGAATTTCGTACCCGAAGAATGCAGCTCAATGTGACTTAATTACCTTTCTCTTAGGTATTTCTTGCATGGATACTCTATTCCTATGGTTTCTACTGACTTGCAACTTAATGAATTAGCTTTATGCAGGTTCTCTGTGCAGGAGTATAAGAAATTCCGGAATTTTCCGGTTAGGGAAGCTGCTTTAGCACTTGCAGGGGATGGAAAGATTGGGGCCTTGAATCTTCTATTTAAACGTCATCCTTATTCTTTGATTCCTTCGATGTTGGAAGTTTTAGCTGCTATCCCCGAGACCATTCCAGTTCAAACTTATGGACAGCTGCTTCCCGGAACTTCTGCTCCTACAAGTATTGTTCTCCGGGAAGAAGATTGGGTTGAATGTGATAAGACGGCAATGCTTATCCAAAAACTCCCCAAGAATCACGAGAGCTGGATCCAGATAAGAACTGAACCCATTGTGCTGAAATGCATGGAATTTCAGTGGCCATCCACTTCTGAACTGTCTTCTTGGTACAAGGGAAGAGCTAGAGATATTGATACCTTAAGTGGTCAAGTAGACAATTCCTTGTGCTTGGTTGATTTTGCATGTCGTAAGGGAATTTGTGATTTACATCCGTTCCTTGAGGACGTCTCTTACTTGCACCAGCTTATTTATTCAGACGACAGCGTAGATGAAATTAACTTTTCTATGAGCCTTGCTGCCTGGGAACAACTTCCTGATTATGAAAAGTTCAAATTGATGCTATTGGGCGTGAAGGAGAATAATGTAATTGCAAGATTACACAAAATGGCAATTCCATTTATGCAAAGGAGGTTTCCCTCAGCTACCACAATTCCTGGTGACAAAGTTACTTTTGATCATTCTACACCAGATAAGATGACTTGTTCATTTGTGGTTAGATGGCTGAAAGAGATTGCTGAGAATAAATTAGACACGTGCTTAATGATTATTGAAGAAGGGTGCAGGGACATTGAAAACAATCAATTTTTTAAGGATGAAGCTGAAGCGGTGGACTGTGCCATCCAGTGTGTATATTTGTGTTCTGCTGTAGATAGGTGGGGTACCATGTCTGCCATTTTGTCTAAACTTCCACACATACAAGGTAATTTTTTTTTAAGAGCGAATGATTCTTGGATAATTAGCAAAGCATGTCATCTTTTGGACTATTTTGACGGGATAATGGATCTTTATTCCCATTATGTGATTTCTAATTTACATATTTAACCTATTGACGTGCAAGTTTTGTGCTATCACTTTTCTTCATTTCTTTTCGTAATGAATTTTTTGACTAAGGACCAAGTTTTTTGGTAAAACTGAATCCATAACCTCTGTTTGGGTTTCATTTCTTTTTTTGCCAAAAAATTACTTTTCAAAGTCAAACATTAATTTTAAGCACAAGTTTTGTAGGACTCACAAGTACTACCCACTTAACCCGCACTCATTTCTTCAAAAGTAAAATTTTAGCAAAAAAAAAAAAAAAAGAAATGAAACCCAGACACAGGCATAAGGATGAAGTTTTTCCTTCTTTTCCTTTTTAATTGGTTTTGGAGTCATATCTTAAGGCCCTACTCTTTTTGCAGTTAAGAAAATCAAATTGCTAAGTAAAGTTGGGGAATAAGAGCTTTCCCGTTTAATTTATGGTCTGATGTTCCAAAAACGTTGCTGTGTTAGCATTGCTTAATAGGAAATTTCCATTTTACCATACACACATTTACTTGTTTCACAATAGATATCTAGAGTCCATAATGGTTTGTTATTTGATGCTTACTTACAAGTAGCTGTTCTTTTTTATTTTTTCAAGCAAGTACATACTAAGCCCTGATTTTACAAGTACTATCCATTTCATTTATTGGAACTGAAATTTAGCCACTGTTTGGGCTCCATTATAATTTTAACACATTTTTCTCTCCCCTCTTTTTAACCACATATTCTTCAATAAAATAATATTATACGTAAACCCAAAACTTTTCCTTCTTTTTTAACCACACATTTTTTTTTAAAAAAAATCACTATTCCAACGAACATTTTTCCCTAAAACCCATTAAAATGGATCCCAAAAAGGGGCGTAATGACATTGCAAAGTTATTAATCTACTGCATCTGAAGTGAGCTCTTATATTTCAGTGGAATGTCACCTCCTCCATAACATCACGTTGGTAATGGTTGCAGGTATTGTATAGATACCCAAATTTGATGAATTTTTAAACCAAAAATTGTTGCCCAAATACCAAAAAAAAAAAAAAGAAAGAAGAAAGAAAAAAAGGAAAAAAGGCTTGGTAGTGAAAAAAATCAAGGGTGGATTCTGGCCCATAAAAGGTTACCTTGAAGATATCACCCGTCAATAAATTCTACTCCCTTTTGCGCGAAAGGCAAAAGGTTGCGCAATTGGTTTAACCTTCTCACATGTGGAAAGCAACCAAGACATCCTTGGCATTTTTCAAATAGAAATAGTAAAGTTGGATATTTGGCCAAAAATTGATCTTATTCTTGAAATGCGATTGAATTTTGACATAGTTTTTTCTAGATTCATAGTATTCTAGGACCTGTATATTTTTCTGTTGTGAACTTTTTATTAGTGGGTTCATCGATACTTTTCATGCCCTTCTAAATTATGGAAGAAAAAGTAATTATTTGAAAGCAGATGGAGGTTTTCAATCAACAGTTGAATTCTTACAGTGTTTTTCAGGCAGCTAATCTGTGAAATATTTTTCGTCTTTTCATGAAAATCAAGTGACATAAAAAACAAAAAAAACGAAAGACATTGGAAAAAGAAGCATTGCATAATGGCATTCTGAGAATCCTCTACTTTCATTTTATATATTTCTCTGGTGGATGAGAAAAGGAAAAAGTTCTGGATGTTAGAAAATGATATATGTGAAAAAATGTGTAGTTGGATTCCCGTGGAAACCCACAGTAACATGATAATTATCATTATTCAAGAAATTATTAAAAATTTGGAAGAATATTGTAGTTCTTAATAAAACTGAATATGCCTGAGATTTTGACAGATGAAGCTGAGGATCTCAAGCAAAGACTAAAACTTGCAGAAGGCCATGTTGAAGCAGGAAGATTTTTGGCTTATTATCAGGTAGACTTTGATACCCCCGTAATTTTCTTTTCCAAAATTTTAAGATTCTTTAGCAGGCATTTTGTATTGACATTTTTCACTCATTCCTTATATTTGTACCTGAATGCATCAGGGTACGCTCCAGTGCCTATTTGGTTTCATTATTTATCCTGTAGATCTAAACATCTGTAGTACTGGGAATGTCTTTTCGAAAGTTTAGATTAATGTTGGGATTTTCAAATAATTTATCTATATATTGTTCTTTGTTTCATTTCATTTAGAACTTTAGAAATCTCTTCCCCATTCTCACAATAAAGAAAAGGAAAAAGAAAACATGCTTAGAAAAGGAAAATTTGTTTTTCAGAGGGATTCTTAACCTTTCTTTTTATGCCCGGTTTCACTTTATCTCACTAAATGATTTGAGATGAATCTTGTAAGAGAGTTAATCAAATCTGTTTTCATATAACCATAGCAACTGCACGGGCCGGATCAAGGTTCAACGGCCGACTATATGTTTTTCTTTTGTCTTTGACAAAATGAGGTTATTATTTTCCACCTAGTACTGCTTATTTTTCATTGCATGCATTAAGTGCTGTAAAATGCCTAAAACAGCTCTTTGTTTCTTATCATTAGGGTGTGTGTGTGTATATATATATATTCAATTTACAGAAGTGTGGTTTACCAATTTTGTGTTCATTGAAGTTGCCAGTAACATTTTTTTTCGGGGTTTCCTTATTTTAGTTTCCCTTCCCTTGAGCTTTTTTTGTGACAGCCCGAATCCTCGACTATTCAAGTGTCACTAAATAAAATTCGATTTTTTTCTTTTTTTCATAGGGACTTAAATAGTAAGAAGAAACGATTTTACTCATTAAGTAAATAAAAGTAGTTTTAACTTCAATAATTAATTGCGAAATCTTATTATTAAAGAATAATACATTGACATATAATGTCCCAAAAAAAAAAAATGAAACTTAAAAGTTGTGTTTCAGACACACTATAATTATTAATCCTAACCCATTGCCATCTCCATGTTGACTACCTCGAACCATCAATTGCTTGAAAGGGAAAATATCATAGAGTGAGATTTATAAAATCTCCATAAGTACGCCATGAATTATTGTTTTGTAAAACTTAAAAGAGCATAATAATCATAATCAACATAATGGGCAGACAAGAATTTTATCGAACATAGGTGGTAAGAATTCTTATGTGTAGCGCTACTAAACTCCGGCCCCCTTAACATAATCATAATCATATTGTATCATATGGGACTTTAATGATTTTCTTGAAACATAATAATAATTCAATATAGGTAGCGTACTTGCAGTGAAATTTAAAAGAAAGAATAATAGAGACCGAGCCCTTGTTTGATACACATTAAAATTTTCATTTTCATTCTTCTACTCATTTTCAACCACATATTTTTCAATAAAATAATATTTTCCATCACATCAATAACTTTTCCTTCATTTTCAACCACACATTCTCCATCAATCTACTATTCTAGAATACATTATTCCAAAATAATGTGGCCCAAACACACCCCGAATAAAATTGCTTGATCCTCTTACAATTTCCACATCGGCTATGTGTGTGTATATGTATATATTATTTGGACTAAAAAAAATAATAGTGTGTAGTAGCATGTGAATGTGAATGAGGGGTTTAAATCGGACAAGATTAGGCATGCATCATTAAGGAAAATCCATGATGGTGGAAAGACTATTAATTCTAGCATTGAAATTGTTTCTTGAAATTTGTGAAATAAACAAGAATCTCTCCCTCATTCCTCATGTGAATACTACATTCTATATACCATATGTTTGGTCAATTGAATTTGACAAAAACATATATTAAGGATTTCTATACAAGGGTTTGACCAAACATTCAACCCTTTTTTTAAAAGAGCAAAATTTGTGGGAATTAGTATTTATGCTAAATTTGCTACAAGGTTCTAGAAGGTGGATTAATCCTCAAATGAGCCCCTAAATTTTCAATTCTCATAATTAGACCAAAAATTCGGGTGCGGGTGTTATATTTTTTCTTTCAAAAAGATATCCAATGGTGGCTATTGTCCCAAGATTTTTCTCTTAGACATGATTGTTGTTTCTATCTAACAACACCATTTCGAGTTAATATCATTTTATTAGTGGTCGATAGAAAATGCCTATGTTGATACATTACATAATGTTGACGATGGTTTTTGTGGGTTTAGGTCCCAAAGCCCATAAGTTTCTTCCTGGATGCCCATTCAGATGTAAAGGGTGTAAAACAGATAATCCGTCTTCTACTTTCCAAATTCATCCGTCGGCAGTCAGGTCAATCAGATAATGACTGGGCAAGCACGTGGCATGATTTGGAGTCTCTGCAAGAAAAGGCATTTCCATTTCTAGATGTGGAGTACATACTGACAGAGTTCTGCAGGGCATTGCTTAAAGCAGGGAAATTTTCACTAGCAAGGAATTATTTGAAAGGTTCCAGTACTGTAGCTTTGACACCAGATAAGGCCGAAAGTCTTGTCATTCAAGCTGCACGAGAGTACTTTTTCTCAGCACCAAGTCTTACTTGCCCGGAGGTAAATATTGTCTCCCTTTAAGAGTCCATTCTATTTCAGTTACCTTCTTACTATGTGCCAAGTGGGATGATGTATGGTTCTGCTTTTCCTGCTGGTGGTGGTCAGTCGTTCCTAGTGATGAGCAACAAAGGATAATTTATCCCCTACTTGGTTTTGATAAAAATCAGATTTTTAGTAGATTAAGATAGAAGTTGAGGTTAAAAAGTTGTCACATGAAATGTGTGGTTAAAAGATGAGTTTGGGGGAAAATAGGTTTTAAGTAATGGGGGCTAAACAATGACTTAATTACACATCACGGCTTGGTGGTGATTTCTTGTTGAATTTGTATGTGATTGGATTATGTTGTGGGAATTGTTCTAGTAAAATTTCACTTTATCAAAAGAAGTGCAATCACTGGTGAATATCTTATGCTGTTCTGGAACTGTGTGCAAAGTAGAATGAGAAATTAACCCCCATCATCCCCTCTTTCAATATACTGTTTTTGTTGGTGATTTTGTCAGTTGCTTAGTCAGAAATCTAAATAGATGTTTCTGTATGTCTCCCTTCCTTCACTGTGCACTTCCAAAACTGGCATTTGATAGTTCAAAATCATTTGTAAATATAGTCCAAAAGAAGTCATCCACGACTTGATAATTTACAAATCTCTTCAATTTGTATCAGATATGGAAGGCTAAGGAGTGTCTAAATATTTTCCCAAGCAGCAGAAATGTCAGAGCAGAGGCTGATATTGTTGATGCTCTCACAGTTAGACTTCCAAATCTTGGGGTGAACCTTCTACCAATGGCATTTAGGCAAATTAAAGATCCTATGGAAATCATTAAGTTGGCAATTTCCAGTCAAAGTGGCGCTTATCTGAATATTGATGAACTTGTTGAAATTGCAAAACTTCTTGGATTAAGCTCACAGGAAGACATATCAGCTGTACAGGAAGCTATTGCGAGAGAAGCAGCAATTGCTGGAGATGTGCAACTGGCTTTTGATCTCTGTCTCATGTTGGCCAAAAAGGGTCATGGTTCTGCTTGGGACTTATGTGCTGCATTAGCCAGAAGTCATGCCCTTGAGAGCATTGACTTAAAATCTCAAAAGCTGCTTTTAGGTTTTGCTTTGAGCCATTGTGATGAAGAGTCAATCAGTGAGTTGCTAAATGAATGGAAAGATCTAGACATGCAGGATCAATGTGAAATCTTGGTTATGTTGACAGGAAGAGAGCCTTCAAATTACTCATCACAGGGTTCCTCAATCTCAGGAGATTTATCTGGAAAGGTTGAGATCTGTTTTGACGATCAGATATCACAACTTAATGACATGAACAGTTTACTTTCTCTGGTTGCTAAAAATTTGTCACCGGAAAATGGATATGATTGGAAATCCCTTCTTAGAGAAGATGGGAAACTGGTATCTTTTGCTCATTTACAGCTCCCATGGTTGCTCGAATTGAGTCGAGATACAGAATTTGGCAAAAAACTTACTTCCAGCTCAGTGTTCAGTATACAGCATGTTAATGTAAGAACGCGAGCGGTGACGACTATTTTATCATGGTTGGCACGGAATGGTTATATCCCAAGAGATGATTTGATCGCCTCCCTGGCTAAGTCAATCATGGAACCACCTGTTTCTGAAGGGGAAGATATCATGGGATGTTCTTTTCTGTTAAATCTTGTCGATGCCTTTCATGGAGTAGAAATTATTGAAGAACAACTGAGAACTAGGAAAAACTACGATGAATTTTCCAGCATCATGAATGTGGGGATGATATATAGTTTGTTACACAACTATGGCACTGAATGCAAAAACCCTGCTGAAAGGAGAGAGCTGCTGCTGAGTAAAGTCCGAGAGAAGCACAAATCACTTGGTGCAGGTAAGCTTTTATAGCTTGTAAAATCTTGAGAACATGCTTTATCTACTGTATACAAGAGTTTATTTGTCTCTATTAGGACGATGAATCTTTAAATTGTCCTTTTGATCCAGATGAGCGCAATAAAATACACGAAGCACAGTCATCATTTTGGAAAGAATGGAAAGTCAAATTGGAAGAACAGAAGCGTGTAGCAGATAAATCAAGGGTATTGGAGCAAATAATTCCTGGTGTTGAAACTTCGCGCGTTTTGTCAGGCGATATGGAGTATATGAAGAGTATTGTTTTTTCACTTATTGATTCAGTAAAACTGGAGAAAAAGCAAGTCATAAAGGATGTTCTGGAATTAGCTCGCACTTATGGCCTGGATCACACCAAGGTATGCATATATGTTGCTAAATCATATATCAATAATAATGCTGTCCATTTTTATTTGTTGAAAGGTGCTTTGTTGTCATTTTATTTTCAGGTTCTCCTGTATTACCTGAATGCTATACTTGTTTCCAATGTTTGGACCATTGATGATGTCATCACTGAAGTCTCGGGCTTTAAAAGCGATATACTTGCCTGCGCTGTTGAAGCAATAAAAACCACTGTGTTGTCCATTTACCCTGCAATCAATGGGCATGACAAGCGAAAGCTTGCTTTTATTTATGGCCTACTTTCTGACTGCTACATTCAGCTTGAGGAGTCAAAAGAATTCCCACCTATAGTTGACAAAGATGCACTGAATAAAAATGCTCTTGGGTTAGCTTGTTTCTGCAAGGTTGTTGAGCAAGAATGCAACAGGGTCTCCTTCATTGAAGGTCTGGACTTCAAAAACATTGCCAGTTTACAAGATTTGAACTTGGATTGCTTCAATGATGAAGTTTGTGCTCAAATTGACGAAAATAATGTGGAAGCATTGGCAAGTATGGTTGAGAACCTTGTCGGTTTCTACGGTGATACAGTGCCTGAGGGTCTTTTATCAGGGAAGTCTGTTTATAGACATCATGTATTGAACTTGTCAACGACTTTGGAAAATAAAGCTGAAAGAGAAACTCATATTGAAAGCTCTGAAGATCTCTGCTTCTTTTTGAATGAGCTTGAGCAAACCTATGATATTTGTAGAAAGTATCTCAGATATATTGAATATCCCGATGTTTTGGACATCGTGAAGCGATTTTTCAGTGTAATCCTACCCATGAATAAATCTCGCCAGAAATTTGGTGACTCAACTGAGCAAGAGTGCCTCATTATGCTTCTAAATTTCTGGCTCAGACTGATGAATGAAATGGAGGACTTTGCATCACTGGATATTCCAGATGGAAGTTGGTGTTCTAAATGTACTATGACATCTTTTAAAGTCTTCTCATGTTTGCTTAGTAGGGGAAAAGTATCATCAATTCAGGGTTGGGACACTATTATCAGCTATGTGAGCTATGGTCTTAGAGGTGGTGTTGATGTTGAAACTTTAAATTTCTGCCGAGCAATGATCATCTCGAGTTGTGGATTTGAAGCTGTATCTCACATATTTTCTGAACTAGCGCCACAGTTCCAACCCGTTAATTTCCATGATCTTCCTAGTCTCTATTTAACTATACTGGAAACTGTCTTACGGGAATTGGGTCGTGGGCAACTCAATAATCAGAATCTACATTTTCTTTTATCGTCCTTGAGTAAATTGGAGGGTGATTTGGAGGATCTGCATAAAGTAAGATGTGCAGTTTGGAATAGAATGGTCATATTCTCTGATAACTTACAACTGCCTAGCCACGTTCGATTGTACGCATTGGAGGTCATGCAGCTTATCTCTGGTGGAAGGAGAAATTCAGAGGTTTCTTCTTCCAAGCCTCTGGTCCATGTACTGCCTTGGGAAGGTTGGGATGATCTGCAGGACAGTAGAACTGCAAATCACAACAAAACTTCAGATGATCCAACGGTACCAGATGCATCGAGCAGGTTTACAAATACCCTGGTAGCCCTTAAATCATCTCAGTTGCTTTCAACTATCTCACCGAACCTAGAAATTTTGCCAGAAAATCTTCTTACTGTGGAATCTGCAGTTTCCAGTTTTCTTAAATTATCGGAATCAGCAACAACTGAATCCCATGTAAATACATTGGTGGCTATGTTGACTGAATGGGAGGGGCTCTTTAGGAATGGATTAGACCAAGAAGGTGAGTCAGCTGCAGAGGTATCTGATGCTGGGAACGGCTGGAGCAATGATGACTGGGATGAAGGGTGGGAAAGCTTCCAAGAAGAATCTATTGAGAAAGAAACAAAGAAAGAGAATAGTAGCCTTTATATCCATCCCCTGCATATTTGTTGGACGACGATCTTCAAAAAATTGGTGATGTTATCACAACACAGGGACGTAATGAAATTGATCGATCAATACTCAGTAAAAAATTGTGAAATATTGCTGCTGGATGAAGATGATGCTCGTACACTAACTCAAATTACACTTGAGGTGGATTGCTTTCTAGCTCTTCAGATGGCATTGATTCAACCATATACAACAATACAGCTGCAATGTTTAGATGCAGTCGAGAATATTCTGAAGGAACGAGGTATACCAGACAACAACATTGTCAGGGACCACGAGTTGTTTGTTCTTGTACTATCTTCAGGGATCTTATCAACCATCATCACTAAATCCTCATATGGCACTACTTTCTCCTATCTTTGCTATATGGTTGGGATTTTTTGTCGTCAGTGGCAGGAGGCAGCCCTGCCCATTGAAGGCGGAAAAAACAGAAAAGAAAGTTTCGATATTCTTTTTGTGAAACTTCTCTTTCCATTTTTCATAGCAGAGGTTGTGAAGGCAGAGCAACAGATTCTTGCAGGGTTACTCGTCAACAGATTCATGCACACAAACGCTTCACTTAGCTTGATCAATATCTCAGAAGCCAGTCTTAAAAGATATTTGGAAAGCCAACTCCAAGTACTACAAGAAAAGGAGTCGTCCTCTTGGGAAAACGTCAACATTCGTGGGCCTCTGTCGAATACTATAGCTAGTCTTGGACCAAAATTGGTAAATTTGGTCCAATTGGCTCTCTCTTTACTTCCAACTAACGATGTTACATAAACATATATTGTCATGCCATAGTTTGTAGGATGTTTCTTAAAGTTTTGGGTTTTATGTATGCTGGGAAAAGCCCATTGGAATTATACAATATGGTTAGGTTCTTTGGCTATTCGATTAATTTGTAAGAAATAACTTTTATTTCCTGCTAGTTATTGCTCTTGTTGCCAATGGTAGATACTGGACAGTGAGCGTGCCCACTTATCTTGTTTCATTTTGTATGTTTTGTGTCTTCTAAAATTGAGAACTTATTATCTGAGTTCGAAAATGCATTTCTCAATTGTCCATGCTCAAAGTCCTACAATATTAATTTACTCTGAGAAATTCCGATTATTTCTCCCTACACCACCTCTGCAGCTTGCAACTTCAAATTATAGATAAAAATGAGTGCCAAATAAGTGAGGTACTACTTATAGTATGTAGGGGTGTCCATGGGTCGGTTCCAGAATTTTCGAGTATTTAATAAATGGACCCGTCGGGTCCAAATATAATTATGGAACCGTTCGGTTCGGTTCTGTACCATAATTAAATTTTCTAACATTTACAGCAACACTACATAAATATAACTAATGACATTTCATTTGTAACTTTTACAAATTAACGTAACCAAATTCAAAAATATAAAAATAACTAGCTGTTGAATAACATTAATTCAATGCATATAAATATCAAAAAGTAGATATTAATACTTACCAACTATTTGATTTAATCATCAACTACTACTGCTTGACTTGACATGACAAAAAACTCTACAAGAATTAAAAAAGCACAATTAACAAACAAATAAACTAAAAAATATTCAACTAATAAGATTTGATAAAAAAATATAATGTATATCTATTACATGTTTCAATGCCCTTATAGAACTATATTTCTTCAATGCAAATTTCATCTTGGAAAACTTTCAAGAGCCTAGAATATTTTCTTAGCCAATTTTGTGTACAAATTAAGGTTTCAACTGTTTTAGGAGTTAAAGAACTCCTAAATGGATCAAAAATGCGCCCTCCAGTACTAAATGCTGACTCAGAAGCAACTGTAGATACAGGAATGGCAAGAACATCCCTTGTAACCTTAGATAAAAATTCAAATCTTGATTCTTTAATCTTCCATCAATGTAAAATGTTAGAAAAAATAAAATAATTTAATTAATTCAATAAAAAAATATAAAAAAATTATTTAGTTTCGGGTCTCATTCGGTTCTTGGTCGACCCGACCCAAACTTTTTGGTTCTCGATTCGGGTACTCGTTCAGGTCTTTAACTTATGAAGAACCGCTCGATTCGGTTCGGTTCGGGTCAGGTTCGGTTCAGGTATTTTGAACACCCCTAATAGTATGTGTAAAAATAGTTTGACGGTTAGCCTGTGTTTGGCTACTGAAATTGGTTTACACTTTTTAAGTTACAGAAAAAATATTTAGGGCCCATTGGGTATGCCTTTGCTTTTGTTTTATGTAGAATTGATTTTGGATGAAGTTATCTCATCTTTGTTTGAAAATTAATTTTTAAAAGTACTTCATATTCCATAAATGTTTTTAGAGAGAGCCACATTATATCAAATTTTTCTAAAAACTTTTCTATCTAGACAAAGTATTTTTATAAAAGAGAAAATCGTAGTAGTGGTCTCTAACCTTCTCAATTTTGTAGACTTTATCATACCTTTCAATTTGTGCTAACGAAAGTTCATAATATTTCGAAAATATGCAGCTATGGTTCAAATGAATGACCATCAGTTGATAGAAGTTGAATTTGACCAAATTTAAAATGGTAACTTTGTTATTTACCCATTCAATAAACAAATAAAAAAAATCTAAAAAAAAAACCAAAATGAAAAAAGAATAATTAAAAAAGGTTCACTTCTTCCCTACCTCACACCCCTTCACAACCCCCAACCCCACCCCTAAAAATCAACCGTCGCTACTACCATCGGCCAACTTCAACACCACCACCACGAGCAAACAAAAATCTAGCAAAATGATTAACCCAGCAAAAAATGTTTAGCAAAATTCCGCAACGCCAACTCACTTCATCCCACTGTAACCCAACAAAATTTGATCACTGTAAAACCAAATGGTGCAACTTGGACAACCCTTCAATTTTGGTAACCCAATAGCCTTTCAGCCCCAAATTTTGATGCCCCATCAATTGCAATGTCGAGAGAAAAAACAACAATTTTTCCCGTTCCATATTTTGCTTGGCAAATGATGTCCATTCCCAAAATAGTTTAAGGTAGGCACTCATGTTGAATTGATGAAGAGCTGACAAGATTTGATCCAAAAAAAGCTTTAATTTATGTTGGGTCCATGGACACCACATATCTTCACATTGGTATAATATTGTCCACTTTGGACTTAAACTCTCATGGATTTGCTTTTGGGCTTTACCCCAAAAGATCTCATACCAATGGAGATATTGTCCTACACTTATAAACTGATCATATTTCTCATGTCTAGCCGATGTGGAACTTATTTTACTCCCAACAGTCCTCCCCCTCAAACGATAATCCATTCGTCAATCATCTTGTATTGCCGTCGCCCTCGACCAAACGGAACCCGCCGCCTGATCGCCATATTTTTCATGTCAGGAAGACTTTCGACACAAGACACCTCAAACGCGGATAATTTTTTTAGTCAAATTGTAAGGCTAATTAGAGGACATTCACCACACTTTCCACTGCGTTCCTCCGGCTAAGTTTTGGGCCATGTGCTCTGATACCACTTGTAAGGATTTGGGGCTCCAATTTCACACCAAAATCGGGCTCAGTCTTCAACCAAAAACGACACCAACCAAAGAGGCGTCGACCCACAACTTTAACTCTCCGGTTGCCACAAGTTTACATCCCCACAAAGAGGCACTTGGTGGTGGTATTTACAGCCCACACAAGTAGAGAAAGAGAAGAGAATAATTGGTTGAAACTCACCAAGAAAATCACCCAAAACCCGACTGCCACACTTCCTCACAGCTGCTCCTCTTTTCCCTTCTCATGCAAATTACACACCCACGCTAAAAATGGCTAGAATGGTATGGATATATACGTCATTGTTGGGTCACTTATATGGGCCTAAATTCACTTAACGGGCCGCCTATGTATTACCACAACTAACCAACCATAATGGGCCAATACATATAACCATCCAACCCAAATAACTTGGACCATCCAAGAGGGTTGGGTCATAAGCAACATTAACTCAATTAAGTTGCTTCTAGTGGCCCCAAGTTATTTTCGGATCGAGCCATCACTAAGGCGTCGATATAATTTATCCAACATCGGTTTTACATCATCGCCCAGATTTGTTGGGTATCAAAAAACCTAACAAATCTCCACCTTGATCTCAATAAATCTGCAAGCAAATAAAACACACGGTTCTACTTGCATATTTTATCAAAATCAGTGTTACAACACTCTAGGCCATTATCAGTTCTCAAAAACTTGATCTTCTTACCAGTTTGATTTTCAACTTGTCTTTTCCAATTATTAAATCTATCGAAAGTGTCGGATTTATCCTTCAAAAGATAAACTCACACTTTCCTAGTGTAGTCATCAATAATAGACAAGAAATACTTATTCCCACCTGGAGTGGGAGTACTGGATGGACCCCCAGGTCCGAATGCACATATTCAAGCATGCCTTTAGTTTTATGAACACTCGAGGAGAAAGTAGTTTTATGGTGTTTACCAAGCACATAATGGTCACAGAAAGACAAATCAGACACAGTTATTTCCAAAAGTACCATTTTCATTAAGAAGCTTAATTCCCTCAATACCCACATGTGCAAGTCTATTGTGTCATTTTTGTGTATGATCAGACTTAGCGGAAGAGATATAGGAGTTTAAGCCTCTTATCACTTCCCTAGTGGTTATGTAGATATCATTTTTTCTAATACCTTTAATAGAGACAAGTGCACCCTTAATCAATTTCAAAATTCCATTTCCAATTTTACCAGTGAAATCAGATTTCTCAAGTCGTCCTACTGAAATTAAGTTTCTAGACAATTTAGGGATATATCTATCATCTTTTAAAGTATGCACAAAGCCAATATCAAACTTTAAGGTAATATCACCCATGCCAACAACACTATAAGTAGAATTGTCACACAACACAACATGCTCATCATTCGATTCATGCAAATTTTCAAACCAATCTTTATCGATGTCACATGAAAAGATGCACCAGAATCAAAAATCCACTCATGAAAACGAGAATTGGCAGTTAAGTTCAATTCAGCAGGAGAAACATCAGGACTTGTAATCATATAGACTTCACCATCACAATCAACAGAAACAGAAGATAACACATTCACCTTATCTCTATCTACACCATTTTTCTTGTTTTTCTCTTTATAGCAATCATTTATAAAATGCCTCGTGTTCCCACAGTCATAGCATTTTCTTTCCTTAGTCCTAGATTTGGATCTAGGTCTACCGTTGCTCTTCCTTCTACGTCTATTACTACTCGACTCGCCACTACTTTGGTAACCATCATGGTTGTTTTGCCTAGACTGAGTTCTACTCCTTATCATGTGAATCTCACCGCTTTTCTTATCATGTTTTTCAGCTCTCATCTCCATCTCCTTACTTCTAAGGGAGTCAACGACAATTTCGGGCGTCAAAGTGTATCTACCATACTTAATAGCATTTTTGACTTCATGATAAGTATCAGGTATAGCATTTAGCAAAATAATAGTCTTGTATGTTTCAGACACCGACTCACCACAGTTAACAATATCCTGAACAAGTTTGTTAAACACATCCAAATTGTCATTCAATTCTTTTGAAGAATCCATTTTGAAACTGAAAAAATACTCAAGTAAGTAAAGCTTGTTGGGAATATATTTGAGCAAATACAGATCTTCCAATTTTTTCCAAAGTTCTTCAGTGGTTTTCAGTTTACTCACTTTTCTTAAAATATCGTCAGCCAAGTGTAAAATAGTAGAGGTGTAAGCAAACTCATTAGCCTCTTCTTTTTGTTCTTTTGAAAAATCAGCGAGAAAACTGTCATCAATGGCTTTTGAAACTTTTTTTTGAACCAAAATACCCCTCATTTTATGTTTCCATATAGAAAAATCACATTTTCCAGTAAAAGTTCCCAAATCAAAGTTACGCATCGTCATTTTCAAACAAGAAACACAAAGTCACAATTAAGCCGCACAAAGCAAACCTAGGTTCACAAATATACACCGTTTTAGATTCCAGGGTTTCGTAAGATTTACGATCTTAGATTAAGGAAATCTTCAAACATGTAAGGTCTAGGTATTCTAAAAACTTATAAATGCAACTAGAGAGATAATAACAAAACAGTTTCACTCACAATATATCACAAATGATAATATGCTGTAATTAATCAAAAGAACAAATTTCAATTATGTAGCAAACGAAGAGCAATTAATCCTAATTTCTAGCACAAGCAATGGTTACCCCACACGGTAACCTCTATCTTATTGTCATCCCACACGATGATGCGTTAGTGCTGAAAATTAAAAGATGATCGGCCAATTTACCAGAGCGGACCTGTCTGAATCCGTAATATTTGAGTGTTGCGAATCTACTGCTTTAGGCCGCAATTTATGGCCTAAAGTAATTCAGTAAATATAAAAAGATAACATTTAAGCCTCAATTTCGTGGGTTCGAGAAGGGATAAATGGGTTGGGTTTGATTTTGTTTTGGAATGAAGGTGTGGATATGGTTGGAAAAGAAGATTAAATGGGTGGAAAAGACCGTCGAAAGTGGCTACAACAATGGTGACGACGGTGATGGCGAGTCGTGGTGGCCAAATGGTTTGTTTGATTTGGTTTAGGGTGGGCAGGGTGAAGAAGGGAGATAATGAACATTTTTTTCTTTTTATTTTGTTTTAATTATTTTAAGGAATAAATAACAAAGTTATCATTTTACCGTTTTAAATTTGATCAAAATCAATTTCTTTAGTCAAATTGTCAAATAGATGATTTCCATCAATTTGGACCTTTGGTGCATTCTCCAAAAGGTTAGGGGTATTCGCTGGACAAATTGAAGGTTAAGGTAAAGTTTACAAAAATTGAAAAGGTTAAGGACCTTTATTGCACTTTTTTCGTTATAAAATTAGTCAAATGAGTCCAAAAGCTCATTTTGGTTCTCAAAAGCTTAATTCGACTTTTCAAGACACGTCAAATGGGCCTTTAGATTCAATGATTCTGATGACGCAAATAGTGTCTATTGCAATTATCTCTCAAATATGGAAGCCCATTGCTTACAAGATGTGATTAAGAGGGTGTTTGGTGTAGATTAAAATTGAATTTTTTAGTAGATTGCGATAAAAGTTTTTGAAATGTATGGTTGAAAAGTTGTGGATCTATAAAAGATGCGGTTAATATTGATTGTTTGACTTTGACTTTGGCTTGAATTAAAATCGGATTTTAATGTAGACCAAATAGGGGTTAAGTATGTTTCGTGTGCAAGAAAGCAATATTTACATTGATTAATTGTTTTTTCCTTGTAAATGCTTGCAATTTTGTATCAATAATATTGACTTGAAATTGCATTGGAAACTTCTTTAGTGCCATTTTACCGGTCATGATAGTGTGTTTTTGGAATTTTGACAAAACGGGTTAAACATGACAATTAATAAATTTTATTACATCAATTTGTTTCTTAATCCCTGTTTGTTAGAGATTCTTTAGAGGAGTGGAGCCATATATTTTCCTTAATTTCTTATCATACCCTTTTCAAAAAATTATTTTTTCATCATTCTAAACAATTGTATATCAAACATATCCTTAATATTATGCAGTCAAACATATCAAGCCCCTGTTTGAGTCACATTATTTTTTTTCATTTTCATTCTTCTACTCATTTTTTAATAAAATAATATTTTTCATCACATCAATATTTTTTCCTTTTTTTTTCAACCACATATTCTCCATCATATTAACAGTAAAAATACATTCTTACTCTCAAAATGTGTACCAAACATAGTGCAAATATATCTTGTAGATTAAATAATATCGTATAATATTAAAAGAAAAGAAAAATCAAGACTTTAGAATTGAAGTTTAAAATTATAAGTAACAACAAATTAGAAGCATGGGAATAAGAAGATTAATATATATCTTAAAATAGAAATGCAAACAAAAATCACATCCTTAAAAATCTACCTGCTGCTAAACGAATCTAAAGTCTTATGTTTCTCTTTCCCTCACTACCCATATAACTTGTGTGTACACACCATTTTCCTCTCTCTGAAGGATACTTGCCCATCAATGGCGGCACCTTCTCCATTTCACATTGCTATATACTCTTTTACGAGTTACTTCCTTATTCTCACTCTTTCTGTCCTCATTTTCTCTCTCTACATATTCTTCAAGAAAATTGATGAAAATCGACAAGGAAAACCCATAAAAATCCAATCTTTACCGGTAGATAATACTGATAATTATGACAGAAATAGAACCCAGCAACAGAAACAAGAAAATCCTCAAGAATCTGACACATGCATAAATGAAGATCTGAATAATATAAACGGGTCGGACCAGGAGGAGAAGAAGAGGAAGAAGAAGAAGCGGGTCAAGAAGAAGAGACCCGATTCAAATTGTGGAGAGAGACAGGAGAAGGAAGAATTCGTATGCCTGTACCCATTTACGAAATCTTCAAGTTCAATTCAGAGGAAAATTAAGCTGCAGTATGATCAACTTGTCAAATCCCACGAGTCCAAAGGCTTGACTCTGGCTCAGGTTCTTCTTCTTCTTTTTTTCCCTCTTTTTTTCAATAATTTACAGTTATTTATTTATTTAATTTTCATAATGTGCTTCTTGATAAAGCAAAATATCGTGTTTGAATTATTGGGTTTATATGTTTTTTTCCCTGCAAAATATAACCCTTTTATTATAATATTGTTGGTCCCCTTCTGCCTTCTTATCAATTTCTTTTTGTTTAAAAGCTCAGATGTAATCTTATTTATTTAAAAATACGAGACTGAAGGAATGATTTAATAGGGGTCGAAATTTAGGGAAATATCTCTATGCTTAGAATGTTATCACTCGTAGTTGAGCAAATCTCTGGTGTGGAAGTTAGTATTGGCTACGTGCGGACAAAGTCTCAGGTCGGCTAGCCATGGATAGATGAGATCACAAATTTATAAGGAATTGAGCTACTCCACTTAGTAGATTAACCTTTTTGGATGCAACCACCAATGGTATCACCAAACTTTGCCATGTGGACACACAAAATGGATCCCGAGTTGCAGTTGAATGAAATTAGTGGAACCCAAGCTGGATTTGTGATGGTTGAAAAAATCCGTAATTGGTTATTAAGGCGGTTGTGCCAAAGATGGTGCCTCTATTGCACTGGAAGAGGTGAGTCTTGAAGGAGTGTAAAGAGGGACGGATAAGTTATCATTGGAGGAGGACTAGATGATATGGTACTTTGTTCGAAGGGGGGTGGGGGGTGGTTGGGAAAGTGAAAACAAAGTCCCAAATCGGTTAGACATTGGGCATATAATGGTTTTATAAGGAATTGGGTTACTCCATCTAATAAGTTAACCTTATGAAATGGAACCTCAATTCCCTTTCGTTTGTTAAGGACTGCAAAACATTCATATTTTGCTCTTTGCAATTTTTGTTAGAATTTTGTAGCAACTGGTTAAGTTCTGAGTCTCACGTCGTTTGTAGAAAAACATGCCTCGTTGGTATAATATATTGGGCACCCGTCTCTTGTGTTTTTTATGGTGAATAGTAATTCTTACGGGGATATTCCTTTGGTAAGTGACATGCCTTTGAAACGACTATTTTTGAGTCTCACATTGCTCATGGAAAAGCTTGCCTCGTAGGTTTATAAGTATATAGGGCACCACCCATCTCTTTGAGGTTTTTATGGTTAATGGTAAGAATCACAGGGATATTCCTTTGGTTAGTGACGCGCCAATGCTATTTCTGACAACAGTACGAGTCAAAAATGGATTATGGAAAAATGGAGCAAAGATATTTGGTTGGTGATAGTGTGCTTATCTTGTGCATTACTATCAGTTGGCTGAGGGATGTCATTCTTCACTACGTCCAAAGTGCTTTGTGTTGCGGAGAATCTTAAAGAACGGGATACCCTTATCTGCAGTTATGGAGAGGAACATGTTTAGTGCAGCAATCCTTCATGTTAACCGCAACACATATCTGATGTTGCATGGGGGGGCCATGTCCTGCAACACCTTAATCTTTTCTGGCTTTGCCTCAATGCTATGCTACGAGACCATTTAGCCCTATAATTTTCCTGAAAAAACACGAAGGTGCACTTTGCCGGATTTAACTACATCACGTACCTCTTCATTATTTCAAAAGCTTGCCTCAGATCATCAATATGACAGCCACCCTTCCAAGTTTTGACACTCAAGCCACTTTTTATCCCTTCATTTTGAGGGACCGGCAAGTAATACTCACTTATCCACCACTCATTTCTATCTATTTATAATTTAAACCGTTAAACACTTACCAAACATGCTATAAGTAAACCTTCATGATGGCCCCAATGAGTCCTTTGAACATTCGATTCACCAACAGACCAACTTATATAGTTTCTAAGTGAAATAGAAGTGTACTTAAAATTGAAACAAACATTAAATGTAGTACAAGTTTAGTAGTTATTATTATGAAATAGATTAAAAATGGGAAAGCGAGAGAGGATATAAAAGCATGCTAATCATACTGATGAATATATTATTCTGAGGTACCTCAAGAGTAATAAGTTGTAATTTCAGGATTTATGTTCGTTCTTTTCTCCCTTAACCTTGAATTTCTTTCATTTTTAACTCATCAGCTCTTGTGGGGCTATATTATTTCCATAATCATGGCCAACCATTTAACTAGCATGGTGCAAATATTATGTCATTTTCATGATTGCATCTGATTTTTAGAATTCGAAATTTCATATTTGTGCTAAAAAATTATTAGAAGCATCTAAAGCATACGTTCTCTTATGGTGAATAATGCAGGTGGGCAAATTTGTCAATTGCCTGGTTGAGGCGAGAAACGAGCTGCAGAACAAGTATGTTTGCAAAGTTTTCCTTATGTTAAATCAAAGAAACTATGATTCAGATTTTGAGTTTATTGCTATGGTTGCCTAAATCTTTGTATACATGCCCTGCCAAATTCCTTCTAGCACTTATAAGGACTAGTTTGGATCAAAAGTTTTCAACTTCTATATTTGAAGCATACACATGAGCAACGTCTAAGAAAATAGAACATAATCTGAAGTTCAATTGTTCATTAATTCATCCTACGGCTATCAAGTACAGATGATTTCAGGTATGTTGTGAAGCTAGCAATCGAAGTTGTAGTTTTAGTAAATTGTGTGTGCACCTCAAGCAATAGCTCTAAATAAAGGGCTGATTTTCTATTACTCAGTTTTTAAGCAAACTGCGTACTAGTCTTTAATGACACCTTTCTTATTTTCCAAGGCCTTGCAGCTTATGTATTTTTCCTCGATCATTTACTTGTGTGTTGTCAGTATTCATTTAATTTTTATTTTTATGAGCTTGGACCGTCTTTAAAAGCGGAAATCTAACCTTAGTTTTGGATAGGAATTTCTTCCATTAAACTAATTTGGAAACGAAAGCTTTTTTTTTTGGCAATCCTAATATTGGATCTCAATCATAATGTAATTATGCCATGAACAGATCCGAGGCAATCAAACGGAAGTTCATAATAACCAAGGCCCTATTATTTAAAGCGGACAGGTCTTCAGTTAACCGCCTGCACGAACAGGTGAGTAAACTGGTTTTACGTGTACTTATCTTGGTGATCAGTTTCATCATTCTGATTGCGATATATTCTTTGTTAAATGTAGATATACAAGCTAGAAGTAGAACATAAAAGACTAGAAGATGATGCTTTTGTATATAATTTGCTCCAACAACAACTTAAGCTCTCTCCCGCATACGAGAAGGTACCACTATTTTCTCTTCTATGTTTGTATACACACATTTTTGTAGTTATGGGATGTTTGGCACACTGAATTAGATTGCACTGAATAGGATTAAATAAGAAAAATAAGTTAAAATATTGTCTATTATACTATAATTTATTATCCAAAATCTTGCATGGAACTCAGTGCTTGTCTATTATGACAGTCTTGATGTGTTCTTTTTTGAAGATGCTGGAACTTGGTGCTTGCATGGAGGAGACGAAAGACAAATCTATCGACCTAGTGGAAAGTACAGATGCTGACTTCTCTGATATATCATTCGAAGAGTTTCTGGCACAGGAAAAGAAGGATTTATTTTGGTTTGTTCTTGACTGAGACCTCAATTATGCAAGTTTTCTTATCGACTGCTAGTAGATAATAAGAATACTTTTCATGTGCAGGCAGAGAAATGGGAGATATAAACCGTGCTCAGGATGATAGGCTGTTAGCTAGCATTTTTGACTAATTTTATGGCTGTACGTACATTTAAGTGCGCAAAATCACGCATTGATGCAGAATTTTATAGCTTCATGGCTTGTTTGCGTTGATTTTGAAGGAATCGCGACTCTTTATCTTTTAATTACCTGATAACTTCTCAGGTCGAAAGCTAATTAATCTTTCACAGGTCATAAGTGTATGTTGTGTCTGATTTTTGCCATATTCTAGTCTTTGGTAGTATTATATTATGCTTCGTAATTTTTAATTCTTTTTTTTTTTTTTTTTCTTGGATTTGGCGAGTTCATATAATTGCTTACCACGAAACACCTGTATGGTCACTGGATATGGGTCTAGGTAATAAAATAGACTGGGTCAGTCCAAGCCCTTCAAGGCCAGCCCTGAAAACCATGCCTCGTACTGGGTCGTGCCAGGTTAGTCCAAGAGGTGTAAAAAGAGGAAATTACAAAAAACCAGTGGTTTAAACTTCCTAATTCAAAATTCAGGTACAAGTTTTATCTAATAAAAAATCAGGTATGAATTAAATATTTAAATAATATTATAATACTAATATTTCAAACTCTAATTCATTTTCAATCCATATTTTCTCTCACCCTCTCCTCTCTCTCCATAATCGGCCGATCGACCGCCGCCGCACGTCGACTCCTCCTCCTTCCCTTCCCTCTGTTGCGAATCGTAGCAGCGTCACATCGACGCTGCTGCCGTTCAGCAGCGACGCAGTCGCGACAGTCGCTGTGACGCTTCTGCCGACTTTAGGTTGCTGGTTTGCAGAAGATGGTGGCGGTCGTGCAGAAGATGGTGGCGCCACGCCTTGCGGAGGTGCGCGGCTGCGATCTGTACTTTCAAAGGTGCAGCAGATCTGTGTGTGTGGTTTTCTCGATGGTGGTGATTTTGGTGTTATTGTTGGTTGGGCATGGTTTTGGGTGCGGTTGTGGTGGTTGGGTGCGGTTGTATTGTGGTTGAGTCTGTCGCCGATCTGTGCGTGTGGTTTTCTCGGTGGTGGTGATTTTGGTGTTATTGTTGGTTAGGCGTGGTGTGTGCGCGCAATGTTCGTGGTGGTGGGGTGCGGTTGTGGTGTTTTTGTGGTGGTGTTTTTGTGTTGTTAGGGGGTTTTAGGTGGGTGGTGGCGGTGTTTTGTGTGGTGGTGGTGGCGAAGTAGTGCAGTGGTATGTGACCAAGTATTTGGTTATATGTGACCAAATATTTAACTGTGACTTAAAAATTTGACAATATGTGACTAAAAAATAATCTGTGACCAACAAATTTGAAAATATGTGACCAATGAAATTAATCATTTTTTATCTGTGACCTAAAAATTATATAATTTGTGACCGTAAAAAATCTGTGACCAATTAATTTGGAAATCTGTGACTGTGTGACCTATAAATTTTGATATGTGACCAACTAATTTGAAATCTGTGACCAACGAATTAGTTGTGACCTATAAAATTTTTGAACTATGACCGTAAATTGTAAATATGTGACCAGAATGGTCGTCGAAATAATTGCCGAAATCGAAGCAGTCGTCGGAGAAGAGTGGTGGTCGGAATAGTCCCCGGAGTGGTATGGGGGGTGCATGTGAGATGTGTTAATTATATTATATTAGAATTAAATATTTAATAATAAATTGATTTAATAATTTATTATTTCATAAATAAATAAAAAAACCTAATTTTTGAATTTTCAAACTATAAACCTAATTTTTGATTTGGTGTAAAGTATACATCTTATTTATGAATTTTTCCCGTGTAAAAATTGGCTGCTTCAGTTCAAAATGTGTAAACATGGGCTGCGTGAGTCCCAAGCCTTACTCTAAGGTTCATGGAAATGGACTTTGCATCATTGTCCGCAAACAAACATTGTGGGCAAGCCCATGACTTGGACATTGGACCTCGCGGCCAGAGGATGAGGGGCACGTAGAAAGCTCCAAGCGTCGATTGACAAAATGAACTATGGGGATATACTCCGAGTTAAGAGTAGAATGATTGTATCATATGACTTGTCAAGAAATACGGTGAACTTCACACTGATTAAGCTGAATTTAGGGTCCATTGTGTGTGAAATTTCATTCCATATCTACCACATCGAGCCATCTTTGGATATTCGTATTTTGCTTGGAAGATCATGGCTTCATTGAATGGGCTATGGGGATGGCAATACCATCCACTCACACGTTAGCACTTAGACCCGTTCTTATCTCCACCTTGGGTGGAGGACGCTCGCTACCCAGTTTGCAGTTCCGTTTCATTTTTCCATTTTTTTATCGATTTTTTAACATACATGACAGCTAGATTTTTTAACATAATATGATCATAATCCAATGTTTTGATAAATTTATTTATTTATTTCAATTTTTATTATAGAGATGAGGCTTTTTTTTCTTTTTTTTTTCATTTTTTGAAACAAACGGGACGGTCTCAGAACAGGAATCAAGATCCTCGTCCCTACTACGAAGTTGATTCTCAGCCCATCGTCACCTCGCAAACCCAATCAAGTAGAGAATCCCCTCTTACCGTGGCGAAAAAAAAAATTATTTAACAATGATGAAAAGTGAAAAGAAAAAGTCACCGGAATGTAAGAATAAAGGAGAAATCTTTATTTTTGTTTGGGGGTCAAATGCTGAATAATTTCCCATAATTTAACAATGAAATCAGAAAGCCGAATCAAAACGTTCACGCTATACACGGCGCGTAAGAAGTACTCCCTATCCACATGTAAATTAGGGAATGTTCTTCGGTCTCCGATTTGGAGCGTGTGATTGCGCTGTCTCGATCGATGAGAATTTGTGGTATTTCCTTTTCTGAAAAAGGTACATGGGCGGTATAGTGGGCACCTAGTCGGTGCAGAGAGGCTGCTGCCACCCCCTTAACGCCGTCAGAATTAGTTTAGAATTTGAAGGCTGCAAACCTCTATTTACCTTTACACTCTTCTGTGTTTATCTTTCTCTATTTCAACAAAAGGGGTAGTGGAATTCTTGAATACATTAATTCACCAGATCCTGTACTCTGATTAGATATTCTTTCCCGATTTCATTGATCTCTCAATCTCAGGTTCCCACAAAATCATCCCCTCAGATCGAACTCTCTCGTTCTTGCAAATGGGTACGTTTCAATTTCATGTTACAACCGGCTAATTGACATTATATAAACGATCAATTTATTGTTGCGCTTTTATCATCAACTTTAATAAGTAGTTAGGGCTAAAATTTAATTTACTTCACAACGTAATTATTTATTGTTATCGCAGCACGTTTCTTGTTTTGTGCTTAACTGCTTTTCAGTTATGGTTTCTTGTTTAAATAGGTCAAATATATTCTGTTAAATTTTTTGATTTGGATTAATTTTGTACAGGTTTTATTGAGTTGATTTATTTATTCAAGCGTGATTGATACTTGATTTGAAACTTGAACATTTTACTCGGCTGCTGCCTTCTGATTTAACTGTGTTTTGGAGTTCATGCATGATGCTCACAGCGGAAATTGAGATTTTTTGCCGACATTATTTAAATAAAGAACTATTTGAATCTTGCAATCATAATAAATGGTGGAGAAAATAGAAATTAGGAATAAGCTCAGCCTAGCTTCTGACATTTCTTGATTCAGTTAAGGTTTTTTACTCCTGCTTTCAACAAATATCTCCATGTATTTCCAACGGTCATGATTTTTTTTTTCCTTGAGAATGACTAAAAAATTTCCTTTTTTGTTTTTGAAGGTTTAAATTATTATTTCTATTTATTTTTTTGTTTTCAATTAATTTATGCATGTATTCTATATGATGAAACCTGATATATTTATGCATTTGTTCCGTGTATGAAGTAAGGGGTTCTGCCCAAGTTTTGTGTTTGCTTATTGTTAATGCAATTCCTATACCATCTGTCCAGATAAAAGTTGTTCAACTCACCTCGTAGATGGGGACGGTACTTTCAATGTCTCTGGAATTGATAATTTCATGAAGGAAGTTAAACTTGCCGAATGTGGGCTTTCTTATGTCGTAGTCTCCATCATGGGTCCTCAAAGTAGTGGTATGAATTTGGCTTTAAAGACACCTCTTTATTTTTCTCATCAGTTCGACATATGTTAATTTCAGCCTACTTGATTATGGTTTTTTGCATGAATCAAATACCTTAATGACTCTTCATTCAGCTTCTTTCATTTTTCTTTGTTTTATATGTATTTTTTCTTCCTTTTCCACTTTTTCTATTTAGCATCTCAAATTTCTGCTCATAAACATGGAGGTTATTATGTTCAGATCAGTGGTTGAAAAGGCTATCAGGTATTGAGTCATTTTGCCTCCATGAGTCAAGGAGTAAGTTTCAAAATAAACCAATAAAATAATTCAAATAATTTTGAAAATTAAAAATTATACGTGCAATAAACCATAAACCATCAGAAGATACCCCATAGAACATATCAACGAAATTAGAAGTCTGATATGCAACTAAAAGCATGAAATGGATTAATAAATAATAATTTAACAAAATAACAAGACCACTAATCCACTACTAAAGCTAAAAGTCTAAAACAAATGAAACAACTGACCAATTATTTAAAGATTTTGCTTTCTTGGATTTAGAAATAGAAGTGAATCTTGAAAGAAAACACAAATATAAAAGAAAGGGAAGAAGAATGAAGCTACATGTTGCAGGTCTCTTGCTGTGACAGAAAAGTTGCAATATCACTTAGGGGATCATGCTTCAGTTGTAGGAGTTAGAGGGGTAAGACATACGGGATGAGGGTCGTGGTTCTTATGGGATGAGCATGTGGAGGTATATCAGAAAAGGATGGAACGACTTTCAGATTAGATTGGCTTTCGTGATGGGAAATGACACGAATGTCAGATTTTGGGATGATAGTTGGTGTGGAGTGCAACCATTAAAAGTGCGGTTTCCTTCTTTACATCGTATTGCCTTGAAGCCCTCAGCTATGGTGAGTGATGTCATGACGATCAATAATGGGAGTCATAGCTGGAACATCGCTTTCGGGAGGGGCTTACATGATTGGGAACTAGATGACTATGCTTTGTTTCTGACCTCTCTGTATGATGTGCACACTCAGGTAGGAGATGATGATTGTAGCAGGTGGAGGATGGCACAAAATGGTTTGTTCTCTGTTCGTACTTATTACAGATCCTTACTGGAACCTATGGTGAACTCATTCCCCTGGAAAAGGGTGTGGCAGAGTAAATTACCTCCAAGAGTGGCCTTTTTACTGTGGACGGTTGTGAGAAGGCAGGTATTAACGACGGATAATCTACAAAGAAAGGGTTATTATATTACAGAGTGGTGCTACATGTGTAAGAGGGATGGAGAGACGATTGATCACCTGTTTATTCATTGTAACGGTGTTCGTATGGGTATTGCCAAGACGTATAGAGGAGGTGGTGCAGGCATGGAAGAGAAAGTTCAGAGATAAGAATAGCAAAGTTGTTTGGGAGCTCATTCCAGGATGCATTGTTTGGTGTGTATGGAGAGAAAGAAACGGTCGGTGCTTTGAAGATCTAACACGGACATCAGAGCAATTTAGAGGATTTTTTTACTTGACTTTGTATAGTTGGTTTAAGGCTACAACTATTAGTCCAATAGAAGAGTTGTCTAATTTTTTAGTGTTTCTATCTTGTTTAAACTGATGATGCACTCCTTGTGTATTATCTTTTGATTTTGATTTATAATATAACGTGATTACCTAAAAAAAAAAAAAAAAAAGTCCTGTGGAAAACTATCCCTAAAAGCCGAGGCTAGTAAAGCCCAAATAGTTTAGAAAAAGGTTGGTTAAGAAGGTTCAACCATCATGGTTGATGTCCTGAGGCATGCATTTCAGTAAATAAAGATATAAAGGGCGCTCAAAGCGTATGCTAATGAAAACCTTTAATGGGTGCGCCTCGAATGCTTTTCAAAACACTGGTTAATATTGTGTTGGTCAGTTCTTTCCTGCATGAATTAATATGAAAATTCTTCTATGATTTTGACAGGGAAGAGTACACTGTTAAATCACCTATTTGGTACTAATTTTAGGGAGATGGATGCTTTTAAGGGGAGGTGGGTGCTTCTCAAGATTGCTGTCACTTATTTGGTAGCTATTAGATTTATATAAACCGACAGCATATGAATTTCCTCAGGTCTCAAACCACAAAAGGGATCTGGATGGCACAATGTGTTGGGATTGAACCTTGCACTCTTGTAATGGATTTAGAGGGCACTGATGGAAGAGAACGAGGAGAGGTACTATGTTAAACACGTCTGCATAATGACCTTATGTTTATGTGGTGAGTTGTTCATTTATGGGTTATCGTCATTGTTATAACTCTCACGTTTTGGAAATATATGATTTAACGACGACATCTAAGTCTGCTGTTGGCAATAATATGTTAGGCCATTAATATTATGACATGCAGCTGCTTCTCAGATTTCATTTGGTTTTGGAACCATGTCTTTACTGTCTCCTGTGTTGTTTGAAATTGCTATTTAATTTACGTTTTTTTTGTCATTTGGCGCTTCATTTTCAATCCCTCCAAGGAAACCTCAGATTCCCTATCAACGTAATTCTGGGACAGATTCAATTATTAGTTTCTATCACACGATTCACATCCTGGACACTATGAGCATCTTCCTTTGAGTGATCACTTTGAAATTATCTTTCTAGGATAAATGGAGTTTTATCTACATCCCGATCCTGTCTGGGAATTCATTTATTAATTCACACGTTTTAGTATCCTTGGGCATTCCATCTTTTGTAAATTGCTTAATAGCTCTTAATTCAATTGAATTAAGAGCCTGTTTGATAAAACTTTTGGAGATTTCAAGTTGGTGTGTCCAATGAACGTGTGTTTAAAAAGTGAATTCTACTCGTGCATCCATTGGAATGTGTGGTTGAAGTTTGACCAGCTTAAAATATTGGAAAAGCTTTAACAAACAAGAGCTAAATTATTGAAGTCACGTTGAAAAGTTCATGAATATGGTGTTGGTTTCTCGTGTTCAATTCTAATTATTGTGTTCCTATCAGGACGATACTGCATTTGAAAAGCAGAGTGCTCTTTTTGCCCTTGCCGTTTCAGATATAGTGCTAATTAACATGTAAGATTGTTTTGTTCCTTTAAAAATTCTGGTGCAATCTATGATCTCTTTTGGGATTGATATGTTTTAAATAACTTGCTTGAAAAATATTCAGGTGGTGTCACGACATTGGCCGTGAACAGGCTGCAAATAAGCCTCTCTTGAAAACTGTATTCCAGGTACTTGACGCACCTTCTCCGTCCGAAAAATGTAAGTTGAGATTCAAATGCGTTACTATTCTATCTCGTAATCAACAGGTTATGATGAGATTATTCAATCCACGTAAAACAACTTTGTTGTTTGTTATACGTGATAAAACGAGGGTATGTTTGTCTCACCTTTCTCTTTTGATGTTGCTCAATGTACTTGAAAATTTTATTATTTTAGGGCATTTTGTCCCCTCAAATAACTTTTTCATATGCTGGAGCTTTTTTTTTTCCTCTCGACATGTTATAGACACCTTTGGAAAATCTGGAACCTGTCTTGAGGGAAGACATTCAGAAGGTATATTGTATACCTAATGGTTCTTGTTCTAGTCTATTTTTTCCCACCTTCTCTCTGTCACTCACCGCTCCGTCTTTTGAAGATATGGGATGTTGTTCCTAAGCCACAAGCTCACAGGGAAACTCCTTTAAGTGAATTTTTTAATGTAAGATGTCAATATTAAGTAAAATAAGCTACATCACTTCTCTTTTATGCTAAAAACTCTTTATTAGACTTTTCCTTAAATGATGGAATGACAGGTTGAAGTTGTGGCTCTTTCTAGTTATGAAGAGAAGGAAGAACAATTTCGAGAGCAGGTTTATTTGAATCCTTTCAAAATTATATTCACGGTCTTCAAATGCCTGTCCTTATGGTACCTTTGTTCTTTCCCCATGTTTGTCTATGGGTTGTTCGCTGAAAGATGGATTTTTCTGTCAATAATGTACTTAAGAATCTAAGATTTTGTTGTTAATTTGTGTTGTTGATGAAGGTGGGGAGTCTAAGACAGCGATTCTTTCATTCTATTGCCCCTGGTGGGCTTGCTGGGGATAGAAGGACGGTGGTTCCTGCTTCAGGCTTTTCATTTAGTGCTCAACAGATTTGGAAGATCATTAAGGAGAACAAGGACCTCGACCTTCCTGCTCACAAGGTGGTGAACCAAAAATCTGCTCATAAAGTCTCAAATAAACTAGTCAGGTAGTTTTTCATTGACATATTTTTCTATATTTGTAGGTCATGGTTGCAACTGTACGGTGTGAAGAGATTGCTAATGAAAAGTTCTCTTCATTTGTTGGAAATGAGGTGCCTTTCTTGGATATACATTTATTTTTTTTGTTTAATGCTATACTGAACTCATTTGAAATTAACACTGTAAATTATCAAAAAATCTGATCCACATGCATGTGTGTGTGTGTTTGTGCCTGTGCCTGTGCCTGTGCAGGAATGGCGTCAACTAGAAGAGACTGTTCAATCTCAGCCAGTACCAGGGTTTGGGAGGAAGCTCAGCACAATTCTTGATGTTTGTTTATTGAAGTAAGTGCGTGCATATCTGCATTTGCATTCCTCTACTAGCCCAAAACAATTGTGTTTAAACGTAATAGTGTGGAAGATGCTAGTGGCTACGTTGAAGAATTTGGCAATTCTTTGAAGAGTGCTTAGATGTGTTTAGTGTGAACTACTAAGGCAAACGATGCTGGTGTTTTGAGATCCCTGTGCCTTGTGCCAGAGCACCTGTAAGATTCTGTTGCAATTACTTAGAAACTAGATGTTGAGAGGACCACTGAAGTATGGTTTTTGGATAAAATAGGTCAGTTAATTGTACTTACATAAAACATAATTCATACAAGTGAAAGACTTAACAGTAGACTAGAACTGTCACTTTATTTCGATAGTCAAAACAGGTGAAAATGTGTAACCTCTCTCTCTCTCTCTCACTGATAAAAGAAAATGGATCACTTTTTGCACCTATTGGGGAAAAACAAAAGAAAATGGTTTAGTTAGCGGGAAATTTTCCCTCTATTGAAAATCTGGGCAGACTAAACCCCTGTTTGGTGGCCATTTGGAAAAACGTTATTTTAAATAGTGATTTTTTGGAGAATGTGTAGGGAAAATTTTTGAGTTTACGTGTAGAATATTTTATTGTGTGAATGTGTGGTTGAAAATGAGTATGTAGAAAAAATAGTTTTGAAAGAATGGGGGAGAAGTAGGGGCTAAGTTTGTATTGGCTGCTTGATTCGCCGTGCTTTCTGAATATCTTGTCTCTGAGTTACTAAGATCTAGTTATGTCAACGAGCAGAGTCGAGCCAAAAAAAAAAAGCTCAGGCTCGGCTCGAGTTTTTTTGGGCTCGAGCCAAGCTGAGCAAAGCCCGGCTAGAAAATGAGGCTCGGCCCGAGCTTTTAACCCGAGCTTTAGCGGGCCAAGCCGGCTCGGGTTTTAAAAAGCTCGAGCTTTTTTGGGCCTGAGCCAAGCCAGAGCAAAGTCCGGCCAAAAAAATGAGGTTCGGCCCGAGCTTTCAACCCGAGCCTTAGCGGGCCAAGCCGGCTCGAGTTTTTTTTTAATGTCAAATCTACATTTGTACTTAAAAAATTTAAAATTTGTACGGTTTATACGTACTATAAATTAAATAAAAAAGCTCGGGCTCGGCTCGAGCTTTTCCGAGCTCGAGCCGGCGAGCTTTTTTGTCATCCCTACTAAGATCTCCTCATTTATATGTTTTTCACTTCTGTTATAGGTATGATGCAGAAGCCACATATTTTGATGAAGGCGTAAGATCTTCAAAGCGAAAACATCTGGAAGAGAAGTTGTTGCAAGTAATATTCCATGACATGTTCTACGTGCTTGCTATCACACTTTTAATTATGTTATATTCCTTCATAAAATAAATACAAAGGGTAGTGGAATTTGGAGGATCTGATGACTTCGTTAATTTATTTTTGTCTCTAATAAAAAAAAAAAAAAGTTCGATGTTGTTAAAGTCATATCTGTATGCTGGGAGTAAACTGGAATTTTAGGCCCACGTTTAATCTCTAATTTGGAATTATGTGTCTGACATGCTTAGCTGTTTCATGACATAGAGTTGATGATAGGGCTGAAGTTTGTGAATAAATCTTTTTTATCCTCATGCCATTTATCTTTTTAGTTTATTGTTTTTTCCTTCTCATGGTCCATCTGTTTTTCCTTGTGGGCTATATTAGCTTGTCCAACCAGCTTACCAATCCATGTTGGGTCACATACGCTCTGGAAACTTGGATAGGTTTAAAAATGCATTTGATAATGCCTTGAATGAAGGGAAAGGATTTGCTGTCGCTGCTCGTGATTGCATCAAGTATTTTATGTCACACTTTGATGAAGAATCTGCAGGTACAGTAACTGGCCCGGGTATAGGGTGTTTGTGCATTGTGATAACATTGTATGCAGTTAACTTTTACCTAGAAGGGAAACTTTTAAAATTTGTTTTGCGATAACCATGGAAATTTTGTTTTTGTTTTATTCTTATTTCTGTCATCATGTGAAAATTAGCTGTACTTTACAGCATTTTTCTCCTCGATGATCTTATGAAATTTGTTACTGTGTTACAACTTACTAGTGAACCAAATTCAAGGTTTAGTGGCTGATAAATTGCAGTGAGATGAAACCATAGAAAATTGACATCCTGTCAATGTTCGTTTTTTGATGGATTTTTGTTACTTTGCAGATTCGAACATTGACCGGGCAAATTGGGATGCTTCTAGAATAAGAGAAAAGCTCCGGCGTGATATAGATGCACATGTTGATGCAGTTCGTACTGCTAAGCTGTCTGAAATCACAACAATGTATGAGGTATGAGCTATTTACTGTTGCAACTTTGACAACAAATGGTGTATATCATTGCTATCATTTTTTATTCCCACTGCCTTAAGTGTCTTATGAAGCATGGGTAAAAGATATGGAGTTCGCAATTTTGATTGAAGAATGAGTGAACTTCAGCTTGTGAAAGGATACGTCACTGCAATGGATTATTTTAATGTACCAAATGTTTTGCGATTGAACTCGCATTAGAAAAGGAGAGCTGGTTAAGCATATACTGCTTTTTGGTTATAATTATGGATTCGATAAATTTTTATTTTATTCTTTGTTACCATGTGCAGTCAAAATTGAACAAGGCATTATCAGGACCTGTTGAGGCTCTATTAGATGGAGCCAACGACAATACATGGCCTGCAATAAGAAAACTTCTCCAGCGAGAAACTGAAACAGCTATTGCTGAGTTTGCTAGTGCACTTTCTGGTTTCGAAATGTGTGAAGAGTCAAGGGAAAAAATGATTTTGAGATTGAAGGATCATGCAAGAGAATTGGTTGAAGCAAAAGCAAAAGAAGAGGCTGGGAGAGTTTTGATTCGTATGAAGGACAGGTGCCTGCTATGCGTTATATATTCGTATTATGAATTCAATATTTGCAAGATTGATGTTCTGTTTCTTCTGCTATGTACACATGGGAATAACCAGGCAATTATTCACAGGTTTTCCACATTATTTAGCCATGATTCTGACTCAATGCCACGGGTCTGGACTGGAAAGGAAGATATAAGATCAATCACCAAAACCGCTCGCTCTTCTGTATGATATGCTCTATAATTATATTTTCTGGGATATTTGGTGTGGGTATCTCTGTAATTCTTTTGATTTTAATTTTTGCCTCTAGTCATTGAAGCTGCTGTCTGTCATGTCTGCAATTCGTCTGGGCAACGATGCTGACACTATTGAGAATACATTGTCTCTGGCTCTTGGTGACCCCAAAGCTGCTGCTTCAACAAATAAGGGAACTTCAGTGGACCCTCTTGCCTCCAGCACTTGGGAGGAGGTAATCGTTGTAGTTGCTGAATCGGTTCCTTTTTGAAGTCAGTGACCATAGTTCAGCTTTAGTTCATTAAAAAGCTGATGTTTAGTGGTGAATTTGATGTCTCATCCACTAGACTAAATAAATTTCCTTGGAAGAATATATGAACCACTTCATTTCTGTCAAAGTAGTTACTTGTACAATTGACCTGATTATTTTCGGTGCATGTCTGTGTTTTTATGCTTTAACGCTTCATTTCTCTCTATCTAGTACTTAAACTTTGTATTATGTACATGCACACTAGTTACTTTTGGCCTTTGACACTCGTTCCTTTCGTAATTTATCCAAAATGCACCTAATAAATTTTTTCTTGAATTTTCTTCGTGGTCAGGTTCCAGTATCAAAAACCTTGATAACGCCAGTCCAGTGTAAATCTCTGTGGAGGCAATTTAAAACAGAGACTGAGTACACTGTTACTCAAGCCATTGCTGCTCAGGCATGGACTTGCACATATAATGCTTCTGAATATCTTAGTTTATTTCGTCAACTTTTTTTGTCCGTTTGTATTCATACTTACGTATCTTTCTAATATTTTTTGACATTTTATTATAGATATATTAATTGCTAATTAATCATTTCTGATTTTTCTTGTTTCTCAACCTTCAGGAGGCTAGCCGGCGAAATAACAATTGGTTACCGCCTCCATGGGCAATCGTTGCATTGGTTGTCTTGGGTTTCAATGAATTTATGACACTTTTGAGGTAATTCATTTTTTGGGATGGGAGTGGAGGGTTGGTTAGTCGTACCTGGTGATACTCAACTCAAGCCAGAGATTTTCCTCAGAAGCTATTTTTTAAATTTTGCTGATGTAGTGTTCTCTTTTGGCAGAAATCCTTTATATTTGGGCGTTATTTTTGTTGCTTTTCTGCTTGTTAAAGCACTTTGGGTGCAATTAGATATCGTGGGTGAATTCCGCAATGGAGCTGTAAGTTTACTACTAAAATCCATGACTTTATTTTATATCTCATATTAGTTGGAATCCAAGTCATTAAAAAACCTTTAGTGATCAATTGGAACCAACTGCCAGTCCTATTTATACGTTTTGAGAGATTATTTACGATGTTCGAGTTCTGATCTCTTTTTCTGCATGCCTACAGCTTCCTGGACTTCTATCTATATCCACCAAACTACTTCCTACTGTTATGAACCTTCTTAGAAAACTAGCAGAGGAGGGCCAAAGACCTGCACACACCGAACCTCAACATAACCCTCCCCTTACATCACAGAGCGGTACAAATAATTATAGTGGTATTTCATCAAGTGCTTCTTCAGAGGTGACTTCTGAAAATGGAACCAAACACTCCAATCCTCAGGCATCGGTAAACCTTTCTTGACAGAGCATCTTCTCTCTGTTCGATACCAATTTTATGGTCATTTCTGAAGACTATGTGGTGCGGCTGTTGATCGGGATTCAACTTCAAGCTGCGAGGATCAGACAATAGTCACATTACTTTTTGTGTAGGTGTCCTCGTGTATATTGGGGCCATGGTTGTTCACGAAAATTGACCCACTAAAATATATATTTTTATATCTTTTTTATATATATTTTTCCTCTGTTTATATTGTTGTATTTCTTGAATGTGGGCAATAGAAGATGCCTTTACCTGTGGCATCTTTTGTTATTTATTTTTTGGTTTGCCTTCAATTTTGCATGATGAGAAGCAAAACGCGATTCTATATTTGGGAATTGGAGAACATTTTTGTAATTTAATGAAAGGTTTTCTTATTTGAATGGAAAATTGGCAAATTTTTGTATTTTTTTCTTTTCAGTTTTGCTTAAAATTTGAGATCAACCTCAAAGGTTTTGTACCAATTTATTGCACGATTTCAATCTGATACTAATGTATATGTCTGAAGAAACTTGCCTAGCTAAACAAGTTGGTCGAGATGAATCTACCTGGAGGGTTATTTTCTAACAAACGTGAAATAGGAAAACTACTTCATTATTCTGAAAACATGCAATGGTATAATCAGTGAACCACTATAAATGTGTAGTTTGCTCGTTTTCTGAAAAACATTCTGGTTAATATGACAGTATTTGTTGTGTGAATAGATAGGGGCTGTCTACCATTCCTCCAAAGCAAAGAACATATGAAGCGACTCATTCCTACAGGAAAAGAATGAAAAATCTTCCTTGCGAAGCATGGGTTCTCTTGCTTGTACAGAACTGTTTCTTCTGGATTTTTTACACTAGATTAAAAAATGAAAAAAAAACAAAAACTCACCCTCTCTTTTCTGTAAGTGTAGCAAGGTTTATGGGAGGTTTCTTCTAGAAAAGATTGCGAGTCCCCTGTCAAAAGGCCAACTTAGCCTCTCAACATAAATATTTATAACCCTTTAATCACTTTCAACTAATTCAGCCATCCATACGATTTACAACGATTTGAGGATGGTATAGGTGTTGTAGAGAAGATTTTGAGATCGAAACATTTCACCAATTTCATGGTGTGACAAGAAAACAAGAGAAACTATCTAATATTGTGTACCGAATATGCCCGTATCTATGATTTCATCCTCGTTCATCCATTCCGTGTCTTTTTGGCTCAAATTTCATTTGCACTTGATGAGAGTATTCACTGTATTAACATTTACACAAACACTAAGTATGAGATGGAACTGACAGTAACATAATTTAAACATCAGTACCATGATGTCTTGACCCAATTATAGTTACAAGAAGATTATGTTGCCACTTACGAGATCAAAGCTGCATCTTTAACTACACATATGGCAAAAAATTTATAGCTCTAGCATACATATTCATAAGAGAATTACATTTCGAATGGACAATAAGACTTCAAGTATTGAAATTACTGTATTGAAGAGAACTCGTGCTCGCTCATGCTGCCTCGCGACAGTCCTCTTAACCGTTGCCAGATGCGCATTTTTCGACCCATCTTCAAAGGAACTGAATTAAATTTCCTCCTAAAAGAATCGGATTCATGTCCTTCACGTCCGCCTGACATGCCTTTTAAATCTACTGCTGATAATGCTATCTTTGTATCAAAAATTGAATCCCCTCCAGGGAATCGATAACTAGTCTCTAAATCTTCTGCCAGTTCATTTGATATTCTACTGTGCTTACTTTCTATATCAATAGAGAAATCCTCTTGGCTGCAACTTCTTGACACGGGCTCTCGTGTTTCATCAAACTCACTGCACACGAGCTTCAATGCTTGAACAACTTCGCCCATAAAAGGACGATGAGATACTTCCGGTTGCACACACATTGATGCGATTGCTGCAAATTTGGCAATGCTGTCCGAGGGAACATTAGATTTTAAAGCTTGATCGATGATCATTTCCAAACCTTCTTTGGAACCGAGGAGTGGACGAGCCCAAGCAACAAGATTTTCTTGGCCAGGTGGCTGTGACAAATCCACGGGCTTTCGTCCAGTTAGGAGCTCGAGGAGAACCACGCCATAGCTGTATACATCGCTTTTAACCAGTAGATGGCCAGTCATCGCGTATTCTGGAGCTAAGTAACTGTAAGAAGTAAATTTTCGACCAAGAATCAGAATAAATGGAGAAACCTTTTTCTAGCATTCAGAATAAGATGGCGCAAATTCATTTTATCTCAGTGTGAAGGGCATACCCGAAGGTTCCCATGACATGGGTTGAGATATGTTTGTTTCCCTCTTCCATTGCCGTCCTAGCCAACCCAAAATCTGAAACTTTAGGTGTAAAATCGTGTTCTAACAATATGTTACTCGACTTGAAGTCTCTATGTATTACACGAGGGCTCGAGTCCTCGTGCAAATAGGCCAAACCCCGGGCTGCACCCAGGGCAATCTTCACCCGAGCACGCCAATCGAGAGGAGAAGCCTCCTTATCGACTCCTGTTAGCACCAAAGAAAAGCAGAAGGACCAAAATGACCCCAGTAAAACTACAAATTTATGGATTAGCACACAAACTATAAGTGCATGTTTGGTATACAGGACTGGATAACATTAAATAAGAGGAATAATCTAAAATTTTGTTCATGGTGATGTCCAATCCCATCCCAGTACTGCCTACCAAACATGCTGGAAGTATATTAATTACTATGCAAGAATCAAACTAGTTTGTACCGACCATGCAAATGGGATTCAACACTTCCATTAGGAACAAGCTCGTAGATGAGAGATCTGCAATGGTCCTCCGCACAGATACCTAATAATTTGACCAAGTTTCTGTGATGCAACCGGCTAAGCATCTCGACTTCAGCTAAAAATTCACGGCTGCCCTGGTGATCGTCTCTCTTGAGAACCTTCACCGCCACCTTTCTTCCATCATCAAGAGTGCCACCATATACAAGTCCAAAACCACCTTCCCCGAGGATTCTTGAAGCATTAAAGTTATCAGTTGCTCTCTCTATCTCATCAATACTGAAAACTTTAGCAGTTGCAGTATACGCCAGAAAGCTAGAACTAAATGACATTGATCTGGAGCTACGCTTGCTTCTAAATGTCGAAGATTTTCCTATGCCTGCAGATCAAATTCCTTAGTTGTATCAATACAATATCAAAGATTTGAGAAATGATTTTGAAAAAGGTCAGGATCATATCTGGTGTACAACAAAAAAGTATGCCTTATTCCAAGACCCAGGTAAATTTGGGGTCAGTTATATTAATCCTTCTGCTTCAATCCACTCTATTCATTGCTACAGCTATTGAGAGATCTAAAGCAACTAGATTCTTAACAACTAAAACACAGAGTGTTAATTTTGGTTTACTTGGATACATATATCAGGTGAGCAAGGGATAAAAAGTTAGAAAGTTATAAGATGATTTACCTGACGATTTTCCCTCCAAAGATATTAAACCTTGTGGACCTTTTTTGCTTAGACAACTGCAACATCCACATTTTAACAACAATAGCCAAATAAAACCCATGCAAACTACAAAAGCTGTGACTGCTGATAGAACAATTACAATGACCATAGTTTTGCCAGTCCCATCCTTTCTTGTCCTTGTAACATCTACCCCCAAAGGTTTTATTGGACCTCCATCATCGGTGCTGCCAGAATTCGGTTGATCATCAATCATAGCAGAGCTGGAAATCTTCGAAGGAGGAGATGGTGGAAGACCTGAATTATTATACGTAAAGCTCAAGAAGCATACAGTTATATATATAAAATTATAAATGTAACACTAAGGAATTAAACCCAGCCCAAAAAATATGGTATATATAATCTTGAAGGAGGAGAAGATAAGATAAGAAGGTTAGAAGTCTAGGGATGACACCATATGTTTCTGTGATCACAAGGAAACAGATGAAAAGCTACATGTCTCTAAACTGTGCATGATAGAATATACCGCAAAATCAAAACTAAGCATAAGCATTTGCACGTGTTAGCGACCAATATCTACAATTAAGACTTGCTCCAATTTTTGTCATCGGCCTTTTGGTAAGTATGAGATATCCTACATCTGAACAAAATTCTTTATGGTTAAAGAATCTATTTCTAGTTGTTATGTCCTTGGGAAATCAGGTGATATTTGCCACTGGAGATATTTCTCGAACAATAGGTTCACTAAATCTGTAAGATACTAAAAGAGCTAGGGCAGTTTGAAATATTATACTCAAGCTAGACTGGAATTGAAGGTCTCCAATAAATCCTACTTACTTTTTTATGGGGAAGATTCTGATTTGTAAATAGGCAGTAAGACTAAAACACCATGTAGCGTAAATATTAGTGCTGTTAATGTGTTCTTCAATAAACAAATTTGATCATCACTTAACCTGGGTAGCGAACGTATACCACCTCGTAGACACCAAAAACTGAAGACCGTATTGAAACTTCCCTCTTCCAGAACTTTGTGTATATTTGAAATGCAGTAGAAGGGTTGAACTTCGTGTCCAGAGGTACCAAGTTAATGAGGACAGTGGTCTTCTCTAGTTGATGGTTGGCAGCATCAGCCCCCATAATGCGAACTTGACTTTGGTCTAGTAAGATACTGTTTGCGATTTCCTTAGCAAGATTGGGAACTAATGGAAAAAACGTATACAGAGAAATACTGAAGCGCAATCTAACTTCAATAGGCCAAACACAACCACAGGGTGCTCCTGGAGGTGCATATGTCATTGGCTCCGTGCAGGTTATTGGTCTACATTCTGCAAGATTGAAATGTTGATCAGTGCGGTCCATGACATTTGCTTGGAGCTAAAGTATGATGTAATTGGTAGAACTAGAGCACGTTTGGCTAAACTTAAAACAAAGCAAGAGTTACTTAGAAGATTCTCTTTTGTCAAACATAAGTTTAAAAGACTATTTTGGCTAACAAAACTTACTTTTATAGAAAGTCAGTCTAACTTACTTTCTACAAAAGTAACTTTTAAGCTTAACTAAACATGCTCTTAGAGAGGTATAAGCTACTGGTACAATACCTTGATTTGGCGGAGGAGGCGGAAGTGCTAGTGGCCGTGGAGTTTTCTTCATATTTTTCGTAGGAATACTCACTGGAGAAATAGTAGGCTGATGCGAGGGCACTTGTAGACGGAAAAGAGAAAATCTGAGTTAATTAGAATTAGACAAAATCCAATATAAATGTAGCATAGAAATGAATCTTTCCATACTATTAAAATGACTTGGTGGAAGTGCTGACAAGGGCATAGGTCTTGGTGAAATCCATTCCTCGGATGGAGGGAAAAGAGATGGAGAATGGGTTAAAGCATGGCCTGTTCAAAGAAATGTCAAGTAACTTCAAGTTACAAAATGGAGGAAAAATGTTGATAATGTGAACCCAGTTATGGATTATACTCTAATCCCCATCAGGATAAAAATAATGAACGAAACAAAACATGGATACACAGATTTATAGCGGTTCGTACTCAATGTGAGAGCTACGTCTAGTCACCGCTGTAGATTTTTCACCATTAAGAAGAAGGAGATTACAAGTTTGTATCCTCGCACCTCTCTATCTAATCTAGCAAGAAACAACCCCCACCCCAACCCCGATATTATTATTTAGTGTAGGAAAAGGCATAGACTGACCCTTCCCACTATAACGAGGTGAATGATTATATGGTCCAGGAGCAAGGTGGTGAACATTTCTTCCAGTATGATGATTTTTATGGAATGCGCCTGATGGTGAAAATGCAGATTCGTGTATCGCTTTCTTGCCCGGGTGGCTGCCAGATAATATAGAGGGTGCATGTGCATTGCTGGAGATATTTAAGCTGTGAGGATTGGTGCCTATAAATGAAACATTTGAACTGTTAACAGAAGCGGGCAACACATTTCATTATTAACCTAACTCATATAGAAAGAAAAATACATCGCAGAGGTTAACATAACCTTCGGTTAATGGATGGTATATATGCAACCGATTGTGAAATGCTTTGAGGTGGGGAGCCGAAGCATACATTCCATGTCTTTTTTGTCGGGAACTGGTGGGAATAGGTGGTATAGCAATAACTAGTACAGCCAACACGACATTATTTTGTGAAAAACCATACAGTCAACATATTTGAACATTCAAAACAACTTAATGAGTAAGAGTAGAAAAAGCTACCATTTTGAAGTAATGTTAAACGCGACGTGGCTTCATGAAGCCTAAAGTCAGGTGTTTTGCCCTTGAAGCGAGAAAGCACAGAAGCTGCTGAAAGTGAGTGCAGACCAATACCTGCAATTTAAATTATCTTTAAACTGGATATGCAGAATGTAGGGGAGAAATTATATGTAATTTCATTTTACACACTTCCATCTTCCAATTAATTAATGAAGTATGATCAAACATGAAAACTTCATCAAACATCTATATTCGACGCCATGATTTTGGATTGGTGAACAGTACATATAGCCCAAGAGCAGAAACTTATTTTTTTCCCTCATTGCACACTACTAAACCCAATTCTAATACTAATACTTTATAATGGAACTTAGTAACAAGCTACTACTTGTTCCCAGTGAATTTAGAGTCGACTCCATAAATCATTTCTTGCCACTCCGTTTGATTCATCATGAGATCTACAGGAAGATCCAAAACAATGAGATCTTTAGGGCATGTTAGTTCAAGTTTTCCCTCCTCGTTCTTATGAACGGTAACCTCTTCTTAACCCTATGCAAAACATGTACTAACCACCTAAGTCAATCGTATCTGCTGAGTGTAATTTGTGAACTTCTAGAGAGTTGTTCTTCGTTACTCCTTAAAGATCACATGAACAGTAGGAGTTTTCTGCAGATGTGTTCTAAATGCAACATTCATGTTGGTGTACATAAAATCAGAAGTACACATATCAAAAAATAAAAATTGAACTCAAGTTAACTAAACCAAATAAACAGAGCCCATTACCTGCAGATTCTTGAATTGTGAAAGCGCAGAGAATGGCAAAAAATTCCACTGCTAAAAAACTCAACTGTAACACCATCTCTCAAACACCCGAAAAACCCGACCTCAGTTCAGATTGCAGGCTGCAACTAGTTTGCATAAAGCCGGAATCGCTAGTCAATCGGTGAATTCGTTCTCGGGCCTTGTACAAAAACAAAAACTTGAAAGAAAGCAAAATTGATCTGTATAAATGAAGCGTTAGTACTACACGGGCATATCTTGAAGTGAAGGAACAACAAAATATGAAGGCAGACCCACAAACAGTACTAGTCAAGTAACGAGGAGACACTAAACATGGGACTCTGTTAGGTGCAAAAAATCAATTTTTTTTGTTCTTTTTTTTTCCCCTTTGAAGATCAATTCCAAAATTGATCAAAGCAAAAAGCAAAACAGTACGCTCATACTCATTCACCAGTCCCTTTGGAAAAGAAAGCGTTCTGGTTAGATTGATATAAATAAATATAATAAATTCTTTTCCTGCATTTTGTCTTGTGAATCTGTTGGTTGAAACTTAATAATCTTTGAATTAGTTTGGTTTATTTGAATGGAAAATGCCGAACACTTATTCGCAGAATTTTCTTAATTGCAATCATTGCATAATATTCCATTAGCACTAAATGTGTCTTTTTTGTCAAAGTATGGAAAAAATTAACTTATCCCACTTGTTTTTTCATCATACACGGTAGGTTCTATCAAATCTAAAGTGGCAATTTTTATGGCTCCACACTTTTCTGTGTGATTTTGACTAGAATTATATACTAAACCGACAGTGTTCTGATAGACCCTTTACCTTGACAGTTGCTATCTATCCACTAGTGTTTTCTTTTCTTTTTTTCCCTCAATAGCCTGTCAAAGTATGGACTTTTGAGTATGTTTGGTGGTGTACTTTGATTTTTTAAGTTGTAACTAGGCTTAAGGTATGTTTGGCATTACCTTTTTTTCTACAAAAGAAGCAACTTTTTTAAATAGAAAATTGGTTAAAAATTACCTCCTCTCTCGACAATACGACCGTCTTTAAATATGCTCGAGGAAACGATTAACAAGTTGATAGCCGAAGTAAAATTTTGTCATATTCATAATATAAATCCTTACAATGAAAGATGCGGAAGTGAGAAATTAATAGATTAAATACGTCGATTCTACTTAAATTTTCTGCTAAAAGTAAGGAAAATTTGAGTAAGAATCCGTTTGGTACAATGGTTGCAAGTTGAGTGTTCGAACTTTAAGAGCTTTTTCAATAACAGTTTTTTATAGATAAGTTGTTGATGGTTTGGTTGTCGATTCAAAACGTGTCGTGAATATGAAATTGATGGTTTGAAAAATAACTATAAAATTGCTTTTGTGATATATTACATATTCTTTTTTTAGCAAAATTAATATTTTAATTATTCATCTCATTTTCATTCATAAATAAAATTTCATAGCCTATAAAATCTACTAAATTGGTTTTTAAATTAAATTAGCACATAATAATAATTATTTTAGTATATATCATATGATTTAAAACATTTTTTTATATGTAGTTACTAGTTTCTATTTAAATTTTAACACATCAACCAATTGGCATATATTTGTTTAGTCATTTAGATTTGGATATTATAAGGAAAATATTGTCAGTACAAAAATTTTATCGAGCGAACAAATTTCAACTTCTCGTATAATCTAAGAAGGTGTTTGATAGACGAGCGAGACTCAATAACGACTATATTTTCAATTTTAATTGAATTTTGAGTTATACCGAACACGTTCTAAATATATTTACACAGAGCTTCTGCATAACATCATCAAAAAGTGGTCAACGAGCACACTTTTGACTTTAACCAAAGAATCATTATTTTAATATAAAGCACTTTCTCCATCAAAGAAATGCTTTTAAACTTTAGAAGAAAAGCCATCCCGAACAAATTCCTTGTTTGTGACCAAATTCTCTTCGAGAAATGAGTTAATAACATATTGTTTGAATTTTAAAGATTAGCATACTAGACGGATCGACTAGTAACACATTCCTCTTTTTCTCAATTTGATGATTTATCAACACAAACTGCAATCCGTTCAAATCCTACCTAATTAAACCCATACACCCTATACCCAACTCTAATTAAAACTTAGGTGAATTATTATTTATCAATAAAAGTAGTACAATAACCCAATACATATTAATTGTTGAGTGACCCACCTGCCAGTGTTAGGTAGACTTAAATTGGAATGGGGAGTTGGACCACCATTTTTCATGATCACAAAATCATGTTCATACGTATGGTATATTAACAAATTTCTTACTGCTTGTCGGTGATATTTTAGGAACTTCTTCTTTCGAATAATGAATTGTTAAGCGAATTACCAGTAATACTTTAATTACATTGAATCAGAGGATTTTAGTTGCAAAGAAAAAATCCAACTAGAGAGGAAAAAATTTCGGTAAGAAGTGCGCACACTCTATTGCATGCGTACAAAAACGACGCAATCATAACAAAGGAATAAAAGAAATGACAACTTTTCCGTCGTTTTGTCTTTTGAATGAAGCACTCATGCATTCAATCATCGTTCAATCCTATTCATTTTAAAAGACTTGTACCGAAGTTGCTTTCCTTGTCAGTAGAGATACATTACCGGTTAAGTGTCAATGAATCCCTGGTTCGTTGTATAGTGGAGTTGTGATGTACGTTAACGTATTGGACACTACAGCAGGAGGCTCATTGCCACCTAACCGGTAGATAGCATTACTCAATTCTATTTGGAATGCAGGTTTATCTGGTCAAACCTACACACTCGCTATTCTCTGTGCCAGTGATAGACAACCATCTTTCAGTTATCTATCAGGAACTAAATTGTAAACCTGAAAAAGTAGCGACTCGCCGAAGATATTAATGAACACAAACTTAACCACTGTACACAATAATACTGTTCGTATCGCACAAATCCAAATGAAAACCCGAACAATTAAGAGGGGAGGACGAAAAAGGACAGAGAGAACAAGCACAAAGGTTCTCTTAGAAACACAAAGATCCAAGATGACAACCATGGAAATGAAGCCTTCCCACGCAAGAGAAGATGGAGGAAAAGAGGGAGGGGGAAGAACTTCACACACTTCCAAGTTCAGAGATATATTCACTGGCAAAATTGACATTGACCATGTATCCAAAGATTGAATTCAGCATAGGTTTACTGTTGTTTGCACTCTGGAGGACGTTCACCCTGTTGACCTTCCCCAGCTCGTGCTCTACCACCCTTCTACAGGTTACAGAAACAGAACACTGTGAAGCGCTCCAATAGAGACATTTATACCAGATACAGAAGTAAAAAGGACAGCATCATCTTACCTTCTTTCCTGGAGACTGCAAAATTTCCAATGGAATAGCACAAAACAAATGAATATCAGCATTCCCCATAAAATTGTGAAATTGATTTTAAGAAGAAAAAAACTCGGGATTCCTGTTCAGTGGAAAAAAGAAATTCTTCACCTTCTTTGCACTCTTCCCCTGCTCTTCCTCCTCTTCATCATCCTCCTCATCATCGTCATCTTCATCCTCGTCGTCATCTTCCTCATTGTCGTCATCGTCATCATCCTCATCATCATCTTCAATGTCAAGTTCATCTCCTTGGACAGCCTCCCCAGTAAACCATGAAACAGCATGAGGTATAATTTTGTCCCGAATTGTTGAGCTGCAGCCAATCACAAAAAATAGCCATTAAAACAAGTCAGATTTTAGGCATCTTACTCTGTTTCTATGAATGCAACACTAGAGAACTACAAAGCGGGGAATATAATGAATGACAACCAGTTATAAAGGCACATCTTTGTAACGGGAATAAGCGGCGACTCACCCAATGTCATAGTCTTGTTCCATCAAATTCTGGAGTTCTTCAGCCTGTTGGCCCATGTTAGCAGAAATAATGAATCAATCAAGATCTGCAAGCATTTATAGCTTCAAGAAGGTACGCTCAAATATAGTGCGAGTACACTTACCATATCCTCATCAATGTCGTCATCATTCTCAGGAACCTCTGGAGGCTTAAAGAAGTTGAAAAAACTATCACATTTTTCAGTCTTCGTTGTAGGTTTCACATTCTTCGACCCCTTCTTCGGCTTTTTCTTTAAAACCTTGTGTGTCAAGCATTTACCTGGATGCCATTCAATCTCCGTCCTACAACATTTCCAATTTGATGTTAAAAAAAACGAGAGAGAGAGAGCAAAAGATCACGGCAAGTAAAATTGAATTACCCTATTGCCTTCTCTAATATAGGCTCATCATCATCAATCATGTGGTATGTCTTGGTCAATACAGAATTCTTAAAAAAAGGATTGGAATCAAAGAAGAACTCAAGCTTAAAACCCTTGGGATTATCAATCCTACACCACTTGATATCCTTGAGATATTTAAGAGCCTCTTCATCGCGCTCTGAGATCTAAACAAGAAGCAAAAATTGTTATCATTATAATGTAAGGCACGTTCACATTGCTTTTTGTTCATTTCCGCCACAAAATTTTGGAATGTACCAGTTGTGTCTGAAATGGTTAGAAAGGAACTAGAAACTATGTCCAAAATTAACTACCTCCTCTGCCAGTATTTCATTAGTCTTCATTGCCATCAGCCAGAAGTCAGGCACACCTTTAGCTGAATGAAGTTGTAAATTAGTCTGTTAGAACTATGTATCTACAACCCTTGAACAGGCGGACAGTAAGAGCAAAGTGAACAGATGAAGGAACTTGAGACGAGACATGAAACCAGTCTACATAAGTGTGCTACTTTGCAGCAAAGGAAATGAAAACCATTTACCTTCTTTTGCTTTGTCGTCGTCCTGCACCATGGGGGCTTCAGTAACTCCTTCAACTTCAACAACACCGTTCACAATTTCATAACGCTGCACTTCATTCACAGAAAAGATATCAAATAGATTCAGAAAAAATCACATATCAAATAGGATGACATCAAAATACATTTTCCACAGTAATGCAGAAGGAAACCACAAGCAGCAGTCCATTCACACAAATGCCCTTACTTTTGTGTATAGAGGTTCATATAGTTTCTGATATTTAGCTTCCAGTGCTGCTCTTTCCTCAAAAAACTTTGCCTCTAGCTCATCATGTTGACTCTGCAAAATAGAGATGTGTCATCTAACAAACCACATTTCTTACATAACCAGTGAATTCTGTGCATGACACTTGGAGAAACCATCTCAAACTAGGACTTGCAGAGCAATATTAATATACAACTCTAATTGGACAAAGATCCAATTGTCAATGGGTTATGACGAAATATTGGCAAGTATACCTTAAGGGTGTCCAAGTCACAACTTAAATTTATTTTAAAAGAGCTACCAAAGAAAACAAAAACTGATGCATGATTTCACAAATCTATTTGAGCAGGCAGCATCATTTATCCACAAATAAGGTCGACCTGTATATAAATTTCTATTACTGTCAAAATCCAAGCATAGCTGGGAAATGAAATCAAGCAGAGAATAACTAGCCATGGTTTCTCCTAGATACAAAAACCTTGAATTAGAACTCACAAACCCATGTGCACAATGCCATAGGCTATCACCACTACATATTGTGCAGCCATTCTTTTTTTCCTGTGATAGGGCCTTTCATGCATGGTCTGAAAAGGCAGTACCGAAGCACACCTCGTTGAGGCATGGCCTCTATACCTCAAGGAGGCTTCTTTTGGTTTGGTTTTTTGCCTCGTTCTGCTTGCTACTTGAAGAAGACATCATGCAGTTCCACAAAAATTATAAAACTGTGGATGTTGCTAGTGACAGATTAATTAATTTCAAGAAACGAGGTGCATAAAAATAGAATGAAAATGATAGTAATACTTAGTATTTTAAGTAATCTCCTAAACATTCCAGTACCATAAAGAGAAATGAACAGCACAAAATTACACAGCAGGCACATATTCTCGAAAAAATTGATATTTTTAAGAATAAATAAGAACCTGGATCTCCCTCAGAACCTCAACACGCTTCCGGACTATCGGAGACAGTGTCTCAAGTACATCCGTGTGCTGCCCAGCCAAATCTTGTAATTTATCCTGTTATCAAACCAAGTCATAACAAATCAGAACAAAATACATCAAGAAAGATCGTGAACACAAACAAAATACTTAAAATCTTCAATCTGTGTAAAATTTAAAATTCACAGACCTTGAGAGCATTCACTAAACCAGCACGATCCTCCACACTCAATGCTACGTCAAAAACACAACAATAACAACTATTAGTCGCAATCATAAAATCGAAGCATATACACACGCAATTAGGGTTCAGATTTTCGTACCAGCGGCGGCGGCTGGGAGGGAGGAATCGAGGTCGGACGTGTCGAAGTTGTCTTTGGCGGGGTTACTCATGATAGTGAGAGAAAAGAGAAACCCTAGAGAGAGAAAGGTAATAAAAACCTTGAGAAATTTTGGGGGAAGGAAAAGGGAGGGAATACGTTCGTTTCCGGTGGAAAGAGTGAAAATGTGTAGGGTTTTAAGGAGGCCAGTGAGTCGGCGAGCATAGAACGCGCTCTCAGTGAGCGTGTTGGTCACGAACCAATGCACAAGATTTTTTTCTTTTCTTATCCTATTTTATACAAAAAATTTAAAATCATTTTTAAAGAGTGTATGGTAGAGATTAAAATCAAATTAAAATTGAAAATATAGTCGTTATTGTTGACTTTTATTAGACGGATGTGATCCAATAACGACCATATTTTCAATTTTAATTGAATTTTAAACCGTACCAAACATTCTCTTAATTCCACGTTCTTGTAATAAAAATTGTGGAAATTACAAAAAATCAGAATTCTAAATTTTAAATTTCAAATTTCAGATATAAACTTTATTTATACAAAAATCAGATATTAATTCATCTATTTCATCTATATTCTCTCTAAATCATAGTTACTCAAACCTAAAATCCTAATTTTATTCCCGTCTCTCTCTTTCTATTGTGCCACCATCGCAACGCCGCGATGTTAGGCTCACGACACCTCTAGCCGATCAACATCTTAAATCTGCAGTCATTGAAGGGAAAAAACAAAGTCGACGCGTAGCAACACATGGCGCCTGAGAGGCGCTGCTGTCATTCGTAGATCTGGTTTGTTGAGAAGAGAGAGACGAAGAAGACGGGTTGAGAAGAGGTCGGAGGTGGCTGGAGTAGAGCCGGTGGAAGCCTCTGAGCGTTCTGATTTAGTTGTAGTGGTGAGGTAATGGTTGCGGCGGTGTTGGTGGTTGTGGTGGTGATTTTGTTGATATTTGGGCGATGGTTTTGTTGATTTTTGGACGGTGGTGTGTGGTGTGGTGGTGGCGACTAGTGGTATGTGTGGTGGTGTTGCTTGTGCGGTGTGGTGATGGCGATGGTCGTGTTGCAAAAATACTGGCTGGTGGTGCTGATGGCAAGGGTAGTTGTGATGATTTTTGTTGGGAGTTTATTGGATCTAGTGGTGGTGGCTTTGTTGGTGGTGAGGTTGTGTGGTGGCGACAGTGGTGACGTTGACTGTAATGGATTTGAGGAGACGATGGTGGTGGTACAAGCGACATTAGTGGTTGTGCTACTGTTGGTGGTGGTGGTGCGGTGGTTGTGGGTAGGTAGTGGTTGTCATAGAGATGTCTGTATTTTTAAATGATGGTTTGTTGTCGAGAGGTGGTGGTGATTCCGACGACGGGGGTTTGGTTGTCATGTTGTTGGTGGCAGTGGTGATGTGATGATCATAAGTTTTGGTGGTGGTCGCAAATTATTTGATCGTTAATAACCATTAAATTTATTAATTTGTAACCGATAAACAATATGTGACCAATGAAAAATATAAATTGTTAATTTGTGGTCAATAATTTGACAATTTGTATGTCTACTAAATTGTGACTTATAATATTTATGATTTGTGACCGATAATTAAGTTGTGAAGTATATATTTTTTTTATTTTTTTTTTGTGAACAAATTGTGACTTATAAAATTTATGAATTGTGGCGTAAAATAATTTGTGATCTATAAAATTTTTGATTTGTGACTTGTAAAATTTTTGATTTGTGACCGATAAACAAATTGTGACATATAAAATTTTTGAATTGTGACCGTAAAATAATTTATGACATTTCAATTTTTTATTTGTGACCGATTAACAAATTGTGAACTATAAAACTTTTTAACTGTGATCGTGAAATAATTTGTGACGTGCAAAATTTGTGATTTGTGATATGTGACCATTTATATAGAATTTGTCACCAAATTATATGGAATTGAGACCTTAATATATTATTTAATAAAATGTGTGTTTAATTAGTTAATTTAAAAATAAAATTTAAAAAAACATGATATTTTAAATTTTAAATCTAATATCTTATATTTGAAATGGATAAAACTTAATCTCTTAGTTATGAAAATTTCCCATAAAAATGTAGCTCTTGTTTAGCCCATTATAACGAGATTTTTGGAATAATGTATTTTGAAATAATAATATTTAGACTCAATAATGCTGAGCCCTTGTTTGATCTTATTTTTTTAAAAAAAAATATATTTTTCTCTTTTTTATTTTTAACCACACTTTTTAATAAAATATTATTATACACAAATCCAAATTTTTTTTTTTATTTTTTAACCACACATTCTCCATCAATCTACTATTCCAAAATACATTCTATAAAAAAAAAAAAAAAAAAAAAATAGGGCTCAAACAAGCCCTAAATGTACATTCCATTCTTTACATCTTGTTTGATATTCTCTTTATATTCAACAAATTATGGAGGGGAAAAGCGTTTTTTAACCGTCCAATGGTGTTTTGTCACGTTGAACAATGTAAACAATGATGTCAAAGACGTGTGTGTAGATAATTGTTTTTGGGATAATATGTGATTAAAAAGAAGGAAAAGTTTTTTGTTTACGTATAATATTATTTTATTGAAAAATGTACAATTAAAAAGAATAAAGATAAAAATATATTAAAAATTTAATGGGGCAAAACAGTGGCTTCTCCTATTTCTATTTTTTTTATAAAAAAAAAATCACTTTTTTAATTCTCAAAAAAATACATTACGAGTATGTTTGTTTCCAATATTTATAGTACGAATGCATTTTGGAATAGTAAATTGATTAAAAATGTGTGGTTAAAAATAAGGAAAATTATGAATTTATGTGTAATATTCTTTTATTGAAAATGTGTGGTTAAAAGAAGAAAAAGAAAAATGAATATCAAACCAAGGCTAAATTGACCCTTAATATTTTAACGGCTCACATAGTTGTCGCTAATCACATAAATTGGTTAAAAATATATATATTTTAATGTACAAAATTATTGTTATGCCTCCTTTGGTTGTTTCTTAAAAAGAGAGAAAAAAAAAAAAAAAACTCAGCCAAAGATAAATATTAATTGATATTCATTTCAATAGATAATTAGCATAAAATATCATATCATTTGCACTCATTGCGCAAATTGTCCATATCTTTTGAAATTTAACAATTGCACCCTCGTTTCAACATTTTTATTGCAATGTTGGTCATTTCTATTTCATTTCGTCAATTCTTCAAGTAATTGGAGCAAATTGTCCCTATCGTTTGCTTTCACTACACGAAATGCCCATACCAACGATATTTTTTTCTAATGAAGTTCATCTCCAATCACGTTGCAGCAACATCAATGCAACCGAGTAAAGTACCAAAGACTGGAGATGAACTCCATATAGATGAATATAATTACTCTTAGGCCAATTTTTGGTACAGATTAAAATCAGATTTTAATATAAGTCAAGGTCAAACAATCAATACTAACCATATCTTTCATAGGTCCCAAAATTTTTAACCACACATTTTAAAAACTTTTATCAGAATCTACTAAAAATCTGATTTTAATCAACACCAAACACCATCTTATTTTAGACACTAGTTTAGATGGAATATGCGTAGGGTAAAATGATAGATTTTATTTACATGCAATGATATACGGCATATTTAATTGGATTATCATGTGTTGTCACCTAAATGAGTGTTTAACATCATAATAGCTATACGACATGATTTCATTTATAATCCCTATCAACCAATGATCAAGACGTGTATGTGCTCATATTTCCCATTGTATCGCGACAAACATTTTTGCCAAATATTATATCACAACAACTCTTGGAGAATCTACCATGTAAAAGTATGCGAGAAGTTGCATTATCTAAATCCTTAAGCAAAAAATGTTGTTTCTATGGTTCACTTTGGAAGAAAAAGCTAACACGTGTATGTGTTCAAATTGCCAATTGTATCGTGACAAAAACATCTTAGCCAAATATTATAGCACAAAACTCTTCGAGAATCTACAATGTAAAAATATGTGAGAAGTTGCAATGTCTAAAGCATAAATTGTTTGATTCTATAGTTTATTTTGGAAGGAAAAAACTCGCTCCTTAATTGTGATAATTTCTCAACTTTCGAACTTCAAAGGTATATATGAAATAGTGCTCGTGTGTGCCATTCGCCACAAAAAACTTATTGGTTTTGAAGAATTGTGATGCAAGTTTCCGTTTGAGTCCTTTGCCAAGATGGATGATTGAGGTATGTCTAACCTCTTGGCATCGAATATGTCAAAGCTCTTGAGACTCGGGTTGTTTTGTTGCTTTGGGATCACATCAAATGGTCGAGGTCATACTTCATCCTAGGAGCTTCTATATATGACATTTTGATTCCATGTTAAGACGCATAGAGTGGCCAATCACTCTTCGAGTTGAGAATCCATGTATATCACGTGCTCTTCACAGACTTGTGTAGACATATTTAAACTCTGAACAAGACAACTTAAATTACATTAGATAAAATTACATGTGATGCTTATATATCGTTATATGGAATATTTAGTATGGTAGTTATAATATAGAAGGTCCAATTTGTAAAAGGGATTGCAGTGTATAATTCCTTGTCCTCGCGTCATAGGCAACTTGTGTGGAGTTCGATATCACAGATCGTGGTGGATCTCGTCTAGTATTGTGTTTGTCCATGTACAAGCTCGATTGCTTTCTCCTATTAGCCTACGAAGCTTTGATTATGAATGAGTCATTAGAAGGTTGCAATTTATGACATAGGCTTAAATATATGAGCAATACTATTTGGTCTTATTGGGATTACAATTTCAATTTAGGTGGAGTTGATATAAGGATGGCAAAAAAGTTCGACGACTCGAGTAAAAAGTCCAAATCGAGGCTCGGGCTGAGCCCCATTTTGGGGCTTCGGCTTGAGCTTGGACAAGCCTACCCCATTTAAAAAAAAATTAATTTTTTTTTTAAAATTGGCTGCCTTTGCAGGCAGCTTTGAGCAGATGTTTTTATATATATAAAAAAAAAAAAGGAAAAAATTGAGCCGGCTCGGGCCAGGTCAAAAGTTCGGGCGGAGCCTAATTTTTTTTGACTGGGCCCGGCTCGAGCCCAAAAAAGCTTGGATTCGGCTCGAACTTCTGCCCGAATTGTTGACATAGCTAAGTTGATATGACATTAAATGATAAGCGAAATTAAATGAATATTTCATTTAGCTTATTATCAAGTGCCGTCTAGATTGTGATTGCAACACCAGTAATGTTAGATAACATTATTCTAAGTCCCAATTCGAGTCATATTATTTTTTCATTCTCATTATTCTACTCATTTTCAATCACACATTTTTTAATAAAATAATATTTTTCAATACATCAATAAATTTTCCTTCTTTTTCAACCACATATTTCCCATCACATAAAACAAAAAATGCATTCTTATGGAAATAATGTGGCTCGAGCTAAATATATTATCTTTATTGCTAAATTTTTTTGCATCATTAATCAGCGCTTAATCCAATTCGAATTATTAGCGAATAGAATACCAGTATTCGCCCCAATTCAAATGTCATGGTTGTAGGGTCCACTCCAGACAAATTTATATCATTAATTTCCATGCTTTTAGATCGGGGTGTTGGAAAAAAATCGAGGAGGTGGAACCCTCCTGTTTTCTTTGTGGCCTGGGCAGTTGAGGGTTGCAACTTTATTTGAAATCTAAGCCCAGGTCTGTCTTCTATTTTCTTCAGGTTTTTTCACGTACTCATTTTCAATTATACATTTAATTGAGTCTACAATTTTTACCAACTTTTCATTTTTCAATCACATATTTTATTAACTTTTTTTAATCCAAACCAAGTAGGGGCTCTATTTTGATTAGTCATTCTTTCATCACAAATTTATGTAACACTCCTTCGTTTCATGACATGTTCTTCATGTAGTCAGTAGATAGATACGAGATAATTACCTAGAAGTACATTTTGCGTTACTGTGCTTTCTATATGATAAAAAATGATTCCATGATCCTGAATCGATCTAACTTGGGATCAGAGCTCAACTTAATCATTGTTATCGATTCCATCGCTATAAAGTAACGAAACGTGTACATGGATGTTAAAAACTACACGCTGAAAACTCAAAAATCCAAACATTTGACTTGTCCGAGCTATCACCAAGAAGCTCTTTAAATATAAGATACTTTTTATTTTAAAAAATTCATCCTTAAAAATTAAAATTATGTTCCAAGGTTTAACATTTTAAAATAAAGAGTAAGTTTGGCTTTTCAAATTTGAAAAGTCAAACATACTCTCTATAATTAAATGTATTCAAAATATTCCAATTTTTAATTGAAAAAAATAATATAATAACTTTCGGGGAAGATATAAAAAATAACAATTTTTTTTTTTGAGTGGTAAAATTAAATGTTAAATAAAAAGAGTATGTTGGAGAACTTAAAAAGTTTTTACTTGTAAAATATGTTCTTTAAAAATAGAGTCCCTTGTAAATGCTTTTATAGTTTCCCACTCATTCCATTTAATTGATTTATTGCAACGAAACGTGTATATTTTTAAATGGACATTGCTACATATACATAAAAAGTTTATATAATAGATTATATAATATCACATGACACTCTACTATTTGTCAATTTAAAACACATTTAATTTTTTTCATTAAATCTTTTCCCTCAACATTATTTTAAGTAATCATTTATATACTATTTTGGGCGTGTTCGGTAAGAATTAAAATTGAAAAACTAATCGTTATTGTTGACTTTTATTAGACGAGTGAAACCCAATAACGGTCATATTTTTAATTTTAATTGAATTTTAAGTTGTAGCGAACATGCCCTTTATGTACAAGTAGTATAATCCTTTTTAAATTTGTATTGAAGTAAATGAGAAGAATAACTTAGGAAAAGTTGAGCCTAAGTCCTTATTTGAAAATCATTTTTGCCTCCTACTAATTTTCAGTGGTACAACCTTCAAATAAGCATAACTTTTCATATATTTTTTTTCATAATTTTTTTAAAATTCATAAATATTTACTTTTCAAGAAAAATATGAAGGTTACACCATTGAAAGTAAATATTTACTTTTCAAGAATTACTTTCACACGCTAAATGGATAAATATAGAATTTGTTTGGTAGAGATTAAAATTAAAAAATTAGTTGTTGACTTTTATTAGACGAGTAAAACCTAATAACAATCACATTTTCAATTTTAATTGTTACCAAACATGCTTATATTGTTTTTACTTTTTACAATATTAGCCAGTGTTCTAAAAATTTTATTCCAAAAATACCGGGTGGCAACTCAGTTGTGTACACCCCCGTGCACGTTCTCTGTCTCGCTAAAAGCAGCAAAACGCGTTTTGTATAGGACTACCTATTCATTTTCCACCTCTTTTTTACCCTCCTTTTGGTTTCGCCTTTTGTCCATGGCTCCCTCATAATTTTGAATTTCTCAATTGCATTCTTCGTTTCAAGCCACATCTCTCTCTGTCCTCTTCCACTATAACCAATTCCTTCAGTTACCCATTTCCCCATTTCGCTTTATTGTTCCTTATTGCTCTAGAAATGACAACATCCGCAGTGAAAAACAACTTTTTGCCACCCGGATTGGTGTCCAATCTGCAACAAGTTCTCTTAAGCCGGAATCCTGCCGGTGGCGGCGATGGCGAAGAGTTGTCCAAGATCAATAGCCGAAAGGACGATTTATCTAAGCCCACTTCTTTTAGCAACGGTGGCGATGCTTCTTCCGAGACTAATTGTGATGATGGGTCCAAGCCCATTGTTTTGCTTACAAATAGTGATGGTATTGAGTCCCCGGGGCTTTCATATTTGGTTGATGCTCTTGTTAAGCTAGGCCTTTACAATGTCCACGTCTGCGCCCCCCGATCGTAGGTCTTCAAACCTTTCTATTCTCAATTTTTACTCACTTTGTATGCATATTTTGTGGTAATCGTGTGGAATATATATATTACTTCTTTTGTCATTTGCCACACGGGTTTTGGATATTTTGAATTTGAACATATAGGATACACATTATGGTTTTTGGACGATTTGATTTCCGTGACGTGTATACGAGAATTTATGAGTCTTTTTTTTTACGTTAATTGTTGATTTAGTAGATGTGGATTGACAGGGATAAAACAACATCGGGCCACGCGGTGACACTTAAAGAGACGATTGATGTTGTTTCAGCTGAAATTAACGGTGCCACGGCCTATGAAGTTTCTGGTATCATCATGTTCTTTCACTTTAACCATTGGAATTCATATAGGTTAAATGTGTTTTGAAGGATGGTTTACATGTTGGTTATTCAAGTTCTTATTAAATAATGTTGTGCTTTATGCATCTATAAGGAACTCCGGTGGATTGTGTATCATTGGTATTATCGGGTGCACTATTTTCGTGGTCAAAGCCTCTACTGGTATGCCTTAATGCATTCATCACGTATATATGTGGTGTGTATTCATTCGCTTAGCTCCTTAAATAAGCAATCCCCATTTTGTTTATGTTCTGTCTGATATTTAGGTAATAAGTGGTATCAACAGGGGCTCAAGTTGTGGTCACAACATGTAAGTTATTGCAAATATCAACTATCTTTTCTTAGATAACTATGGATTCAGTCCTTTTATTTTCAATTGATTTATAGAATCATTGGACTTATATAGGTGACTTGACAATACCCAGGTTTTATTCGGGCGTAGTGGCTGGAGCCAGGGAGGCGTTGATTAATGGCTTGCCATCCATATCAATATCACTAAACTGGTGAGCTGTTGGTCCCTGTCGTACATTAAGAACATTAACCAGTCCGGTGGATATATATAATAAGTTAGGTATTTGGTGTATTCCAGGAAGAGAGATGGAAGTCAGGAAAGTGACTTCAAGGATGCTGCAACTGTGTGCTTACCGCTGATAAATGCAGCCATAAGGGACATAGAGAAGGGGGTTTTCCCCAAAAATTGCTCATTAAATGTAGAAGTTCCAACATCCCCCTTGGCAAACAAGGTTTGCTTCTAACATCTTATTCCGGATATTGGTCCTTGTTTGCCTGAAATCATCTCATGATATAGTGTTTAGTTCCTTATTGAACAAAAGAGGAGAGAAAGTAACATATGTAATTAGTGTTGTGTAGTGTGTGAATTTTGATTGCATGTCAATTCGTATTTTTACATAACATAACATTCTATTCTTGAATTTGATTTACTTATGAACTCTCATTCAATCACTAAGTTGTATACTTGTATTTCTCTGGACAATTTTTTATCATGCCGGGAAGAAGTTATTATGCTGCTGAGTCAACAGGTATCACCACTGGTAGAGTCATATATGCAACTCTTGGATTTATGTTGCATGCCAACAATGAGAAATGAGTCAGACACTCCAAGGGAAAACATGAAGCTAACTGATAACTTGCTGAACTTATTTTGTCCTTTTTGTTTCTTTTTATAAATATTAACAGAGAAGTAGCTTAGTTACTGTCTAAGGGGAAAAAAATATTTGCCTGTTGGAGTCGTATGCAAGCATTATGCATTAAGTGTAGTTTAATGTGGGCTTTGCTGGCATTTTTTTTTATCCATTTGATCATGCAACATATTTTTTTTTTGCTTTTGTCAGGGATTCAAGGTTGCCAAGCCAAGTCTTTGGCGGTCTACTCATAGCTGGCAAGCCGTTTCAGCCACCAGGAGTCAGGCTGCTTCAAGATTTATGGGTAATCAGCAAAACCTTGGGTTGCAGTTTGCACAGCTTAGTCGTGATGCCTCTGCTGCTGTAAGTGGTCTTTATGTGTTTCTTCAGTGGTCTGTTTCTGTATCAACTAGTTGGGCACTTCATCTTTTTTTTTTTTAAACGGGATTCTGACCTTTACCATTTAAATTCTTTCAGGGGGCTGCTCGTCGTTTAACCACACAAAGGAAGAATATTGAGATTGTTGAATCAGTTGGTGTTGCTGGGAAAGTTGATTCCAAACGGACGGTGAAGTATTTTCGCTTAGAGGTATATTTAAAATTTTCCGCTAGGGAGCAGCATGAAGCTTCTCGATATCTAGCTCTTTGTTTACTTCTCAGGAGCTTAGCTGTAGTTTTTGGTGGTTATTATGTTGCTGTAGTTTTTAGTGGCTATTACTGTTGCATCATTGAGGGGTATAGAATGTTTAGGATACATACGATTTTTTTTTGTCTACAAATCAAATGGTGTACCACACTGAAGTCCTCAACTCTAATAATTATTCCCTGTTCATGAACAGGAAATACCTAGATTCTACTTTTGTATTGTTGTTCCTTTATTGGTTTTCAATTGATTCTTTTGGGGAATAACTTGGGTAGTGATTAATGATTGCAGATGCTTAACAAGGAGCAAGAGCAAGAAGTAGAAGATGAGGATCTTGATTTTCAAGTGCTCGAAAATGGCTTTGTAAGTATTAAATCTTTTTTGTGGTTTCATGTACATGCTTGAGCACAAATATGTACATGTATCATATACGTATATTGGTGCATGAATGCACGTCGTTTAAAATTACATTTTACTTGTCGATTTGATGGTCTGATAGTATTGCTTTCAACAGAGAGATTTCTTTCTGGACTCAGATCAATTTTTAACTATCCTCACATTTTGGAACAGGTTACAGTTACTCCACTCTCTCATTCAATGCACGTGGAGTCGGAAATTAATATGGCCGTTTCAGACTGGATTCCTTCTGCACTGCAAGAGGAGAAATGGCGACAACTTCCGGTTGACAAGAATCAGTAATTTTGAACATTTGAAGACAGTATTTCTGCGTTTGGTTTAGAACTGGGATATCTACCTTATTTATGTCTTACATCCTCGAGCTATATAGTTTTCGGGTCTTAAATGTATTCTTGAGCAAACGCTTCTCCCTTTTAATTTATATTGTTGGCCTGTTGCAATACCGATCCTTTTCTAGTTACTTTACACCGACAGGACTGTCGTAGGTCGGTTTTTACCATTTTCCCTCTAATTTTGGGTGATATTGATTGGTGTGTTGTATTTGACCGTGTAATGGGATGTGGCCAAGTTCGACTGATTGGATCCTTTATGTGACCGGTCGTCTTGATTATGTAAATTACTGCATTTGCTTGTAGCTCTTGGTTTTCTTGGTCCTTTCAAGACTATGATTATTGGAAAGACAACCTTAATTTGTTAGAACTTCTCATTTGCTACTGTAGTCTGTACTTGCACTCTGAGATATCATAGTATGCTCCGAAATGTGACTGCTGCTACTAACAGAATTTGCCCAATTGGAGCCCTTCAAAACCCTAATTCGCACCGGTGTTTCTCTGATGTGTATGTATACTTATATATGTGCGATTGTGGAATGTACATGTAATTAATGTCATTTTTTTCAAAATTGAATGTGCTTTACATGTTATTTTGAAATAATTTATAAAACTAATATTTGATCCCAATATGTTGGAAGGATTTGATGAGTTTCAAGCGAACTAAAGAAAATAAGATTTAAAATAGAAATTACTCAACTTATATGATTTAATTTTTTTTGTGATGCTAAAATACTACAAATGAACAATTTTTTAATACATTTGATACATAAGAATTAATTGCAAATACATAAATCTAAACATCCATTAAAATTCCTGGAAGTATGAATAAAAATAAATTTATCTATAATACCCTTAGAGTCATGTAAATTAAGATTCATCAACTCAAAATTAATATGAATGTTAATTAATTGAGAATTAATAACACGAAATTCATAAATGACAATAATTTTGTAGTATTTATTACATATAGAAAAACAATAAGTAACGTGTTATTGAAATAATTGAATTGTAGAACGGTGTATCTCTATCTCATTGGCTGTTTTGCTGCTTGCGAAATTGGTGTATGATTTTCTTGTTTCTGTTCTTGGTAGAGATGATTCTTCCATCGACCAAGCAGCATCAGGCACAAATTGACACTTTGGATTCTTGGTTAGGTATAAACCATCCCAAAAAGAAAATCTCTCTTTCCTATTACTCTATGCTCTCATCCCCATTTCTTGTCTGGTTTGAAAACTTCAGAACTTCGTGTCAAGTGTATAAGCAAAGAAGGCAAGAATCAACTGCCGTATGCTGGCATTTGCATTTCATTCTCTGAGTTACGAATATCTGATTTTGTATAAAGGTGTCTCGGAAGTTATGAGAACACTTCGTGTCACTTTTTTTGAGCACGATCTGTCTCTAATATCGAAGAATGAAATGAATACCTTGTTTTAAACCGGCTCTGAGAAAATCATTTTTTGGAGTTGCTGGATTTCAATGCATTTTGTCCATTGTAAACTAGTCAGGCTTGTTTCTATGATGCTTCCGCTTTTTAACTAATGCATTTTCGTAGGATGGTTATATTGTCACCACAGTTTAATTGTAGTTAAGCTCACAATCTTTGTTCATTGTAGCAATTATTTCATTAACTTTTCTCTTATCGAATTCTTATCTTCAACTTTCCATTAAGTGGTATGTCTCGTTCTTATAATGATTTATATCAAAATATTTTATTCTCATGTTTTGAAAAGAGGGAAAAAAATATTTTTTACACTTTTTATTTATCTTTCGAAAATACGATGAAAAATAAGTTGTTTTATTCTATTTCAATGAACTTTTGGACGTCAAGCTGTCATCAAATACAAAATGTGTTAACTAGTGGAAAATCTGAAGATAAGAATGACAGGAAAAATCGTTAGGAACACAAGTGTTATAATCAGCATAGATTAAGAACCTTTAACTGCAATTAAAATATGGTGCAAGAAATAAAAATTGTGGTGTGAAACTGTGAATGTAATTACCCTTTTTTGTATTATGGAAAGCAAAGCCACAAAGAGTTGGCAAATTGCAGAGGATCGGGCAAGATGGCAACATCTAGTGAGTTGCTATTCTCACAGTTCAGAAGGCATATTAAGAACGATATTCATCCATTTTGGTGGCTTTAGAGGGTCATCTCCACAGTCCACATTTCCAATATTTTATTGCGGTTGCATATAGGAAATGATTCGTTGAGATGCTCGCTTTAGCTTTCTCTGTTGCTTCTTTCCTGATGAATGTTTGAGCTTCTTACTCAAAATGCTGAGCTGCTATGTGAAGTTATAGTTATATTTTTTAAGGTCACTTGAACTAAATTTTATTTGTAACATCTGCATTTGGTTTCTATATAAAAATCTTGGGACTATTAAATTTTCAAATCTCAATGAAATCATGATTTATACGTACATTCTATTCATTTGTTAAACAAACCGACACATATGTTGTTAGATATGCATGAAACTGTACTGTGCTAAATGTTTTCGAACAATCGAGTTTATGTCATGGTGCCCTTAAGCTGGCAATTAATACTTGCTAATATAGATATTTAAAAATTGAAACTGAAGACATGGAGAGCACAACTACAAATTGAACGTATAAACGAAAAATATAGCCTTACAAGTCTGCTGAAAATCCTAGATTAGCAAAGTTTAAGGTGTTGTCCTAGGAAGCTGCTATGGCATCAAGTTTGAGTGATACCATCCGTTGATCAGAGAATCGTCGGTACCATGTCTAGGGAACCATCTTGGAGGAAGAGAGGGGTTCACGAACATATTGCCGCTGCATGGTAATGGAGACATCGATAAGGACGATGATGAGGAAGTCAGGGATGTTGACGATGAAGATAATGTGGAACATGCTGACATGACGGGTTTGATATACTCTATGTGATCAGAGGACACCTTCATATCATTTGCATAAAGCCTCCCGTAAGGGAGATTTGAGGAGCCAGCAATTGATTCAAGTACTTTTGGCAGCACAGGAAGCATTGTGGGATTCTGATCTAAGAGCTTATTAGCAGCAAAAAATGGATATTCGGCAGAGCTCACAATGGAATTATCTTCGGATTGACGATCAATGAATTGAGGCAGGTATCCCAGTGGACATGCTGGTGCAGATGAAGGCGAACTGTTGAACATAATGGCACTGTGACTCAACTGATCGGCTTTAAATTCACCAAAATCAATCCCTTGCAGTGGTGGTGGTGGTGAGTTGGGGATGTACGGTCGATTCAATTCGGCATATTGGGGGAAATTTGAGTTTGTATTTGAAAGATTTGAAAATGGGGCCTGATCATAGAGGTTTTGAGAAATGTGTTTCTTCTTGATGGCTGAGTTCCAGAAGTTTTTGACTTCATTATCTGTTCTCCCAGGAAGGTGCTTTGCTATTTGAGCCCACCTGCACACAATAAACATTATTTTGCTTGAAAATGTACTGTAAATTTTTAGATCATGGGACAAGATTACCTATTGCCGAGAATTCTTTGAAGTTCAATTATGAGTTCTTCTTCTTCTGAAGAGAAATTCCCTTTCTTCAAATCAGGTCTGAGGTAATTTATCCATCTTAGTCTGCAACTCTTGCCACATCTTTGTAACCCTGCACCCACAAGATAAACACATATGCAGTGTCTGTATATTTATTCATATTCGTTGGGACGTGAATGCATTCACGATTTACACTCAAAACGCACTTTTGACGGAACCAGTGGTGGATGGGGAGGGGGGTTTGCTGTTGAGGACCTGAGATCAATGAATGGGAAATGGATTTATTTTTGTGTTTCAGCTTCCTCTTGGGGGAGAAAAAACACACTCAGGCACACGCACATTTACGAATACCTGCAAATCTTGGAAGCGAGCTCCAACTGCCATGGCCATAGGTGGAAATGTAGTTTTTGAGTTTCTCATCTTCTTCTGGTGACCACAGCCCCCTCTTCACTTCTTGTTTGTTGCAGCAAGAATGTTGTCCCATTTTCTATTGCTTTTTAAAACGCACGTGTACAGAAATGGCAGGAGATCGATCGTATGTACACATGCAGACAATATGTGTGTTTGTGTGTGTAACAAAGAAACAAGAATTGGATGAAAGAAGCCCCAGAGGATAACAGATGATGCCAACTGAGAGTAACTGAAATTATGAATTTAAAGTGAAGATCTGTGTACATGTGGCTGACTCATGAAGGACCTATTTTAGTAGTTGGGGTGAAATCTGCCATGGCTCTGTTGAGTTTGGGGATGTCTTATATAATGAGTCCTTCTACAAGGGTTTGCAAGTCATGAGATTGGCCAATAGTAGTCCACGAGTAAGGCTTGTTTGGCTTGGCTTTTGAGCCCGTTTTGTTAATTTTATGAAAATATTTTTTTCCAATTAGAAGAGTCTTCAGAAAAAGCTGGTTCAATGTGATTTTTTTTTTTTAAAAAGCACTTTCAAAATAGGGAACTTTTTTAAAAATATGTTTTCAAATAAAGTTAGGATAACTTCCTTCAAAAACTCTTCTATAGGAAGTAAAAACAATGTCAAACAAACCCTAAGTCACACAGACTTTGTAGGCCCCACTTTCTTGACGTATCTACGAAGTTCAAGTGATAATTATATACTCAAAAGGGAATATTTGGTATGCACTGCTAGACAAAGAGTTACAAGCACGATGAACCTAGACAAGTTTGATATCCTCGTAGACCCTTTTATGTGGTAAATAACATACGCCAAAATGAATCATCTGAGGAACTCATAAAGGTTTTGAATCTCTCAAAATATGCATCTCGAACTTGCTCTCCAATTTACACAAGAATTTTCAATTAGCATCTCTTCTTTTCTGCCTCGATATTTTCAAAAGCGAGAAATTTTGACATATTGTCTCTTTCATACTATGGAATTGAATTGTCCCAAATACTCATTTTTAGTATGGTAATCTTTGATAAATTAGGAATAATAAGAAAAATGTCCTTAAAGTGCATATATATATCCAAGTTATCCACTAATCCTTGTTTGTCATTATACATAATACTTTTCCCTTTTCAATCTTTCATGAGAAAAATATCAAAATATTGTATAGAGTGCTTGGCCATTGGATCTTTCTCATTGTTTTCTTGAAGTACAAGTTTTTATTCATCGAATTCATTGGATATGTTCCGGCTCAATTGGTCTTTTTCAAGTACACGTTTCTGTTCATCAATGGTATTTCATCCTCAATAACAAAAAGTTGATCAAATTGCTTGTTTTTATCTATTCCCAGAAGTGTTTTCCAGTGTCCTAATTCCCTGCTAAAGTCTCGTGACCTTATTTTCTACAATTTTGTGGGCCTGCGTGGATAATAATTAATGGGTTCTTATTTTTGGAAAATAATCCATGCAGAGGAAATAGTGATAATTGAATTTTATAACCTAAAGTTATGCATTTCATTCTCATTGGTTGTAATATATTTTTCATTTTCTATTCTTGTTTCTTGATCTGCACTGTGGATCGTATACGCGATTTAGTAAAAGCCTCTAATAGAGACTAGTACTATTTGTTGGTCCTATTTAAACAACTTAACATACTAATCACGTGAAACCTCAAGTTTTAGTTAAAATATCTTTTAGAAAAGTATGAGATAAGTGTAAAAGCAATCAAATGTCGGGAACACAAGCACATATAAATTATTTTCAATTCATCAATGCACCCTTCTCAGGGATGGATCTGGCGGGGGGCTAGACCGGGTTGCCCAGTCCAACCCCTAGCCCATTGAATTTTTTTTAGTAGATCCGTTCCTAACCCTTCTTAAATAGACAAGGTCATTTTTATCAGACCTAGCATATTTGTATAAATAGATAGCAATAAGACTTGAACTCAATACCCCAGACTAATTCAGCCACTTCGACTAAATTATTTAAATTAGCGTTCAACAATTATTCTTGCTTCCGGAAAAATGAACAAAGAACTTGCAATCAAAGCAAAAAGGGCAATTAGGGTTGCACTTCCAGACTTTAACATGGTATGGTTATTGGTCCCAACCTTGAAAAGTGATTATAGTGTATCCTCAACTTATTTAAATACGTGAATTTGGTTGTCTTGGTACCAAAATGTTAATGCGGACGTTACAATTTGAACACGGCTTTCAATTGAATTGAGATAAATGTTAAGCGAATTGACATTTTTGCCCTCTAACTTTAAGTTACATAAAAGTTTTGTACGATTCGAATTGATGGCTATGGTCAAGTGGACCCAAATTCACATCTTTAACTAGGTTGGGGACCATAATCACACTATGTGAAAGGTTGAGAAGTGTAGCCCTAATCTACCCCGAGCAAAAACAGAGGACACAAACAAGATTCTTGATTTTATTGTTGCACATGCAGCAATTAATGAGAGCAAGCTCCATTGCTTTATTTGTTGAGCCATCATGAGACATAAAACTTGGTTCAATTTTGGTATTTTTCTGTTTAAGAAGCACTCAACTCATTACACAAATAGAGAGAAGCTGTGAGGAAATTCTGGGGTAATTATTGAATTTGGTATCTGTCTATTTCACTCGAATTCTAACTGTACATGCAGCTTGGCCGTGTGGATTCGTGATGCCGTCATATAATAAAAAATATCACTTGCGATTAGAGTTATATATCATATCGTGTCAAACTTGCGCGAGTTAGTTTTCAGGTAACTCAACTTTAGTTAGTCAAAATCCTTGTTTTTAGGCATGTATCGAGCATGGCATGGATCTTGTCTTTAAGCAAATCCATAGCTAGATTTAACACTAATAAAATTAATGGAACCATCCCAAACTCTTACATTTTTTCCCCTACCATTACTGTATTTCTTTTTCCTTGACAAAAGCTTGCATGGACTAGCCTAGTTTGTCGGGTTTATCAGGATCATCCCACTTTGACACTGTTAGAAATATTACTAGTAGCAATACAGTAAAGTGCAAAAATACAGCTTATCGACTAATCGAGTCTCGTGACAGCACGATATTCTAAAACGAAATTGTCCGTCGATAACTACTGCGACCTCTGTGGACAATCACTTCTAGAATACAACGATCAAATAAACCAATTGTGCAGCAATCACAAACGATTTTCAGAACTCTCAAGTGTACTCCAGAAAATATATAAAATGAGTATAATATTTTTTTGAATAGGAAGATAAAATTTCGTATGTGTAATATTTTTTTCTAAAAAACAATTGAGTGTAATGGGTTATTAATACTTGACAATTAAAAACGGTCATATTTTATTGGCTAGTTGACCTATTATTATTAGAATCAAGAAAGCTCAATGCCCTAATCAAAGACCTTTTAATATAATGGGTGAGGTGTGACTTAAATCCCCGACCTCCCACTTAGATTCCACACTTTTCACCAATTAGACATTTCATTTGAATTAATTATTTCTTTCACATATTATATTTATTGTATAAATATCTAACAGACACCACTACTGTAAGTCTGTAACCCAACCAAGCACTGAAAGCTGTTCTGAAACATATTCTTGAACAAACATTTTGCATAACTTTTTTGGTGTATTACATTGAAACAAAGTTTAAAAGGTAAAAATATTTCAGGTCAACAGCACTCCACTATTTCTATAGTCATAAATATGCAAACCACTCTCTATGGGTATCCATAAGGACGATCACAATGCTCTCAAACGAAGGTAACATGTATAACAGAAAACTCCAATAGAAAAAAGGAAAAAAGAACTTGTAGGAAATCGAAAAATACAACAAGCTGTTGAATTCATCAGAACGAAGTCCCATTTAGGAAGCTCCATCTTTTACATGTCATCTTGCAACATCGGAGGGTATAGATCTTTGCACTCGACAGAATAGAGATCAGTGTCGGGACTCCTTCGAGCCCGCCCCCTTGAAACCGGACTTAGCTTTCTACGATAGAGTAAATCCTCGACTGAATGCCTCACTCCAGTATAAGTATGAGATAAATAATTGCATGGTTTCTGCTTGGCCTTTATCGACTGTGTTAGACTCATATAGTTAGGTTTGGCACCATGTCCCTCGGCTAGAGTATTTCCTGACCCTTGAGTCTGAGTCTCAGAAGTAGTTGTGGATGAATTTGACGTCGTACTCTCATCATACGAAAATGCAGAACATGGTTCAGATGACGAGCGAGTGATTTGACAAGTTTTTGGAACTTTTGGGGATATTCTGGTAGATATGTTATTCCGTATGACTGTAACTGAATCATGGTCATACGAATTTGAAGAGGATCTAGCAGTTTGAAATTCTCCGACTGACCTAGTATCCCATGGCTTGTTTTGCATCCAATTCCAGCGTTCTGACCAGTCGAGTCCTGAATTGTTCTTATCCAACTTATTTGGAGTAACCATCTTGTTCGTTCTTGAATACAAGATCGGGCTTCTTCTGGATTGCTAGATTAAGACATCACATCGTACATAAATGAATTCGAAAACATATTTGAAAGATATCGTCATGAATTCAATTAATTACCTGCTTAGAAAGGGCGTGGGCATATGCATTCGTCCTTTCCCTCTTGATAGCGCCTTCTTGTTTCGTTAGTAATCTTGACCTCGCTTCTTCAACTGTTGCAGAACTGTCACACCATCCGTTCTGCCATTTACAGATTAAAAAAAAAAAAACTTTTTTCATAATTTTCCAATTTGATAGCTGGATCATGTAACATATAGAGAAAGATACTTAGATACATCATTAGTTATTTCAAGATTTTTCTATCGACTTGTGGCCTAAAAAGGTGATATTTCTCAATAAGTCCATTGATTAGGCTAAAACTGTATCGCTTAGGACTAATCATACCTCGGCTTGCTTTATAGGATCAGCACTCTGATTCTTTGGGGCATGCCCTTGTGCAGATGTTTTAATGCATTGAGTCCTAACTCGAGTCTGAACTCGAACAAGCGACTGCATGCATCTTAATGTTACAGCGGCTTGCTTTCTAACCAGTCTGCCCCGGACTATAGCTTGTAGTCTTACCAATGCTTTCAAGGCCCTTAAAGCACGCTTTGCCTTCAAACATTATCATTAACGAAAACAAATCGTTTAAAGAAGAGGAGAAAGCACAATCGAATAGCATAAATTTGTTGGATCATAGACAGCTTATAAAATAAAAGGTGCCCATACGATCTAGTCTTTATTATGCTGCATCCCACAATGCCATTCCCGGCTCTGCCAACTCCGACGGATGCCCCCGACAGGCGACAGCTCTCCAATCCGCCCTGTTTTCCCCACTCTCTTGTCTAGAAATAGAATCCCTTTGTTCCCCCTCTTAACATGTTGGTTTCTCCACCCAGTCCAAACCACAACCCCTGGTCCCATCCGTCTCCTACTCCATCTAGTTTCCCTCTCCTCACCCCTGCCTGTTGCCCTTCTCCCTCCACCCCCTGGCTGGTTTCCCCCAATTTCCCCCAACGTATCGAATGACACGTTTGAGCATTATGGGCTCTGATACCATATTAAGAAATCTTAAAAGGTCAACTTTGTTAAGAGTAACCTGATCACTTATGTTTTGGTATTGATTTCTTAATTAATCAGTGTGGGATTATTACCCTTAACACTTAGGTGGTTTCAAAACTAGTTGCTCAGACAAAAGTTCCCAGGACTGGAGACAGTGTATGTTTGAAAAAGTTTTCAGGTTCTTATAAGTTGTTCAAACACCTATTTCAACATTAAAATTTCATTTATGTTCCGGGTGTTCTATTCACACATTTCAAACTCTCCATTAGCATTTCAAATTCAGGCAGACCTTTAGTAATTCATCGTAATCAAGCACATTCCAAAACTGAAATCTCCAATTTCTTAATGAAATTGAAACTCAATTACAAGTTCTGAATGTGCAATAATTGGTACTGAAATGGAAAGGAAAAGTAGCTGATTACCAGAAAAGACCGAAAATTTGTCTGGATTCGAACGGCGGCCCATTCTCGCCGGACCACCATGAAATCCTTAGGTGAAGCTTTGGCCAAAGCTGCCACTGCCGCCGCCATCTCACCGTCATACAAATAAGAAGAAGATTCAGATTCCTCCGTCTCCGGTGAATTCCCCCTTCCTTTAACACCTTTCGAAACACCCCTCCATAGTTTCCACTTCCTGCCCTTACCACCCACTTTACCCTACAATAAAAAGATCAAAAGATCATTGAATAAAACATCATATAAGATTAAACAAATCCTGGAGGTTTTTAGCTTACATTATCTTTTGATGGGGAATTTTTGGTTCCGATCAGTGATTTGATCCACTTTCCAGGAGAACCCATTTCGCCGAAACTCAAAAAACTAATAGAAAGGTCATGAAAAACAGCGATTCAGGTGAAGAAGTGAAGAGACTGTCATTGCAGAAGAATGGGAATTCTTGGATCGGGGGTTTAACTAAGGTTTATAGTCTCAGTTTCGAGCGCTGTAATCTATTTTTTATTTTTTATTTTTTTTTTTGAATTTTGAAATTTTGAAAAAAGAAAAGAAAAAAGAAATAAAAAGTTGTAACGGATAGGTCCGAAAATTGGGGGGGTCCGGAAATAAAAAGTGGAAACACGACATAATTTGAGGATTCGGGTAAAATAAGGTCCTTTTCCCTTTTTACTTTTTTTTTTTTTATTTTTTCAAATATTGAGATTTTTGAGTTTACAGCGCGCGTAGTATCCGCTTCTAAGGAATCATATTGGCGTCCCGCACTCCTGCTCTATTGACTGCCGCCGGCTTGAAGCTGAAGCTGCGCACAGCTTGAATTCAAAATGACAAGTAAAACGTTTGAATTTTTTTTTAATATTTCATATTATTTAATGCATCAACTTTAGCCACGTTTGAACCTTTTTTTTTTTTCGAAATTCATTTCCAATCACGCATTATTTCATAAAAAAAAATTTATACGTGAATTTAAAATTTCTCTCCATTTTTTAATCACACATTTTTCAAAAAATCATTATTCCAACACTTTTTTCCTCAAATTAGTACAAAAGAACCAATTAAAAGTTTTTGATGCAAAACTTTTGTTTGGTTCTTATTTTTTAAAATTCATTTTCAACCATATGTCTCTAGAGGTGGCAAAGTAGCTCAGCGCTCGCGAACTCGTCTTTTTTAATTTTTTTATAATAAAATCTTCCTCATTTATCCGAATTTGGAACCGATTACTTAAATTTCAAGTTAGCGGAGTTAAAAATTATACACAAACAATTTGTTACGTGCACAAAAAATAAATTAAAACAGTATTATAAAATAACAAACTTTATTAATATGATTAAATTAAATATCACTTATAAGACGACATGCAATTTCGGCATATTTATTTTGCAGTCGAAAATGAGCGTCTTGCCATCATTCACACACATTAATGCTTCCAAAATATCTTATTTCATTTGACTTATGACCTTGGATAGAACTCTCTTACATGTACTAAAAGAAGACTTTGAAATTACATTGCTAACCGAAAGTATCAGTAGGTCTTTCGCAATCACAGAAACCTCTAGTCATTTTCGTTCGTATTTTCGTCAGAATTCAATTACTTATTCTAATTTTTTTAATTGATTTAATATTAGGCATATTATGATTAAATTAATCAAGTAATTCAATAGACAATGTATTCGAAGTTGCGTCCAATATCTGATTACATATGGTAGACATACTACTACTATAAGAACATATTGCACCATATTTATACGCATTAACGCCTTCAAATAAATATAATATTTCAGTATCATCTTCTTCAATATATGTGAGAGGAGTAGGTGCACAGGGTGTCTGATTAATATTTACATCCATTCGTTCTGCATATAATTCATATAGTGGTGGCAATGGGTCGAGCCGAGCCGGCTCGGCCCATGCCAAGACGAGCTCGTGGCTCGTTGCCCACGAGCCGATCTTAGGCTCGGCTCGTGGGTTTTTGGGCGAGCTCGGCTCGTGCCCGAGCTCGCCCAAACGAGCCGAGCGGCGAGCCTAGCGCTCGGCTCGGCTCGTTTTTTTTTTTAATTTTTTTAATATATATATAATAATAATACACATAACATACCGACATTAGTTTAGTTGTAAAAGATATATATATACACATTTTGTGATTAATTTCTAAATATACATTTTCAAAAAAATTTATAATTTTTTTAAAAAATAAGAACAAAAATTATTTTATTGAGTTACTAAGTTACTTGAGTAATAATGTAATATATTTTTTGTTTACCATTTTATACTTAAACTTAAAAATAATATATATGTAAAGTATAAACATATTTTATAAACCATTTTTTAAATATACATTTTTCAAAACATTTTTATTTTTTATAAATAAAAAAATAAAAAAATAAAGATAGACCATCCTCCTTTATCCGGGCTTGGGACCGGCTACTTCAATTTTTAGTAGGCGGAGTTAAAAATTGTACACGAACAACTTGTTACGTGTACAATTTTTAAAAAAATATTATAAATGTATGAAAATTAAATTTTGTGATGATTATGGTGAAATTAAATATCACTTACTTGGTTACAGGCAATTTCAGCATATTTATCTTGAATTCGATAACTAGCATCTTCTCAATCTTTTACGCACATTAACGCTTCCAAAATATCTTCTTTGAGTCGACTCCTGACCTCAGAGAGAACCATCTTCCCTGCACTAAAAGCAGACTCCGAAGCTACAGTGCTAACAGGAGGTGTTAGTAGATCTTTTGTCATTGCAAAAACTACTGGCCATCGACGTTCATTATCTCGCCAAAATTTAATTACCTCTTCTGAAACCACATGCATATGCATATGCAAATGAATTAAATCTATATGAGTTCATGCTTTCGAATAAATCTAAAATTACATCGTCGTCAGCCGTTGGATTAGTGGGAGGAGTAGATGTAGGTACACGAGTAATATTTGTACCCATTCATGAAGCATATAATTCGTACATTTCACGTAATGTTTCTTCCAAATTCCTATAAGTAATAGGTGTACTAAAAGTTAAATAATTTGAAATTTTATCAATTACAAATTTAGTACCCGATAAATTAAATCGGGGGTCCATGACGCATGCTAAAGGAAATAACATAGGTAATTCTTTCCAATATTTTCTGAATTTTAATTCCATGGAATATATAACTGCATGAAAATCGGGGTCATTTTGAAATCGACGAAAAGTCTTAGCAATTGCATAAAGACGTTCAAGAACCATACAACTTGTAGGATAATAAACGCCAGACAATATATTTGTAGAATCATAAAATGTGGACAAAAAATGTTTTATTTTAAGAACTATATTCCAATCGGTTTCATTCAAAATAGTTTCGTCTTCATCTCTAACATGCCTATTGTTATAAAATTCAGTAATTAAATGTTCGAAACCTTCACATGATTTTAATAATAAGTAAGTGGAATTCCATCTATGGCCTACGTCAGTAATAAATATTTTTGTATTTGTCATTCCATTTTCTGAACAAAATTCTTCAAATGCTTGTTTTCGACTAGGTGTAATCGTGATATATATAAGTGCACTCCTAATTCGGTCAATTTCATCCTTAACATGTTTTAAACCGTCTTGTACTACTAAATTAAAAATATGACATACACATCGAATATGAAATAAATAACCACCAAAATCGGGTTGAAGTACTCTATGCAATTTATCGATTTTATTTACGGTAGCATTGTCGAAAGTAAAAGAACGAATTTTGCTCTCGCATTTATACTCTTTAACTATATTTATGATAGCATTAAATATAGTTTGGGCGTTGTGTGGGTACTCAACAATTTTAAAAGCAATAATTTTTTTATGCATAACCCAAAATGGGTCTATATAGTGTGCAGTTGCAGCAATGTAACCTCTCTTATTAATACCTTCCCACATATCAGAAGTTAAAGATATCACACCCCCATATTTCTCTAAATCATTTATCAATAGTTGTTTTGCATGAAGAAAATATTTAATTGTATCAGCACGGAGAGTATTTCGACTTACCCCAACGTACCTCGGCTAAAGATATGTTTTGACGTAGTTCACGAAATGTTGGTTGTCCGCTATTGTTAGTGGCAACTCAGACGCGGCAACAAACTTCACCATTCCCGTTCGAGCTTCCTCCTCTGAATACATCCATGTAGAAAGTGGTGTAGTACCACTGGCGCCTGGAGAACCAAACTGTAGTTGAGTTTGACCAGCTGGAAGAAACTCATGTTTGGTCACACATGCTTTGTAGTGACGATTGAGGTGGGTAGTTCCAATGCCTCTTTGCCATGCCAGTCGTTGTTGGCAGTATTTACATACTGCTTTGGTTTCGGGGATTCCATCGACCAAACGACCGGTTTGAACCAATTTAAAATGGTCCCAACATTTTACCTTGTTCTTCCCCTTTCTTTTCCCTCTTGCATCGAGAATATTTGACGTAGGCTCTTCATTTTGTTCCAAATCAATTGGAACACTAGGATCAACGTAAACGTCATCCAAATCAATTGGACGATTACCTTCATGAACGTCGTAATTTTCAATATTTTCTGGAATTGGTAATTCATTGAGACCGGAGATTCATTCCCAAATTGATTTTGGGCAGGTGTTTGTATTTCGTTCTCCATACCGAACAAGTTTTCAACAAATGATCGTGAATCCATTTGTTAAGAATAATAGAAATTGAATATAGAAATGTAGAAGATGATTATAGAATAAATGAATGAATGATATATTGATATTGTTGATAAATAAATGGAGATTTGAGAATGTAAATTGTATAGAGTAGAGAATGAGAGAATATAGATTGATATTGGTGGAAAAAAAGTTTGATTTAGGTAGGTATTTATAGAGAAAAAAAAAATTTAAAAACTTAAATTCAGTGACCATTCTGGTCAATTTATTCAGTAACCGTTCTGGTCACTGAATTTATTCAGTGACCAGAACGGTCACTGAATTTAAGTTTTTAAATTTTTTTTTTCTTTGGTGGACGAGCCACGAGCCGCTCGGCTCGTGGCTCGTCAAAATTTTTTTTTTTTTTTTTTTAAAACCCACGAGCCGGCTCGTGGGCTCGTCTTGGACGAGCCGACGAGCCGGCTCGTCACCCGAGCGGGCGAACTCTGCTCGTGCTCGAGCTCGTTTTTTACGAGCCCGAGCGGCTCGTGGGCGTGAACAGTACGAGCCGAGCGGGCGAGCCGACGAGCCGCTCGGCTCAATTGCCACCTCTAAATTCATACATTTCGCATAAAGTTTGTTTTAAATTTCTATAAGTGATAAGTAAATAAAAAGCTAAAGTCTTTGAAATCTGATCGACTACATATTTAATACCTGATAAATTGTATTCAGTGTCCACGATGAATGCTAAAGGAAATAGCATAAATAAGTCTTCTCATTGTTTCTAAACTTTAATTCTATAGAATATATGATTTGAGTAAAATCAGGAAAAAATTTCTATTTTTTTTTTTTAAAAAAGTCATTGCAATTATGTAAAGACGTTCAAGATAGTCATACAATTTTGACAAAAAAAAAATTAAATTTTAAAAGCTAAAAGCCAATTGGATTCATTCAAAGTAGTTTTATCATCGTTTCTAATATATCTATTATTATAAAATTCAATTATTAAATGTTCAAATCATTATCATGATTTTAATAATAAGTAAGTGGAGTTCTACCTATATCCCATGTCACTAACAAATGTTTTCATATTCGTCATCTCAAATTTGGCACAAAAATTCTCAAACGCCATTTTCTAATATGTGAAATCGTGATATATATTAATGCATCCCTAATTTTTTGAATTTCATTCTTAATATGTTTCAAACCATCTTACACAATCAAATTAAAAATATGACACAAATAACGAATATGAAATAAATAACCATCAAAATCGGGTTGTAGTACCCTACACAACTTATCGATAATTGGTTTATTAAAACTAGCGTTGTCAAATGTAAAAGAAAGAATTTTACTCTCACAATGACATTATCTAATAATGTTCATAATAGCGTTTAATATATTATCAGCGTTGTGAGAGAACTTAACAATTTTAAAAGTAATAACTTTTTTACACACACATTAAAGTTTATCTATATAGTGCGCATCTGCAGCTATATAATCTCTTTTATTAATCTATTCCCATAAATCCAAAGTTAAAGATATAATATCCAATATTTTTGTAAATCGATAATCAATTTTTTCTTTATATTAAGAAAATATTCTATTGTATAGGAATGAAGAGTGTTTCTACTTACTCCAACGTACCTCGGTTGGAGATATTTTTCACGTAGGAGATGAAATATTGGTTGTCCGCTATTGCTAGAGGCTACTCATCACGAGTAACAAATTTGACCATTCTCGTTCGAGCTTTCTCAATACATCCATGTGCAAGTTGTCATAGAAGCAAAAATTGGAGATTGAACTACCAAATTGTAGTTGCATTTGAGAGGCACCAAAAAGCTCATGTTTGACCGCACATGCTTTGTAGTGACGATTGGGGTAGGTGATACCAATTTCCTTTTGCCATGTTAATCGTTGTTGATAGTATTTACATATTGCTTTAAACTCTATGACACTATTGACAAAATGACCCGTTGGAATCAATTTAAAGTGATCCAAACATTTTGTTTTCCCCCTTTCGCTTCCCTCATGTATCAGAAATATCTAATTCATTCCATTCCCCTTCAGGGACATCAACGTCAGCCAAATCAATTGGATTACTACTTTCGTGAGCATTCAAATCTGGAATATTTTTTGGAAATGAGTACTTCATTGAGATAGACAAATTCATTCTGAAATTGACTTTGCGGCATTATAGGTGATTTGCCTCCGATACCGAACTGGCCATCAACAAATGATGGTGGATCCATTTATGAACTATGATGAAATGTATAGAATATGTACTGTAATTTGTATTGTATAGTAACTAGTAAGTAACTAAGTAAGTAAATAAATAAAGATTATGAAAAGAAATCAAGGATTCAAATAAAGTTTATGTATGAGATTGTAATTGTAAATTTCTAGTGTGATAATTGATATTGAATAATTGAAATTGAAGGTAGAAATGAATGTAGTAGATTGTAGAATGTGGAAGAGAGTGAGAATTGTTGTTGGTGTGAAAAAAATTTGGAAATGGATTAGGATATTTGTATAGTAAAAAAAGAAGTGGCCACAATGGCCACTTTTGTAAGTTTAATGACCATTGCAATTTTTTTAAAAGTGACCATTTTGGTCACTGTAGTTGCTAGCCGGCCCTGCATTGGTTTGGTAGGAAAGCTCTTCTTCCAAAGTCCCTTGGAGCATTATTACTCGCAAGTTGCAAAATTTTAGGCCTCTCTGTAAGCTTAGGCTACAAGCTTCTCTCAAAAATCCTAGGAACAATAGGCAAACCAAAATGATCTCTAATAATATATGCTCATCCAAGAAAGCGGTTGCCTTCAGCTTGACATGATTCAGGCCTACGACAGAGGAAGGGCTGTGAGCAACTGATCGAGAGCCTGGCTAAAGTCTTCCCTACGGTCAGATTTTCTCAAATTTGCTCTGCGGTGGTTACCTTAGTTTCGCGGGAACCAGAAAGGACTAACCCACACGTCCCCCTCATCAGTGCTTGCCTAACTAGAGGTCCCCTTCTCTATTGGGTGCCATCCCGTCACTCAGGTGAGCTCGCCTCACGTGTTGCTCGCCCATGGGCGAGTTGAGCGGGTTAGGCTCGTCGACGGGCCAGTCTGAGCGGCCCACGAGCCAAGCTAAGCTGACTAGCCACTCGGATTGTTTGACATCTCTATATATCTCATATGATTCATAACTTTTACCAATTTTTCAGTCACACATTTCATCAACTTTTATCAAATCTACCAAAACTCTGATTTTTAACTAAATCAAACATGGGTAGAGACGATAGCTACGTTATAAGTTTGACCACCCAACGGCATTCTAGGTTTATCTAGTAATTATTGACATTGGTATTATGGTCTTTTAAGACATAAGGTTTACTTACAAAATAGCATGTTAAGATAATCGTTTATTGGTTTTGATTTTTATGAATAGAATTGACGGCTTGGGCATAATTGTCAACCCTCTTTATGATCCATTCTTCGTATTAGAATGTTTATTATGCGAATTGTGTGATCGCTTGATGTTTCCCTAATGCATTTCATGTTCATTTATCTATACCTACACCATTTGTGGTATTATTGCATGCAATGTTCATGTTGGCATGGGTAAGAGATGATGGAATAATGCTTGCTAAGTACGGGTTGATAAAGTTATGTTACGTGATGAGAATCAAGATTTGTGTGGCGCAACTAGCCACCTTTTAGCATCTATGGCGTGATTGTGAGCAGAAAGGGATGGTGGTTCTGGTGGTGGTGGTGATGATGATTAGAAGTGAAAATTGGGGTTTAAAGTTGATAACCCCAAATTTCATGGTGGATTTGAACCGGAGGAATTCTTGGTCACAATGATGGAAGAGGTATTAGACTCCAAAGAGGCTCTAGAGAATTGTAAGGTTTTCTTGGTTGCAAAGCGACTGTGTAGTAAGTAGTAGCTCCAAGCTATTCCCATTCGTCTGGCAAGGAAAAGGTGAGATAATGCGTGGACTGTCTTCTTGCCCTTCATAATCAATTATGAGGGCATGTTGTATTTAATATTCCAAAATCTTCGGCAAGGTGATCGGGAGCGGGATGAGCATTTGTGGACGTAGTTGTAATTTTTAATCGTGTATTAACCGCGATTTTTAGTTTTCACATATTGGGCTAATCGATAGGAATGACAACATGGCGGCTATGTGACGTGTCAGTCATTCTCACCATTATCCTATAAAGTATTTTTATCACCTTTCCCATTCTGTCATTCACATACCCGATTAAAGCATGACGGAGCAGGATCGGAGTGGGGAATGATCATTGTCCCATTTATCGCTCCGTTTATTTTATTTATTTATTTTTTATGTCCTTAATTAGTAAATATTATGACTATTTTTTTTTTTTCAATTTGTTAAGAACAACTCATATTCTCAATAAAAATGATGATAAATCTTTTATTTTTGTTTGATAAAAAATTTAAATTAGAAATTAAGTTTAAATGAGGTGGGTACCATGATTCCCGTACCCACTTCAGGACAATGACCCCCGTCCCGTACTCGTCCTGTTTACTTGGTTAGACAGATAATGAGGTGGAGTCGGATTGAACGAGTTTTTTTTTTTTTTTTGGCCATCCCCTACCAATTGATGCTACCATGTATAATTGGGGTGACCATAGGTTGAGTGAATGATTGAACTGTAGATCCAAATTAATGTCGATCTCGAAGAGTGCTCAGAAATACTTGAAACAAAGGTTAAGATGTATGACCACGTAGTATGTAATCTCTAAATATAGCCCATGTTTGGTTCAAATAAAATTTAAGCCAATTTCAAGATAACAATTAGATTATTGTTGTATACATTAGAAATTTGAGAGAATTGTTTAGATTTAGATTATGAGAATTAAATCTTGTAAAGACAATTTTAGTTTTTTGGTATAATAAATTCTCCCCTCCTTTCACAAAAATCTTGGTTGTTGTGCGATCCATTATTTTTCATATTGATCATATTATTCTCGTCTTTTATTATTTGACCTGAATTCTCAACAAGTGGTATTATAGCGATTCTGGTATATTGGTTGGTTTATAACAGAAACAAATTGTTTATGAATTGAGTAATACTATTTATTTAGATTCATGAGTTTAGGTCCATATTTGACCTCATTCTCTAAAACTTCGTTTTTCTCCAAATTTGTTTTTAATCACATTCTTCCAATAAAATAATTTTACACGTAATTCTAAAACTTTTACATAACTTTTAATCATATATCTCCAAAAAAATCACTATTACAAAACACATTTTTTTACCAAAATTGGGGCTCAAATGACAGTTAGGTGAGTTTTGAATAAATGAGATTAGAGCATTTCCAACACATTAAGTGGATTGCAATCTATGTGTTATCTAAATAGAAAGACTTTCAATATACGTGACATTAATGCCTAATGATAGAGAGTCTAGTTCAAATTTCGTCTTCAATGAATCCCTTCTATTATTCAATTTAATCTCTAATGTATGTTTAATAGACGTGAGAAAAAAGGAATACAAAAAAAATAAAAATAATTGAGAAAAAGAGATAAATATTAAGGCACTGTTTGGTAAAGCTTTTCCTTCCAATTGTAATTGGTTTTTGATCGTTGCAGCTGAAATTGTTGACAAATTATCTCACATACAGGGGCCCACATTCCTTGTGTAACGACCACTTTTTCACTATTAATTCACTTTTAATTAGCTCCAGACGGGCACTATATTATGGTGACTCACCATGTCTAGAAGAGCATCCACACTTGGTCGCGTTTTGATAATATCTACTTTTTTCTTGTCACATCAACCAAATATGGTCCTAAATATGTTGTTTTGAAGAGTAACTTTTGTAGACGGTCTATTTTTAATTTAGGCCACAATTTTTTATAGTGCAATCCATATTATCTTGTATAAGCATCTTAGAGCATTTTTAATGCAATAATGTGATTATTATGCTGTGACAAGCAAAATTAAGGATTCAGAGAAGAGCATCATAATGCAACAATGCGGATTGACGAAATTGTGGGTCTAAAAATAAATAAATAAATATATATATCTCTTTTATATATAAAGTGGCTATCTAACGGAATTTTGTTGTTTTAACGGAAAAACTAACGGAATTTCTTGATTTAACGGAAAAACTAACGGAATTTTTTTAATTTAAAAATATTTTAACTCCATAATTGGGCTTCAAAATTTACAATTCTAAAGCCCATGTAGAAATATTGGATGTCATGCTCATTTTATAGATCCACTTCTCTCCAAAGATTTCATAAACTTTCAATGTGGGATTGTGCATTTTATATATACTCTTAACTCCAATAGTTTTATAAATTTCCAATGTGGGATAGTGACAAAAAAAAATGTTAAAATGCTCATCAAAATCATTTTAAAATGTATGTCTAATTGACTAATTTGATTTTGAATTACAACTAATTAAATTGTAATATTCACTTTCATTCTTTCATTTATTTAATTTTCAAATTTAATTTAAATTGCACTTGATTATTAATATAATAATGTTAGATATTATTTTCTATAAGTTTAGAATATTTTAATTTAACAAAGTAAACTATTTTAACATATTTATTTTTAATTTTTAGTGTTGGGACTAATTGTAGGATATATAATGAATCTAATTAGTAAAGATAGATTTACTTTAAATTATTTTTATGTATTTATTGCATTCGGTTCGACCCCAGTTGAATTCCCACAAATTCACGTCGAAATCATTCTCGATTGTGAATCAAAATCCTTCATCTCCATTTTTAGATATCGGAATTATCAAATCCGCAAACTTTTCGTATAAATCCTATGATTAATGCTCATGTTTAGTTCCTTAATTAATAAAAAAAATTAAAATTCTCCTAACACTATTTAGCAATATTATAGTATTATATTAAATGTTTAGTAAGTATTATTTTTAAATATTAGATGATTTTATGATATAGTAAAAAATCTATTTTTTTTATAATATAGAAAAAAATTATTTTTTAAAATAAAAATATATTTAATGTCTTAAAAATAATTAAAATAATATTAAAAATACGAAACGTATTATGACGCTTATTCTTCGTATTGACATGCCTAAACTTGTGATTCTTGATTCTCAATATCGACGTCTCGCAATGCATTACGCCTTTCAAAACATTATTAATAAATGAATGGAAAATGCAAAAAACTTTGTACTACTACATTTTAGTCACTAAGAAAAAATGAAACTAAAAAAACAAAATGGATGTGAATATTATTAATTTAAAAATGCTAATAGTTTATTTGGTAAGGTACATTGAACTCAATGAAGAAAAAATATTTATTTATTTAGTTTTGTATTATAATATTATCTATTATTTTATTATGTATAAAAAGTTCATGATTAAATACAAAATTTAATATAATAAAATAGTACGAAACACAAACTTAAACATTTTAATTTAGAATTTAACACTATTCAAATTAAAATTAATATATCACAATGTGTAATTATTTATTAATTACATAAACATTACATCATTAATTATTTAATGAACCAAAAAAATTATATATAACTAAGCAAACGTGCATTGCACGTTGCTTAAACCTAGTATATATATATATATATATGGGTCATTTTTGTCATGTACTTGAATTTTTATTGTTATATGTTATTTTTTTCTTCCCTTTTTTAGTCCCGATTTGGTATCGATTAAAATTCAAATTTTAATCTAACTTAAAGTCAACAATTAATTTTAACAATATATTTCATCAACTTTTATAAAAAAATTAATTTTAATTTTCACCAAATAAGGGCTTAATTTGAGCAGTTGAATCAGAAAAAAATAAGATAAGAAATTGTTAAAACGCTAGAGGAAGGGGTTGAACCTTCGACCTTGTGGTTAACAGCCACACGCTCTAACCAACTGAGCTACTCCAGCTTGTCCGCAAAGTTTTCTTTATAATATAAAAATTTAAAATATATCCCTTAGATTGCTAACCTGAAAGATCTTCCAAGAAATCTAAACAAAAAGAAAGTATGATAACGTGTTCGATCTTCTCTTCCTTCGCGATTTCCGAGACTGGAATTATTGTGTGCTATAGATGAGTTTATCAGAACAAGTGTTAACACCATCGCAATTTCAATTCAAATATAAAATAATTTGGGTAATTGGTGCGAAACGTCCCTACCTATGACGTGTTTTGTGGAAAATGTCCATACGTTTGATTTTTTGGTGCAGAACGTCCCTACCTTTGCATTTTTTTGCTCAAAACGTCATTGGTGGAGACGGGTGTTTAGGTGCAATTATGATAAAGTGAGTCATTTTCTTGCAATTATTTTGGACTGATTTGCATTTAAAAAAAGTCGAGGAGCATATTACAATTTATTCTTTATTTTTCTTTTTTATTTATTTATATAGGAGAGTATAATTGTCATTTTATGTTAAAAATGGATGAAAATGACATTTTGCGCCAGAAAATGTAAAGGTAGGGACGTTCTGCACCAAAAAATCAAACGTAGGGACGTTTTTCACAAAACCCGTCATAAGTAGGAACGTTTTGCGCCAATTACCCAAAATAGTTTCTAATCATGTGTGCGCTTCCAATAAATGTTTAATTGTAGTTGATGTTGGATATCAACCAAATGTTAATTGTTCACGATGAGATGATCTACCCAAAGTCAAATAGATATCGTGTGTGACACGTTGTAGGACAAAAATGATAAGGGAAAAAGAAAAAAGTAGCACAAAAATATTAAAAGACTTTAAATGTAGGGGGGCTAATTTCACAAATGGTCACTGAAGTTACCTGAAAATTTCAAAACGGTCACTGAAGTTTCAAAGTTTCAGAAACGATCACTGAAGTTTGAAATTTCTTTCAAAACGGTCACTGAATTTTCAGATTTTTTGGCCAAGTTTGAGGCAATTTTTCGGCAACTTCCGACCACCAAAATCGTCGATTTCGAATACCGTTGGAAAGCCCACGATGTCCTCTTCAATTACTACCAAAAATCTCCCAAAACTCCAATTGATTCGGCCGGAATAAACCCACGAAGTCGGCAACCGAAAATTGTGAAAATCTGCCAAGATTTTCAGATTTTTTGGGCAAGTTTGAGGCAATTTTTCGGCAACTTCCGACCATTAAAACTGTCGATTTCGGATACCTTTGGAAAGCCCATGATGTCCTCTTCAATTACCACCAAAAATCTCCTCAAAACTCCAAGTGATTCGACCGGAATAAACCCACGAAATCAACTACCCAAACTGGGCAAAAAAATCCGAAAATCTGCCCAGTTTGGGTAGCTGACTTCGTGGGTTTATTCCGACCGAATCACTTTGAGTTTTGCGGAGATTTTTGGTGGTGATTGAAGAGGACATCGTGGGCTTTCCAACGGTATCCGAAATCGACAGTTTTGGTGGTTGGAAATTGCCGAAAAATTGCCTCAAACTTGCCCGAAAAATTGGACAAATTTTCACAATTTTCGGTTGCCAACTTCGTGAGTTTATTCCGGCCGAATCACTTGGAGTTTTGGGGAGATTTTTGATGGTAATTGAAGAGGACATCGTGGGCTTTCCAATGGTATCCGAAATCGACGGTTTTGGCGGTCGGAAGTTGCCTAAAAATTGCCTAAAACTTGGCAAAAAAATCTGAAAATTCAGTGACCGTTTTGAAAGAAATTTCAAACTTCAGTGACCGTTTCTGAAACTTTGAAACTTCAGTGACCATTTTGAAATTTTCAGGTAACGTCAGTGACCATTTGTGAAATTAACCCAATGTAGGGCTATTTTTGATTATTTTCCAAGCAACTTCGTCCATTGACCTAAATACTATTTAATATAGTTGTTTTCATATTTTGTCCGAGTAACATGAATTGTTAACACCTATTGCTTCAACTCTACCCTTCTAAATAAAATATAGAACAAAAAAAAAAAAAAACAAAAATTGTTAGGGTGGCAACTTCAAAAATAAATAAAAATAAAAATAATCACTTAAATTTTTTTATTCATATCAAATATTGACGGCTCATCAGACTCTCAGAGCGTTTTATTTTATTAAAATATAAAATAGAGACAAATTTCTACCTGTAGTTGACATTAAGACAATTAGCCAATTGTTGTGACAAAAAAATTGATTTACCATGAATTGTCAGTTTAATTATTCTAAATGCACTTTTCCTTGTGTACATTTTTATGGACATTCTATTGTATTTCAAAAAGTGCGGGACGAAAAAGCGTGTATTTTTTTTAAAATTGTTCAATCATGTATTGTTATATGACACAATGTCAAAAATAATGTATACAATAATGTACACGTAGCATGATTGTGGCCAATTTAATACCTAGAAAAAGTTAATAACAATTGATGTGTGATATGATCTGTAAATGAAATATTATAATTTATCGAGCTCGTTTAACGTCTGTTCTGAACCAAAATGTAGTAGAAAATTCACCAATTGTCATACATATCATCCCGATTTTACCCATACTTAGGCATGATAAGACCGTTACGTTTGACTTTTCCCGTCAATTAAAAAAGAGTTGAATATTACGTGATATGATAGAGTATCTGTATATAATTAAAATTACATATAAGAACTTGATTTACTCTTTTTAATAAATGTAAACATTTTAAGATGGACCCCAAATCTCGATATGAGACGTATTTCTCTAGAGGTTGCTTTTGCACACACCAAGCAACACCAATATAATTTCAAGACCTTTGTTAGAAGCGTGCTAGTCACGTAGTGTAATATAAAACCCTTCGAGATGGTGCAATTTCCATAATGGATTCTAAAAAATTCGTTAGTTAGCATGACATTTGTTAGGATCAAACAAATTTACTAAACGGTCTGAATCATACCGATGAAATATCATTTGTCACGTCTATCTCTAAAGGAAAAGAAAAATCTCATTTCTTAACACATTAATTTGACCATCACAATTGAATCAACCGTCACATCTCCATGACTTCATTAGGAGACGATTTAAGCAAAAGTAGTTGAGCTTTTATTTTTGTTTGTACTTATTTGGAGTTTGGAGTAAACCCCCCATCCCACCTTTCACGACCGCCTTCCAGTAGAGGAATTCATTCTTCTCGTTCTCGTTACGGTAGCGTAAGAGCATTCATCAGTTAGCAGTTCAGCAGCAACAACAGCACCCCACCCCACCCCACCCCCCAAGGACAACTATTTAACAAGATGACCTTAGACCTATTTTTGTAAAAACCCAGTGTGGTCCTAATCTATGCATGTTAATATCATGCCACATGAAGAGGGAGGCAAAATTGAATAATGTCTCAAAGTAGTTGCAATTAATTCATGGGTCTACTCGAGAATCATAAGTTTGGATCAATTCTATAGTTAATTGATATATATATATATAGAAATTACGAGTTATTTTGAACGTCTTTTCATGGTAAAAAATCAACCTTCAAGATTTGGCATCCCCAACTTTCTCGACCTTTGCTTGATTTAACGCAAATTTTTTTATGACATTACAATGAAAGATAACAAAAATTCAAAGAATTTCGACAAATTTTCTAGATAATACTTTATCAATTTCATTTCCTTTCGAATAAGCCCCTGTTTGGTATGTATTATAATTATAATTTTTATTCTTTTACTCATTTTCAATCACACATTTTTCAATAAAATAATATTTTTCATCACATCAATAACTTTTCCTTCTTTTTCAACCACACATTTTCCACCAATCTACTATTTCAGGATACATTCTTCCAAAATAATGTGGCTCAAACACACCATAGCCTTCGATTATATATAAATCTATGAATGGTTATAAATTCAGTCAAAATCAAACATTGATTTCAACCGTATAATTATAACTACTACTAATCATTATTTATACATTGAACCCACTATTATTCTTCATTTTCCTTTTAACAAATAGTGTCAAGAATAGATTTTGATTTAATATAATATTTATTTAATATTTCAATATTTGTTAATTAAACGAACCAAATCAAAATTCCAGCACAATGGATGGAGAGTATGGACAAAATGGCCGCCGAGGTTAGAGGCATAAAGGACTTTTGTGTGGGCCCAGTCAGAAACATCCAATCATCCTCGTTGCTTGATGAATGTGCCACATAAGCAACAGTGGGTCCCACAGGAATTCCCTCTCCGTTCCCCCTGCTCTTTCACAGTCATTTATTATTCATCATAAAAGCAAACAAACGGTAAAAAGTTGGAGTAAATTTGCAACGTCAGAAACTGTTACATTGCATCAGTTTTATGTCGTCACAGTCAAACCCTTTTGTCAAAAATTTAAAAGATATTTATTATCTGAAAATATTTATATATGTAAAATAAATAATTTGTTTAATATTTTATTTTAAAAAAAAAAAAGAAATAATTACTCGACTTTCATTTTCAGATATCTTGGTAATGAAAGTAAAAAATAATTAATAAATCAAATTAACAAAATAAAATCTTACGTACCAAGAAACAATCCAATGGGAATTAAACTAAATCAACTAATTGGATTGAAAAACTAGAAATCATAATAAAACGGTTTAATCTAATCATATGTAAGAAAATCAAAATTGTAAACTATTTAAAAACTCACGTAACCGACTCGATCACATGAAAATTGGGGTGAATCGAGAGTTGCATTGTCAATTCATTTTTTTTAAAAAGAAGTATCTAAACTTATCTGACGTAACCAACGATTTCACGTAAAAATCGAGATGAATCAAAAGCCGCATTATCAATTCACTTTTCAGAAATCATCTAAATTTCTATCACGTAATCGTAAGATCATTTTGACCAGTAACTATATACTTTTATCGACCAATTTTCAATATATGAAAAATAAATATGATTTTCTTATATATTTTTTTTGACGTAAGAATGATTTTTTTCCTCTTTCACCAATTATTTTCAAATATTATTTTGTTATTTTTTTTTTCTATAAAAGCAGATGAATATGTGAAAAATAATGAATATGTATGAAACGTTGTAGAAAATCAAGAAAAGAGAGAGGCAGCGTAAATCACTGGCGTTTGTTTTTGTTTATGTGCTCTGTTGTAAATAAAAATCTCCGTCACACTCTCGTTCTCCCTTTCTCTCTCCTCCATTGCCGATCTCTGCAACTTGCCTCAGCTGGGTTTTCATCAATATCCATTCTTCTGCCATCTGGGCCTCTTGAAGAATTCCCATTTTTTTGAATTTCTTGATCCACCCACCTGATCTGTAGGTAAATAAGTCATATAAACTCTCTCTCTCTCTCTCTATATATATATATATATATTGAATGTTTGGAGCTTCATTTGAGGCTTTGAGGTGGTAATTGAAACGTGGTATCATTTTTGTTTTAATTGTTATTGATGATCTATCTAGAGACTAGACTGTAATGTTTAGTTTCTTAATGTCATTGTATACATCCAGATTGAAGACTGTAAGATTAGCTTCTTGAGTAATGGTATATATCAAGATTCAAGACTGTGATTTATTTGTTTGGAGGTCATGAATTGCTGAATTCCGATAAATTTATTATTTTTTCCCCTTTTTATTTACTCTTTTGAAGCTAATTTTTTTGGATAAATTTGACTATGCAACTTTTGAAAATTTCAGCCACAGTTAAACCTTCAAAATTTGAAGTGGGGAGTATTGACATGAAATTTTTTGTTCTTTTATAATTGGCTGTAATTGATCTGTCTTTACACAAATATTTTGAATTAATAGTTAGATTTGCATTTGTGTATTAAAGAATAGTGGATGACAATATGACAGTCATTTTGTGAAAGTTTGTGCAATGTACTTGTATATTCTTTGTTGTTTATGATGGAAAAGGTTCAACATTTTTGTCTTTTGTTTTCAATTGATTTCCAGTTGGTGTTTTTGCTGCAATTTCTTAAAACCAGTCTTTTAAGTTTGGGCAAATTTTTATTTCAGCACGCCAAAATAGTCTCGCAAGCAAATCTTCACAAGAACAGATAATGCAGGTGTCAGAGGTTTCTTTTTATAGTTCTATGAGGTAGTAAAATACCGTGAAAAATGACGAGGGGTAGGATAAGGGGGAAGATTCGAAGAAGTGGTCTGTATACATTTTCTTGCTATAGACCACACCCTTCTGAGGAAGAAGGGCCACATGACATCCAAGGACCAGGATACTCGCGAATGGTATATTGCAACCAGCCTCATTTACACGAGCAAAATCTCCTTAAATACCGCACTAATTATATCTCTACCACAAAGTACAACATCATTACATTTCTACCTAAGGCCATATTTGAACAATTCAGGCGTGTTGCCAACTTGTACTTTCTTCTAGCTGCAATCCTTTCATTAACTGATGTATCTCCATTCTCACCTGTAAGTATGATTGCTCCTTTAGCATTCGTGGTTGGGTTGAGTATGGCTAAAGAAGCTTTGGAAGATTGGCGACGTTTCATACAGGATATGAAAGTTAATTTGAGAAAAGCTAGCGTACATAAAGGAGACGGTGTATTTGGTAACAGACCATGGATGAAGATTCGTGTTGGAGATGTTGTGAAAGTAGAAAAGGATCGATTTTTTCCTGCCGATTTACTTCTTTTATCATCTAGTTATGAAGATGGAATTTGTTATGTAGAGACTATGAACTTAGATGGAGAGACAAATTTGAAGGTAAAGAGAGCCCTCGAGGTGACTTTACCGCTGGATGATGATGCAACTTTTAAGGATTTCAATGCAACCATAAGATGCGAGGATCCAAACCCTAATCTTTACTCTTTCGTTGGTAATCTCGAATATGATCACATGGTCTATCCTCTTGATCCTAGTCAGATTCTTCTCAGAGATTCAAAGCTTAGGAACACAGCCTATGTTTATGGAATTGTGATATTCACTGGTCATGATAGCAAAGTTATGCAAAATTCTACGAAATCTCCTTCAAAAAGAAGCAGGATCGAGATGCAAATGGACAAGATAATTTACATCCTTTTCAGCCTCCTTGTTTTCATCTCGTTCATCAGCTCTATTGGTTTTATTGTGAAGACGAAAAATGACATGCCAAACTGGTGGTATTTAAGCCCCCCAGATGAACACAATCTTTTTAATCCCAAAAAACCAGAGGTTTCAGGCTTTTATCATCTAATCACTGCTCTTATGTTATACGGCTATTTGATACCAATATCCCTCTATGTTTCAATCGAGGTTGTAAAAGTCCTCCAAGCGTTGTTCATGAATCGGGACATTCATATGTATGACGAAGAGACGGGAACTCCTGCAGAAGCACGAACGTCAAATTTAAATGAGGAATTAGGACAGGTTGATACAATCCTATCTGACAAAACTGGCACTTTGACATGCAACCAAATGGACTTCCTCAAATGCTCCATTGCGGGTTCTGCATATGGAACACGTGCTAGTGACATAGAGCTTGCTGCTGCAAAGCAGATGGCTATAGACCTGGAGGGGCAGAGCAAGAGTAGTACATCTCTTTCGCAGCAGAAAAGTGGAATTGCATTTGGGCAATCAGAAATTGAATTGGAGACCGTCATTACTTCAACAGATAAACTTGAACGAAAACCTGCAATAAAGGGGTTTAGCTTTGAGGATAGCCGGCTCATGAATGGAAATTGGCTCAAAGAACCCAACGCAGATGTCATCTTATTATTTTTCAGGATACTGTCGATCTGTCACACTGCAATTCCCGAGATAAATGAAGAAACTGGCGATCTTACTTACGAAGCAGAATCACCAGATGAAGGTTCATTTCTTGTTGCAGCTAAAGAATTTGGTTTTGAGTTCTGTAAAAGAACTCAGTCGAAGATAGCCGTTCGAGAGAGATATCCTTCTTATCAACAGCCAAGTGAAAGGCAAGACCACGAAATAAATAATTTTTAGTGTATTTGGGAAAGTATTTTCCCTTGGATCAGTCGTCATTACATCTAATATATCGCTATGAATTCAGGGAGTACAAAGTTCTCAATTTGTTGGATTTTACAAGCAAAAGGAAGCGAATGTCAGTTATTGTACGGGACGAGACCGGCCAGATTCTTCTCCTGTGCAAAGGAGCTGACAGGTTAGTCATTCAACATCTTGTTTGCTACTTCGAGTTCTCTCCAAGCAACTCCCAACCCAATAAAAACTTTGAAAGATAAGCAATGAAAGTGCACTAAAGGACAATGTGGCCATTAACTGTTGCACTATTATCAGCATTTTGTTCATATGGTTCATATGTTGTCAATTGAACCACTTGACCTAAAAGTTTAAACTTTTAGATAGGACTGCATATGCATAATGTGCAAAATTTATTTAAATGGGTGGCGGTAATACTTGAAATCAGGATCTTTGTTTGCTCTTGAGAACATGTTGAACCACTTAATCTAAAAGATTAAGCTATTGGATAATGCCACATGTATATCGTATAAATATTGTCGTCAACACTCACTAATGTGCATTTAAAGAATTAGTTTGAAAGTTAGTTTTAGTTATCAGGCAATCAGCAGGTGAGCTTTGTGATTTTTTCTTGTTTCATTTAGTATGATCTTTTCCTTTTAGGACTGTATTTGGGCTATATTATATGCTCTGGAATCTGATGCTATTTCTCTTCTTTACAGCATAATATTTGATAGGCTATCAAAGAATGGAAGAGCGTATGAGGAAGCTACCACCAAGCATTTAAATGAATATGGGGAGGCTGGATTGCGAACCCTTGCACTTGCTTACAAGAAGCTTGAAGAGGCCGAATATTCTGCTTGGAATGAGGAGTTTTCCAAGGCAAAAACCTCAATTGGGGATGATAGGGATGCAATGCTGGAGCGGGTTTCTGATATGATGGAAAGAGACTTGATACTTGTTGGTGCGACTGCAGTGGAGGACAAATTACAGAAAGGGGTATGTTATATGGTCTATCATTGCTGTGAAACTATCGATGCACACAAACAGTCCCTCTTTGTAAATGAACATTTTTCTTTGTTTACTACTCCGTAGGTGCCTCAGTGCATAGACAAACTGGCACAAGCTGGTCTCAAGATCTGGGTTCTGACAGGTGATAAGATGGAAACTGCAATAAATATAGGGTCTGTCTCATGCCAGCGGAATCTGGCTCTAACTATTTATGGTGATCATAGTGTCTGGACAATCAAAGCCTTCCGGTTGCTAAAATGAAATCTTGTCACCATTATGCAGATTTTCGTGTAGTTTGCTTCGACAAGGCATGAAGCAAATCTGTATAGCAGCAACCAATGAAGCCACATTAGGCCAAGATCCCGAAAAGGTAGTTGTTTATAGAAATAGCAACAAAAGATTTGAGCATGTTTATTATAATTTATTGTAGCCTTCTTTGTTGTTTGTTACTTCTCAGTCCGTAAAAGAAAATATCTTGATGCAAATCACCAATGGGTCTCAAATGATCAAGCTTGAAAAGGATCCCCATGCTGCATTTGCATTAATCATTGATGGGAAAACTCTAACTTACGCATTGGAGGATGATATGAAGCATCAATTTTTGAATTTAGCAGTTGATTGTGCTTCTGTCATATGCTGTCGTGTTTCACCAAAGCAGAAAGCTCTGGTCAGGCATCTTTTGTCTTATCTACTTATTGAATTTCATGCTGCGTCCTGTGCAATTCATTTCTTAAAGTTTCTGAGATAACTCTGCCAAGCATGTTGGGCTAAGCTTAAAAAAAAAGTAAAGGTTACTCTGTTGCTAACATGTTCAAGTAATTAAATTTTTTCTTACTTTAAAGTAAAATTCATTACATTTTGGTAAGCAATTCTTACTTTATTGTTAAAATAAATAAATTATTCCAACTTTGACCAGTAAAAACTTATTTACTTGTTAATGAAGTGTTCAAGCTTAGCCTTCTTATGAAAAGTGTTTAAGCTTAGGTAACATGCTGATAGTTACTACTGCTCTATCTCTCATTTCTGCTGATGATACTTGGCAACCAGGTAACAAGATTAGTAAAAGAAGGAACTGGGAAAACCACATTAGCAATTGGTGATGGTGCTAATGATGTTGGTATGATTCAAGAAGCAGACATTGGTGTGGGTATTAGTGGATGTGAAGGAATGCAGGTTTGTAACATTATCTTATCGGCTCAAATTATGTATGCAACAATGAAATCACAGTAACTGTTTTTAGACGCGTTAAGCATTTGTTTCTTTTGAACGTGTTTGTGCAACTAGGATTTTGCAGTAGATCTTCGAAGAAATAACACATTGGTATTGCAGAAAAGATCTTCCGTAAAAATATCATCAAAACATTAAAAATATACTTCCAGTAAACATACTTTGCTTGTATTTCATTGTGATTCAATTCCTTGAGAGCGTGAAATGCATATAGTTGTATCCCGAGCAGTCGAGCACTATTCCAACTTTCCAATCTGCTCAAATAAATTTTGGGCTCTTGGACAAAAGATCAAGTCCTTGTTTGGGCTCCATTTTAATGTGTTTTTTTGGGGGAAATGTATTTTGGAATAATGATTTTTTGAAAAATGTATGGTTAAAAAAGGACAAGTTTTGGGTTTACATGTAACATTATTTTATTGGAGAATGTGTGGTTAAAAAAAGGAGAGAAAAATGCATTTTGAACAAAATGGAGCCCAAACAGGGGCCAATTTTGTTTGTATCCTCATGAATCATTAGTTTTGTTGCTATATTGAGTATTGGTTTTATCTTAATTATATTACCAGATTTTTCATGCTGACCATTGAGCAATGCATTCTTCATTGTTTACCTTTTCTAGTGTAGTTATCTGCTGCTGCCATTGAATAGTAGTAGAAAAAGAACAAAGATATTTGAGAGCGATGATCATATTCCTTGCTCCACTTATCTCAAAATTAACCAATATTTTTGCAGTAGTATTTGATGGGATGCAAACATTGATATGATACATATACTGTATGAGCATTTAAGTCTGGAAGCCGCAATTCAGTAGCTCCACTTTACAAGAAGGATTGTGCTTTCTCCCAAATGTATCTGGCATCAGATTCTATAGCCATTTGTAATTCTCAAAATAGTCATATACTTAAAGAATCACTTATCAAACTACAGAAACGATTAAGTACTTCAAGAATCAGAGACGTTGACTTTCGCATTCTGTCAACTTGCAGAAAGTGATTGTTTGATATGAGTATTTTCTTTTTTAAACAAAAGAAATATGGATATGCTTATTTGAGTTTTTTTCATAGTCTCTTGTGAAGTTCTAGCAAATTTGGCATCAATTACCTTAGTGTGGCATCAATAACTAAAGTGATAAAGGTAAAATCTTAATGGTGACCAGCTGAAAGAGATGGAAGAATAGAGTATCAGTATATATGATCAAATTCTAGTTGACTTTTGTGGCCTAGCTGAAATGGTTGATTTACCATTTGACAAAAGTCGTCTTTCACTTCAACAGGGTTATGAAATTATTTGTTGAACTATAACTTTTCATGGGCTTCATCCAGCTTTGGGATTTGGTTCAAATACACTTTTGCAAGAATTTCTGTATATTGGCGTGTGATATCATTAAAAAGATCAGGGAAGAATGTAAAGATGTCGAAAGCATACTCTGGATTACATTATAAATGTTTAATGCTAAATTGGCTGGCTGAAAAATAATTTATCTTTTCAAAGAGTGATTTTAGTTTTATTTTATTGTTGATCAATTTATTTTGCTTTTGTTTGGTTTCTTATAATTTGTGTAATTTACATTTTGTTCATGTCATGGGGGCTTTTCATGAGCATGTATTACTTTTAGATCAATATAAGCTTACATAATTTTGGCTTTTCTGTAGGCTGTAATGGCCAGCGACTTCGCTATTGCACAGTTTCGGTTTCTGGAGAGGCTTCTAGTTGTACATGGACATTGGTGCTACAAAAGAATTGCTCAGATGGTAATCATCCTAGCTGAACTCATTATATTCTCATTGATGTTGTCGAAATATACTTTAGTAATACAGATTTTCATCTCTTTGCATGTACCAAACATGTTCATTATTACATGGGTGTCATTTTCCTTCATGCTACCCTCCATCTTTATTTTATTTTCACTTTTATCTACAACTCTCTGCATTCAGATCTGCTATTTCTTCTACAAAAATATTGCATTTGGCCTCACAATCTTCTACTTCGAGGCTTTTGCCGCCTTTTCTGGGCAGTCGGTATATGTTGACTGGTACATGCTGCTGTTCAACGTCGTTCTTACGTCATTGCCCGTGATTTCGCTTGGAGTATTTGAACAGGACGTGGATTCTGAAGTGTGTTTGCAGGTTATTTTTCTTTCAATCCTTTCTAGATTTCATTTCCTTGAATTTCCTTCAAACCACCACAGCTTCAGCATGTGGGAATGCTTGGGATAAATGCCTAGGTCAATGAACTTTTAGTGAAAATTCAATGTTGGCGATCAACTTAAACTTCGTGGCAATTGTGAGTTGGGACACTGAACTTACAAGTTTGTTACAGTGCGGTCATTCTGTCCATGTCAAACTAACAGAAAACCTGACGTTGCAGTCTAATTGGCTAATAGATTGACAGTCAAGTCACCATTTCCTTTTATTGGATTGGCTGAGATAGACAAAGTGACCAAATTTTAGTAAACTTTAAGTTCAGCGACATACTTGAAACAAAATGAAATTTCGCTATGACTGTGTTGAGTACCAGTTTATTTAGTCCGAGAATGCTTTATACTGATGCAAACTTATGCACAATGCAGTTTCCTGCCTTATATCAGCAAGGACCAAAAAATTTGTTCTTCGACTGGTACAGAATAATTGGGTGGATGGGAAATGGTCTATACACGTCCCTCATTATCTTCTTCCTCAACATTATCATCTTTTACGACCAAGCTTTCCGTTCTGGAGGCCAGACGGCTGATATGACTGCTGTCGGTACTGCTATGTTCACTTGCGTTATTTGGGCTGTTAATTGCCAGATTGCACTTACGATGAGTCACTTCACGTGGATACAGCACTTGTTCGTTTGGGGTAGTGTCACGACATGGTATGTGTTTCTTGTATTCTATGGAGAATTATCATCAGCCCTCGATGAAAATGCCTTCAAAATCCTCACAGAAGTTCTAGCTCCAGCCCCAATTTACTGGATCACTACCCTCTTAGTAACCGTTGTCTGTAATCTCCCATACCTGGCACACATTTCTTTCCAAAGATCTTTCAATCCAATGGATCATCACGTCATTCAAGAAATCAAGTACTACAAGAAAGACATCGAGGATCGACATATGTGGAAACGAGAGCGGTCAAAGGCAAGACAGGAAACTAAGATCGGATTCACAGCCCGAGTTGATGCGAAAATCAGGTTTTTAAAAGGGAGACTGCAGAAGAAGTATTCATTAATGAGTGCACCTTCTGTAATACCACAGCAGACATAATTATCGTGCATTTAAGATTTTTTTTTCTAGGTTTTTTGGCTGTTTGCAAATTTCCTTTTGATTTTCCTGGTTGAACCTTGTTGGTTCATTCTTAGTGTATTTTTTGTCCAGTATAGTGAGGACTGAGGTATTCCCAACACCAAAGCACTTTGGCTGTTGCATGTATGATATTTTGCATTGTCTTGTGAATATATAAAGATATATATTTGCCTTTATTCCTCTTCCTTGTCTAAGCCTTGTTATGTTAATTGATCGTATTTCATTCATTTCGTCGGGATGCTCACAAGTCGAACATATTACAATTTTCTTGGATTATTTCTTGGTTGCGACAAAAACTTGCATAGAATGGATAAGATCGAATCAAACATAAAATTTCCCACTTATATGATTGTCGTTGAGATGAACAATTAATAACTTTTTGAGAAAGTATGACTTTACCCTGATGACTTTATTTGGACTATAAAACTCAATGTTATGAATTTAAATACAAATAAAATTTAACAACGATATAAAATTCTTGACAATATGATCTCAGAGCTATCGCTGCATTAATACTACGAACAATGCTATGGGTACAAGAAATTACCCACAGAAACTGAAGAGAATACACACAACAAGTAGACCTCCATCCTTTTGACAATATTTATTTCGAGTGGGACCCGCGGTGCCAGCCTCTCATGTGAGTGGAATTCAAAGGTTACTAGATAGACTGCAAGTATCATCAGACAAATTAAATTTATTAGAATTTACACACGTTGATAGACTGCAATAATAAGACAAACTAAAATGAAAATGCTGACAAATAGGGAAATATGCCATTCGACTATGCATGTTATGTTAGTTCGTTGGAACAGCAGCAGTGATCAACAGAGGAAAAAAAGTTACTTATTTTCTAACATTTATGAATAATTATTAACTGTATTATTACAACCTAGGTGTAAACGAAAAGTCTGTGGGTGGGTGCCGATAAAATCAATGCCCTGAGCCAAGAAGAGGAGATACCTATGTTTCATTTGTTACAATGATAATTCACTTTGCCACGTCCCTTTCTTTCCTGCTTTAAATCTGCAATTTCAGCTTAATTGATAGTTACTTATAAGTTGCTTTTTAAAGGGTATTTTTTTATCACGGGATTGGATGGAGCCCCGGGTAGGAAATAAGTTTCAGCTTGGCCGGAAAATTGGAAGTGGTTCATTTGGAGAGATTTATAAAGGTCTATTGATTTTTATTTTTATTTTCTCCTTGAATTTTATCGTTTTTGTTTCTTGTTCTTTTTTGGGCAATTTGTTTATTTATTTTGCAGGTACTAATATTCAGACAAATGAAGAGGTGGCAATTAAGCTTGTGAGTAATTAGAGAACCTCTCCGTACATTTTTTTTAGCTACTGATTCATGGGATATTTAGAGCATGTTTGGCTAAGCTTAAAAAGTTTACTTATTTGGATAGCAAGGTAACTAGAGTTGTTTTTTTATAAAAAAGTAAGTTATCCAAATAGTGTAGGGGTACTTGTTTTTCAGGCGTCGCCAGACAATCTGACATGCTCTTAGTCGATCGTTAAGGTCCTCTCGAGTCTAGTTTTCTGATTTATGGGATATTTAGAGCATGTTTGGCTAAGCGTAAAAAGTTTACTTATACTTATATGGATAGCAAGGTAACTAAAGTAATTTTCAAAAAAAGTAAGTTATCTAAACAATGTAGGGGTACTTATATTTCAGGCATTGCCAGACAATTAAACATGCTCTGATGCTCTTAGTCGATCGTTAAGGTCCTTTCGAGTCTCGTTATTATATGTTGGAATGTCAAGTCAAAATTTCATTCTTGGAAACTTGTGAAGTTCTTTGTTAGACATGACATGCTAATTAAATATCCTGTTTTCTCATGGTTTAGTAATTATGATTTATATTGGCACAGTGCCGTTGGACCTAAAGATTGGTTTGCTTGGAATTAATCTTGTTTGTTTAAATTGAATGATGCCTCAAAGGAACATTTGGACCATGAGAAATTCTAGGATCTTTCCTAATTATTGTCTTAATCCTCAATGATCTAGGCTGAGGATGTGTTTTTGTTGTCTTTTGGGCTATGGAAACTGGTATTTTTATCGTATGGCGCATAGAGAATAATGAAGGAAATCTGATATCTTTGAAGCTTTTGAAGTTCTTTTCTTTATATGCTCTGATCTGATGTTTATTTTTCTCTCCCGCTTGTCGACCCGTGAATTCTTCAGAGTGGGTCGGAAGGCTGGGCATATGGAGACCTTTTGAAGAAGTGCACCTATGTGCCACAGCCACCTTCTCTACAGTGTCATTGTAGAGAATTCCTTCCCTCATTTCCTCCATTGATACAAAATTTCTCTTGCCTTTTTTGCTCAAAATGCTGCTCCTTGTGATTTTATCTTCAAGTCTGTGTCTGTACATAATACTTTCTCGATGGTTCATCACACAGTGCTGTATTTTTTGCTCTTGTTAGCTAACGTTTATTAGTTACTAGAAATAAATTGTCAGTTGCTTAATATCACTAATAGCTTCTGCTTTTCTGTATATGCAGGAAAATATCAAGACAAAGCATCCTCAGTTGCATTACGAGTCAAGGTCGTACAAAACACTACAAGGAGGAAGTAATGATCCTTTTCACTATTTCAGTTGCCAGTCATTATTTTTCTTTTTGCATCTTTATTGACTATAGTCATTTCTTCCATATCGGTAGCTGGAATTCCTGACCTTAAATGGTTCGGTGTCGAAGGAGATTATAATGTCCTTGTTATGGATTTACTGGGACCTAGTCTTGAAGACTTGTTTAACTCCTGTAATCGAAAGCTATCTCTAAAGACTGTTCTCATGCTGGCGGATCAGATGGTAAAATATCTGTTTGGTTGTGTTCTATTAAGAATTTGAGACATTTTCATGCTTCAATTCTCCAGGGAATTCTTGTTCTTTTCAGATTAACCGGATTGAGTTTATTCATTCCAAGTCTTTCCTTCATCGGGATATTAAGCCCGATAACTTCCTAATGGGCTTGGGAAGGCATGCAAATCAGGTTTCCTTTTTTGAAACTTTCCTCCCTTCATTTTAACTGTTTGCTTTTATTATCTCTTGATCCATACAGCTATCAAGTTATGTAGGTATATATTATTGATCTTGGACTTGCCAAGAAATTCAGAGATTCATCGACTCGTCACATTCCCTATAGGTAAGCTCTCTTGAATATCAGTTTGTTGTATGGTTTTAACTTCAAAAGTTATATATAAGAATCTTCTTATGATGCTGTCTGTGTAATGCAGAGAAAATAAAAATTTGATTGGAACAGCCAGATATGCCAGCATGAATACTCATCTCGGAATTGGTATTTACGTTATATTTTGTTTTCATCTTAAGTATTTGCTGAAAGTGATTTGATTAAGCACTGCATTATGTTTCGCACAGAACAAAGTCGCAGGGACGACTTAGAATCACTTGGATATGTTCTCATGTATTTCTTAAGAGGAAGGTATGTCTACATATTCGTCGTTTTTTGTTTTCTCCTATGTTTTCCTTGTAATATGTGTGCTTGCTTTTCCCAAATGTGTAGTCTCCCCTGGCAGGGGTTGAATGCTGGAACAAAGAAACGCAAATATGAAAAAATTAGCGAAAGGAAAGTTACAACCTCGATTGAGGTAACCGGTGTTTCAGCTGTCTTCCGGGCAGTTGTATATTTTGTACTATGCGAGACTGAATCTGAAGCTCACTTTTCTTTAGGTGTTATGTCGTGGCTATCCTACGGAATTCTCGTCTTACTTCCATTATTGTCGTTCGCTTAGGTTTGATGATAAACCAGATTATGCTTATTTAAAGAGAATTTTCGGTGACCTTTTCATTCGTGAAGGTTTTGACATACTCCTAAGCATTACTAACTTATATTTGCTGCTTTTCGGATTTGAAAGTCGTAGTTTTACCTTCTCTTTGTTCTTACTCCTCTCGTCTATCTTCCCATGCAGGTTTTCAATGTGACTATGTATTCGACTGGACCATTTTGAAGTATCAGGAGTCTCCCCTAGCCAATCCTCCACTTCAAGAGCTTGTAAGTAACATAAAGTTCTGGCTTACGACCAAGATATAGAGAAAGTTTGGCTAAGATTAAAAGGTTTACTTATAAAATATCTAAACACGTTTGGAAACAACAAGTTTAACATTTACTTCAAACTCGGCAAAACATGCTCATAGGCATGATGATTTTCGGGACAGGGTGCAACTGCAGGTACGAGTTCGGGAATGCAGCATGCTAATGTTGATCTACAACCAGGTGAATCTTGGTCTGGTGCATTGCAAGTTTTGATTCTCTATTCATTACACCAAAATAGCTGCATTTGATTTTATGGATCAACCATTATATGCAGAAGCTTGTACTTAAAACCATAGATTTGCTGGTAGGGCGGCGCTTAGTTCTGTATAGTGTTTGCAGACAGACACGAGTATAATTCTACAGCTGTCTTTCAGGTGATGATGAAGGAAAGGTCCACTGTTGTTCTTTCACAAACACAACTCGTGGTAGAAAATTTTTGATTTCTGGAACTACACAGAAAGATCCACTTACTAACGACTTAGTTATGAGTAAAGAGGTAAGTCCTCCTTTTCCTTTCCCAAGGCATCTATGTATCTGTTAATCTTGTTCATAATTTCACGTTACTTGTGATTGCTTTCTTCAGTTATCAAATTTCAACATTTTCCAGTCGACTGGATCTTCAATGCAACCTACTATCTCTAGTAAACACGATCCAGTGACTGCTTGGGAGGATTCCGACCCTTCACATGGACGTGCAACAGATGCGCTGCGTAAAATTTCCAGCATCACACAAAGAAGTTCATCAGCAGTATCCGCTGATTACAAGCGCTCGTCTTCTGCCAGAAACATGTTGAACGTAAAGGATTTCGAGTTAACCCTCAAGGGTATTCGGAGCTTGAATTTAGGCAATAACCTAGGCGTAAAATATTAGTATTTATAATTCCTAGTTACTGTAAATTTTTGGAATGCTATGCCTTAAATTAATACTGCTCTGCTGGAGATGGCTTCCATCTTTATTCTAATGCTCTATTAGTTTGATATTAAGAAAAAAACTATTTCTGTTCAAATCAAATGTATTTATATAATAGCAGCATCATAGTCAATACAAAATATGTCTATTAAATAAACTTCCTAACTCAATTGACTTTCTCTGAAAAATCAATTAGCTTGTCTCTTCCGAGCAAACCTCTGAAGAGATCTAGGCAATTGACTTTCCTCTTCCATATTCTTCCTTTTCTTTTTCGATAACCCATTCCCTTTAGCTGCTTGTTCCAAGAAAGGCTTCTTAGCTTTCTCTACTGCTTCTTTCTTCTTCTTTGCCACCTTGCTTGGCTTACTCCGACCTTTAGTTTTCTTCTTGATAAATATATTTTTTGCTGCTTCTACAGCACCTTCCAATTCTGCCTCTATCTCCTGTTTAGCCGGTCTTACTTTCTTTCTTGTAGGCTTCACTGAACCAATCTTCGTTGGGTTCAACATGATCGTCTCTGGAGGGAGTTTGTCAAGAAGAGAATGCACCTCCCTCTCTTTCCTCTGTTTAGAAGTTTCAAACGGGTTCGCCACCCAAGAGTCAAAGTTGGCTTCTCCGGATCCAGGAATCAAGATTGATGACCAACCCATCGAGTGCCCAATGCCCAAAACATCTTCATAGGGTCTGAATGCCAACTTTTGTATTTGGTACCCTTTAGCAATGGAATGGCTCATATAGCGGCTATAATTCTGAGATCCCGATAAATCTCTCAATACCTGTACAAAAGATCCAGTGGCAGTAGCGAGCAAACCTTTCTGACTAAAATTCATCGTCTTAGTATGGCCTGGTAATGTTTGGAGAACCTCAAACTTCCTCAAGTCCCAAAGCTTTATCTTCCTCTCCATACCAGCTGTTGCCATGAGATGGCCATTGGAATGAAATGCCAAAGCTGTAACAGGCCCGTGATGACAGAACATCTTGACAAGGGGAGCAGAACTGGTAGGCTTCCACATGCTCACTGTGCCACCAGAATGGCCAACAGCAACTACACTATTGAAGGGATTTACCTGCATTACATCAGACCGACCTAGACCAGTTCGGAAATTGCCTATCATCTCCCCTGTGGTAACATCTTGATAATGGAGCTGCCCAAATTTGTTTATCGATGCCAAGAGGAAATGTTTGTTCAGAAACTGAAGCTTCAGTACAGAACCATGTTCCTGAAGGACAGAAGAGATAATTCAAGTACATATAATGCTAATGGACTAATTACATGTTGATATCAGGAGAAGGTCACATCACATGCACACAAATAGGCAAAATTAATCCTCTTGGGTACCATAGTTTTATTTCTTCCTAATATGAAATGGCCATCCCTCGTAATTCTGTAGACAAGTTTATCGACTAAAATGTTATATTTCATGCTCTTCCGGACACCTTCAGGAGGGGATTTCTAGTTTAAATTAAGGAAGAACATAAAAGAAACAGAAACTTCCAGGGATGCAAAAACAGTCAACAGACATTCGACAAAAAAACCTTGAAATCTGTCAGAAACATTCTTCAGCACGGAAAAAGACAAAGTATCACAAAATGAAAACCTTACACAAGCATCATTGTGACAGATTACTAACCTTCATGCAATGCAGTTCTGTACCATTGCGGTCATATATATATGTGTACCTGTTACATTTAAGTAAACATAATCAGTTAAGCACAGAGAATGTTAGTTATGTATCATTAATAATACACTGGAAAATATTATAATTTTGAGCATTTGCTTAAATGATGGTCAATGTAACATTAAGAGTTGCTCCAGGAAAAGAAGTTATTTTAGTGTTATGTGATCAACATACTTCACATTAAGCAAAATGAAAAGAACTAAGTAGATAACTAGACAAGATTGGAAACTGGAAAACAATTGCAAAGTACACATGGCTACAGATTTGGGTCAATTGGATTTGAACGGTAAAAGAATGATTGAAGTCACTATTTTAATGTGGTCCACCGATCTCTCCAAATCAGGAAGTGCCAAACAACCAAAATTAATGATTTGTCCAACACACGCCAGAAAATGTATGCAAGCCATGATACATAGATAACCACAAAGTGGATGAGCAACCATGCAGGCAGCAAGTGCAATTGGAAAAGGTTTCCACCTCATCATCACAGATGTTACAAGAGAACTAAGAAAAGGTGGGAGCAACAAAAATCATGACAGCAAATTGTAACATTCCAGGCCATGGTGGATGCACTTATCTTTGTGGTGAACATGAATAATCTTTCCTAATTATGGCCATTTACTTTCATATTATAACTAAAAGAGGAGAAACCTTACTTCTTTTGGGCTGCAGCAAAAAACATCTCGTTATGCAAGAACACCACATCACGCACAGTTTCCCTAACCTAAAAGAACAAGTAATAGTAATGATTCTCTACAAAATCCTAAAGAAAGTTTCTCAAAACCATCAAAAGAAATCGTTAAGATAGTCAAATGACCAACATAGCTAGACAACAATGTAAAAAACGCTTCCAGTGAGAAACAAACTACCATTCAACCAATATACTGAGAACATACTAGCTAATAGCTCATCAGCAAAGTCCATTGGAATGATAATTTAAGATATGGAAGTGATTATAATTTGGTGTGATGGTTCAAAACTCAATTAAAAGAAGAATCTTAGGAGAAGAGGAACCAATTTGTCTGTTATATAATCTATGCATGTCTATATAAGGCAAGAGGTCCACAGCTTCATTATTATTCTTTTGAGATGTTTAGAAGAAACTGGGGTTTTAAATTATCCAGACAAGAAAAATAAAGGCAGCTTAATTTGGACGCCCTTAAGCCAATCATATATGAAAAGAAAATTATTTCTATAATATTATGCAAAACCTCGAAAGAGGTCATTCAAGAATTAATTTGAAATGAAAGGGGGCAAGGGGGAATCACACAAAACAGATCAAGTCGGTATGTAAATGATTGAAAAGTGACAAGATACCTGAAATTCTTTAATAAGGTTCATATTTTTCATGTCTAGAATGGCCATATGACCCTTTCGTCCAGCTACTGTCATATAACGACCACTGGGGGTGAAATCGAGGGAGTATGGGCCGAGATCTGGGAAAAAAGAGAGGGAAGTATTAACTGATAGGGGAAAAAGTTGAACTAAAATTGCACTCAGTAGAATAGCATATGAATCTTCCAACTGCAGACTGGTCAGAACATAATTTACTCATTGCATCAGAAATAGTCAGAAACAATAAGAATGAGGTCTCAACCTGGCAAGATTATATCATATTGGTTTCTTGAACCCAGGATGTCCACTTCACAAGCAATGGCTTCCTGCTTAATATTCCATGTTCTCTCAATACCTTCTGCTTCCAAATAACCTCCTTCACTGGGCATAAGCCACTAAGGAAACAGAAAACTAAACTTCAGAACACAGTGAACTGAAATTGAAGTCATATAACAATTCAAAATTCATTGCTAAGGAAGAAAAAAATAGGGAAACGGGAAACCTCTGCACAAATAGCACAACTAAAAAACATTGGGCTATTAAAAAAAAATCACCTTCTCAGCTTTGGCAGCAGCTTTTGCAGATTTTCCATACAAATCTTCCCTCACAGCTAGCTGACCCTTCAACTTTTTATCTTGTAAAACCTGTAAAAATAGAACTACTAATCTAAACACTCGCCAAAAATCATTCAACCAAAAGATGAGTAAAAATATAGACAATGCTTTCATACCTCTAAATTAGCAGCTTCACCTCTCATGTACTTCTTTACATTCATATCCTCCTCTTCAGAAATGCCCTGCAAAATAAAACCCATTTTAAGCCTCCATTTGGCAAAATTCATAAATCATTTAAAAATGGTCAAACTTCATTTTCGATCACAGATTTCAATGGACTCACAAGTATTGTCATTTGTCCCCCACTCATTTCTATCTATTTATAAATTAAACTGTTTATATATTCTTCCTTACATAGGCTAACATTGAAATTCAAAAAGGTAACAGTTAACACAATTTTATCATTTGTCCACTGTCAAGTTTCTTTTTCTTTTTTTGTTCTTTTACCTTTTCTACAGCGGGCACAGGATTTATTAGAGCATCATTTGCTATCTTCACCCCCATCTCTTTCACTTTATACCAATGAAACCGCTAAATTCAAGCTGCAAATAAAATGAACGAGTTATTATCGTATAGAAGAAATACATAAGAAGAAAAATATGTTGATAATAACAGAAACAAATCAATTTATAACAGAAAAATAAAGGCTTGTTGAGAATGAATAATGATTAGAAAACATTGATGGGTGAACATGAGATTGAATAAAAGAAAGAATAGAGAGTTAAAATTCTAGTTTTTTTGTTATTTTACCTTTTTAAGGATTTAAACTATGCGGGTTCGGATTATGGGATGACAATATAGTTCAGGTGAGGTGAACCAACACATGGGCTTAAGCTGTTTAGGAACGCTTGCTCGCCATTCTGGGTAAGGGTGGACAAAATCCAGTTAGGTACAGGGTTATTAAGAAGCAGACTGAACAGCTTTTAATTGAGAATTCATTAATAAAACCCTGGTTCCATGCGTAAGACACAGAACCAATAGGTTGCAATTCGGAGTAGTTTGACAAAATGCAGTTTCCAAGGCTACTAAGCACTACTAAATGAGTTTCACAATCACTAATTAATTCACATTAGGCAAAGCCTTGGCCATTATTAAGTTAATTGTATGTCACTTTGACTGGAAAAGTGAAAAGAGAAAACAAAAAGTTAACAATACATTTTTTAACACATATTTATTAATTAGATTAACCAGAAAATCTCCATTGTCAGAACTTGATTTCAACTGAAGGTACTACATATTAGCTAGATGAACAGCTTGAAGATTACCAAAATAGGTAAACATAGCAATATAGCATAAAAGTTTATACACCTTTCGCGAAGAAAAGTTTTGGGATAGTTAATTAACATATACACATGGCAGAAAAATCTAACACTAAAACAGGGACGGAGCCTCATTGGTCCGGAGTTTTTCACCAACAATTTAGGGGCGGTCAATTTTAAGGCAAGGAGAAAACCATAAACAACCGCATCAAAAATTCAAGAGAAATGTTGTCGAAATAAATCACTGCTGCCAGAGGAAGATTACCATCAAGAAACAACAATTTTGGAAAAATAAACAAATTATATGGAGTTTAGTTGAAATTAAATCGTTCAAAACAATCAAATAGAGTGCGATTTCAACACATAAAACCCTCTTTTACACTAATAAAATACGCTACTACCTTCCGATTTCGTTGATGAAGAAGTTCAGTAGAAATCACTGCAACACAAGATAAATTGGTGCCAGTGGGAGGACCCGGGAAATTTTTCCAGTGCGGGCAGTATTAAAAAAAACATTATAATAAAATGAAATACCTTACAATTGGAATGTAAATAAACAAAATAAAATATGGAATTTATAGCAAGACAATTACCTATTTATTAAATAGCATTACTGATTTACTGGTGACTCATAGACCATAGTGCACTGGTGACTAATCACTCATGACTGGTTAGTGGTTAGTGCCTCAGCAAATTAGCATTACTGATTCACTTATTCTTCCCATTCCCCCAAACAGGCAACAACATGTCAACAAGCCAACAAGTTACTGGTTATTCCTATTTGGGCTTTGGCTATTGCCTATTTCCCCAAACACAATTACACAAACATCTAACAGGCAATCCAACAAGTGCCTAAATTTGCCGTCCGTCCCGTCCCGTCCCCAAACCTGTGGTTATTTACTTATTTTCTTCCTATTTCCTCCCAGTCCCAGCCATCAGCCACCGCTCAGTGACTTGGTTTCAAAATTTTCCCCAAACATGAAACATTGAAACAGCCAAACAAACAGGCATGAGGGACAGATGAATACCAATAGAAATTATAGAAAACTCACCTACAGGCTACAGGGGAGTGCAGCGTGGCTGCAGGGGCGTGCGGCAGGCGTGCGGTAGCGGCGTGGCTGCAGGGGCTTCTCACGGTGACGGAGTCGCGGTCTCAGACTCAATTTATGCGGCGGATGCGGGCGTGTATAATGGATGTATTGTAATGGTTAATTGGTTATGGCCTGGGTTGCAATTTGGAGGGCTTTTATCATACATTTGGGCCAATTAATCGGGCTACTCTTTTTTATAAGTATTGGGTTTCTGAAAAATTGGGTCGGCCCAAAGCCCAGTACAGGCAGATGCCTGCACTGGGCCTTAGCTGGGTCCGCCCCACTGGGTGATGAATGTCTACCTTTTTGCCTCTCCCCAAATTTTTAGCATAATAGTTAAAGGAAATTACAAAAAATTAGACATTTAACTTTTCAAATTCAAAATTTAGGTGTGATCTTTATTTAGCCTCTGTTTGGTACATATTAAAATTTTCATTTTCATTTTCTACTCATTTTCAACCACACATTTTTAATAAAATAATAGTTTTCATTACATCAATAATTTTTCCTTCTTTTTCAACCACACATTTTCCATCAATCTACTATTCTAGAATGCATTCTTCCAAAATAATGTGGCTCAAACACATCCTTAATCAAAACTCAGGTATTAATTGAATTATTAATTATATTAACCCTAAATCACTCTCTCTCATCTTCACTCATCCCTCTTTCTCACCTGTTTCTCTCATCTTTCACTTCCTCACTTCCTCTTCATCGGCTACATTCTCTACACCGGCGGAAGTGACATCGATGAACTGAGTGCCATCGTGAGTCATCTCTGTCTCGCGGAGATCTAAGATTTTCTGACATTGAGTAGTGCTCAGTGAGCGAAGATCTGAAATTTTCTAAGGGTATCGTCTTCTTCTTCTAGCAATGAGTGGTGCACAGTAAGCGGTGATGAAATTTTCTTCGATTACGTGTGTCGATTTGAATTTTTACCTATTTGTGGTGGTCGATAGTTCACGCGGTAGCATCGGTGGTGTAGTGATGGTGGGTTTGTTCGCCGTCACACAAAGTTTTCCTTCTCACAGAAGATAGCGGCGATGTGAACACCCCGCTTGTAGCACTGTGGTGGTTGTGGTGGTGAGACGGTAGTGGTTGTTTAGTGGTGCAGGTTGTTGGTGGGTTGCAAAATGGTGGTGGTAGTTCGTTTCTGTGGTGGTTGTGGGTTTTCTATAGTGCTGGTTGTATGTTTCTGTTGGTGGTGGTGTAACGGTGCGGTCGAGATGGCGATGGTGGTACAGTGGATCTAGGTGGTGGTGTGGTGATTTGTTAGTAGTGTTGTAGTGTTGTGGCGGTGGTGGCGGGTAAGGATGGTTGTGACCTACTATTTGATGGTATGTGACTAAATATTTGATAATCCGTGACCAATTACTCAACTGTGACCTAAAAATTTAATAATATGTAACTCAAAAATAATATGTGACCAACAAATTTGAAAAGAGGAAATTGCACTATATGTCAATTTTTGGCTTTGCATTTACAAAAATGTCACTTTTATTTAAGTTTTTCAAAGATTGTCAATTTTGGACATTTTTGTCTCTCTACATAATTTAAATACCTTACGTGTCTGGCATTAATTGAAATTTGACTAAATTTAAAATTTGTACAAAATGTCATAATATAGTACCATTTTTTGGTGGCCCATTTTTTTCTTAATTTGTTAATGTATACACCTTCAAGCCGTTCAGTCCCAACAAAATAGAGAGAGAGCGAGAGAGAGTACCTTCCCCAAGATGCCGAAGATGAGGCAGTGAGGACTCAGGCTACTCTATCTCCATTCAACAGACTCATCGACGGAAGAAGCTGTAGCTGGCGACCGTGACTCAACTAGTCAACCTCTCCGGTCGTTTCGTGTTATGGGTTTTTTAATCCATAAAGAAATTTTGGTGAGTGCTTATTTTTATCTGGGCTACTTTTTTTTTATTGTGGTTCTTAAGTGTGGTTCTGCAATTTTTCCGATTCTAGTGTCTATAGCTCTTCATAATGAACTGGGTACCGCTTGATTTTTATGCATATTGTGGGTTTAGTTTTGATATAAGTTAAATTTATGATTTTAGGATATTTTTATTTAAATTGGAATTAATGCGTGCGTCTTTTAACCTGTTTTTGGTCTTTTGTTTATTAATTTGTTGTTGCATGTGGTGTTCTCTTATAGATATTAGACCACTCAGTGTTTATCTCCAGGTAAAATGGGTTTTTGAGATATACTTTTGAATTTCGTTTAATGAAGTTGATCTTTTAGTTCACTCATTGTTTCTGTATTTATAGAACTGTGAAGTTTCTTTTCAGTCTGTTAAAGTTAAGGATTTGATTGACATGTTGAGAAATTTACTTGCTAAAAATGATACAAAGTTACAAACCTTCGGTGTTGGCTACTTATAAAATTTAAAGATAAAAGGAATAGATACCAACTTATAGAATTGGGACAAGAAAAAAGATGACTACATTATGCATTTGGGAACTTACGAGAGTAAAATGGAAAGGTTAATATGAATAAGATCTACGATTCCTTTGACTATCAATCCAAAAAAGAAACATATTTGTTGATGAAGAAACTTATTAAAGAGGAAAAGGATATAAACGACAAGAAGATATACCCTGCTTAGACATTTAATTTACAGTGCGTTACCACTTTTAATGTTATGGTTATATATCACATGGAATACACAAGCTCATGTGAGGGTTAATTAGTTTAATAAATACTGGACATAACTACTTAAAAGAATATGACAAAAAGAAGATACCTGCTGCTCTCAACATCCTGGATATGTGATGGAGTATAAATTTTACCTACCAATTTTACGAATCCTATTTCTAAGCTTACGTGAGCATCAAGTTGTCGAAAGTTTTAGCTCCAAGACCTTTCACAGACCAGTTGTTTTAGTATCTGCAGTGGACTTGCTTTTTGATGTTTCCGTAATTTGAAAATTCAATTTTTGGAATGTCGTGCTTTTTCTATGATATTGTATGCGGCTAACTTAAACCTTATAGTTTTAATAATAACAAACAAATTAATCTTATTTTCTAACAATTGAATTTAAGTGATAATAGTCTTCAAAACTAAAAACTAAAAATGAAGAAAACTTGATCCCATTTCAATAGTTTCTTTAGTATTTCACCTTTTTGTGTAAAGAAATCTTCTGGAGCAAAATCATGCTGAGTTCATTAATTAGAACTGGTGTTTACCTTCACTTGATTGTTAGATTCCAATTTTGTGCTCAACTTCAAATGAAGCTATTTCATATCCTGCTGAAGTAAACTGCAAGCATATCTTCTTTTGTGCAAAGGGTTAAAAAAATGTGATTTTTCTAGGTAGTGCAAAGGCATGAATTGTGGTTGACATACTCTTTTATGCACTCATTTGTGATTTTCCCCTTCGTTAGATATTATGTAACTTCTAATAAAAGTAGCCGTAGAACTTCAAAAATTGTCTATATGTATTGTTGCACAACTAAGAATCGTTGAAAAGCTATTCTATCCCCCTTTGGGTTATTTTCTGCATTCTATTGCTTTCTTTTGTCAATATATGAATTTATGGATTATGAATACAGCTTAGAAACGCCTTTTCACTAATATATAAATTTCCTAGCACGAAGTTTGTTAATTAAAAGTTATTTCATACCGAAAGGGGGCCATTTTGCCGTGTGTTTGTTATATCTATATTTCGTATGCTTGTTTAATTTATTTGAATCTTAGCCACGATTTAAAGTTAAATATATTTTTTTCTTTTCACTGATTATGATTGTGTTCAAAAACACTGTCCTTGACTCCTTGCCGACGATTATTCGATCGGAAAGGAAAAATCGAAAACCGTCGAGCCTACTCCCACTTCTCGTCGTTGTTACTTGCTACCGTCGTCCACAGCCGTCCGCCAGTAACGAGTAACCTTAACGGAGTGATAAGGTTTGTATATTAACATTTTTGATTTAGTGATTTTTCTTCCCGTCCGACGATTCATTTCCTGTAATTTATATTTGAGCCTGTGAATAGTGAATAAATGATTTCATGAATCTTAGAACTGGTGAATTTGAATGGTTTAATCCGCCTGCTTCTGTAACCCCTTGGTCATTTTGATGCTCTCTTGAAATTGTATTTTTGTCAATATGTGATTTGTAAATATGGTTTGGACATTTGTTTTGTGAATTGTGTTTGTGATATGTGAGATTTCGTTTTGGAACTTCATCAAAATACAAAATAGAGGTGGTGATTATGTATTGCATGATCATGTATTTTTACCTTCTCACTGGTGATTATGTTAAGGCTTCTAAGTTCGTTTGTTATCCTTAAACATTCATGTATATTTTTTGAAACTAAGTTAAGCTTGTCAGAAAGGATAAAGCGATGTATGAACTAATAAAAGATTTCCTTTTGTATTGTTCATCGCCATGAACTGTTGTTCTCGACAGTTCATGGGAGAATAACGACAGATGAACTATCGAGACCCGAAAGATCTTGTCAGTTTTTCTTGACGCTCGACAGTTCCACATGTGGAACATTGGTTGATCGGAGCATAATATGTGTGTTCCACAATAACATGTTGTCACGTGTTTTTTATAACGTGAATTTATGCCTCAAGTGTACGGTGTCAAGTTTTGCAATGTAGTGATAAAATTAAAGTGTCGAACCCACAATAATTGATGTTGATATCTACCGAGTACTATAATTATGTAGTTTTCACTTTATCTAGATAAGCAAAATGGGATGATGTTGTGATTTTTATCTAGTGATGATAAACTAAAATTGGCAATTAAACAAATGTAAAATTTAACGAAGTTATCAGATTATAAAATTCTAGGGAATGATTTCATCACACTTTCGACAATGTTTTTCAGCCTAAAATTACTAACTTAATTAGACTCTTAATTTATAGGCAAGAACCTGAATTTAATCATATCCCCTATCTCGAGTGCCGGCTAAAATTTATTTCTACGATTTAATTCCAATATCTCTATTCCGAATTAAATACATAGAAATTATAATGCATGTTGTTTTTAATTCAAACAAACCTCAAAGACTCGTACTTTCTCTCGAAATCAACGAAATTTAGGTTATGTTGCTTTATGAATACACTTAAATTTCTCTCTCTCGAGTGCTGAAATTCACGCATCATTCATTCAACTAGTGGCCAAGTAATTGAAAGCATTAAACTCAAAAAACATAAATAAATTGATAGAAAAATCTAAAAGAGCTAGATAATTAGGAATTAAAATATGTCTCAAGTCGATTATATCAAACCCTAGATCTAAAGTATCAGTTCATGATAAATATAATTTACAACATGGAGTTTAACATGAATAAAAAGACAAGAGTTTAGAAAAACTGATTGTCTTCAATTGATTTTTTCTCCAACTTGTGTCAATATTCCATTCTTTGATGAATTTCTTCAAGAATCTTGCCTTATGCCTCCTTATCTCTCCTAGTCGTCCAAAGTTTTATTTTAGGTCTTCCAAAAGTGTATTTATAGTTCCCCAAGTTTGCAAGACGAGTTGGAGGTGGATTGTGTTGGATTCCTTTTAAAAAAATCAAAATATCCTTTTACTCGGTAACCGGCGTCGCGACGTCCACATCTAACGCCATGATTAGATGGACGGCTGGCGTCACAACGTCCAGGGCTGGCGTCATGACGCCAGCTTCTCTGTTGTTCTTCCTTCTCGCGGCTGACGTCGCGACGCCCAGGGTTGGCATTGGGACGTCAGCCTCGCTATCCCCATTTCTGCTCTGCACGTTTTTCACTATTTTGATCATAAATTTTCCGTCCGATGTCCGATTGAGGTGATTCAAGGTCCCCCAATACTTTATCAAATGTGATACCACTAATATTGCAAGAAATGTTGAAGTTGCCTGGATCTTTCAATTTCTGAGGAAACTTCTTCTGAAGAATGGCGCTACACTCTTCTGTCAGCTTAACCATCTCAAACTCATCCAACTTCTTCTTTTTTGTCATTACTTCCTTTAAGAACTTGGCATAGTTAGACATTTGGGCTAAGGCATCTACAAAAGGAATGTTAATGCGAATTTTCTTGAAGACTTCCAGGAACTACTCATCAAATTTCTTCTTCATAAATCTCTGTGGGAATGATAGTTGGGGCTTCAAGATAAGTGGATTGTCTGAAAATGAGATTGACTCATTGAGTAAGGTTTATTAATCTCTTTCGTTGCTTCTACTTCGATCTTCTGCTTTTCAACTCACTCTTCCTCTGTAAGTATGAGATCTAATGTAGGCTCTACAACATTTTTTTCTTCAACTTCTTTACCACTCTTTAATGTGATGACATTGCAATGTTCTCTTGGGTTAACCTTTGTGTCACTGGAAAAGTCTCATTTTTGTTGTGATTGTAATGCACTAATGCAGTTGCTATCTGACCTATATGTACCTCTAGGTTCTTCACTGTGGCCCCCATGTTAGAAATATGAGTCTCCATGTTATCAAGTCTTACGTCATCTTTATTGAACCTCGATCTAGTCTCAGAAATGAAGGTTCCCAATATATCCTCCAATGATGGCTTCCCTACAGATGACTGAGTATTGTATCCAAGTGGAGGCTACAACGCATTCACATTGTTACTATAAGAGAGGTTCTCATGGTTTCGCAGTCCTGGATGGTACTGATTTGCCGCGTAGTTTCCTCTCTGATTGAAGTTTATGCCGTTCGCATGCTGGACTTGCTCCTTTTCTGACTTATAGTATGAAGTTGAGGCTGCCATGATAGAGTCTTCTTTCTTTGGGGTTTCCTGTGATGTTAATGTAGCTATTTGAGTAATGAGAGATGACATCTGAGCCGCGAGAGCTGTGATAGGGTCCACCTATAAATGCCGGCAACTTTCTTCCCACTTCATAAAATTAAAGAAGAGTGATGAAGACTTCTCTGAATTATCTACATTGCCTATAACGTTTTGGTGTTGGATTTGATAGATGTTTGTCATTCTTCTCTACCAAACTTGAGATTTATTCTATTTTCTCCATGTCAACGTTGGTTTTGAGTGTTTTGCGAAGTCATGTTCCTGAAAAAATCAAATTGTAAATATCGAATATATGGAACTTGTGTTATTTAGCCCAAATATCTAATAACCAAACCAATTCCCAACCGTTGTCTCGATTCTGTTTTCGAACCTCGATGAGGTTGCCAGTGAAGCATCGCTATCACCGAACAATGTGTTCGATGACATGTTCGAGGACATGATGTGGTACGAAGATTCATCCGATGAGGATGAATGGTTGGCGAACGTTGCACCTCTAGAGATTATTGTCATAAGCTCGGATGATTCCAATGACGATAGTGTGGGAGAAAGTTCAACCGTCCACACCGAATGAGGTCCGAGGAAGTTGCACTTGGTTGTGTATAAATGAATAAATGCCAAGCTCTTTTGTAGTCACTTTTGTCAGGGGTGGTCGTATGAGTAGTTCTAGTTTGTAATCCGTGTCAAATGTCGAGAACGACAGGTGAATTGTCAGGTTATCTTATGTGCAGTTACAATTCGTGGTATGTGCCAACTGTCGAGAATGATAGACTATCTGTCGGGAACGACAGACGAACTGTCGAGTTTTGATGTGTAGTTACATTTTGTAGTTGTCCCAACTGTCGCGAACGACTGAAACAATCTGTCGAGAACGATAGATGAAGTGTTGAATGATCATGCAATGTAATATCAATGAATCCATATTTTAGTTGTGAATGTATTATAATGTGTTAGTCTGCAAACGATAATGGATGTTGAATGGTTAAGTAAGTTTAAAATATTAATGCAAGTTGAAAACGATAATATACAAACATAAACAATAATAACGTATGCAAACCATAAGGAGTATAAAATGATGACATAACTTCATATTGTACGATGCCATTGAGGACATTTAACATACAACTTCAACGATTTCTAGAGATGAAGTCTTTTTACATCGGTTGAGTTACAACGGGGTAGGAACATGTCCGGTTATGACCAACTCGACCGTATCGAGTGCATTTCCTGAGTCATGTGGTAAACTCATATTTGGATCGCTTACGTCGTGTGGTGGTCTTTGTGGAGGATGACGCACAACGGGTGGCAAAATAGGAGTACTTGTAATTTCGTTCGGAACAATCTAGTTCACTTCCCGCGAAACGGGATATATAGCTTCGCTATAGGCACCCCTCCAGTATTCCAATGTGTAGTAATGGGAGCATAGATCGTATAACGACGTACCTCTAAAGCAAGCAGCACGAGTTGCATGAATACAAGGCATACGATTTAGTTGGAACTCACGACATGTGCACGTGTTTTCGAAAAAGCTACCATGTCCGTGTCATTGGATATTCCAACCTATGTTAAGTTGTCTGTCAATGCATGAGCTCGAAGCCTAGTACCGACGTTGAATGTTGTCCATAACTTACTATCCATCCTCGAGGACAGTATAATACTGTATGCGGTTGCGTGCGTTCGACATTCAAAAATGATTACTCATACCTGAAACATTAGGAATGCAACGGTAAGAATTCCGCCAAATAAATATGACTACTTTTGATAATATGAACGCGGAACTTTCGAATATTGAAATTTATAGAGTAGCATAAGGTGAAATCAAGGATGTGTTAACAGTTTTCATCTATCAAATTCGATAGTTAAACTGTCTATCCCGACAGTTCATAAATATCGGGTTCGACAGATCACATCTCTAAACCGACTGTTTCAACCGAACTATTCCATAGATGAACCGCACGAACTGTCTAGAAACTTGAAAAAAATAATGGTGATAATCAATTCTCAACTACCACATGAAAATATCTTCTCATTAATAAATTACTAAATGTTTCATTAAATATGGGAAATCCTTCAGTTTTGTACAGGATATTGGTATTTTTATCATTCACAAATATTTCAAAAATCAAACAAATCAATGAATAATAGTTTAAAAAATTTCTCCCATTGGATTTGACCATATTGTATTTGCATCTAAGAAATAATAATCTATAAAGATAAAATCATTAACAATTTGTAATAGCTAACCTCTAAAAATGGATGATGAATTCAATAGTAACGTGTTCTTGATCAAAGAATGAAGAAGATAGAGAAGAAGTTAGGGTTTGTGAATTGAGAAGAAGAATGCGTGGTGAGATTAATATTTCAAATTATTTGATCTTTTTTTTTTTATTAAAGAAAGCACATATAATTCAATTATAATATACATATAAACAATTTTTATAATAGTTAAAGTAAATTTTCACATCATCATATTAATTGCATTCAAATCAAACATTAAATGCTCCTCAAAATATGCTATTAAGGGTAATTTAGACATTTTTGCTCAAAAAAGTGACATTTTTGCTCAAAAAAGTGAAAATGACATATTTTTTTTGAATTTTTAAATTTAGTGACATTTATCAAAATTCCCCTTAATTTAATAATATGTTATCAATAAATAAATTGTGACCTATAATTATGTATCTGTGACCATTAATTGTATAACCGTGACTTTATTATATTTAATTAATAAAAAATTTTAAATAAAAAATTATATACTTGAATTTTGAATTTTCAAACTATAAACCCGATTTGTGAATTAGTGTAAACTATATACCTGATTTCAGGGTTTTCCCCTAATAATTAATACTAAGGAAGAGAACCTAAAACCCTTTGTTCTCCGGTGCCTGATTGTTATTCTACTATACCAACGATCCATTTTTTCTACTAATGTAAAACAAACAGAGGCATAATAATATATTAATAATTAAAATATTTCAAATAAATATGAGAACATTTCAAGTATATAAACTTCATTGTTAGATGAGATATAACTTAAAAAGTGATCAAGAGTGAACATAATACTTTCTTTTCTTCATGTCATGCTTCATTTTCGAAATCAAGGTGCATGTCGGCCCAGACACCCTTGACCCTCTCAACAGGGAGCCGTCATTTGTCAATTTTGACATCCATTACGTAATATGCTAGGTACAAATAGCATTTTCCTAAATAAAATGTAGAAATATCAGTTAAACTATTATTATTTACAATTTGTAAGAACAAAAGCAAAAAAACTCATTGAGCATTTTCTCATCATCCTTTGTCGTGAAGTTCATCGCAACTCGTTTTCTTCTGAACCTTCAACATGTCAAACACATGGCCACGGGTGCCAACAAGACCAAGGTAATCGCCAAGTGCGTGCATGACTTTCTCAATCTACTGTGCAAGTTCTCTAGTCGGTGCCAGAACCGACGCCTGACACCGCGCTAAACCATAGTCAAGCTGCTGCAAGATGCCTGCTGAATAACATCGAGTCCCTTGCAGAATGGAACAATGCCTCTTTGCTGTATTGCGGAGGGCTTTTCAAAACCTTAGAAAAAAACATTGAAACCTTGAATGACAGAAATAAATAATAAATAGGTCTGTATAAGAATCCGAAGATAAAATAAAAGCATTATTGCACTCACAATATGCATAAATGCCTTTTGAGGAGATTCTCTTGAAGACCCATAGCATAAAAAATTTCATAGACCTCACCATATGATGGGAAGAAATCTTGTCCATCAACTTGAAGTCTACACCAAAGAGAGCAAGCAAGCGTCACCTTATAATTCACCACTGCCAAGACCTGCCATAACTGCAATGTGCTCGATATATAAACGAACAAGTTCTCCGTACGGAAGAGGAAAGAACATTGCCTCTGTTTGGTGGGATCAAAATAAACAATATGTGACCAATAATTTGATAATTTGTGACCAATTAAGTTAATATTTTTGTGACCATGAAATAAGTTGTGACTTATAAAATTAGTGATTTGTGACCAATGAATAATATGTGACCGATTAATTCGATAAAAGTTGTGATCTTTATAATTTTTCAAATGTGGCCGAAAAATTATTTGTAACCAGTCAAGTCAGTAATTTGTGATCAAAATTGTGACCTTATATTTAATTTATAAAATATAAAATATATTTTTAATTAATTATTTTAGAAATAAAAATTAATAAATATCTGATTTTTGAAATTTTAAACCTTTTATCTTAGTTTTGAAATGAGTTACCGATGAACTCTTAGTTATGAATTTTTCCATTTTATTAATTTTTATGAAAAGGCTCGACTTGGCTCGAGCCAAACAGAACCTAATTTGTGGAGAAAGCTGAGTTCCATTTTCCATTTGTCAACCCCTAATTAATTAATATTATTCTTTTAGACAAATATTTAATTAAAGCAAACTTTATCGAAATTAAAGTTTGTCTCACCTAACAATCCACTCCTCTTGAAATTTTCGTCGCGTGTCGTCGCGTGCAATTATACTAGATTACACGAACTAATAAGTCCCCGTACAAATAGATTAATTGACTTTAATTAATTTAGCCCTTTCGTAGAACAGTACACCAAAACCTCAATTACATTATAAACCTATCGAATACACGTGCTTTGATTAATCGATTCTTCATTAGCATTCTGAGGAGAGGGGCATCTGAATCTGCCATCAAGATGACTTTCGCTTCTCGGATTTTTCATCAGTCTAGAAAGGTAATACTAAACATTTGTTTTTGTTTATTGGGTGATTTTGCATGACGGGTTCGGGATTTTAGCTGAATTTTTGCTTAAATGGATTCAATAATGCAGAGTTCGTATTTCTTAATGTTTAGATGCATTTTGAACGAGATGACAAAAAATTAGGCGCTCAATAGATATCTGATGCGCGTTCTTTTATATGTTTTCTGGGGAAGTGGGTATTGGATCTTTCTGTTTGGGTTGTTTAACATGAGCTTTATTTCTTTCTGTTGACGCAGTTTCACAAAATATAATTTTGTATAGGCGGGTGGTTTCATATTGAATTCATCGACCATATTAATTTTCCAGAAATGGACGCTTAGGTGTGATTGCAGTTGCACGATGAAGTCCTATAGAATTGACCGGCTAACCCTTAAGTGTTTGAGTACATGCTTTTGCCTGTATGGAATGTGTTAGGCTGTGCTTCATGGGAGAATGGCCTTTGCTTAAAGTCTTTTGAGCTAATTGAACTAATAGGACCTTAATATGAGCGAACTTGTGATGAATTCAAAAATTATAGCAAAAACAGCTGATAGCATGTTGGGACCAAAAGAAGTTCCACATCGGTTAGACATGGGAAATATAATGGGTTTATAAGTGTAGGACAATATCTTCATTGGTATGATGCCTTTTAAGGTAAAGCCCAAAAGCAAATCCATGAGGGTTTAGGCCCAAAGTGGATAATATCATACCAATGTGGAGATATGTGGTGTCCATAAACCCAACAGAGCTCAGATTAAATCACAATCAACACCACAATGACAACCAATCTCTCCAAACCGACCACCACCCATCCACCGGTTGCTCCAGCCCTCTACAGCCCACAAAGGACTCGATGTGAAGAGTATGGCAGCCCCAAGAAATAGCCACAAAGGCTGGAGAAGAGGGCAAGCACAAAGCAAGACCCAAGAGCACACAGCAAGGGTCGGTTTCTCTCTTCTCCCTCTCAACTCACGGCTCCAACTCTTCCACACCCCCACACACTAGAAACCGGGTAGTATATATATCAAGAGGGTTGGCTTTTAGGTTAAACAAGTAGAGGCCCAATAAGTTCAACAAACAAGTGGGCTATCAACTAAAAGTCATCCAAGGTAATGGGCCGAGCCATGAGCAACACTAAACAAATTAGGCTACTTCAAATGGTCCACTTAGGGTGTCGGGATGGTACGTTCATTGTGGTGTCGACATTCCACTTCAATCATCGGCCGAGGCCTATGAAGACTAATCCAACTAGAAAATCGATTTAACATCATCGCTCGGATTTATTGGGTATCAAAAAACCCAACAAAGCATCTCAATTTTTGTTGCTGCATTTCCGTTGTCGAGATTCTTTTTCTTGTTTCATGGGCAAGTGGTTGATTGCATGGTTAATATTGCCCTGGGGGTTTGCATGTGGTCTAAATTGCATCTATGCATTTGTGTTAAGATAGTGATCTCAAAGTTGATGGACGATGGTGTTCATGAACTCGGTAACAGTTTTGATGTGTATGACTGCGTTAACAGTAGTTGAACTTTTTGGTCAATCTTCCAAGCTAAAATATTACGGACTTTATTTAGGTTCTAAAGGCTAGCAAATTTATTTCCTTGTCCAGTTCTGATCTTCTGTTTTACTTTTTCATTAAGTTTATTTATCGGCAGATGAAAAACAGCTCCTTACACTTTCTTTGCCGTACTAAATGTCAGAGTCAAGTGAAACCTCCACATTTTCTCTTTCTAGTTCTTCATGATAGACAATGTGTATTTTGTTTTATCAATGTGTTTTCGTTAACATTAGCATATATTTCAAATTTTACAGCTCAGGCACACTCATAAGATTCTACAAAGTGATCGGGCAATTTTAGCACACTGTGTTTCCAATGATGTCGGCCAACATGGTCTTGGACCTGGAGGAAACCATGGGGTTTCCAAGTTCTCTAGTGGAAGCCTTTTTAACCGTAGTTACAGAGCGGTAAATCCCAATCTTGTGATTAGATCCATTGAATTTTTTCTTCCCATTCCTTGTGCTGGAATACTGTCCATTTGAGTTCTTTTAATGATATAAAGGCTTGTACATATTATTCACAAATTGTGTTATGCAGATATCTGCTGTAGGAACACAACAGGGAAATGCTCTGAGAACAGAAATGGAAGTGCACACAACAGTTTCTGGCATGAAGTTCAACAGAAGGTTCCCATGGTATGTTTTGTTTCATGCTTAGATCATTTGTCTTCTCATGTAAACACATCAATTTTACAATTGCCTTGTTTAAGCATAACCTGATATATGTGTTGCTGATTCCAGTCCAAAGGGTAATTCAAGGATAAGTTTTTCAACAGCTTCAGGTTAGTTTAGCAATTTCCCCTGATACTGTTCTTTGCTCCATTAGTCAGCATCAAATTATTATTATTAAAGCATACAAGTCTAAACTGTGTTTCTAGCTACGTTTTACATATTTGGAAACTATTTAATATGCATATTCCATAGTTAAGTTAGTAATATAAACTATTTTCTATTCCCTATGGAAATTTTAAATAACTTTTAGTGTATATATATATACACACACACACTAAAATTTATAATTTGACTCAACGAATTTAAAGGAGTAGTTAAACCAACATTTAAATTTAATTAAAATCATTCATCATCAATTTAAACGAAATACACATAAACACGTATGTCAAAACTACTAAGTAATGTGCAAATACTGAACTTAATAAGTTAAATGAAAGTTTAGTCATGGACGTGCTTAAAATATATTTGTACTTGGCAACCCATAAGCATCCACTCATCCAATCTTTCGCAAGTCCAGCACGACATGTTCTAATCTAAAATTTTGTAATGGTGAGTATTTTAAACACTTAGTAAGATACGTGCAAAATTTGTATTCAACATAATATAAATATAAATAAAATATTTCATACCCGACATTCTTAGATTTAGAGCAAATGATCGCAATAACAGATAGCTGGAGGAAATCTTCTTTAGAATTCCCACATCCGAAAGGATTTAAAATAATTGGACCTGACGGTATATCCCGAAGGATTTAATGTAAAATCAACCCGAAGGTTTTAAGACATTATATGAAATCATAATATAAATAACATGGATAAATAAGAATTTTAACAGCTGCACCTTATGTATCTTCCCTTGAATGAAAGTCTGAAAATGCTAAGAAACTTGAAAAAAGAATTTATTTTGGTTGATAAATTGTGTGTATCGAATGACCGTATGTTTATAAGTGTATATATAAGGTAAATATGGATATGGTTGAAGAGTGGGTAAATGAAAATGGCAAAGTGGTTGAGAAAAACCATCTCATATTCACATAACTTACACACACGTAATATGCCACTAGCAAATATCAAATAAAAGGATAAAGTTAGTTGCTTTAACAACACGTCAAACCTCCATACCCGTTTTAATCAATTAATGCAAAGGAATTATGAAAATATATAATATTAAATGACAACTTAATTTTTATTTCAACCACAATACTTGGCATATCTCGCTCAAAATAAATTTCTCTCGAGCCCAATTTACGTAATTTAACATGATCTACAAAATGAGACGCATATTCATATATTTTTATCAACGTCTACCATACTTAATTATATGGCCTCATAATACTTACAAAAAACAATTTAAAATCACAATTAAGGAATTTTTTTTTTTAAGGAATGCATAGATTGTATTATCATTTTAATTTATGGGCTTTAGTGTGGTGACAAGGCTAGACATGGACTAATTAATTTGCTAATGATCAAAATCAAATTAACAAAACTTAAGCTCTACAGTAAAAAGTAAATCATTTTCGGGATGTTACACGCTAGATCCTTTGTGGGCATTCTCTCATTCTCACTGGTTCTTGTCTGAGGCATGTCCATCTATACTAAACATATTACTCTCTCAGGTCTACCTGCACACCAAGAGATTGGGATGCCTTCTCTGTCTCCTACAATGACGGAGGCATGTATCTTTCTGAGGTTCTTGAAAGCACCTACTCATACTGCATCTTCTGTTGTTGTGACAGTTGTGATTCATTCTTTTGCGACATGCAGGGAAGTATTGCTAGGTGGTTGAAGAAAGAGGGTGACAAAATTGCTCCTGGCGAAGTACTTTGTGAAGTTGAAACGGTATGTTTGTTTGATCTTTTCTGTCGCCTGTTCTTAAATAAATATGGTTCTCTATGTTATCTTGTAAGCCTGATATTTTAATATCCCTTCTATACTTACAGGATAAGGCAACAGTGGAAATGGAATGCATGGAAGAAGGGTATCTAGCTAAGATTTTACGAGGGGATGGATCTAGTGGAATTAAAGTTGGCGAGGTATTGATCTCATTCAGTCATTTGTATAAAGGAGCCTCTGGTTCAAGCTGCCCCTTGAATGTTTTTTCAGAATTTGTACAGTAATATTTTGAAGAACACTGAGCAGATGAGTAAGGTTTTAATTTATTTCCCTTACCCGTGCCTTCACGCAAAATCTCTCTCATTTTTTGTTCAATTATTTGCACAATCAAATAATCTATTATTCACTAAATCATTAAACTTAAAACTATGCTATTTCTCAGATGACGCTGATTAGGGTCCTTTCTTCAACTAGATAATTTGTATGGAATGTTACTTGACGTCATTTTATTTGGTTCATCTGACATAGGAGATCATTCATCTTCTGGCAGGTTTAGTTCTTAGTGTAATCTCAATCAAATTGCATTTTTGTTTCTGAAATATATGATTCAAACCAAATACAATAAATTTGGTTCTTTCCAAGTTGTCAGAAATGGAAGCCTCAGTTTCTTTGTTTTTCATGAGACTTCTGGTTACGTGTACTAGTAACTGAACCAAATAGGTATTGATTAGTTTCCCACCCCTGGGAATGGAACTATACTGAGTAGCTGAAAATGAAACCAGACCGACTAAGCCATTGGGAATGAATGCCCATCAGAATTCAAGAAAAAATGGAAAATATATAGTTTTCTTGCTCCAATCTGACCTATCTGGCGAGTGATCCCGTTTCACAACAGAGAACATGACACAACCCTGAAACCATTCCTTGAATCGGGCAATGAAACAAGACTTCAGATGTCTGAAGAATATACAATTAAAAATGGTTTCTTTTGGATTCTTCAAGGTAATAGATTTCCGTATCATAAAAGTCATAATTATTAAGTTTTGTAACTTTTGCCTCTAGATAATTGCCATAACCGTTGAAGAAGAGGAGAATGTTGCCAAATTTAAAGACTATCAGCCTTCAACATCAGATTCTGCACCTGCGCCTGAAACATCCCCTGCTCCAAGTCCACCAAAAGAAGAGATTGCAGAAGCACCTGCTACTTCACCAGAACCAAAAATTTCCACACCTAGTGCACCCGCAGCAGGAAATCGCATTTTTGCCAGTCCTCTCGCCAGGAAACTAGCTGAAGATCACAATGTACATTATACGTACTTGATACAATAATCTTATCAAAAATATTTCCTTGGAGAATAAGAGTTTGTTTCTCATTGGAGAATAAGAGTTTGTTTATCATGAAAATAGGTATCCCTTTCAAACATCAAAGGAACTGGTCCTGATGGACGTATTGTGAAGGCCGATGTTGAAGGTTATCTTGGTATTTTTCTTCATCCCTGTTTACATGTAGTTTATGCATTAATTGGCTGATTCTTGGTGCTGTCCGAATTTTTGTACTTTGGTGCAATAAAGTGTATATTGATTGTTTGCCATATTTTCTACTAAATAATCATTGACTTGATTGTTAAAACAATTTAGTAACCCATTTTACCTTCTCTGTACTGTAGCTTCTCGTGGTAATGAAGTTTCGCAAGCTCCCAAGGCTGCCGCCACAGCTACTGCTACTCTAGATTACACTGACATTCCACACACACAAATTAGAAAGGTTGGGCTTCACCATTCTCATCTCAGGACCTATGTATTTCTGCTTTTATGAAATTTTGATCTGAGGTTTGACAAAAATTATACTTAAAACAAGTTATACAAATCCTGGCCATGCCCAGACAGGTTCAGCCAACTCATGCCAGGGAAGTCATACGATCATTTTCAAAACATGTGTAATGTTCTTAATATGGGAAATATTTGGAGTGCTTGTAGCTCTCTTGTGCAAATCTTAAGTTGCAAAATGCAATAAACCTTCAGATCTATGTTTTTAGCACTTTTAATTTTCATTCATGGCCGAGTTGTTTATTGCAGCTAATTTCCTTGCCATCTTGACAGGTGACAGCATCAAGGTTGTTGCTATCAAAACAAACCATTCCCCACTATTACTTAACTGTAGATGCATGTGTAGACAAGCTTATGGAGTGAGTGTTGATGTCCTCCACTGATATTTTGCTGCAATGAATTTCATTTTGTTTCTTACATTCCACTTGTTCTGCAGATTGCGCAGGCAGCTAAATGCATTGCAGGAAGGTTCAAGTGGGAAGAGGATATCCATTAATGATCTTGTAATTAAGGTATCATGAACTTTAGTGCAATCTCAATTTCTCTTTCTTTATTTATATTAGAAAAGGAGAGAGAGGGGTGTGGAGGGAGTAAATAGACTGATTGTCTCAAACAATTAACTAAGCGGCTATTTGACTGCAGGCTGCTGCTTTGGCTCTTCGAAAGGTTCCTCAATGTAATAGTTCATGGACCAATGACTACATTCGCCAGTAAGTGTACCCAATAATGCAAGTCGTAGCAAACCAGTGTGGGCCATTTATTGTAATACTTTACCTTGTCCGACACAGGTATCACAATGTGAATATCAATGTTGCAGTGCAGACAGATAATGGGCTGTATGTGCCTATAATTAGGGTATGTCATTGTCTCAAATGTATGTTCTTTCATAGAGTCTAATGCTTGTAGTGGGCTTTTAGGCTCCGTAAGTCCTATAATTTCGCAACCAAATCGCAGGACGCTGATAAGAAAGGTTTATCGAAAATTTCTGAGGAAGTCAAGCATTTAGCCCAGAAAGCAAAAGAAAACAGCTTGAAACCAGAAGATTATGAGGTGAAACTCGGAACAGCCTCTAGATTGATAGTTCCTTGAGACATGATGAATTCTGACTAACATATCCTCTTTGCAGGGGGGCACATTCACGGTGTCAAATTTGGGAGGGCCTTTTGGAATCAAGCAATTCTGTGCCATTATTAATCCTCCCCAATCGGGCATTCTTGCAGTTGGCTCCGGTAAGATATGCTTTTTGTTTCTTGATGACGCAGTTATTTGTTTTTATGTGGATATCATCCTTCTCACTACTTAGAACCTCTATGAGCAGCTGAGAAGAGGGTTATACCTGGTGGTGGTCCTGACCAATACAAGTTTGCTTCTTTCATGTCCGTAACATTGAGCTGTGATCATCGGGTTATTGATGGTAAGTTCCGTGTTTTGATTTTTAGAATGGGACTCTTAGTCTTGTCATTTCTGGTCATAATATCTATAAACCGATCTACTTTCATTGGGTATTTTGGTCTAAATTCCTTTACTCCTCACAGTCAATCGAAATCCTCTATTTTGACAAATGAATACATTTCTATAATCCCATATGTTGACAAAATATAGTTGCACATTTAGTAATGCTCAAATCCTTCCTTCTGCCTCGAAGGATCATTGAGATAAATAAGAATACTATTTCTCCAGAAATGCCATATATGAATGATAGGAAATCCACTGAGTATTCAATGAAATAGATGAATAATTGTAGAAATTATAGAAATGTATTGATTGCAAGATGAATTAGAGAAATAAAGAAAATACAACCAGCCTTTCGAGAGGGCTGCACGCCACAACACGGTTTTCACTCACTATTTTGCTTTCCCCAAATGAAACATTGCCCACCTGTTTACAGGCAACGGCCTATACAAGTAATTGTATTAATCCCCGCGATAGCCTTGCATACTTGACCTTTGAACAAATTAGTAATTTGGGGTTCTATCACTGAACTGACTGACTTAGTTTCTCACTGAAGGTTCTGACTTTTGTTACTGCTTGCTTAGGTGCAATTGGTGCAGAATGGCTGAAGGCGTTTAAGGGCTATATTGAGAATCCAGAATCGATGTTGCTTTAAAATTCATTCATTTTCTGCCTTTCCTCGTTTTCCCAGTTTTGATGACGGAGCATCCCGAGTTTAAGTTTTTGGCGTTTGTCAAAAGAACAGTAGTAACTTAGTTTGTCAAAAGAACAGTAGTAACTTAATTTTTCAAATAATTGAGCCCTGAGGCATTACATTGCAGACTAAATTATAATGCCCAGCTCTGAGCATGAGATAGATATCTGTTGTCAAATAAAAAGAGTCCGTCGGGATGTGTCCCAAGGTTTTTCATTCTTCTCCTCTTGCCTACAAGCCCAACCTCAGCAAACTGGTCTGGCCTATGGCTGGACAAGGATAAATCATGATGTACTTACATTCTCTCTTACATTAATTTTTACACACACCAAAACTTACACTCTAGATTATAAACACATGCATCACATCGCTACCCAAATTTCTTCATCATCTAAGGATGACAACCACATTGTGAAGGACAATGTACCTATAGCTTATTTGTCGAAATATATACATGAGAGTAATATTATTTAACATCATTGATATTTAACACTAATTTAGGTGACAATTGAAATTTAGTTACAAGTTTAATCAAATGAGTAACTTCACCTTTAATTGTAACCATTACATAATGCCTTACGTAATAGAAGAATGTTCTATACGCCCATTCGCATTGCCATCTCTCCCCTCCAACCCCCACCAACCTATCACAGGGTACCAGTACCCTGTAAATATGTGGTCCTATACTACTAGCTTTTTTCTCTTCAATATCTCAGTACCTCAAATTGGCCACCCGAGTTAATGCAGCATTATTGTTACGATCGCACTACGTGTACATAATCGTTTACCAAATTTTTTACCGAATTGACAAGTGATGGCCCCTATTGGGGGCGTCCAGGCCCACGGACGCCCCCCCCTTACGTATGGATTAATTCTTATTGTTATTCTGCATGTACAGGAAAAAAAACTGACAGAAACTGCACAGGCAGCAGGGATTATTTTATTTTATTTTTATCATCATGGCACGCATGATTTCTTCAAAAAAAATTTGCAGCTATATCATTTTTGCCTTCAAAACATGCTCAAAAATTGCAATTTTCAGCATAAACAAAGTAAATGGTTAATTAATGGAATAACGAAAACATAATTAATATCAAAATATAAACAAAGTGTTCAAATGGGCACGTATCGTTTCAGTGCCTGTTTGGCTGCAATGGCGGCCCCAACCAGCACACCGCCAATCGCCCCTGCCACAGCTGCAGAACGAGGCCCGGCAGCTGCCTTGTAGAGCACCCCGGTGCCAAGTCCGGCAACTACACTGTTGATCACATCGTCAGTATCCCTATAAGCCACCATGCCGCTCTCAAGGCCTGCGTACAGCAGTCCGATGACCCCGCACCGATTTCCAATCTGGCGCCCGGTATGACCCGACCCGTTGAGTACCCGGTTGATTTTCAGCTTCAGGGTATCCGTAGACTCGATGGACTTGACGCCGGAGATGAATCCCTTTGCGGCGCCGGCGGAGGAACCAGCCAGGTAACCTATGCCAGTGTAGTACGTGAGATTCTCTCCCCAGGAACGGCGTTGCGCGCGGGACTCCTCTGGGAATAGGTACTCCGGAGAGGTAGGGAGCTTGTATAGTGTTTGTACCGGGATCTGCAAGTCTTGATACGGATTGTAAAGTCGACGAGTAGAATCGTTTTCATCACCGCTGCTTTCATTCGGAGCACGAGGCTGGTATGCCATGGCTGACTGTCGCTTGCCCGACTAGATGGGTCGCGACTCCGAGAAAGAGGTGGCGATTATTTCCTGAGAGGAGAATGAGAAAGCCTTAGGTTTATCGTGGGAAGAAATAATAAAGGGCTCCTGTTTACAGTGTGAGTCGGTGGATTTGTTCTAGAAGAACCGGTTCGATTCTGCTGAAAATTCGCAGGTCAGCACATCTGTGTGACAACGACGTCGTATCAAGTATAAAATATCATTCACAAGTGTTACAAAAATAAAATAGGGCGCTTTTTTTTTTAAAAAAAGACTTTGCTTGGTGTACATAATTATTGTACATAGGGGTGTTTATAATCCACCCATATGGGTGGAGCCCCCATTTTTGTAGACCCCACTTCATGTGAGGGTTATGTACAGTAATTATGTACACATAGCATTTTTTATTTTTTTTAACATGGAATTGATTTTTTATTTTTCACTTTTTTTCATGTTTGATGATATTTTTTTTCCTTTTTTTTAAATGGAATTGATTTTCTTGGTTAAATCCCCCCCCTTTTTTTTTTCTTTTTTTGTTACAATAGAAAAAATTTATTCCCAATTGTAAAATCAAACCAAAACCAAAAATCTCCCAAATATTTTTTTAGCAATGCAAACAAATTATATTCCCAATTGTAAGAAATTTTATTCATTTAATTGATAATCTTCATGAAAAATAAAGACAAACGAACACCAAAAAAATAAAAAATCTCAACATTTTTCAGTGAAAAATTATATCAATCAAACACAATTAATTGATAATTTCCAATAAAACATTTTTTAGGCAATTCAATTCCCTAAAATTTATTTTATTTCCACCCAAATTCCATCTTTGAGTCAAACGAAATGGTAAATAATATGGAATTAGTTGGAATTTACTTTACTACATATTAAAAGAGCCAAAACATTGACGAAACATGTGTCGTGATTTCGTTTTGTTGTAATTCAAAAAAAATAATTTTTTGTGCTACATGCCTTCGACGGAGATAGCCTGTGTCTCCATCCTGGAAGGAGACACCGGCCGTGTCTCCATTGATGGAGACACAACCATGTCTCCATCGAGCATGGAGACACCATGCGCAAAAGGCGTGCGCAAGGAGATTTTTTTTTTTAAAAAAAAGAAAACTATTGGCATTTAAAAACTATCAACTCAAATAAATTATATAATATTTGATTTAAAACAAAAAAATTCAACATTTTCACCACTTTTTTAACAAAAAGCTCATGTTGTAAATTTAATATATTACTTCTTTTTACTTTTTGCTTCAATCATTTATTCTTTATAAACAACACATTCTCTTTTACTGATATAAATTTATTGAAAATTCATATATTCTTATTTTTAAAAATCAACCAACTAACGTGCAATGATTCCCACTAGTATTAAATAAAAAATGCTCCCAATTTCGATCAAGATCCTCAGTAAAAATAAAGTGCAAGGAAAACATATGTGCCCATGAAATTAGTTCATACGTAACGTTTCCTTCAGAAGAGTATCTGTCCTTGTAACTCGTTCATAATTATTCTGTAATTAAAGTTAATTAAAACGTTAGAAGTCTTCAACAAACAACTAGCTAATAATAACAACATTCAAATTTCTACATTCACAAATTGTTGAATCATTCTCAACTTTCTCCTACAATAACATGATTTGGACATTGGACACGACAAGATTAAGGAAGAGATACACGGAACATAAATATTTAAGTAATTGTCTCCAGTTTACTACTTAACAGTGACAGAGAAAGCTGGAGAGAATGGACAAGGAATTAACAGCCCACATTTTTTTTTGCTTTCTCAACTTTAATGGTTACTCTCTCTCTCTCTCAAAATGTTACTTTAGCAGCCAAAAAGGAAAAGCTAGAATCCTTCTTTCTCTGTCTAAAGTAAGAGATGCTAGCGCCCCCAATAGGGGACCGTCATGTGGCCATTCGATCACCCTCTATGTCAACCGTTATGATAAAGTAGCAAAACTCACTATATCATCTACACTCGAGCTTTTCCTTATAGGCTGCTAAATATTTGAAGGAAAACTGACAGTTTGATGAGTTTGCTGTGAGTCTTCCCTACATCGCTAGTTTGTTTCTTGGGCCCCATGATGAATTGAATTCTTGTTTATCATTTCACGCATATCACATGTACATATTTTTTATATTATTTTTGATATTGTGCCCCGTGACAATATGTGATTGTACAATTTTTTTTTGTTTTGTTTTTTTTTTTTAAATACACTTTCTCATCCAACACTTTATGAACTTCAATGAAATGTAGACAAAAATGTCAACCCCACAATGTATACTTAACATTATTCTTATTTATGATATTGTACAATCTTGTCTAGCATTCTTCAATTGGCCAATCTTTCCCTATTTAGGGCCCGTTCAGTAGGGATCAAAATCAGATTAAAATTGAAAAAAAAAAAATTCAATTTTAATCTGATTTTAATCCCTATCGAACGGGGCCTTAAACGAGTTTATCTGTGAACTGTCATTTCTCAATTGCTGGTCAAACACATTGCAGGATTGGCAATTTGGCAGTGATCATTTGCGAACAAGGTTAGAATCATCCTATATGACTTTGACAGAAATTTATTTATTCATTTTATTTTTTTAACAAAATACACGCTGATTACGTTCAAAGAATAATGCGGTAGTTGTAGTGCAACTTTGAGGTGTCGTATCCACAGGGAGATGAAAAATGCTTAAGGATTCCAAAAATGGATTAATTATCGTCTTAAATTTGTAGTAAATTCAATCTTGAAGTAGCAAAGTTAAAATCAATTATTTGAAACAGTGAAGCGTCGGAATTCTCCTAGTTGGATCGGATCATTCATATCAATTATTTAGTTTTATAACTCAATTAGAGGCTTTCATCCCGACACTCTAATCGAAAAATATGACGTTACAAATCAATTTAATTCAAAAGTAGTTCTAAAATCTAGACTTCATATGACACATTCGCACAATTTTATTAAAATCAGATTCAAAGATCGACCATATATTTCAAGGAATTACACCAATAAAATAATTGAGATTAAAATTCAACAATTTGTTCAATTTGTCGATAGAAAAAGCATGATTGAATCTATGATTAATTTAGTAAAAGTTAAACCAATCTCAACATAGGTTCATGAAATTTACACTTAACAAATATTTCGATTAAACAATGGAAAAAACATGACCGAATTAATGAAAAATCTTGTTGACGTTCAAAATTGTATTGACAAGGTTAAAGCCAACTTAGAATGCAGACAGTAGTCTAAAAGTTACAATAAGGAAGAATACAAGATCGTTCATCAAATAATCGCTCCTTTTTACAACTATATGGGATCTTCAAGGGGATTTTTAGGGATTCTCTCCTTAGTATATTCCTTTAGATTTTCTGTCTGCTCCCCCTTCACTCTTTGTATCCTGGGCCTTTTATAGTAGGAAGACAATAACGTCTAATCCTCCTGTCTTGTCAACTCAGAGGCCGAGCTGAGCTAACTTGTGTGTTGTCCTAACGGGATTGGGGCCCGAGCTCAATGTTGTACTGTTGACTGAGGATGATGGGACTTGCTGATCCTGGTAGTAAATGCATTGCCTATTAAAACAAGCTAAGACTTCTGATTGGAGGAATAAGTAGGCGCTGACACAAGACCTTTCCACGTGTATGTCTCTGGTTTGGTACTCAGAGATCTTGTCAGTGATCCATAATTATTAGCCACTGTAGCGTCTTGAAAGACTACAATGGCTTGTTGGAAAAGCTACGCTCCTGCCGACCTGACCTCGCATAGCTGAACTCCCAAGTCCTTACCCTCATTGGGATACGACAGTCCGAGCTCAACGACCTCGGAGGTCGGTGTCAACAGTTACCCCCCAGGTCAGGTCTAATTTTAAATGAGAGTCTGACCTTGCTGGAATGACATGGCACAAGTACCAACTCGCGTAATAATTACTCCTACAGCCGCCAGATGCACGTGTCGCCCAAAGGGTGGCTGGACGTCTTCACCTCTTTTTAGGCATTGATTGACAGCCGTTCATATTTATTGCCATCCTTGCCGGTTCATATCCCGCCTTTTGCATTTCCGAAACGTTCCCCTTCATCTTCCTTTAGCCTTTTGAATTTCGATCTTCCTTATTCCAAAATTCATAACTTTTCGGCATTCCTTTATTTTCCCTATACTCCCAAACGAGATAACTATCCAGGTACTCTCCTACCATTTCGGAACACCTTTTTCTTTTACGCGTTATTTTCTCTTCAACTTGCTTGTATGAGCTCGGACGAATCTCGAGTGCACTCCTGGGGGAACCAACAGGAAGATCTTGCACCTTCTTCGTCTACTCAGTCGTATAGTCCTTCCACCGCTAGTTCCGACTGTCAGGAAATTTTCACGCCCGTTCCTCTAGCTTCGTTTTTCCCCCAACCTTCTCCCCCAAACCCATTGTCAAACTCACCTAGGAGTATGGAGCACAGGCGAAAATTGAGGGAGGAGAGGAAGCAAGACGAAAGCAGTAGTAGGGGGGGCACCTGGGGGGCTAGCTCCCTTAAGTCGGTTATATCTGGAGGGTCCTTAGCTGCTGTTAGGGCTAAGTATAGTATTCCCTCGACGGTAGAGTTAGTTATACCCTCTTCCTCCGACCGGGCTGACAGTCCTCCCATAGGATGCGTGGCTCTGAACGGCGCTATTCTCAGTGCCGGCCTCAGACTCCCGTTTCCCAAGATCATAAGGTCGTTCCTTGCCTCCTGGGGAATAGCCCCTACCCAGTTATGTCCTAACGGGTGGAGAACCCTCGTGGCTACCCTAATCTTGTGGAAACAGTTAGGTCACCCCGAGATAGACGTCGCCACATTCAATTCCCTTTTTACCTTTAAGGAGGATGGGAAAAATACGGGCTGGTGGTATACTAGTGCCAGACCTAGGACGGGGGGTTCGCTGGTATTAGATACTCCTTCTTCGATTAAGGGGTGGAAGGAGGAGTTTTTCTATGTCCTGGGAGAGTGGCAATTCCATCCTGATGAGGTGGATAGGGAGGATGTAGTTCCTACACTTTATCACCCCCTTTGTAAGTGAGAGTGCTCAATGCCATCTTCCAGTTCTGTTGTCGAATGAAGAGGCTAACTCTTTGCTTTGTCTGTGTTTTGCAGTTTATCGACCCTGTCACTTAAGTTCGGCAATCAAGAAGCGGGCTGACGCTATCCGAGCTCTGTCTCACAAGGAGCGATCCTGCAAGTTCGTGATTACAAACGACAACCTCTTCTCAGCGGGTTTACTCCGAGCTGTACCTCCGAGCTCGGCAGTCAGCAGGCAAAGGGCTTCAGCATCTGCTCCTTCCCGTAAGGGTTTACTAATTCTGGTTACTCTTGCCCGTCTTTGAGTTGTTCTTTACTTCTTTTCCTTTGTATCTCAGGTCAAGAACTAGAAATGCTGAACTTTCGCGCGGCTAAAGCGGCTAAGGTGGCTGAAGCTGCAAAAAGGAAGAGGGAGGAAATCGCTATTACCGAGAGAGGTCGGTCTGGGAGTCCAGAGGTGGATCCAGAAGACGAGCTGCCCCTGCAGAGGCGCCGTTCTGCCGACCTTCCCGTTGCTACCGCCCTGCCGGACTCTCCAGTCCCCGCGACGGTCCCAGTGGCTGCTGGTGCTTCTTCCTCCAAGCCCCAGGAGAAGTGTCCAGACCTTCAGAGGTCGGGTGTTGAAGATTTGGTTGGGCGCCGACCAGAGATTCTTCTAGATTTTCTCAGGGCTCCTTCCCCAGCAAAGGAGTCAGTTGTCGCCTTCCCCTCGCCCCTCAGAGAATCTGCCGTCCTAATGACGCGGAGCTGGAATGACAAGGAGCAGCGATTTCTGACTGAGATGCCTATCGGGGAGAACGTCCTCACAGCTCAGCTCCACTGTCACAGGGCCGTTCTCCACATGTCTTCTGTGGTGGATAAGGTAAAGAGCTCATTTTTAGCCTTTCATGCTCTGATCAGTAACCTCTCTATGCATCTTAATGGCCTTTGTGTTTTTCAGGTCAAGGCCGAGCTTGATTCCGTGCTGGAGTTTAAAGCTAAAGCTGACGAGCTTTTTACCGCAGTTGAAACGGAGAGGTCGGCTTTTGCTGGGGAGAAGCAGAGGTATGAAGACCGTTTGAACAAGATGGGGGAGGAGCTTGACGCCTGCCTTGCCAAGGAGCACAAACTGCTTGACGAGAACAAGGCACTGCATCTCTGGGGGGAGAAAGCAAATTCTCGTGCTGAGCTGGAGAAAAGGCGTGCTGACGAGGCGGTAGCTCAGGCCATGGCTTTAAAGGCGGAGACTGATCTGAAGGTTTCTAAAGCTGTGGAGGAATGGAGGGCTTCTCCGGCTTTTGATGCCATCGCCCAGGAAGCATACGTCCTGGCTATGGGTGAGATCGTCAAGTTCATTAATCAAAAAAGGCCGGACTGGGATACTGCCTTTTTGGTGGAGGCTCAGGAGGAGCAGGAAAAAGAGATGGAGCAGATGCTGAAAGCGGTTGAGGCCCAACAAACCGAAGCCCCTCCGATTGTTCTTGATGAGCTCGCTCCCAATCCCCCTAATCCTTAGCTTTATGTATTTCTTTAAGTTCTTCAACTCTTGTACCCTCTTATTTTATGAATGAAAAACACTTTGTTTAATGTTTTACTTTTGCTTTTTCATAATTTGAATTCGCAACTCTCAAACGAACTAGCTGATAGAACTTTTCGCTTTTCGCCTATTTGCGGTAGAAGTCGTTTGAGGTTTGTATAGGGATTTTTGTAGGAATTTCTCGTACATTTTAAGCTAAGTATTGCAGCACTTGTAACATTAGCTCGGCCTACTTCATGAGTAGGGCTTAGGAATCTTGCCAAGTGTTGCAGCACTTGCAACATTAGCTCGGCCTACTTCATGAGTAGGGCTTACAGGAGATTCTGCCCACTTCATGAGTAGGGCTTAGGAATCTTGCTAAGTGTTGCAGCACTTGCAACATTAGCTCGGCCTACTTCATGAGTAGGGCTTACAGGAGATTCTGCCTACATCAAGAGAAGGCCTATGGAATCTGCTAGTGTGTGCAGCACTTGCAACATTTAGCTCGGCCTTACTCATGAGTAGGGCTGTACAGGAGATTCTGCCTACTTCATGAGTAGGGATTGGAATCTTGCTAAGTGTGGGCAGCACTTGCAACCATTAGCCTCGGCCTACTTCATGAGTAGGGCTATACAGGAGATTCTGCCTACTTCATGAGTAGGGCTAGGAATCTTGCTAAGTGTGGCATGCACTTGCAACATTAGCTCGGCCTACTGCATGGGTAGGGCTTAGGAGAGATTCTGCCCACTTCATGAGTAGGGCTTAGGAATCATGCTAAGTGTTGCAGCACTTACAACATTAGCTCGGCATACTGCATGGGTAGAGCTTACAAGAGATTCTGCCCACTTCATGAGTAGGGCTTAGGAATCATGCTAAGTGTTGCAGCACTTACAAAATTAGCTCGGCCTACTGCATGTGTTGGGCTTACAAGAGATTCTGCCCATTTCATGAGTAGGGCTAGGAATCTTGCTAAGTGTTGCAGCACTTCGCAACATTTAGCTCGGCACTACTTTCATGAGTAGGGCTTACAGGAGATTCTGCCTACTTCATGAGTAGGCTTAGGAATCTTGCTAAGTGTTGCAGCACTTGCAAACATTAGCTCGGGCGACTTCATGAGTAGGGAGCTTACAGGAGATTCTGCCTACTTCATGAGTAGGGCTTAGGAATCTTGCTAAGTGTTGCAGCACTTGCAACATTAGCTCGGCCTACTTCATGAGTAGGGTTTACAGGAGATTCTGCCCACTTCATGAGTAGGGCTTAGGAATCTTGCTAAGTGTTGCAGCACTTGCAACATTAGCTCGGCCTACTTCATGAGTAGGGCGTACAGGAGATTCTGCCCACGTCATGAGTAGGGCTTAGGAATCTTGCTAAGTGTTGCAGCACTTGCAACATTAGCTCGGCCTACTTCATGAGTAGGGCTTACAGGAGATTCTGCCCACTTCATGAGTAGGGCTTAGGAATCTTGCTAAGTGTTGCAGCACTTGCAACATTAGCTCGGCCTACTTCATGAGTAGGGCTTACAGGAGATTCTGCCTACTTCATGAGTAGGGCTTAGGAATCTTGCTAAGTGTTGCAGCACTTGCCACATTAGCTCGGCCTTCTTCATGAGTAGGGCTTACGAGGAGATTCTGCATACTTCATGAGTTGGCTTAGGAATCTTGCTAAGTGTTGCAGCACTTGCCACATTAGCTCGGCCTACTTCATGAGTATGGATAGGACTTACAGGAGAGATTAGCACCACTTCATGAGTACGGGCTTAGGAATCTTGCTAAGTGTTGCAGCATTGCAACATTAGCTCGGCTACTTCATGAGTAGGGACTTACAGGAGATTCTGCCACTTCATGAGTAGGGCTTAGGATATTGCTAAGTTTGTTTTTTTTATTAATGCACTCCGCTCGCAACATTAGCTCGGCTAACTTCCATGAGTTGGGTTTCAGGAGATTCTGCCACTTATGAGTACGGGCTTGGAATCTTGCACTAAGTGTACCCTGCAGCACTTGATCATTAGCTCGGCCTACTTCATGAGTAGGGCTTACAGGAGATTCTGCCCACTTCATGAGTAGGGCTTAGGAATCTTGCTAAGTGTTGCAGCACTTGCAACATTAGCTCGGCCTACTTCATGAGTAGGGCTTACAGGAGATTCTGCCCACTTCATGAGTAGGGCTTAGGAATCTTGCTAAGTGTTGCAGCACTTGCAACATTAGCTGGCCTACTTCATGAGTAGGGCTTGATGGAGATTTCGCCTACTGCATGAGTAGGGCTTACTGGAGATTCTGCCTACTGCATGAGTAGGGCTTAGGAATCACCCGGCGCGGACGCCGCACTTCTTGCAGAGTCATTCTGATAACCATGCTTTTATTCATAGAGATAGCGTATTACAGCGACCTATTGATAATATTTTTTGAGGTGTTCTGCGTTCCATGGGTGCGGTAGAGTCCTGCCGTCCATATCTTCCAGTTCGTAGGCCCCTTTAAGCAGTATCCTGCTTACCCGGTAAGGGCCCTCCCAGTTTGGTCCTAAAGATCCAGCATTTAGTTCTCTCGTTGCCAGGAAGACCTTCCTTAGGACACGGTTGCCAACCTCGAATTCTCGTTTCTTCACCTTCTGGTTGTAGTACCTCGCGTTGCGCTGTTTGTATACCGCATTCCTCGCTTCGGCATCATTCCTTTTTTTCTTCTATTAAATCCAACTCCTCTCGTAGCGTTTGCTCGTTTCTGTCTTCTTGATACGTCAGAGTTCTGATAGATGGGATTTCAATCTCAAGAGGAATTATGGCCTCTACCCCGAAGGCTAGGGAGAAGGGGGTTTCTCCGGTGCTGCTTCTAGCAGTAGTGCGATAAGACCATAGCACGCTGGGGAGTTCTTCCGCCCATCCTCCCTTAAGAGTGTCGAGCTTCGTTTTCAACGTATGTTTGATAATCTTATTGATGGCCTCAACTTGTCCGTTAGCCTGGGGGTGATTTGGCGTGGAGAAATGTTTCTGCATTCCCAATTCCTCGCAGAAACTAGCGAAGCGGGTGTTGTCAAACTGTTTTCCGTTATCCGTCACTATGGAGTGAGGTATTCCAAACCTGCATATGATTGACTTCCATATGAACTCAGTAGTCTTGTGCTCGGTGATTTTCGCCATAGGTTCGGCTTCGGCCCACTTGGTGAAGTAGTCAACAGCCACAATTGCAAACTTTGTCCCCCCTTTTCTCGTTGGCATGGGGCCAATAAGATCGACCCCCCATTTTGCGAAAGGCCAAGGTGCCATTACATAGTGCAGCTCCCCAGGGGGACGTTTGATGTTAGGTGCGAACCGTTGGCATCTGTCGCACTTCACGGTGAATTCCAGAGTATCCTTTTTCATGGTCGGCCAAAAGTATCCTTGGCGCATGATTTTGTGTGCTAATGACCGTCCTCCTGCGTGATTTCCGCATATTCCTTCGTGTATTTCTTTCATAGCGTGAAGGGCTTCTTCTTTATTCAGGCACCTCAATAGTGGCGCAGCATATCCTCGCTTATACAAGACGCCGTCGATCAATGTGTATCTTGCTGACCTTACTCTCAGCTTCCTTGCTGAGGTGGGATCCTCCGGGCATGTACCCGTTTGGAGGTACGTGACGAGTTCTTCCATCCAGGTGTGTCTGGGTTCCGTTATCATGTGGATCTTCTCAGCTTCTTCAATCGCAGGGCGGCGTATTCTTTCAACAGGTATGCTATCAAACCTTTCAATTCCTTCACTGGTTGCTAGCCGAGCTAGTGCATCAGCGTGCCCGTTCTGAGTTCGGGGGACCTGTCTGACGCGGATATCTTTAAACTTCTGGAGTTCCTTTCTGACGAGCTGAAGATATTTGCCCATCCTTTCCTCTTTGGCTTGGTAGGTTTCGTTGACTTGGTTCACTATCAGTTGGGAGTCACTGTACGCCATCAGCCAATCAATTTTCATTTCGCTTGCCATCCGGAGGCCGGCTATCAAAGCCTCGTACTCAGCTTCGTTGTTGGAAGCGCTGAAGTCAAAAGGTAACGCTTCACAGAACAGTTGTTGGTTAGGGCTTATTAGAACTATCCCGGCCCCTGCTTTCTCATCCGTGGAAGATCCGTCAACGAACAGTTTCCAAGGGGCATGGGGAGGTGATTGTTCCATAGGGTCCGAACTGAACTCAAGAATAAAATCGGCTAGCGCTTGAGATTTGATTGAGGTGCGTGGTTTATACTTTACATCGAACAGGCCGAGCTCAATTGACCATTTTACCAACCTCCCTGAAGTGTCTGGTTTCTGTAGTACCTGCCTCAAAGGTTGATTCGTCAGGATCTCGATGGAGTGCTCCAAGAAGTATGGCCTCAGTTTCCTAGCAGCAATTATCACGGCGTAGGCCAGCTTCTCCAGTGGGGAGTAGCGAACTTCGGCATCGTGCAGGGCCTTGGAAACATAGTAAACTGGATGCTGCACTCCGTCTTCCTCCCTGGCCAACACCGCGCTGACGGCGTGTTCAGAGACTGCCAAGTATAGCATAAGTGTTTCTCCTTCTCTAGGTTTGGACAGCACGGGTGGTTGTGATAGGTGTGATTTCAATTGTTTGAAAGCAACCTGACATTCTGGCGTCCATTCAAACTTCTTTCCTCCTCTTAGCGCGTCAAAGAAGGGCTTACACTTGTCTGTCAATTTCGACATAAACCTACTGAGGGCGGCTATCCGTCCTGTTAAGCTTTGAACTTCTTTAGGTCTGGATGGAGGACGCATCTCAATGATGGCCCTTATCTTCTCTGGGTTAGCTTCAATTCCTCTGCGGTTTACCAAGTATCCAAGAAATTTCCCTGAGCTCACTCCAAATGCGCACTTACGGGGGTTTAGCTTCATCCCGTATGTTCTTAGGATTTCAAACATTTCGGCGAGATGTTGTTGATGTTCCCAAGCCTTTGCACTCTTAACCAACATGTCATCCACGTAAACCTCCATGGTTTTTCCAATCTGTTTGGCAAACATGGAGTTGACCAGACGTTGGTAGGTCGCTCCTGCATTCTTGAGCCCAAACGGCATAACTTTATAGCAGTACAGACCTCTGTCGGTGACGAATGC